>OU343219.1:235223106-235382629 GCA_910596185.1 Chrysanthemum makinoi | reverse complement strand
AAACCAAAATTGTCATAACACATTCGCTAACGTTGTTATGGGTTCTCGACTTGATTTTGTAAACTCACGAAGAATCTATTTCTGCTTAAATCATAGACTTGTAAAACTCGTGACAATGGAAACATCCTCGGTAATTGCTGGAGTGCATTCTGGATCTATTGGCGGTTTATTCTTGGTTTTGTAAAACTCACCTAAAGAAACTATTTCGGTTTAAACTATAGAATTGTAAAACCGTGATGATGGAACCATCTTGGAGAAAGGAAAGTTTATCTCGGGTCTTCGATGGATAAGCATGGGTTCTGTTTCTCAAGAAAGGATAAAAGGGTGTACTCATAAATTGGATGTGTGTTTTGATATTCGTTGGCGGCAATTTGTTATTACATGGTTTTACCGGGTTATGTGCTTTTAACCATGGTCGGGATGAAACCATTATCAAAGTTCATTTTATTGTCAAAGAAGGCTATTTGAGCAAGTAACCGAGGGATGTAACAACGGCAAGATTAATATTATTTATTTGAGGTTGAAGTGAATTATCACCATGAGTGTACTTAGTATCCAAGGTATCCGGGATGGATGGATGAAGATTCCTCATGATCCTTGTTCGAGCTTACTATCAAAACTAAGACTTGGAAATCTAGTTATTGTTAGTGATTTTACCTCTCTTTACCATTGGGGAATTGGCCTCTATCACCCTCAAAATAACTATCACTTAAAGGAGTTACGCTATGAAGGCTGTCACATTCAATTGTGGATTTTCAAGAGGTAAAATGCCTATTACTTGATGGTTGGTTGGTTGAAGAGTATAGAGTACTTAAGAGATTCATTGGAGCATGAATTCTCTGCGACCGCATTTTGTTACATATGTGCAAGTTTAAGTCACGAAGTTCGGGTTAGTTTCACTTCGTGGTCAAATTCATCATACCGGTTTTTCCATCACCGTCACGACAAATAGCCTACATGATAATGGGATGATTACATGTTTTGCTAAGAGAGCGAAAAGAGAGAGATTATGACGCCTGCTCACATCGCCAGCCTCGATTCCAAAGAAAAGAAAGAAATGTGTAACGCTTCGCATTATCTTCCAAAGAAGAGAACTTATGACGCATGAACACATCAGCTCATGCCTCGTTTCAAAGAAAAGAAAAGTGTACATTTCAAGGCGCTTTATCTTTGAAAGAAGAGAAATCTTCTTATGACGCTTGAATACTTCAGCCAACCTCGCTTCTAAAGAAAAGAGAAGTGTACGCTTCAAGGCGCTTTTATCTTCAAGAAGAGAAATCTTCTTATTTATGACCATTCTCATCAACATGCTTCATACTCTTCCATGCGCTCAATTATCAAGTGAACCGGCTACCACTGATTGTTTTCATTCCACTTGCTCGATTATAATGAAGATGCTGCACATCATGTGCCGATTTTATGGAGAGAAGTGTGAATAGAACATTCGGATGATTTTCACTTATTTAGTCAAGAATGGCATATCTCCGTATGCAATTTTGGAGGGAGAAAGTGTGAATTTTTGCATTGTTGATTGATATTTGAGAATAAAATGGTCAATGGCTCTAAACTCATGTAAGAACCGAGCTTGTTATCGGGTCATCTTCACATGTTTTTCTCCTTAAGAGCGCGCTGGTTGACATCTTCACTCAGATTGATGAGTTTATCGACAAAGTGCTTCCGGTTAATGCTTCACGTACACATCAACATGATGATTCCGAACAATCTCTGTTCTTGTTTGATGTGATTGGTAGTTTGGTGTTACCATCTTGTGTGTTCGCTATGGCCCCATTGTTGATTTCCTTGATGAACATCTTTCTCGTTTGTTTGATGGGGAGAGATTTTAGTTAAGGGATTTGCAAGATGTAAGTTAATTGGGATGCTTTTGGTGGATGCTTTTGGTGAGTTGAAGATGTTAACTATCTATTCTCCAACTGGACAATCTTGAAGAAGGTCGAAGCCCATACCGTTTCTACATTTTCAATGTTAGAAGACCAGACGAAGTGCATTTAACCATCTAAAGACTTCTTCTTAATTTGGGCATTTATCAAACAGATTGTCGGCTAGGGAGAAAGCACTAATTGGGAGAAAGTTATAAGTCGATTCAATTCCCAATTAGACTTGCTCATATTCTTAAGGGACCCCTCGAGACGCTGATATTGACTATTGTTGGACATTTGACACAAGGTGATTACTTTGGAGTTAATCATTTATCACTTATTTGAGATTGAAGTTTACTTTCACAAAGGCGTGTTCTTATTTGATAACTTGCTCGGTCTTAAGAATTTGAGTTGAAGACTTGGCTTATCTAGTTACCGCCAGTCAAGGTGGATGGTTGAAGACCGGTTAACTATCACATTAGGAGTTACTTTGTTTTACTCTGTCACACGAGCATATGACGGTGTGGATAAACGCAAGAGGTGTTAATGTCTCATACTTTGTTTGGGTAGTGAGTACTTAGAGATTTGCTTGAATCATAAATTCTCTACAATCGCTTCCCATCATTAGGTGCAAGCTTAAGATACAAATGGGAAGTTGACCGGGCCAAGTAATAAGCTGGTTTTCTTCTTCTGGTCACTTCAAATTGTCTACGTATGGTTGATATAAATAGTCGAGAGAGTCTTCAAAGATGTTGATTCTCACAAAGACTTCAAGCAATCTTCTCAACAAATTTCAAATATTTGGGCTTACAAAGAGTTGCCGATTCGGTGTCAAAACCAAAGAAGGCGTAAGGAGACTCACATATAAACACAAAGCGAGTAAACTTGATGAACTTCTAAGTAACCGAAGACATCCCTGAAGACAAATGTTAGTACCGCAGAGAAACTCAAGGTTTGACTCATGTCGAGTAAACTTGATGAGCTTAATACTTCTAAGTGATTGAAGATATCCCGCGAAAACAAATGTCATGACCGCAGAGAAACTCAAGGTTTTACTCATCAAGGCGTTTAGTGTTATTATTTCATCTACGTGGGAAGTTTGGATAAAGAGGTACACTAGTGTGTGGTGATTTGGCGGTATCGCAATGATCGTGGGAGAGAGATTGTGTACATTGGGATGCTCACCGGTTTCACTTGAGTGCTTAATCGCTGATTCGAGATATAATCACTTATTCGTGTTGACATCCGCAGAGATTGTCACCGCAGAGATAATCGTGACTTGGCCCGCTTCTTCAATGTTATCGCTATTCATTCCTTTCTATTGGTATACTTCGATACTTGAGCTTCATACACATTCATCGTGGACGAAAGATGAACATAGAGGAGGTGTTCTACATTACCCTCTTGATGTGTATTCGGGAGAGTTCTTGGATATTGGTGTACTTCGGGTTCTTGAGCTTCATACACGCTCATCGTGGAAGAAAAATGTGAACATGGGAAGGTGTTCTTCATTCCCCTCATGAAGTGTATTTGGGAGAGTTCTTGACATTATACAAAGAGGTCCACCGCATCAATTCAACTACTTGGGGGAATTGCTCTCTTGACACCTTTTGGAATGGATCGCTTCAGACGTCAGTTGAAGGGAAATTTGAGAAGATTAATTATACGGGATGATACGCTGTTGTTCTTGTTGATGATATAACCTCGAACGAAGAATCACTCGTGATTATTCTTGAAAGGAGCGGCCGATTTATGATAATGGTGTGCTGCACCGGCTAATGCAAGCTTGAAATAGAGCTTCAATCGCCGCCTAAAGGATTTTTTTCGGGGAAGTCGCCAAAGTCTCACTTTCAGATGGCTCAATTTCTTTCTTCAATGCAAGAGCCTTGGAAGCTTTGGTGGTGGAAGTTTAAGAGATGACTAATTCTATCTTCTCACGCTCTGCTCGGATATCCTTTCTTGCATCGTATCATCATCCTCTTTAACTATATCATCTATTCTATCCTTGTAAATATTTATTCGAAAAACAAAATACAAAAATATAAAACCAACAAAAAGAAATAGAAAATTATAAAACCTTCAAAAACCCATAAAAATCAGAAAATTTCAAAAAATTCCAAAAATATGTTTTTCTATGACATGTCTTGTATCGATAACATCTACGGTCTTAGAAATGTCATTCAATAATGGCACGGGACCATAGATGAAGTTCGAGTAGGAGGTGTAAATATTTCCTTCTAAACATGTCTAAAAATATGGCTTACGCTATTTCGATCTGTAACCGTGGTTAAAGAAAAAATAAAAAAAATGGCCAGCTATCTCGACCGTAACCCTTCAAAAAATGGCTTGCGCTATCAGATCAGAACCCGTGCTTAAACTATGGTTTGCTATTACTTCAGATAGCAACCCGCTCTTCAAGAAAGGAAAGTGTTACGCTAAACAATTTTCAAATATTTCGTGCACTTATCCTAAAACATTTTAAGGAAAGTATGTCGGGATCGTTGTTCCTACACAAATGTTTTTCGCCTATAATTCTTCAAAATATTTGTTGTATTTCAAAAATGGTGGTAAAATGAGTTGCTTGAAAAATCAATCAGATCGAAGTTCAGATATCAAGAAAACTCAATCGATGACTTCAAAGACTTTTAAAACTTTTCAAGAAAAGAGTCATTGATTGAGGGAAGAATATTTTCATATTTATATCATCTAACGGACTTTCTTAATCATCCCACGGCTTATCTCAAAAATATAATTGCCTATGTTGAAGGACTAGGTTTCTAGGATGTGACTGCGGGTTTAGATGATTATAGATTGATGAACATTATTCCCATGCCTTATATGAATTGTTTGATATGTTGAATTGACTTTTATTAGTCGATTGTCGTTTGGGTGTTGTCCACCACCATATATCTGTATGTGTGTTCACTAACGTATGCATGTATCTTGGTATAAGAATGTTCCCGATCCGGATCCCACATAATATGATGTTTGGATGCCTAAAGGAAAGGGTAACTATATCTTGGGTTGACAAATGAAGAAACGGAGCTTAATTGGACTTCTGTGGAGAGTTGGCATATATGCAACGTAAGAGGTCTCATCGCACGCAGATGGTTTTCTTCTAATTGATTGAAGAAACGGAGCTTAATTTGACCTCGGTTGGCATTCAAAATGCAACGTAAGAAGAAGTCTCACCGCATCGCAGACGTTTTTCTTCAAGCCCCACAGCAACATCAACCATCTAACGTTTCTGTGCGGAAAAGTAGTGGATGATACCATTTTTCTTAAAACAAACTTGATAAAATTGTTCTGAAAATGGAAAATATTGTTTTGAAAATATATTGGACTAATTTTTGAAAATCACCGGTCTTCATAGTATCAAAACCTAAGTCACTCAATTATTGACTTCTGTCATGGATTGAGGGGGAGAGTGATTTAAAATAAAATAATTTCAAATGATATTTCTTCACAAAGTTCTTGAATGCTAAAAATGTGATCTCTGATTTTTAATGTTATGTCATGGTATGATTTTTCTTTTGAATCAAGGTCTTTCAAAATGAAATTTTTTCTGCTCTTGTTTGATTGTGAAATTGTTTTATTTTACTTAAAGATCTCATAAAACAAATCATACCTGACACTAACAATCTTTATGTCTAAATCTGTTCCTATCTATCATTTTTCAAAATTAAATCTTGCCGCCTTTCCCTAAAACTTTTAAATGATTTAAATCAATTGGGATCCAAAACCCTAATTGGTTTGAAATTTTTGATCTCGGGAGAGATCGTGATTTAAATCTCAAATCTGTTTTAATGGAATTGGTTTTAGTCCTTCAAAGACACTCTTGCCTCCATGTGCCAAACAATTTCAAATACACAATGCACATGTTGAGGAGGAGGATTTATCCAAAAACAAGATGAGTATTAAAACAAGGCCACATTTTCTCCCATGTTTTCTAAACCTAATTAAATCACTTGGGATCCAAAATCTCTAAGGGTTTGATATTTTGATCTGGGAGAATTTGTGATTTAATAATGAAATTTGATAAAAGGTGATCGTTTTGATGAAATTGTGCGTGTCGCTTCTCATATGTGCTAAACGTCAATCTAGAAGCACATATTGAGGGGGAGCAAAACCATCGAGGTACAAAAGTTTTTTAAAAGAGATTTTAAAGTACCTTGATTGTGTTTTCAAATGGTTTTCTTAATGGATTTTGTGATTGTGATGTTTCAAAAGAACTCTTGCCTCTATGTGATAAAATGTTTTAAAATATCCTATGCACATATTGAGTGGGAGAATTTACCAAAGAAATTCAAATGGCTTTTTCTAAGGAAAATGTGATCAAGAAATTATTTCAAAGAAATTATTTCAAAGAACTCGTGCCTCCATGTGACAAACAATTTCAATATCATATGCACATGTTGAGAGGGAGCATTTCTAAAATGATCAAAACTATTAAGGTACAAAATGCTTTGATCTCGTATCACAAGTACCTTGATTGTTTTTCCAAATGATTTTTCGATTGGTTTCATGAAGGAAAGAACAATACCAAAAGACCGACCAATTTACTTTATGCATGGTGTTATAAGGATGGTTAGGTTAGGTATTAGCTCCCACGATCCACCGAGTCGGAGGGATCTACCCAAGGACAATCCACTAGATAGTGTAGAGTCCTTAGGTATATTGAAAAAAAGAGAAAAATGAGAATATGGGAAGAGTGGACCGAGAGATATTAATTGAATAAACCCAACAAGGTTATAGTTATGAAGTCTTGGTAAGCATCAAGGGGTTGAAGAATGAAAGGAAATGAATGTGAAAAGGGTGAAAAGAAATAGCCTCCATCAATTCAACCTTAGGGCGCGAACGGTTCAATACATATGCTACTGGTGGTTACTAAGGTAACACTGGTATTGAAGACAAGACATCATGGACCAGGATGCAATCGCACTACAACTTCCCAAACTACTCAAGTTCCTCTTAAAAGGACTTGTTTCATTCTGGGGAACCACATTATCTATCGACTTTCTTAGAGATTGTTGATATTGAAGAAGGAGACCCTCTCCCTAGTCTCCGGCATAGGAAACCAAATGTGCACTAATTGAGTCTAGAGCCAATAGATCATCCACTATATCTCATTAGGACACAAAATTTTGAAGACTTGTCTTTCACACAATGTGGAAAGTAAGTATATATATTAAGAGTTCTACGCATTATCCTTGTGGTATTGCCGTGAACATCCGAAAGTGATATGTAAAAATATTCACAATGAAGATGGAAATCCTTCTAGAGCCAACATCAAACAAGCTCTTGGTGGGTGACATGTGAAATCTTGCAAAAGATCAAGCTTGTGACAACCGGATAGAAACAAGGCTTATTCATTCTTGAATCAACCTTGGTCTAGGAATGGAATTGACAGAACTTTTGGAAAACCATTCGATGTGCAAATCTTCTTTCTCTAGCACGTCGAATGTGTATTCATTTTCAAACACAAAAAGTATCTCCGATTGAAAAATACTTTTAGAAAAACCGTTCGATGTGCGAATCTCTTCTTTTCGCTAGCACGCCGAATGTGTACTCATTCTCTAATACAAAAAGTATTTTGATTGAAAATTGATCTTTTCTATAAAACCTTCGTCATTGCAAAACTCTTTCTTCAAGCAATGCGATTGTTTTCAAATCATTTTTCATCAATCAAGTGAATCTCAATTGCCGTTCTCTCTCTCTGTTGTCTTCTTTGAGACGTTCGTTTGAGAAAGCTAGAACACTAAACCCCGCCAAGGAGATTCTAGGAATCCTACCATCACAGCACTTGTAATCAACGGGAACCGTGGGCCGTGTACCTCAATTCAAGAAAGTGATCAAAGACGCTGTTTTATTGTCGATCTTGTTTGCGGTACATTTGGACGGTTGGTACCGATCGTAATCGAGAGTCAATCAAAAGTCACAAAGCATCCACAATTTAATTTGAAGAAATCATGACCGGTGCATATCTACATAATCGCTCGATTTCATACTATGCTTCGCCGCTGCCGCAAATATCATGAACCAGGAAGGCTTCCGCTACTCTGATGGAAAGATGTCATGATTCAAAAGTGTGAGCATGTCCGTCCAAAAGTCACAACTTCACATGATGGCAACACAATAAAGGGTGATCCAGAGATATCGTGGGTCGATGATCTCAATGAAAGCTCGAAGATCATCAAAGATGTGGATCAGTTCAAAGACCTCCACTCAAAGTACAAAACTATGCAGACTTTGAAGAATCGCTACAAAAGCACAAAGATTGCGGAAATGAAGAATTCATGTCACAGCTCAAGAACAAAGACAAAGATAGAATGCTAGGATGCAAAATGTATTTCATGGGGTGACCTCCCTTAGGGGGAGATTGTTAGGAATTAGAAAATTCTATGTTAAAGTGTGGTCACCCCAATATAAGTCTAGCATATGTTAGCTCAGAGACGGTCGTTTGTTACGTTATTAAGTAGTTTATTTGTTAGTTTGTAGCATAGTTTAGTTTAGTGCAACACCGCGGGAGGAAGGATCTGCTTACCATCTGTATCCCCATCCACAGCCGATGAGGTCGTGGTATATAAATACCCCTTCCATCCATGGAAGGGGTGGTGCTTCTCATAATCTAACATTCAACATTTGAGTAAACCTCTAGCAAGAACACCCTCTCTCTACTTTCTCTCTCTAAAATGGAAAACATGTATTTTGATCTCCCAAGACCACCTGAATCATCAACACAATAAAATAACGATCCTTCAACTACTCTAAGGTACTCTTTGGATGGTTTAGCCTACAACTACTTTAGGTGTTATAGTCTAAGGTTCACAAAGATTAATCAAGCATTAACTACACAACGAATGACCTATCGCATTACTAGATCATTAACAATTAAGATAAGAGACAACCAATCAATATTCAATAGTTAAGTTTCATATCTCCTAAGCAAACACACATGTATTAGCGGACATGGAGAACATGAAGCATAGCATACACACAAATAATTGAAGACATAATTGAATTAATGAATTAAAACACTTATCTTGATGTAAGATAGGGTTTGGAACCCTAAAATACTGTACAAGACAACCTTGGTTCGGTTAGGTTTTACCCAAAAGACTACACTCTAAAACTAAAAATTCAGATTCTATATATAATAAGATTACAACGCTAATGGCTTTATTTGTGACGTCCGTTCGGTCGCCATTAGGGTTTCGTTTGGCCACGTTAGTCTTGCGGCGGCATCACCTTATGCTTGTGACACCGCCCCGGGCCTCGACGCCGTCGGATCAAATCTAGGCCGCCTGAGTCATAATACCTACACATTTTAAAGCTCGACACCGCCACTTGAAAATAAGCAATTTGGCTATTAGCCGCAGTGATGCGACGGGCGCAGTAACACCCACGACACCGGCCCCTTGTATTTCAGCAGCTTGAGTGTCTCGATTCTTGACTTTGGCCATTTTATTCGTATATCAAGGCCGTCCAAATAAGTGCCATTCCAGCAATTTGCCTTCAAGAGACCTAAAAAGTGAAAAGGACGATATTAAGTAATAACGGATACAAAAGTGATCAAATAAGGGCTTAAACGACCCCTCAAAAAGGTACATTTTAAAACCTTATCAACGTAATGGAATAGAAGTAGATATGGAACCCGAAGAGTTAGAGGGTTCCGAAGCAGTTATAGTAGAAACACACATATCAATGATTTTAGGTATCCATTTAAATCTAAGTGTATTGTGTAACCATTTCTGCCATCTCCAACTAGTCTTAGCTTTTGTCTTAGTGAATGCACTAGGTGATACTACAGCCCTAGGAGGTGATAATGGAGCTATAGGAACATCAATGTTATTCTTAGAATCTAAAGAGGGCGGTTTACCAAGCACAGACTTAGAAGCTTTAGTGGGCTAGAGGTCCGCTCTTAGGATTCTCGTAAACGAGACAAGATAGTTTTAGCAACACATTTATCGTGACAATCAGAATCATACTTTTTACGACAAACAACACAAGAGGCTTCAAACTTAACATCAAAAGTACTTAAAGGTTCAGAATAGTTACATCACTTTTCCATTACATTTGGTCGCCGAATATCTAAAGTGGGTGCAACTTGAGTTTTATTCAAAGTCCTAGGGTGTTCTTCTACTTCATCATTCTTTATTGTTCTTTTCTTAGGTCGCAACTTCCTATTCTTCCTTGTATTGCTCCTAGTCGTGAAGTGACGTTGGGAAAAGAGGCAACTATTCTGCTGCAAGGAAGCACATTAGTTTCTTTTGGTTTGTCATTAGATGTTCTAGAGTCATTTTGAATCTGTTTGGGTGCGCATTACTGGTGTTATTATCCCTATCTTTCTTAAGTTTACCACCACCGCTTTAAGATCATGGATAGTGTGTAACAAATTAAGATTTTCATTTCATTTAGTGAGTCCATCTCGCGTAAAACATCTTTGGTGTATGCAAGATGATCATCAAGGTCTTTTGACGCTTTAGCATGAGCCTTTTTGAGTAAATCGATATGACAAGATGGTTCTTTTAATTTTTGAAATTTTTGTTCATATTTTGAGATTTGACTCCAAAGACGCGCTTTCATCATCCGCTTGCTCGATTTTGAAGTAAATGTTTTTAGTATAAACGATTGATTTTGTTTTCAAAGCAAGTTCACGATTTTGACAATCTTTTTGACACCATTGAAGACGACGTTTTGAATTTGAAAGCTCGTTTAACAAACGTTCATTTTCAACTTTTAAAGACTTGATTTGTGACACAAGACGTAAGATTCTCAACAATTTCAATAGAATTAACGTAATCCAGAGATATAATCAAATGCATTTGCAAAAGAATGTAATAACACCACATTATGGATATCAAACAGTATAACATCTTCCAAGAGTCGATCAACATCGTTTCTTAACATTTTCTTTATGTTTTGTGTTTGAAATAGATTTGTTTTCAAAACTATTTTCATCAGTCCAAGTTCCATATGAAATTCCCTTTCCCAATACAATGCACAATTTTTCAAATTTTGAACATAAAATTTTCAAGAATATCTCTATGTTCTCTACCAGTATGCATTGAAAATGTTCAACTTTTATTTCAGAATGAAATTCAATCTCGCGTTCTAAAATTTTGATGTCAGATAGGAAAGTGTCAAAATATCTAAGAATTTGATGACTTTCGGGTATGATTTTTACTTACCACTGAGTGAAGGTAAAGGACCTTAATTTGTGCAATGGGTTGGGGACCAACATTAGAAAACTCGCATAGGTATGATAACCCATGGCGTTAGAAGTATCCTTTTGTTCGACCTAAAGTGATGGCTTTTGAATAGTTAAATGGTTTGTTATAAGCAATATTTTCTAATTTTGATCGACTCTGCCTTCTGCATCTAATTCCTCTTGACGATTATATTCAACAACACTCATAATGGAATCATTAATTCTATATTCTAAGACGGAAACTCGTGATTTGGTTTGAATGCTTTGTTTGAAAACTTTGGTTTGTAATCAGAAGATTCGTCCATGTCCATGTGGATTTGGTTTAAGAGTAAATATTTGAATGGTTGTGATTGACTCACCATGTTTATAAACAATATGTTGAAACTCTTTAAGTTTATTTTGTAAGTCGACAATTTCTTCAAGATAGTCATCTATTCGTTTCGTGGAATGCTTTTTGTACCGTAGAATCGTTTTGACAAGTTAACAACTCAGGCTTGGCTTTTTGAGTTTCCAAAGTGAAAGTGTTAAGTTGTTGTTTATGATCATATTTCAGTTGTTCTATTTGAGACAACAAAGTATTTTTAGATGCGACTAGATTACGACTGTGTTCTAATGATTTTTCGTTTTGATAAGATTTAGCAAAAGCCACTTCAAAACCTTTTTCACGTTTTTCTTGAGTTTGAAAAATGTTGAGTTGATATTTTAAACATTCAATATCCCCACACAAAGGCATTTTAGTGTGTAATTGTGATTGAGTTCACTCACATTGTTCCATGCGGGATCGCTGGTCATTAAGTAAGAGGACAATATCCGATTAGGAAGGGTCTGATGTTCAACGCGAGTCGAAACATGATCATTATTCTGATCCTCAAGTATAACCACGGAGTCAACTTGATTATCAATGGTAACCATGATGTCATCTTGATCGCCAAATATAACTACCGGATCTAGTTGAGTATCATCGAATGATGTGGACGGCTCATGTTGAACATTCAGCCTCGCCGGATTCGGATGTTGGTGAGATATTAGATCGTGATGAATATGGTTTGATTCGTACTGAGACAAGCCGCCGTGTCATACACCGGCCTGGTCACTCATGTGGAGTTCGCATGTTTGCCATCAACATAATCACGTGATTAGCCTCGCAAGTCCTCCAAATCATCATCCGATTCTGCATTCGCCATAAAACTTTGTTCCTTGTTTGTAAGAGTTCCACCCTTCATCCCAGAGCCAAGAGTAAAGCCTCTTTGTGATAAGCGTTCCTCTCCTCGGTTAGCATGCATTAGCAGATGACCCTTCTCATTGCATTTATAACAACGAAGACCATTCATCCCATTCTGAGCATTACTATGTTCAACCACTTGAGCCCTTTGTTTCTGTGGGGCACCCATGTTATTCCTTCCCATTGGATTAAACCCTTGACCACCACCCATCTGACGAATATTACCACGATTCCTTCAACGTCCATTGTTAACAACGGCGATTCCTTGTGTTTGATGAGGTACTAATGCGATTGTTGGATTTGTTTGTATAGCGGTCAAGGCTTTAGCAATCATAACAAATTCTTGTTGCAATGCATCGAAAGCATCGGAGTCCTCATTAGCTTCAATCAAAGTGCTTGATCATTGTTGTTGTTCTATGGAACCAATTGAGTTTCTTGAGATTGGTGTTGTGACAGATCATAAGGTGTTATCTTAGCGATGGTTGAGGTACCGGTTGTGGAGGATTTGTGAAAACAGTTGGTTGAGGATAACAAGTTTGAGCCCACAAAGCAAGTTGTTGATTATCCGGAAGTGAAGGTGAAACAATTTGAGCACGGATAACCCTTTCTTTGTCAACTTCTTTTTTATGGGGCTTCAAATAGTGCATAAACAATCCGTATGTAGCATGATGAAGATTCTTTGCTTGACGGATGAAAATGACATACTTTTCCCAATCAGGACCAAGACTACTTAGGAACTTAGTGTTGACTGCAATTCTTGGCATAATAATATTATGTTTGTCCAAGTCATTGATGATATCTCAAAAACGATGATGATAAGACTCTAATGTCTCTCCTGGTTCAATCATGAAGTGTTCATAAGCCAAGTAGATTTTGGATTCCATATCCTCTTGATTGAGTTGCCTTCCATGAGAAGATGAATATGTTCCACATTGCTTGAGCCTTTTGAGCATCAACACTTGGCGATCGGATTAGGTAATCCTAAGGATGTATTGCATTGCCAGTTCATCGGCTTCAAGTGTAGAAGTTGATCAAGAGTGAGTTGATTAAGACCGACAACGTTGGTGATATCATCTCGGAACAAAGATTTGGATCTCCGGTGTAACAACAATAGGCATCCTAAAACGGACCTTCGAGAATGAACTTCTTTAAGAACTTTCCATGTGGCTTCTTTAGATCACAAACCTAAAGAACCTAATTACCCATTGATCGTAGTTTGGGAGTGAGCATGGAGGTCTATCAAGTGATCCGCCTCATGAATGGATTTTGGCTACTTAAAGCTTCACACATCTTTGCAAACCAAGACGGTTCCTTCATAGTATTCCTGGATGGATGTTGATTTTTAAAGTTTATGTAAGGTTGTACTTGAAGACTAGGTGGTGGTTGCATCATCTGTGGTTGAATTGCTCCTTGAGAAAAATGTTGTTGAAATTGTTGTTGATAAATCTGTTGTTGTAGATTGAATTGTTGTTGTTGTTGACTGAGTTGTTGTTGTTGTTGTTGAGGATACACATGAGGGAAGTAGTTAGAGTATGGTGGTTGAGACATCTTGAAACTTGTGTTGTAAAATGGATCTTTGTAATCGAATGAAACTTTGTTGATGAAGAGTCCTTAGGCGTAGAAACCAAGCTTAGGCAGAGTAATCCTTATGCGTAAAAACACCAAACTTACGCGTAAAATTAATATTTACGCGAGGATTAGCTTACGCCGTAAGAATTGAGAAACACTAAGGTTAGCGAACCGAAAGTTAGACGTAGAAAACTTATGCGTAAGATTAGCTTATGCGCGAAGACAAGGCTTAGCGTAAGAAAATGCTTAGGCGTAAAGAGTTCTACGCTGAAGTTTTAGCTTATGCGTATGATTAGGTTTGCCTAAAAATCCTTTACACTTATTCGGTGTGATATCCAAAGTCGGTGTTTTCAGGTTTAAGCAAGAAAACACTGAGTAAACCAAGAAAACTGAAGATCAAACCACGGATAACTTACGCGTAACTTTAGGGTTTTGTTACGCGTAGGATTTTCCAAAGCTGAGTTTTCAGCCCAAAGTGTTTCTAAACCGCATTTTTGTGATGAGACGGCTTCAATATCACCAAAATAACACAAAAGTGTGAAACTTGATGATCTAAAATCACTGTATAACCTTACCGCGTAGAAACACGAATAACTAATCAAATCAAGCTTAAAAACTAAGAAATACACGTAAAGTTTGAAACATTTTGCCAAAAACTTAACCTTTAACACCTAATAACCTTGAAAGTACAAGAATCTTGGATTTGAAAGTGAAAAAAGATGAGTTTTTATGCGTATGAAAGTTTTGAAACCGTGAACCTTACGCGTAACACAAATACTTCAAAAACAAAATCGTTTCACCCAACTATTTGGCGATTGATACCACTGTTAGGTCACTAAGTTTATAGCACAAGCATCAATATGAAGAAGTATAGATAAAGAGAGATCGTTGAACACTTAACCCAAAACACATGAATGATATTAGAAAGGTTATGCGTAGGAAATGAGATAAAATGAACAACCAACCTTCTAAGGAAGGTTTAAAAGATTATTTATAGGGCAAGGAGCTAGGGCAACAATACTAGCATCCTTCCCTTCTTAATGGGCCAAGGCTCATGGGCTTTCTACATAAGCCTTGGCATGATAACTAAAATAAAAGCCATAATTAAGCTAACTATTACATATTAATTACTAACACTTGAATTCTAGTTAGGAGTGATTCCAACACATAACCTAATTGAGTGATTCTACAATGATCCATCCTTAGCATGTGGATCACCAACTTGTTGGTTTAGGTGGATGTATGAAATTGTTGGTGCAGTCTGCTTTTTGCTCCTATTGTCCAAACACCATATTGACTGTCCTAGTAGTCCTGTTGACATGAGAGAACTTGTTAAACTTTGGTGGCTAATACTTTCCATGTAATGGATGGCCTACTGGGTACCCAACAAGTTTGTAACATTCCTCTTGGAGGTGTCCTTCTTTTCCATAATTCCCACAATAAACTCCCTTCTTAAAGGTGCTTCTCTTATCTGTACCAACATTTGGAGTGGAGGTGTTTCTCCCGCCTGCTGCTGTTTTGAAACCTAGAAGGGGGTTGAATAGTTTTACCTATTAAAACTTCGTTTTAAAATATTTAGATTAACTTATATAAATCTATTTAATGTGTGTGTTTTATGATGATAGATAAGTATATAAATAAGAAATGCAAAGATAAAGAGTAAGAAACACAAAACCACAACACGAGTATTTATAGTGGTTCGCTAACAAGGACACCTCTTGTTCTACTCCACTCTCCGAGTTTCACCGAGAGTTCGTAAGCACTACATAACAAAAGCTGCTTAATGTGGCGGAGAAGCCTTCACGCCGTCGCCTACTCTTTATCCGGCAAGGCTAGACACCGATTCCTTCCACGAGGTAGAACCAACCCTATCACAACGTCGCCACACTTTATCCGACAAGGCTAGATACCGAGTTCCATTACAAAGGAGGAACTACTACCCAACACTACAACAATACACAACAACCCCAAAGGAGACACACTCCTTATTACAACAACATAAAGGATATCAATATAATTTAACCCAACCTATCTTGTGTACATCGATGCACCATATCGAATGTACTCCCTTGATACCTTTCAAAATGCCTTCGACACGACCCTTTGGCACCTTTCACTAATGCCTTCGACTTGACACTTTGGCACCTTTCACTAATGCCTTCATACAACACTTCTAGGAGGGAGGAAAGAAATATCAACAAGATAACTTCAATAGTCTTGATGATGACGAAGCTTGGCAACTCATGGACTTGGCTGGACTTCAAGAAGTGGTGATCTCGCCTTTAAGAGGAACCTAGAGAATCACACAATCACAAAACTACATAGAAAGATCCTTTGGATCTAAGGTTAGAGAGTTTACAATACCAGGAGAAAGTATGTGTAAAGTGGGTGAGCAAGAGAAAAATGGCTCACTATTTATAGGCAATTTTCTCCTGCTTCACCATCCTCCCTGACGGATCCATAGTGCAATCCAAGGGATCCGCATCCGGTCGCTTAAGTCCGATTTTGGGTTGCAAACCGGGTTATGGGTTATGGGTTTTGAACCATGGGTTATTCAAGATGCAATGTATCACATTGGGTCAGGGTCTTGGGTCATGGAGCATGGATAATACCCAACATGACTTCATGCATGATGTCATATAATGGGTCATGGGTTATGGATCAAGCTCCATGGGTATGGGTCATGGACTTTGGGTTTTACCCAACAATGTTCAATGTATCAAGTCAATGGGTCAAGTACTAAGATTTTTACCCATTACATTACCCATCACAATATATACACATTTTCATATTATGTAAACACTATTTGTTATACATATGTATTTCTATAAGATGTAAAAACTATTATTTGTTTAGTGTTTTATATGAAAATGTAAGCATGTTAGTAAACTATTATTCAAAGCTGCTTAACGATTTTATTTGTTTCGCTTAAAATTATTTTACGCTTGTTATCGACAAAACATTAGAAGATCGTAAAATATAAATAAACGCTTTTACGTTTTATTTGTATTAACACCGTTGTTTGGGTTAAGGGTATTTGGTTGCCTTGTGGTATTGTTTTCTGAGTTGGATTGTATGTAGGCCTTGATGAGTTGGTGTAGTTGTTGAAAATGGTTGATGCAATGGGTTTTGCACTAAGACCTCTCTTTCTTTTCTTCTTACCTTATCATAGTGTAAGCCTTAGTCAATGTTAGTAATGGTTGCATGAGAGAAATATGTCCCCTAACATTGGAATACCCTTCATCAAGACCCATCAGAAACTAAATTAACCTCTTCCTCTGATCTCTTTCTCCATTGACCCTTCCATTCTCACAGTGCACAAACACACATATAGGGTGCCTCTAAGGCATCAAAATCATCCCATAGTCCTTTTAACTTGTGATAGTAAATTTCAATAGTGAAATTTGCTTGTTTCAATTGAATCATATCATTTGTTAACTGATAAACCCTATGCCCATCAATTTGACCATAGTGTTCTTGCAATTCAACCCACAACTTTGATACGTAATTGATGAAATTCAAATTACGATTTGCTCACTTACAAGATTCAAGATCCAGATATGAGCATGTCACTGCTTTTCCCATAGTGGTCCGAGATATTCAACCCGGTTCATCATACTCACCGCTACTATTATTTTCATCTTATTCTTTGCATTTAGAGCTATCATGATGGATCTTTTCCATGAAGAATAGTTGTCGAACAAGTGAGCTTTCTTGGATGAGAATTAATCTGGATGATCTGTTTGATGTAAGAAAAGTGGGTGATTAGAAGTGATTTCATCATTATGCTTTGTTATCGGATGCAATTGAAGGTGCACTTGTAGTTCCCACCATTTTTTGGATTTGAATGATTTTGTGAATTTGATGAGAATTTTGTGAATCATTGTGGTATTTGTGTTCTTCATGTGATTGTGAATGGAAATCAAGTTGTTTGACCGAAATGGTGGTGTTTTGATGAATTGTGGTGGTTTGTTACGACGTCCAAAGTTAGTTATGGCGTCAAAGTTAGTTATTGATGGTGGTTTCGCTTATTGGTAGCGAATAAAGTGGTGGTTGATGGTTGAGCTTGATCATAAGCTCTGATACCATATTGAGAATGAGAGATAAGCCAATTAAGGCAGGAAAGGTTGTTATATTCTCATTAAACCAAAATGAAGTTACATCAAGCTTATTTATAGACTTCAAGAAGTCAAACTATAAAAGTCAACTAAGCTACAAACTGTATCAAAAGCTAACTATAATACTGGATTAAACAATCACAATTAACACTAAGACTTACTACATTACGCATTACACACATTACATTACATCATAACACACTTGGATCTTGTTATGCAGCTTGAACTTGGATGGTTTAGTCGACTTGTCTGCTTGCAACTTGATGTTGTGAACTTGATGGCTTATAGTCAACTTGTAGGTTCTTAGTGTGTGCCTTTAGTGTCTAGAATTGAACTAAAATCATATGTGTGTTCAACGCGCGTTTTTAGTGTCTACATTCGAAATAAAGTCGTGTGTGTTTTTGCGTGTGTATTAATTTTTAGATTTGTCTTATCCATAGTAATACATGTGTGTATTTCATGCATGTTTTTGAAAAAAGGGGTGTTATATTTATTTGAGCCACTATTTACGTGACTGATTGGTGAACCTGAAATTACGCTTTATTGGATGAGCATTTGGTGAACTACGCGGCTAATTGTGGTTGCCATAAATTTATTTATATTTTGGAAGTCCATGAACAACATACAACTTTGTTAAAGCTATGAATATTGATGTTAAACGATGGTTCTTGATGTATTAGCATTTGAAATTTGATATGATATAAAGAAGACCTTCTATATAGGTTCACACTCACTTTTTGAAAACTCAAAAGGTACTTTTGGTAGAGGGAAATTCAAAGAAATAAAATAAGTAAAAGAATTAAAAATGTGAGAACTGAAATCAGAAAATTGAGATTGATCCAATGTTTGGTAACAAGATAGACTTGAACCAAGAAATGAATAAAATTTACACATTTTTTATAATGGAGGTTTTAACAGTCTTACATTGAAATATTATTATTATTATTATTATTATTATTATTATTATTATTATTATTATTATTATTATTATTATTATTATTATTATTATTTATTATTATATTAACATTATTAATATTTATTATAATAATTATTATTATTATTATTATTATTATTTATTATTATTATTATTATTATTATTATTATTATTATTATTATTATTATTATTGTTATTACTATTATTATTATTATTATTATTAATATGAAAGAATTCAATTTCATTATTTTGTGAGTGGATATCGATTCTTCATTTTTTGCAAAAGAATCGTTTTGAAAGAGTTCTAATTCTCCACTTTATTTTTTTATAGATGTAGCAAACATTGGAAATGATTTCATTTCCATTTCTCTCCTCTCAATTTCTTGTACAAAACATGCCCTAAGGCATTACACATACAATAAACATCTAGATAATGCTTTGCAAATCTATAGCTTAAAAAATTTATGACATAGTATACATATTTCTATAGTATTTTATACATTAACTAGCACTAAACAATAAAAAATAACCTTGAAATTTGATAATAACGAGGAGCAGAAGCCCACCGCTATAGACGAAGGTGTTTGCTATCTTTTGATTATTGTAAATGCGAAGTCGATTTTACAAAAATATGACATGTTTTAAGCCCAAGAGGGGAAACATACATATTGACGCCTCAAGAGGCGAGCTTAGTTATCATACATATTACAAATGTTGTTTAATATATTACACCTTACCCTTTGTAAAATATTAATGCAACTTAGTATCCAAATCACTCAACATCGGCAAGAGATAATCAAACATACCTTACAACACTGACTATGTATTGACCCACTCATGTCGTCTCACAATGGATTGGCTATGTATGAACCACATTATGGTTGTATATACTTGCAAATCAAAATAGCATAAGGGTAATCCCCCAAAAATACTTGCAATCACAAATGCATATACTTAAGCACATCCCCCAAAATTTAATTCCATTGTGATAGACGAAACAATACCCACTATAACCATATCTCGCTCTATATCTCATTGTTGTAAGCACCAATAAATCTTTACATCTATCTCGTCTTTGTGATAAATTACTGGACATAAACTTATAATCTTCTTCCTCAAAGACTCGATTTTTTTTTGAGAAACTTACCCTTAGAAGCTTGGAGTGTTAAAGGAATCACCAATCAATTAAAGCCGCTTGGGTAAGCCTATAATAATGGATGAGGTTACAACTAAAGTTTGTATGAATGGTGTTGGTAGGCTTGGATTTGCTAGGGTTCTTGTTGAGCTTAATGCTGAAAAGCAATTCAAAGATGTTATTGAAATTGCTTATAGGAGTAAAATGGCATGCACTAGTATGATTAAGTATGTTCAAGTTGAATATGATTGGCAACCTTCTAGATGTAGTCATTGCTGTGTTTTTGGACATGAAGTGGACAAGTGTAGAATGGTACCAAAGGAAAGTGTTGTGGAAAATCAGGACGAAACAGATATGGGCAATGATGGCTTTAAACAGGTGCATTACAAAAAAGGGAGGAATGAGAACTATAATAATACAATACGCAAGAGAATTGGACAAAATGGGGGAATAGTAGTCTTGATCAAAATGGGGTTGGTAGTCGACTAGAAACTCAAAGTTATAATAAAAGAATGAATGGTCCTAAATATAACTACAATAAGCAAGAGAATTGGACAAAAGGAATGTAGAGGTAGCTACTAAACCTGGTTTAGATAAAGGAAAGGAAGTTTGTGAGACTATGGATAATGTTGATACAACAAATGAAAAAAGCAAGAGTGTTACTAAATCTCCTAATAAGAATAATTCAGAGGTACTAGTTATCAGAAGCAAAAGTTGGAATTATAGGAAGTAACAGTTTTTCCCCTTTAGGAAGTTTGGATAATGAAGAGGAGGAGGAACTAAGGAAGTGAAAGAATGATAGTCAACGGTGTTAGAAGCAAATGGACCCAACTGGATGAATGGGATAGTTGGAGTGATAGAATGAAAAAGAAAAGGAAAAAAGGGATAACTAATGATAATAAGGAAACAAATGATGAGGAAGACATTGTGCAAGATCCCTATCTGAATAATGTCTCATTAGGAATGAAGTTGAGGTGCAAATCACCTCTTAACTAGTATATCGATAGTACCATCTCTATCCGAGAAATGTATATAGAAAGTATTTTGTTTTTATGTATAGTTTTTGTTTTTGTGTAAAAACAGACAGAGTGAATTGAGAGCCAAAAGAATTGAGAGAGTTGGGGAGATTAAAAAAGAAGAGAGAGTATTATGTGTTTAAAAACGTGACAGAGTGTATTGTGAGCAAAAAGAATTGAGAGTTTGTAAGAATAAAACAAAGAGAGTTTTTGTGTGTTTTAAAAACAGACGAGTGATTGGGGAGCCAAAAGAATTGAGAGAATAGGTGAGAAAAAATAGAAAGAGAGTTGTGTGTATAAAATAGACAGAGTGTATAAGTGAGCCAACGAATTGAGAGATAAAGTGAGCCAAAAAACGTAAAGAGAGTTATGGATTATAAGTTGCTACATGGAATATAATCCTAAGTACTTTGATAAGCAAAGGAGGTCAAAAAGTTTATTATTGAGGAAAAATTACAAGTATGTGTTGTGTTGGAAACACATATCAAATACAAGAATGTCAAGAAAGTTGGAGATAAAGTTTTTGGTGAATGGCAATATGTTACTAATGCTGAAGACAACAACAAAGGGTGTAGAATAATGTTTGGATGGGATCTAATATGATTGAAGCATGGTTGATTCACAAGTCTAAACAAAGTATGTTATCTTGGTTGAGTCTATATGCAAGAAGACTAGATTATTTTGCATTGTGTATGCTAGTAACTCGGGAATGGAAAGGAAACTTTGGAAAGAATTGGCAACTTATAAGCAGATTACAAGAGGGTTTGCTTGGATTTTAATGGGTGATTTTAATGTTACTTTAGACATCAATGAACATTCTAATGGTAGTTCAGTCCCTTCAAATAATATGATTGAATTTAAAAGTTGTGTTGATGATGTGGAAGTTGACGATTCTGAGTCCGGATTTCAATACACCGACTAAGAGTTTGAAGAATTCAAAATGTAAAACTATGAAAAACTGGACGAGTTATGGTAAATGAGAAGTTCTTGAGTGTTTTGGGACTCACATGAAGATATTCCTACCTTATATCATTTCGACCATTCACCAAATGTGCTATACAAAGGGGAAGAAGAAAGAAAAAGCATTCGAATGACAAATTTTATCACCGAGAAAGATGAATTTTGCCAATGGTTAAGAAGAATGGGAGAAAAGTATTAATGGGTTCCGCACGTATAGAGTTGTTCAAAAATGAAGTTGCTTAAACATAAGATGAACCATCTAAGCCGAAAAATGGAAATGTGCATGAAAGGGTAAATACTTTAAGAGAGAAAGTGAAAGTCGCCAAGTAAAAGTTGACAAAGAGCCTTTTTGTGAGAAATGGAGAGAGGAAAGTTGTTCATTGTTACAAGAATATTGTGAAGCTGTTAGTGATGAAGAAAGTCTTTTAATTCAAAAAGCAAAGATTGAGTGGCTCAAGGAAGGGACAAACACTAGTTTTTCACAAAATCATAAAAGGCAGGAAACACAAAAGTAGGATAATGGAAATTTGTGGGGAGAATGGTGTCAGATATGATAGAGAGCAAGTTCCGAGGCGCTTGAACATTTTCAAAATTTCGGGAACAAAAGACAATGTAGCGGATTTCATAGGGATATCGTTAACTTCACCAACAAATTATCAAGTGAAGATGCTGAACATTTGATAAGACAAGTAACCAAAAGGAAGTTAAAGATGTCATGTTTGATATAGAGGACTCAAAAGCACCAGGACCAGATGGTTTTACCTCCAAATTTTTCAAAAAAGCTTGGAGCATTGTGGTAAGGATGTTTAGCAAGGCAAGAATTTTTCACATCTGGTAAACTACTAGGTGAGTTGAATGCTACTTTAATCTCACTAGTTCCTAAAATTCCTACACCCAATAAGGTTTCGATTTCGCACCTATAGCATGTTGCAATGTATTGTATAAGTGTATTAGCAAGGTGATTACTAATGTAATTAAAGAAGTGTTGGGAAGTTTAGTTGATGAAAACCAAAGTGCTTTTATAGCAAAAGTGCATGATAACGAGATAATAGCTTATTTAGCACAGTGATGAGGGTTATAATAGAAAACAAAAGATTAAGAAATGTGCTCTTAAGATAGATTTACAGAAAGCCTATGACACCTCGACTGGAATTTTCTCTGAGAAGTACTCTAGAATACTTTGGATTTCATAGTAAAATGGTTGGGTGGATAATGACTTGTGTTTCAACAACTAAATTTTCTTTGAATGTAAATGGGGATAGAATTGGATACTTTAGTGGGGGTAGAGGATTAAGACAAGGGGACCCAATTTCACCTTACTTATTCACTTTAGCCATGGAAGTGTTCAATCGCTTGAAGAAGAATATAGAGAATGGTGATAATTTTAGGTATCATCAAGGGTGGAAGAAATTAAAGATTACACATTTGGTTTTGCCGATGATCGATTGTTTTTGTCATGGTGATTGCCAGTCAATTAGTGTTATTAGAGATACTTTGGATCAATTTAGTAGTTTATCAATTCCGAACGTGGTAATTTGATTCAAATTTTACCTTTCACTATTGGAACCGCCTGTTAGATACTTAGGAGTACCATTGATAACCAAGAATCTAAGTGTCAATGACCTGCAAACCCCCTGAGAAAAGTGAGAAGCAGAGTCCATGATTGGAGAAGTAGAACACTATCTTATGCTGGGAGATTACAACTTATTGCCTCAGTTCTATCTTCTATGCAAGTTTATTGGGCTTTTGTATTCATTCTCCCTAGGATAGTAGTTAAGGAAATTAATAAGTTGCTTAAAGGGTTCTTGTGGTGCCAAGGTGAAATTACTAAAGGTAGAGCTAAGATTTCCTGGGAACAGATTTGTAAACCTAAGGATCAAGGGTCTGTATCAAAGACTTGCGTACATGGAATGAGGTCTTGATTATGAAACATCTATGGAACATAGCTGCTAAGAAAGATACTCTATGGGTAAAGTGGATTAGTGTGGAGAAATTGAAAGGAAAAAGTATATGGGAAGTGAATCAGGATAGTAATAGTAGTATTGGATGGAAGAATATATTGAAACTTAGAGAAAAAAATCAAAAAGCATGTGTTCTATAAGCTTGGAGATGGAAAAAATGTATCTGCTTGGTTTGATAAGTGGTGTAGTGAGGCCTTTGTGTGATTTTATTTCAGCAAGGGAAATTTATAATGCAAGATTGAGTTTAGAATGCACAGTTGGGGAGTTGGTTGTTAATAATAATTGGAGATGGCCAATGGATTGGAGTGTTAAATTTTCCAGACTTCATAATGTTCAAATTCCTTTATTGAATAATGGTTGTAAGGATAAAGTCGTGGGTGACAAATTTAAATAAGAAAACTGAGTATGCTACAAGAGTGGTCTGGATGGATATGAGAAGTAATGGGGAACAGTGTGGAAAGACTTGGTATGGTTCCCTCAGAACATACCTAGACACTCATTTGTTATTTGGTTGGCAATACAAGAGAGACTATTAACACGGATAGGATTAAGTCCGGAAACAAGATGATCGATGAAATGTGTTTTGTAAACAATGCGGGATTCCCATGATCACCTTTTCTTCCAATGTCAATACACTTACAAAGTTTGGAGCATAATGTAATCTCACCGATAAAAGTTTTTCTTTAACCGAAAGGAATAATTGATGAGTTTTCTAAGTTGAAGGCTACCGTAAACATTTGGAGTACTATTAAGATCGTCCTCCGTGCAAATGGTTTATTTTGTGTGGCGAAAGAAACTCCGATTTTCACAATGAAAGAAGTATTAATACTCTTGTGCAGAATATTATGAATAGTATTAAATGGAGGATTATGAGCTTCACCGTCAAGGAATCGATCAGGAGAGAAATGTGGAAGCTAAATGGAATGTGAAGTTTAAAAGAGCTTCAAGATAATGTCCGTTGCCGATTATAAAGTAGATAGTTATATCTCATGTTTTGTTTTGAGTATAGATTAGCTTAATCTCAACAGTATGTTGTTGTTTGTATGAATGCTTATTTGTTTATGCCTCATTAATGCTTCATGGGGGATGTCCATGAGTGTAAATGAGTGTCTAATACTCTTTTTGTGATTAATAATATTTCTCCTTTTCAAAAAAAAAAAAAAAGGACTCGATTTTTCAGAACCCCTAGATACTTGACATTCTAAACAAACAACCGGTAAGCATGATTCGCCAAAATCGTCACAAACTACAACAAACAAAACCCTCGTGTAATCATGGTGATGGTTAACGTAGCCCCAAATTTTAGAACCTGCAATAAATCATGACAAATAGTAGACAATTATTAGCTTTCCTTAAGAATCAATTTCTTTTTGGTAGGATATACAAATTGTAAAATAAAACTTGGTATCGACCTTAGTCTTTTCAACGCTTATGGGAACCCTAAAGGCCGATGTCCTTATCACCTTTGACCTATGACACGAATGACTTGAATAATATATTGTTAGGCCACATAATAACAATCACATATGAGTAGCGTATACCTTCAATACTAAACCGTTTCAAGATCCCTCTTCTTCTTCCTCTCTTCCCCACAAGAAATTTCGTTGCAAAAAAATATAAAACACCGCTTGTAATAGTTTAATCGACGCGACATAATTGTGAGTCGCTTGTATGCAATTTAAAAACATTCAAGAAAAGACCCATATATCCATTTTAAACACCGAAAGAACATAAACGTTGTTCATACATGTAGGATATGATAACTCAAATATGTGCCCATTAACTCAACTACAACGTAACTATAAAAACAACGGCAACTTTGGAAAAAAAAATTTATACCTTTGTAAACAAATAACAAAAGTAAAATGTGCTTTGATAAATTAAGCATGTCGCTGTACATTTTGTTTAATATACAACTGCATTATCGCCCTTTTTTTCGTGGTCGTAAACAGCCACAAGCTTTTATCAAGCAACTCTAGTTCGAGCTTAACTCGATTGAATCGAGCTTTTATCAATCTCAAGCTCAATCCCTATAAATTGACTCGAAACATATAACAACCCGAGCTCTTGGACAGCTCGGCCGAGCTTTATCAAGACTTAATATAGGGAAAAAATATGATGTCCAAAGAATGTCCAAAGTTTGTAAAAATCATTTTCACCAACATTTTCCGGCACGAAGTTTATCGGTAGAGTCTTAATCTTTTCATCGGTTCAATTGAATGTAGAAATAAAGTCGGATAAATTATGAGATCATGCAACACTACACATTAAATAGAAAAAATATATACATAAGTAAACCGTTCGACTCAACGATTCAATCGGTTAACAGATGACCCATGAATCGCGACTAAAACGAGTTGATTAAAACCGGAAAACATTGTTCAAAACAACACACACCCAACATAAGAACCACAAACCATAACCCAAAAACGAATCGAACCACAAACGGGTTCCCACTAATCATGGAACTACAAACCATAACCCAAAACCGGTCGACTTCAACCCTCAAACACCACGCCGCCATAACCAACATGAAACTACGGCTTTAAGATTTTAACAGTCCCGTGTAGGTTTACGACGGTTTTTGTTGATTTGTTGTTGTAGGTTTAAAGTCAAACGTTCTTTCATTACATGAAGAATCTAGGTTTAAAATAAAAGCCGCAACAAGATAGGCATAAAACATGGTCATTGAAATCCGGGTTTCGCTGGGAAAATGAAATGTGGGGTAGTAACTTATTAAACAAGTTACATGTCACAATACCACATGTTTAGGAAGTCCTTACATTTTCGAAATCATATGCAAAGTCGGAACTATTAACACACTATACATCAAAAACGTGGTTGATCTTGTCAGCTTCAAACACAAAGTGATCGATTTAGTTTGAACCGTTTTTCTAACCCTACGGGTTGACCCATTTTTCGACCTACGGCCGGTTGATCGATTGAACCGCCTCGCCGGGTCAAAACCAGGTTTCAAAACATTTTGTTTAATTCACAAATCCTCAAAGTTTTGCTATTTTTCATTTATAACCCATAAACTTTTTTTATCACTAAAACTATCTGCCATTATAAAATCCCGTTGTTATGTGTGAATACTTATCTAGTTTATTTGAATGTAAATAGCTTGCAATGGATCACAACAATTTTTAACCAATCAAATAAATATCATTTTATTAAAAATAAATAATAAACCAATTACCTAAATGAATTAATAACATACTTGTTTTACGAGAATAGACCAAATTTTACCATTTTACAAAAGTGAACCATGTCCTTTTGTCAGATACTACATGCACTTGCTTTCAATTAATTGTTTACCTATTAAGAGATAGTATCAAGGTATATGTGTCACCAAAATTCAAGGCATGTAGCCTGCGTTATATGTATCATCACAAACTTTTTCTCTACAAACTTTTGATTAAAAATCCATTTACCAATTAGAGTTGTGACAGTGATAACAAAGTACTTTATTTATTCGCCTAGAACAAAATATCGCCTAATGAAAAAAAAGTACTTTATTCACCCAATAATCACCCAATAAATCGCCCAGCAAAATAAAGTAGATTAGTCGCCTAGCAAATCGCTAGGAGTGTCACAGACGAAGTTCACTTTCATAAAATAGGCATGTAAATTGGTCATTTAAAAAATTTGCTCATAAATAATTGTGTTAGATTATATCCAAAAAGAAGATATGAATAAAAGAATTAACTTATATACAAAGTCAATAACCGTTTTTCCAACTTAAAACAAAGAGCGAACCCGGTCCCACAAAGAAATCAGCCTAACATATCAATCAATCAATGTTTTAAAACCCGGTTCAACCCGTCGGTTGAACGTCCAGAACCTAAGTCGAGGAGCGGCCGGAAGTAGCGGTTTTTGAAGGTTTATAACTCGGATTGAACCGGCGGTTTTGTCGAGCCGGTTCACTAGACCCAACGGTTACTCAATGTTTAGTTTTTTTATAAAGATAAAACCTTTTGTATGCGAACACATAGTCAGTCTTATATGTCTTTTTAGTATTTTAACTAACAAGTTTATTAAAGAAAAAAAAGGTGTTGATAAACCTATAGTATTGCCTTTTCCAGGAAATATTTAGTGCACTTAATTTGAGTTAAAAGATTTAGAGGGAAACTATAAATATATATTAATAAACACACATTTTGTTACTGTCATTCAATTGTGGTTGATGTAATGGAAATATTATTTTGATCTCTGTGAAACGTAAACTATACGTGTATATATCATTATCAACAGAAAGCAATCAAAACATTTTCAACAGAATATCTACTTGATTATTCAAATCAGTTGCAATACATAGAGATTTATATCTTAAAGAAGGGTAACAATTAAAAATTCTGACTTCTCGATCACTTCAACATCCTATTTATTTGAATGAGGTACGGAGTATCAATTATGCACTAGTTTCAAAAGATAAACAACATATGAATATATACGAGTAAGGATCAAATGGTAATAAAATTGAAATGGAAGGATCGAAGAAACCACAGCCGATTTCCGTGACGACCTACAAGTTGCATCTCCCCTTAAATTTCTTTTTTTTATTTGAAATGTGTGCTAATATTTCACTCTTCTCATTTTATTTTCTCTTCTCACTAGATCTCTTCCTTATAACATAAACTGAATGACAGAAACCGGTTCGACCGGCGGTTGAACCGGTGAACCGGCAACTCAACCGGGTCGATTAAAAACCCGAGTTTTAAAACATGGTAACATATGCACAAACACACGCTGGTGTCATGTCCCATTTCTTTAACATGCACACCAACTGTTTGTACAAATGCCTGACTGATCAAATTTTCAACTCTTTGATTTGAATTTCCTCTTCTACCATTTTTCTTTCTTCTTTCAATTGGGTTACATTTGCTCATTCCACTTCTAAAAGTTAGTACACTTTTTTTTTTTTTTTTACTGTGGGTCATTTTCTTTAGGGTAAACTTTGTTTCACTGACTTTGACGACTAATTCACAAAAAGCCTTGAGTTTTGCTAACCACTTGTTTTTGCACCTAACCGTCGCATTTTATTCGCGAAGCCTTTTACATTTGTGGGTCATTTTCATATTTTAGAAACCAAAATTTTCAAGAAAAAAGCATAATTTAGTGATCTTTTCAGCTTTATAATTTATGGGTAGTGTTAAAGATTCTAGATATGAAAAGATTGCATCTTTATAAAACTTAAAGCTTCAGTTTTTATGTAAAGATTGTATGTTATGTACTGATATTTGTAGATGTTGGATTTGATAGATGAGGTACATGAAGCCACTCAACTTATTCCAAGACTTGCTCAAGATACCTGCTGTCGAACGAGGTCGTTTACTTGGTTTAGATGTTGGCGATAAGTACGTTGGACTCGCAGTTTCCGATTTTAACAATAAAGTTGCTTCACCTTTAAGGTATTATTAATTTTGTTGCAACTGCATTTTTATCAGTAGAATAACATTATTTGGCCTTTATTCTTTGTTCTTAACAATCTAACGATAAAATGTACCCCTGTTATGATTTATTGGTTGCAACTATTATTATTCGTAAGGTTTGTGTTTGTTAGTGGCCTAGGCGGGGAGTACTCGGAAATGGACTTTTGTATGTTAGTTTCGGAATTATATGTATGATATGTTCATAGGACCCTAGAAATATGGTTAGAAACATTGACACACTTGTTCAAATACTTCAAACTGAGTTATGGCCAAGTTTGATCGAGTTTTGACCAAATCAACTTTTTTGGCCGATTTGACTCAACTCGCCTCAGCCACTGACCTTGTAGCTAGTAATCAGGCACGCCACAACCTACGGGCAACACCAGTGAGACCTGTAGAGGTCTTTTGGGGATTATTGACCCTTTCTTTTTGTATGGTTTTAATGTCATTCTGCTTTCTAATTTATGTTGCATACTTAATTGTTGTACACATGAGATAATATTAGTTTTTGTATTGCTCTGCAGCGTTCTTGTTAGGAAGAAAAGCAATATTGGTCTGATGGCACTTGACTTTCAACATCTGGTTAGTTTTGCTGATGTGCATGGTTTCCGTGATTCGGGACTCAGTTTGCTCCCTTTTTGTTACAATTTTCCTGTATCTGAAATGAGTAGCATTAGGCTTGGTTTGGAATCATGTGCCTGTAAACTGAAACTTCGTTCTCTTTTTTTGTGTGCAGATAAATGAACTCTCTTTGTCGGGCTTTATTGTTGGATACCCGTATGACAGACGAAAGAACAGCCCCAATGTAAGTTTTAGTATCATATTATAACTTAAGTTTTTTGTTTACATTTGGGAAATACTCCGTTTAACCTTGTTTTTTTCCTGTAAAAACTTATGTTAGGCGACCCAAGTGAAAGTATTTGTTGATGACCTTACTAAAACTGGGAAACTTGATGAAGTTCCGTATACCTTTTGGGAAGAGTGCTTCTCAACAAAGGTGTGCACTTTTTTGTATATGTAGATTCGCTTTTCAGTCCACTTTTTTGAATTGTATCACAAATATAATATCAAAATATAAGACCCCCCTGATGTAGCTTTGTTGGTTTAACTGATAATATAACCTGCAGTAATAACTTAGTCATATTTTGTACTAGTAAGCTGTAACTATGCCATGATAGTGGTTGATGTGCTCTATTTCGTAACAGAATGTTGAGGTATTGTTGAAGCCATTCAATTTCCACCCAGTAGAAACAAAAACGATAAGTGACAAATTTGCTGCTTTTGGAATACTACACGTATTACTTCTGCTTTTCTTCAAAGTTCTACTCATTTCGCTTTTAAAACTCATCCAAACAAAATACTTCTAGATTAGTTGATAGCTTTTGTGGTTTCGTCTGCTTGAGTGGACGGGAAATTTCACATTTGATTATAAACTGGAATCCAATTTTCATTTGTTGGTCTTTGGCAGGGGTATCTTGATGTAGTGAACAGGCATACTGTGACAGAACAAAGCCAATGAACGCCACTTTCCTGGATGATGATTTCATTTTGAAGCAAATGACATAAAGAGCGAAGTTTCGAGACTTGTATGATGTTAAAGGCTTTTGAAATGTAATGTCATTAGAACAGCTGTAGTTGGGATCGCATCAGTAGCTTTTAGCGGTATTGTGAAAAGTTGGATTTATATTTCCGCTTCTCAACTTTGTAGTGACGGTGTAACGGATCTTGTTGTATATGTGCTGTTTTTAGTTTTTTACTAAGAAGTATGAAACCTTGATGTTTGGATATTTACTTGACAAAAGCTGCTGAGTTTAATGAACTGTTAAATGTAACAGTTATTGCATTTTCAAAGAAGTAATTTCCTGGAAAAGACCAAATAGACCAAAAGTCATTTTTGAAGTGTCTCATTATTACCAGGCAATTCAAAGGACTAAGCATGGAAAATGAAAAGCATCCCTCCCTTCTTATAAGTATCTCATCGTTTGCTGAACTTCAGTTATGTGAATCTACTTCCGAATATGGGTTCTTCTATGGGTATGAATGATCGAAACTATATTTTTAACTTGGCTTTCTTCTTTGATATCGTGTCATATTGAGATTTAAAAACTGATTTTGTAAACTTTGTTTTCTTCTTGAGTCATATCATATCAGATATTCAAGGTTATGATGGCGGTTTCTATTAAGCAAGTTGATTTTAACGTTTTTTTTTTTTTTACCTTTAGCATTTCCAACTTTCTTTTCTTCTTGGGTTCATTGGCTTATTCGAGACCATTGTAGATGAAAATATCATTTCTTTGTTATGGGTGCGTGAATTATGACACTCATAATTTGCAGGTTCATACAAACTGAACACAAGTGGTGTTAGCCGAGAAGATCATGGATCAAACTGCTACGGTGGAATCTTGAGCGACGAAGAGGCTGTTGGATCAGAGGATTCATGGGTCGTATTAGAACCGGTTTGGTACGCAAGGATGCTGAGGTTTGGGCCATGTTTAAAGGAGTTGAGCTAATCGATAGCCTACAGTTACAAAACGCCACTCTGGAAACTGATTCTTTGTTTGCTTTTGACATTCTTGAGAAACCTGATTTGTATACAAAAAGTCCCAAGTTGAGAGCAAAAATATCAGAATGCCAGACACTAATCAAGAAAAATGGAAACTTTCTTGCTAAACTTGCAGTGGACGATGTTGATGATGAATATGAAGATGTTCTTGATGCTCCTCCTGGCATTGAAACTCTTATGAAGGCTGATATAAGTAACACCACCCGTGAATAGAAGTTAATTATGTGCTATTTCAATTTCCTTATCCTGTCTTCTAAGCTTTTGCTAAGTGAAAATCTCGAAATTGTGTTGTTAAATGTCCTTCAAATTCATTACTGAGTATTTCTGGTCATGAAATTAGTTGCATATGTTTGTGTTTTGGTTTGATCTTTGTGTTTGTGTATCTGTTTTTACAAGTTTATGTCTTTTGCTAGCATGTGTTTATGGTTCGACTTTCTTAAGAGGCCGATTTTAGACAAATAGGTTTGGATTGAACAAATGAAACAGTCGCTTATATTAGTTGCCATTATTAGTTCCACTTCGCAATGATTAGTTATCGCTTCACTCACACACTTTAACGTGCTCACACGTTCAGAAACGAGCAACATGCACATGACATGCCCATTCTGCAATGTACTGAATGGGTAAAAGGCTCCATTACACATATGCTATCAATAGAAATAGCTGCAGTCGTTAAACTTTGAACAATACTTGCCTTTTTTGTCAAAAGGTAAAGTTTCGCGCCAAACATAACAAATGCATATACGTAGAAGAAGAAAGGTCCTAAATATTAAAGATGAAATGTCTATCAAGTACCCCATGTACCCGAAGAAAGATACGCTTAGAGATGCAGCTGATCATCAGATTGACATGTGACAAAATGAATAGCTAGGTGAACAAGTCATTAAAGAAAAGAGTAATGGAATTAAAACAATAACCTCACTCTTTTACATGCGGAGCAACGTGATAATAGTACTTGCTCTCTAAGCACTTAATAAGATGATCTAATTGAAATCCACATTATTATTATTATTATTATATATACTAAAGAGCAGGACATGAGGTCTTTGCATGACACGTGTCCACACATTAATTGCCAACTTTCACAAGTTGGCAAAAATAGCCCCTGAGGTTTAGATGTCGTCGCAAAGTAAGTCCAAGTTGGCAAAAATAGTCCTTAAGGTTTAAGTGTCGCTGCAAAGTAAGTCCTTTATAGCAATTTGGCAAAAATAATCCCTATCCAAATTCACGTCTACAAAAGCAATCCCGCTGCATCGCGCGGGTTTCATCACTCGTTATATCTATCCATTAGGATACCATCTCAAAACTATGGTTCCATAACATTTTTGCACCAAAAAGTATATTAATGCTCTAAAGACAAGAAAACATGACTAGTACATACCATTACAAGTGCATCACCGTAACCTGATCAAGTCCAGGAGTAGTCTACATCTAGTAATCAGGTCTCAGAAACCAAAGGTCCGCATGTGCAGAGTATTTATAAACCTGAAAGCAAAAGAAATACATCATATTAATCCCAAGTCTGGTGACAAGATTTCCATAAAACTGGTGACAGAAGAGATGAAAAATACCTCGTTTAATACCACGTAATCGAACTTTTTATCTAATCAAACTCCCAACATAACAGACATGCTAGAACCTAAAGCAGCAAATTTCAAGAAAACAAATTCAGTAATGAAACCACAAGTCGACAGAAAAAAAAGAAAAAAAAAAAGCCAAACATTTAATAGCAAAAATACGCAACACGTTCAGAACCATACTTACAAATCATTCTTTTCCACTGTCATCATCAGGAGAAGCTTCTTTAACGTCAACAGAGAAGCCATACTCCTGGTCGCATCCCATGTAAGAATCACACATGAAATAAAGCATAAAGTTCTTCTTCCCAGCTTCACTTGGAACAGTAACATCAAGCTTCACCTTAGCTTTCCTTTGCAGTGAGACCCTCTTAATCGCAAGCAACTGATTACTTTTGGTATCACCAACAACGAGCCACCATCCCTCTTCTTTGGTTCTCGGATATCTTGGAGCATCCACTGGCCCAACCTCAGTCCTACCCTCTAGATCCCTTTCAATTGTCACCATCAACGTGATGTCATCCCCAGCCCTAATGTTATCACTATCTAACACGTCATAGGTCAAATCAATATTGGGATAACGGTTACAAAACTTGGCGATATCCATCAGCTGTGCATCCGACATTTGTAACAACTCCCGTCTCTCATCGTCTTCCATCGCCAACAGATCAAACACAGACTCGATACTATTTCCAGGATTTTCTTTGCATCGTTTTGCCAGATCTTTAGTGAAATGAGGCAGCTGCAGAAGAGGAGAATCCCGTTCCCACATGCCTTGTGTAATCATTTGGCTAACTTCCATAGCAAGAAGAGCTAAAGTAAGCCAGCCGTTGCTTGAAATAACATCAACCATAGCTTGAAGCAACCTACTAGCAGACAAAAGCACTTCATGCTGATCAGAACCAAGATTTCCGCCTACCACCTGCCTAGAAAAGTGAGCTTGTAGCAAAGCATTGGCCTTCACATGTGGGTCTGCGTATCTTGGGTTCTCGAAGGGAAATCTCTGATGATTGATCAACTTGCGTATCAACTCCTCTTCTCCAGGGCGTATAGGTAGTAGTTCATACTCCGAAGCTGTAGCAAGAATCTCCAAAAGACCCTTCAACTTTGTCTTACTAGTGATTGAAGAACTAAACCGTTCTATTGTTGTGTAACTGATGTAGTAGTATGAAGCAATCATACCAAAATTGTTTGGAGAGAGATCAAAATCTTCTTCAATGCTAACACATTTACTCGCTTCCAAATCACTTAATGTGTTCTCTACAAGCTCAGATAGATGATCAGAGAGATGCCTTTGACTGACACCTTGAAGATTGTAGTAATTAGGGTTCTGGGTGAGCCTCCTATACATAAAGGTCCAGGTTAGATAGTCAACTGCGTCCTGCTTGTTCGCAATCACTTCCACAACAATCTCGGCATTCAAATTATCATGTAGATGATGATGCAGGTGGCTTTCAACTGGAAACGATTCGAACAAGAACTTCTTATAGTATTCTTTCCGTGGTGCATGACAAAAGATAACACATTTCCCGGAGTTATCGACAAGAGGCCGGCTAGCATGACCCATCATCTGAAGAAGATCGGTAACGGGATAATCAGTGTGGGCGTTTCCACGACCATCATAATACTGGGTCCCCATGACAACCACCAAATGTGCACGAAGAGAAATACCCCAACACATAGTACCACTCATTACACACACTTGAATACAGCCGGTATCAAAGAGTGTCTTCACTATATCTTGATCAGTGGCATTTAGACCTTCGTGCAAATACCCAACACCATATTTCAATGTCTCCTTTAACATGGAATCCCGAATCCGGTCGATAAATGGAGCCAATTCATCTTCAGATTGAAGTAAGAACAAAGGCTTCTCTCCACTGTCTGCACCCGCGAATTTACTCTCGGCACTCGAGTATGTCATCAGATCGACAGCTGTCAGTCGGGCGTGTTTCCTTGTGGGAACAAACACAATTGCTGGTTTTTTATTCTTGGCATGCTGAACAATAGCAGTATAAGTAGGCTTGCTCATTGCTTGCTTTCTGGCCTCAAAATTAGCTATGTCTATACCTTGAATGTGAACTTCAAGAGGCACTGGCCTGACACGGGGCGGGAAATTGAAAAGACCATGTGACGTGGCACCAATCCACTCCCCTAAATCTTTAGCATTGGCAAGTGATGTCGATAACGCCACTATTCGAATAACAGGCCCACCTTGACCACCTATTAAGTGCAACTCATCAACAATAAAAAGGCTCACTTGCTGAACATGCTTTCGCTGCTTCCAACGGCGAGATAATGCGTCCCCTCTATCAGGAGTGCTGATTATTATCTGGCTTTTCTCAAGTAACTTCAGATCGGTTGCTGTTTCACCAGTCAGCATAGATACTTTTAAACCAAGACCATCTCCAAATTTCTTTTTCCATTCATTATATCGCTCCTTTGCAAGTGCTTCAACAGGAGCAATATACACAGCACGCATAACACTTTCACTACCTTTCTGATGATTCCTTAAAATTGCAAATTCTGCACAAATAGTCTTCCCACTCCCAGTTGGGGCAGCAACCAACACATTGTCATCTGTATTATACAGCACGGTAAAAACTTGCGTTTGGATAGGATTGAAATGTTTGAATTCTTGATAAAGTGATTCATATAACGGGTTCCTGAGAGCAGTCACGGGGAGTGGTTGCAAATCCAGCAACTCAGTTGGTGGTGGGTACTTTTCTGGTAAGATCAAGTGGCGAAAAGAAACCGGCAAAACAGACAAAGACCCGAGCCATCTGTCTGAGACTACCTTGATAAAATACTGAGGTGGCAGAGGTTCAGAGATCTGAACTGTAAAGCTCAAAGTGTGGTCCTCATCAATATACTGCTTTTTCAGCAAGAAATACTCGTGATGAAGAATGTATTCACCATCATTATCTTCTACAATGACCCAAAATGGTTCAACATACCCATGAATCTTGTCCTCCCACTGAAAATCTGGAGTAATAGTGAGCTCAACCCTCAGAATGGTGCGTGTGATTGGTTGAACGCGTGCCGCCAGATTAAGTTTTGGGAACTGGTGAATGCACCTGTGAAGATTTCTTCCCAGCTTGGGGGCACGAACAAGCTCTCCCAACTCCTGTGAGGAGAGATCATAATACCGTTCCCATGCCAGATCTTTCTTCTCCAGTTTCATCAATATGTCGTTCTTAATCCCATGAAATTGGCGTAGAGGAGTTTGGACACTCCAGATCCCGCATCAAACGTCCAGATCCCGCTCTCCCAACTCCAGATTTTGCACAAGTTCAAAGCTTTTTCAGCCAACTGTGCCCACCCTTGTTTCAGTACTATCTCAAACAGTGCACGCATCAAACGTCCCGCACTCTGCAAAACCAAAGTACAGCTTAAGTTAAGAAAATGTGTAATGACATTATTAATAAATATGAAGTACATAAGCATAAAATAAGAATTAGAACTTATAACGCCATTACAAGGCTAGCTCACCAGATTAGTGGGAGAAGCAGAAAAGGAACTTTTATTCCAATTGTAAAGGATAAAAACCAACCTGAGTAATGAAAACCATGTCAGAAGTCAAAGAAAGACCCTCAAGCTTTAGCTGCGAAATATAGGCTTGAAGTAGGACATTGATCTTAGCACTGGGCTCTTCCAACCCTTCCTTGATGGGAATAGGAACACGATCCAACAGCTTTGCAAGCTCCATCTTCTCATCTTGTCTTACAGTTACGTATTTGAACTCCTCACTGAGAGAGAATAACCTACATAGCTCGATATCACCCATGGTCCGCTTTAAATGCTCATTGTAAGTGGCGATTGTTCCATGAGTTATGTAATAGTAACTTGCAATTCGTCCCAAGTCCGTGACCTGAAAGTAGCCACTTTTCCTGTCATACTTCACCAAGCTATTTTTGTCCAGTATTGTGGCAGCAGAATGAACCTGCAAAAAATAGTAATGAGTATCAGTCATATGTTGTCAGTTTTTTCACCAAAACAATGTAATATATAAATGTACTCTCATTTAAACCAATCAATGTCAAACAAGGAAAACTAAGTTCAGATATGCAATGAAGCATGTATAAAATATGCACGTCATACATAGAAAAACAATTACGCAATGAGCTTAAGAATACTCTGTATGCACTCAAGTGGAAGCTAGACTAAACAAGCTAGTTTCTGCCACGAGCATACTACAGTTTGCAATTTCCAGTATATTGCTGAACTAAATTGCAATTCAAGCTTCAATTAAAGGCACTTTATTGAGTATTAAATTTACCAATAATGAAAGTCAAAACAGCATACGTTAGAAACTCAACAAAGTAATAAGCCATTTTCAGTAACTAAATGTCTAAAATCACGATTGCTACAAAGTCACCATTCTTATTGACCACATATAACAAAATTAACACGAACTAGCATTCACTTAAGTCACAAGGATAAGTAATGAATGGGAATAATTTACGTAAATTAACTTCTCACTAAAGCTACGTTTCTTAATGAAGGCGACATAACTTCCAAATTAAGATGGCAAATTCAAGCTCTGAAAAGAAAAAAAAATAAAATAAAATAAAATAAAAAAATAAATAAATAATTCACTGGGTTATTATGAATGATGTAATTATATTGATGAGTGCATTTGAGAAGATAAAGACATGTGCAATGCAAACCTCAATGATTTACTAAAGAAGATGACGAAACCACATATAATGCGCATGAAACTTGACAGATTAAAAAACAGATAGACAAAGCTTTAAGTGCAGTGAGAAACATACCAAATCAGCTCTCCTCTCCTCGAGTAAATGATCTGACTTCAGAGCATCAGCTGGTAAACCATAAAGTGTAGGATTCCGCACCATACGCACATATAAGTAAGTGTAACCAAGCCAATGTTGGGCTTCTTTTGCATTCTGGATAGTTCCAAGGACTTTCTGCGTTCAACTGATCAGCCAACTTCGAAACAAACTGACTTTCAATAGGAAGCTGCTGATTCATCAGTGAAAGATAGTATTGCAGCTCACTGTGGCCAGTTATAATAATCCCTTCACCGTATGTGTCGTATTGTGGCCTTCCTGCACGACCAAACATCTGCATAACATCCAAAGGACTAAGTTCTGTCCAGGCACCCTTTTCTGGATTGTAGATTTGTGTTCCTTTAATAATCACAGTGTGTGCAGGCAAATTCACACCCCAAGCAAGAGTAGCTGTCGACACCAGTACTTGAATGTGGCCCTCGGCAAACAGATCCTCAACAAGTTGACGGTCAGCCCTGGCCATCCCCGCATTATGAATTGCCAAACCATACGGCAAAAGATCTTTGAGGTCGTTGCTCTTCACCAGCTCAGTATGTTCATGGAGGATCTCACGACTCGCACTATCCTCTTTCAAAAAGATCCCTAGGGTGTCGTTAGCAAGAGCAGTGTCTCTAATTGCACGAGCAGTCTTTGTCGTTTCTTTTCTCGAATGCACAAATATAAGCACCTGATGCTTTCTGGCCACACCTAGCACCTTTTCATAACAAATGTCATTCATCAACTGAAATCTCTGCAATGGCTTCTTTACGGTAATTCCAATGTACTGCTGAGCAAGTGGAACCGGCCTAAAAGAGTTGTCAAAATGAAAAAGGCCTTTATTCAAGTCAATTCGCAAAAATAAAGCAACATCATCATAGTTGGGAAGTGTTGCAGATAATCCAACCAACCGAATATGTTCCTTTGTCGTCTCAACTTGTCTAACAGTTCTTGCCACAATACTCTCCAAAACAGGTCCTCTGTTATCATGCAGAAGATGGATTTCATCGATAATTAGAAGCTTCACAAGTTGAGTATAAGTGCGGTCTCCTGATTTTCTGGTTATGATATCCCACTTCTCTGGAGTGGTGACAATGATTTGTGTTTCTTCAATCTGTTGCCGAGTCAAAGACTGATCTCCACTCAGCTCCATCACAGTGACACCATAATCCTTCAAACGATTAGACAAATTCCCAACAACCTCAGCAACAAGGGCTTTCATTGGTGCCACATACACAATCTTGTAGTCACTGTGGTTAAACGTACCGTCCTCATTCATATGCAAACCTATCTGCTGAAGTATTGTGAGCATAGCAACGTTGGTCTTACCTGCTCCAGTCGGGGCACACAGTAACAAATTGTCTGCTTTGAACAGAGCAGTCTCGTAAACTCTACTCTGAACCCTATTCAAACTGGTCATTCCTGAAAAGCCGGTTGCCCAGCTTGGGATGTCTTTAATTGATACGAGCTTTTCATCAGCAGCAAGAGGTTTCGGCTTTAATGCTGGCACATGAACTTCTTCGTATCCTTTGCTGTGGTTCCTATACGAGCCTAGAGGAAGCTCACACTTCTTATTCGCCATCAAAAGACCACCCTGGTGAAACGCGATGCTCTCGAGATCTAGCAGCTGTCGCTGACCATTTACCCAACCATTATCAGTATCCATATCAGCAACGCCCCTTTGAACACCACCACTCTCATCCTTCAAACGCTTTGCTTCTTCTCGTATGCTTTTCTCTAAGAGAAGCTGCCTCTCTTTCGCTGAAGCCCTTGTTGCATGCAACTGTTCTAATATTGCAACCAAATCAGGCCCCATTCCCGTCATTTCTTCCTCAATCTGCTTCCTCTTTTCTTGGTCTTCAGCCCTTGCTAAACGGGTACACCACACAATCTTCAGCCTGTTCCGCAAAAGGTACTTGATGAGGCTGAACTTGTCAAATTGGAGATGCAATACTAGCTTATTTTCGACTTCACGGTCATCACCTTCTTCAAGTATCTTTAGCACCTCCTCGGCAAGAGTCTGGCTCTGCTGTGGATCGATCTGCTGGTCATAAGCTTGGGAAATTTTCCGCTGAAGCCAATAAGCATCAATATCCTGAACATTAAGCGTCATACCCTCATTACCATCTTGTGATTCATCATCATCCATACCCCCACCCATCTGCATACCATTATTCCTGTCACTATCCATAACATCATCCTCTTCCTCCTCGTCAGCTTCCTGTACGATATCAAGATCATCTTCGTCCTCATCCTCATCATTCTCTTCAAACTCAACAGCCACACCAACATCATCATCAAGAGCATCTTCTCCATTCACAGCATTATTCCCATCTGCATCACCACCAGCATCCTGGAAATCTGTTATAAGCCTCCCAATAGAAACCAACTGATCAAAAACCTGACCCGGTATCGGATTCAACAGCTTCTCGATATCCTTCTTCTTATCAGGATTCTTCAAAGTATCATTCTTCAACACAGCCAAAATCTCATCCGCGGCACCACTAACAATATTCAATGGCTGCCCGCCCAACTGCTGTTGAATCACACTAAGCATCGCCTCATACGCAGCACGAGTCTCCTTCGTCTTAGGCTGGTAAACCCCCTCCTCCGTACTCGTCAACACACTCTCTTCCTGTAACCTCCTTTTCTTACTCTGCCTTACATTCCCAGCCTCACTGGGCTGCCCGGGATCACGTTCCTTCTTTTTCTTCGACTTAGTCAACTTCTCGTCCAACTCAGCCGGTCTACCTCTATATGCTCGGTCACCAAACGTCCTGGGATCAATCCTTCCATGTAAAGACTCAGGTTCACCAGTTGGCTCATGAGTATCTCTCGGCCGTGAATCAGTGGTCAAGACGAGACTTGAATTCGCACGATACTCATACTGTTTAAACCTGGCGTGTGCCTCAGCACCTCCACCTAACTGTGCCATATCTCAAATCAAACACCTACAATATCACCAAATATTCACCAAATCAGTACATCAACCAATTACGCTAAACCCCGGAAATCAAAAGAAAATTTAACAATAATTATCAATAAGAGGGTGTTTAAGATTGCTTATTTTTCTGCTTATCTGCTTATTTTTTGATAAAATAAGCAGAATCTTATAATGACCGAAAACATTTTATATACAAGTTTGATTAAATATTTCCAACAAATCATTATTTTTTCCAAGCATTCATGCGTTTTCTACATAATATAAGCAACAAATACAAACGCTATCTTCAAAAGTACATAATAAGCAAATCCAAACCCAAACACAACCTTTTATTTTCTGCTTATTCCTTAGCAGAAGCAGCTTCATGTTTTACAAACTGCTTCCACTTTTCCGTTTATTTTGAGATAAAAAGATGCTTATTTTTAAATGAAATTAGTTATTTTCCAACCATCATACTAAAACGGGTGAGGTTTATTACTCAAATGTACACGGCCTCACCGGGTTAATCCCGAGACCGTTTCCGGCCCACCCCAACCTAGCAAGGTTTCTAGCTTCATATTTATCCTAAAACCATTTTAAATACCTTTTTTCTGAGTACGTAATATTTACAAAATAATAAAAGTCAAACACTGTCTACTTAACTTTCCGAGTACGTAATATTTTCATGCTTAGTTAAGATGAAATTCTATATCATATATTTCACAAAATAAGCAAATCCAAACACTATTTCATAAACTTAAATTTTTTTTTTTTTTATCAATTACACTAAGCCCTAATAAGGCGTTCCGGATTGCTAATATTTTCTGCCACTGCTTATAAATAAGCAGTAGCAGTTCTGTGTTACCAAACCTGCGACTGCTTTTTATGCTAACTTACATACGTATTATTTACAAAATAAGCAAATCCAAACACTACATACTTATTAATAAGCAGAAAAAAATAAGCAATCAGTCAATGAATTACACTAAACCCTAACAATAATCAATGTACGGATAGTTACAAGCCCAAGAAATCAACAAATTCAACAGTAAATAACAATAATAATCAGTAATCAAAGTACCGAAGCCCTATAAATCACAAGCACGTGACAGAAGCGTGACTGTATTCCATTCAAAGCCCTAAAAATCGAAACTAGGGTTTTAGATAGATAAGTGAATTGAATACAAAACGTAACAATAAAATCAATATAAATAAATACGTACCAGTTAGTAATAATAATTGTGATAATAATAAAATGGTGGTTTGTGATTCGAAAGTTGTGTGATTTGTGAGTGTGGTAAGAAAATATAAATTGTATATGAAATATTAATAAAAGATTATAACTCTACTTAAATGGAATATTTCATTATACTCTACTAAAATAGGTAGTCATTAATTTGATCCATAATATAATAATATGAATTTATATGATGGTGAGGCGGTTTGGACTGTGTAAATACTGTCACCGACTCACTAGGTTTATTATCTCATTTTCCATCCGGGTCGGGTCGGGTCACCCGTTTATTTATATATTGTTTTGAGCAAATTGCAAAAATAGTTTTTATGGTTTCCGTGAAATTGCAGGTTTAGTTCTTTGACTTTTTGAAAGTGCAGTGATCGTCGTCTTTCAAAGAAACTTTTGGTTATATATTCAGTCCTTGGCCAAGATTAAATGATCAAAATGCTCTCGTTTTCAACCCTTTAAATAGCTAAAGATGGTGTTTTAGTTATATAAGTTTAGACAAGGACTGAATATGCAACCCAAAGTTTCATACAAAGACAATGGCAGCAATTTTAAAAGTCAGGAACTAAACATGCATTTTGACCAGACAACAAGGACAATTTTTGCAATTTACTTTACTGTTTAAGGTGTAGTTTGTTTGTTTTATAGGTTTTATGTTTGGAGAAGAAGATACCAATGTCTTTCTTTGCAAAGAAAAAATATTGTTTGTATTTTGTGCTTTTCAAGTACTTCTTTCATTCTTTTCTTTACTTCAGCTTTTTCACCAAAGTGTTTGGTTATTTAAGAATTTAACTTCTTTTGTCAAATGATACTAGAATGGTGGAGTGCAGAATATCTGATCGCTTAGAATATGGAGTACCAAATACACTACGGGTATGTTTGCCGCAAGGGGCTAAGGCTTATATTATAAGCCGAAACTAAACTTTTTATTTTCATAAACTTGTTTGGCAAATTAGTTTAAGTTGGGGCTTATTATTGCAAAATTACTAAAAATGACATATAATTAAATTAACATATGTATATATTGTTGAAATTTTATAACATGACATAGCATAAATAAAACATACAAACATCAAGTACAAAAGCGAAAGCAATTAGGAACATGTAACACATAATTAACTAACCAAAACATAAAGAAAGCGTACCTTGTGATTCTAGCTAAACAAGAATCAAACTTTAGTAATTCTTCAATCAAGAACCCTAATTAGGGTTTAAAGTGGATTACAATAATTGCCCCTTACCGTTTTGTAATCCTCCAAGATACAATCAATAGTGTGATTGAATCACGTTCTTGTACACACGTACTAATACCAAGTAAAAGATTATGCTAGTAATTGAAACACAAAACGTTTGTTTAGAAAACAAAACCAATCGACCCTATAGAGGGTGTTTAACGATCGGCCAAGAAACAAAACAAGGAGAAGAAAAGCTTTAGGTATTTTGTGTGCACAAAAGGAGAAAAACAAATAACCCTTAGCCTTGTATATATACTAGCGGAAACTTGGAGCTCAAGTTGGATTAGAATTAGGAAATCCTAACCCTAAATCAATGATCGGCCGAACACCCCTTAGGGGTGTTTCTAGATCCTTCTCGACATTCCATATTCCATCCTAGTCATTTTTCTTATTTTATTTAACGACCGTTAGTTCATTACATTTAATTACTTAACGTTCGTTAGTCGTTTTGTGCATTTAATAATTAGATGTAACATTTTATAAATAATTATTAATCATTTACTCTTCATACGTAAAGTGTGCAATCCCGTGATCTCAAGTTCGATCCCAACACACGACTACTAAATTATATCCATAAAACTAACAGCTCCCACTTGGATATATTTTAATAGAGTGATCACATCGATTGGCTAGCAACACGTCGATGCCTCTAGTACAAACTCGAGTGAGGTCTCCTGGAAAAACCTTTAATGATTCATCATTGTTATTATCCTTTTGTTACTAATACCGTGTTAAATAAAGATATGAATTTAAGTCATTCTTTATTTAACTATTTTGTTTCTCGTTGTTTGTGATTGAGCAAGATTACCAAATCATCTGAACATATTCAGGGGAGATCTTAGGTGTGGCCACGCATACATCTTGTCAACCCTACGAGGGGCCCAGCAGTATAGAACTCCAAAATAAATTTGGAGGAACAAATTCTATCTTGACTACAAGAATAACCCATGAACTTTGCAACACTTCTGGAAACAACCCTTATGACTACCAATTACGTATAGCGTTAAGTTGTTACACATAAATGCACTACATCCATGACACTTATCTAGTATCTCAAGTCTGAGGATAACAAATCATGATTTGCTTATAACAATATCCATAAAGTAAAATCATGTAGTTGGGATAAGTCTTATATTCAATATATCATCTTAAATTGATATGAATTCTCATTTATATAAATTTAAGTATATTTTACCAATCTCTCATATTTGTCTTAACTTAATAATATTCCCATATCATTAATCGACAACGGACAATTTAGAATAACTAAATTATTCATGGACTTAAACATGCAAATTATGACAACAATTATTTATTATACTATAAAAGTTGAACTCCTTAATTTAATGCAAGAGGGTTTGTGCACAATAATTTGTACGGTACAATCCGTGTAAAGCCATATGATTAAATATCCGAGTATTGAAATATATAAGGTCCAGGAATTAGTGCTTCGAGTGTAATTCATGCCTGCCTCACTTAATGCAGTTTGCAGCTGTTCAGCTGCTCAATACAAACTTAATGCAGTTTGCAGCTGTTCAACTGCTCAATACAAAGAATACAAACCATTTGTGGTTACAAGAATCATAAAAAACTCAAAGAATACAAACCAAGTGGTGGTTACAGCAGTCATAAGTTAATGCTCCACCAATTAGAACAAAGAAAAATATAAACAGTTTGGCAGTTATAACAAACAAGGATTATAAATAGAAGATACAAACCCTCACAAATCGTGAAATGGAAACTCTCACAGTAACTATTTTCAACATCTGTTTTATAGATCTTGAAACCAAAATCCGAAAACAAAACCATGTTACTTCGTATATATGAAACCAAGACTCACTCCAATATACTCCCCACACTCAAACAAAACTCGAATTTAAAAAGGAAAATACTTCGTGATCTCAAGTTTTTTTTTACTTCTTCTTCGTGTGGTACAACAAGCCTTTCAGACCTCAAAGTCAAAAACATGAAAAAAAATCATCATCGATCTATGAGAAGCTTTGCTTCTTTTGTATATCCGAAGTTAGCAAGAAAGAAATATAACAAATATGTTATTTTCTCACTCTTTCGTTTAAAGACAAACAAAACGAAAACAACACATGTAGAACCTACCCGAGACCCTAAAAGGAATCTTGAAGTTGTGGTCTTTAAGCTGAAAGTGGGTTAGATATCAACTACAAAGTGTAGTAGTTGTGATTGTTTTGATTTGTGTTTCGTTTTGATTAACAAGATCGATCATGGGTTCGAAAGTATAGATCTTTAACAAGATTGATGTAAGGATTTAGTCCCGTAATGAGTTGAGAAGAAAGAGGATGGGGGCGCAGGGTAATGTATTAGGGTTGAAATGGGATAATATTATGGATTATTTGGGTGTGTATTGGACCGTGCTTAGTTAAATGATTAATTTGACAAGAGTTTTTTAGATGGAGAGTCAACACCAGGCCCATTTGATTTATCAAGCCTGTGATGATGGATTGGGTCGAAGATAAAAGCTAACAATAGGGTGTGACTTCTTATTTTACTCCGTATTTGGTTATTAACAGGGATAAAGTTTTACGTATCATAGTTTTATATGCTGGTATCATAGTTTTAACTGGCACTGAGGCTCTTCAGTGCACACATAAGGCTGAACCAACACTCGAGCCAAGTTATTTTTGGTAGCCACATTACGCTAAGCTCAATCAAAGAGGAATAAACATGATATTTGTTAGTCGCGTATCAAGTCATTTGGGCTTTATTAATTTTGATAGGCTTAGCCTGTATTTACTTGAATGCATCATTTGGCAATTGGCAACAAAACTATTTATCGAAGTAGTTGGCAACTTGGCATGATATTATCTGAATAAATTTTTGACCAAAGTATGTTTTGTTTATAATTTTCATATGTTCGTTTTTTAGAAATCTAAAAGTAGGTTTAACTATTACTACGGTTCATATAGCGTTGTCTAATTTGTACTACGTATTAGTTGGCAAAAAGAGTGATATTTTGGACTTACAAATTTTCACGGGTTGATAAACTTTACACGGCTAAAGTTTATATTACTTATAAAATGTGCTTCGAAGATTAATCTTTACTATTATGCAATTTTGAGAACACGTTGGATTACACGTACATGACAAAAAAAACATTATTAATATGTACTAAAAATCATAATATTTGTCTTCGAGCTAAGTTTTTGTTAAATGGCAACAAATCATATATTTGTCTTTCATTTTAGATGATCGTACATGTTTGGTAATCACACTATATAGATATCGTTTGATATCTACCTAAACATTAAAAAAATTCTTCCAAACTCCGCAAACAATTAATAATTTAATATTACGCAAGATAGTGTTGATGGTGATGCTCAAAATGTACCTTATAAAATTCTAAAAACATATGTTCAGAAAAAGCAGGTCGAAGAGTTGAGATATCCATAACTTATACAAATAATTTTCATCTTTTTAATTACTATTGAGCATTCTATAATTTGTGAATTTAAAGGTTTGAGATGATATTTAGAATATCACGCTACGGGAAATGAAAAGGTCAATATGGGGCTTAACACTTAATGATTATGTTAGATTTGAGGTTAACTCAACTTATTTTAAAACTATTTGGCTAAGAATTGTGATGCTCATTTCAACGTTTCAATCATATCCATCATTAGATTTATACTTTAATGTTTACGCTGAACATTACGTAAAGAACAATTAAATAAACCTTAAGCGATGAAAAATTAAATAAAACCCGTGTGCATCGCACGGGTCCTGAGGCGAAGTTGTATATGGTACTGATTATTTTTTAATATGCCAATTTGAGAACATGGTCATAATGTGACTTTTATGTTGACAACCATCGTATATAACTATTGATTTGATTACAGAGTTATCAAATTTATCATGTTTATTTGTAGAATTATCAAATAGAAAAATAACATGACACATTTGTTAAAAGATCAAGAAAATGGTATACATCCAGAGTTATAAAAAACGAGTAATTTACGTAAATATTAAGCTTTCAACAATTAGATAGATATATAAGAAAAAAGGGGTAATGTTTAAAAAAAGTACTAAACTTGCCACCCTTTCTTCTTCAGGGTAGCGAACAAAATTTTTTATTTCTGAGGGTAATATACTTTCAAATTAATCCTCTTTAGGGTATTTTCATGAACAGTTGGACATTTTTGCCCCTATTACCCAGAAGAGGAAATGGCAAGTATGATACTTTTTTTTTTAAATAATAAATATAGTACTAGCCGTACGGAAAACTTGTTTTGGCTAAGAAAACGGAATAAGAATTAACAAGGGTAACGTATTTGTGATAGGGAAACGAATGTATTTTGGCCAGAATTTGATCGGCGACGATCAAACTCAATAGGTTTATGGGATAAGATGCCGGAATTGACTGCTTTGATACCAGTTGATACACTCTTACAGGAATCAAGGAGATTCAAATAAGAATTGAGCTCAAGAATTAGTTAATGGGATTTGTTATGGCTTAATGACTTGTAGAAGTTTATTACAAAAGAGAATTACAAAATCAAAACCGCTTACAAATGTGAAATGAATTGTGTTATATACCAATGAAATGATGAAATGGTCAGTAACGCTTTTCCCGCCTAAATGGTAAGGGTTAAAAGTGCTTATTTGAACCCCACACGTGCCATGCACGCGTATACTTATTTAAACTCATGTCCTTTGCAAATGGAAGTGGCTGGTGAAACTAAATTATCTTAATAAGTAAATAGTGTAAACTTAAAACAAAATATTTTTATCATAGATTTAACACAATTATAAATCATTAAATAATTTATCTTAATACATATGCAAAATTTAACATAATTAAAAACTAGGGCAAATTATAAAAAAAAATTATCATACTTGCCATTTCCTCTTCTGGGTAATAGGGGCAAAAATGTCCAACTGTTCATGAAAATACCTTAAAGAGGATTAATTTGAAAGTATATTACCCTCGAAATAAAAAATTTGTTCGCTACCAAAGAAGAAAGGGTGGCAAGTTTAGATTTTTTTTAGCTATTTGCCCTAAGAAAAAATACTTCTTATCAAATATTCGAAACTTAAAAGAAATATCAAAACAAAAATTAGATAGCCCAAATCAACTAAAAAAAATCTAATACATTACATATAACTAATTACATTAAAATTAGCCTACAAACATAAAATAAAATAAAAAGACAATAACAATAAATAAAAAAAAAAGGCCTATAAACTTCTCAAATGACATCTATATTCAGTCATCTGCACATATTCAACCATCTGCACCAACATTACGTACAAAACACGTAATATTCAACCAAAAACCAATCGGTGCAACGCACGGGTTTTTGTAGCCACGTTAAAGAATAAAAATAAACATAACAAATATTTTATTTCATCAAAGATAATAAATGTTTAAACATCCTTTATTCAAATACTAATCACAATCATGCATGAAACCAAAGTTGTAAAAATCGTTAGGCGCTAGTGAGGCGGTCGGGTAGGGCCTAGCGATTAATCGGTTAGGCGGGGATTAATTAGAGATTAATCGGATTCAAATTTTTATGCACAAAATTGTAATTTTAGATATTGTGTTATATTATATGTATGAGATAAGCATAGTGCATCAAAGTTCAAATATTTCAATTGTTTAAATATAAACATAATATATAATTATTCAAAGTTCAAAGTCAAACATAGATATTAGTCGGTTTCTTGACCATTTTTAAGCGATATTTGACCGATTTTGTTCGATTAATCGGTTTATTGACCGATTTTTAAGCGGTTTTGTCTGATTTTTTAGCGATTTTGTTGACCGATTTTTAAGCGATGTTGTCCTATTAGACCGATTTTGTTCGATTAATCGGTTTGTTGACCGATTTTTAAGCGATCTTTGACCAAACCAATTAAATAGGCCGATTATGATAAATCAATGCGCTTACTGAGCGATCCGCGATTATGCGGGGATTAATCGGCCGCCTTGACCGATTTTTACAACAGAGCATGAAACTACTTGCTAATCTAAGTCCAATGCCATTGGCAAGTTTAGTCCTAATCCTTCTAGGAATGGCTTGTCACACTGAGTGCATAACTCGTGCTTCAAAATAATGGATCTTGAACAAGTTTGTTCAAGACCCGCGCCAAAACTAATGACTTCTGAGCAAAACTGGATAGGACTTGTACTACCCGTATCAACACATCAAAAGAAGATATTCAATCAAAGGATGACTTGGATAATCTGTTTGAAAACTTCTATGATGATTTCTTAAGATGAAACACATTAAAGAGATCTTATATTTCTGCCTCACCTCAAATCAACATGGACACATACCATACCCAATATCAGGATCATCTACAACAACTTTTTAAGATTAACTAAATGGAACTAAAGTGAAAACGACACACTACATGTAACCTGCACGATTAAATTAAAGAGATCTTCTATAATGAATTCTTAAGATGAAACAAAAGATCTTCTATTTCCGTCGCACCTCAGATCAACTTGGATACATGCCATATCCAATATCAGGATCATATAGGTGTGTTAGGATTAGAATTAGGATCCCATTTTATGTATACATTTAGTTTATAGATAGGTAAGTTTATGTGTCAGCTTATTTTGTTCTTTAGAGCTTAAATGCTAGCTTATTTTTGCTTTTGAAATGCCCCTATAGAGCCCTTTTGCATCTGTTACCAACTGTCCCAAGAAGCCTCTTTCATTTGGACTTAATTAAGCTCTTTTAAGTTTCAAAATCTGTAAAACTTTTTTTTTTAAGATCTTGGATATATGAGCTTGTTCTATGTGCAAATTATTTAGTGTTTTGAGTCCATTTGTTGGCTTAACTTTAAGCTCAAAAGCCCTCCCTTGGGACAACACGTTAGTATTCTTAGCTTATTAGTGTTTTCTTTTACTTATTTCAGCCCCCCCCCCCCCCTTAAGTGCTTTTAGGCAGCGGATCCAAATCCGGATTAGGGTGTGCACTATTTTAGTAGGAAAGTAAATTAAAAGTTCATTTTTTTTGGGTCGGGTCTGTGATTGGGTCATGCACGATTAGTCTTGATTTATGGATCTGGGCTACACAAAGTTGTCTTGATTAGTTTTGCGATTAAACTCGTTTTCCGTATCTAAACTCAGAATTTAAGTATGGTTTTGTTATGGTGTTTACCGAACAGAAACAAAACGTGATACTAGATCATCATGTAATAAAGAAATTTTGCATATTCATGTATATGATTACTAAATCACAATAATCAAGTATAGCATAAACATTTATCAAAAACTAACTCAAGTATTAATAAGCTCAAGTAATATCTACCTAGAAAAAAAAATACATGAAGTTCTACATTTTGAGTACCCTGCAAGATCAAACCATACAAAATAATATTAGGGGTGAGCAAAACAAACCGAAACCGAACCGAAAACCGAACAAAAAAAAAACCGACCGAAATTAAAAATCGATGAATCGATTTTTACTTTTTCAAAAACCGAAAAATGCGGTTCGGTTTCGGTTTTCGTCCAAAAACCGAACCGGTATTATATAATAATATTTAATTAATATAATATGATTAAATAACTAAATAAATCAAATATATAAATTTATATTCATTTTGTGAGTTAATTTATTATATATTTATCTTAACATTTATATTTATATGTGTTTGTCGTGTCGCGTGTTTTGTGTGAATATATCAATAAGTATTCGATAATGATTATATTACGTGTATGTTCCCTTGTATGTGTATGTCTCATTTATATTTTTGTAATTGTAGAATTATACAATAAACATTATTATGCTTACATTGAAAAGAAAAAAAAAATAAAGAAAAATAACTAATTTTTCAGACGTAAAACAAGTTTGTTGGTATAATTTGGCCATACCCAAATATTAACGGTTAGAAACAGAAAAATCGAACCGAAACCGATAACAAACCGAAAAAACCGAACCGTCAAAAACCGATCGGTTTTGGGTTCTACAAAAACCGAACATTGTGGTTCGGTTTCGATTTTAACCAAAAACCTACCCAAACCGAACCGTGCACACCCTACAAAATATATAATAAGTAGACAAAAGTTAACGAACTTTTAAAATTCGTAAACGTTAAATTAAATTATATACAAAAATTCTGGTTATAATAGGAATCCTATAGTTTTAAACCAATTGAAAAAAAAAAGTTAAAACTGTGTGATAAGAAGAAAATTAACAATAAAATGAGATTGGGACCGATGGATCCAGTTGACACAAAAAAATTTAACATGGGCCTACTTATCTTATCTATTTCTTCTCCTCAATATTTCACATCTCCTTCTTCAAGGAACCTGTCAATCTTAACATGGACCCGATGTTTCCGGCGACGATATTTATTTTTTTCATTTTAAATTTAACTATTCTGACATTTGAAGAATTAAACGATGGTCAATCGCACTAGGATATGCACTCTTCATATTTTGATTGAAAAAACACCAAAAACTAAGAAAATTTACACTACAAGGAGTAATCACAGGGTATGCAAGTGCATACCCTGTCTTAGCTGTAGATCCGCCCTTGAACACACCTCCCAATACACATACACATATATAAAAAAAGAAGTCAGTCAAAACTTGTCTGAGACACGTATGTTGGTTTTTTGGGGGAGGGAAGCGACTTGTTGGCAGAGGCTATGCATGCGTCGTGTGTTATACTATTACACACAGTGTTAACATTGGTGAGAGGAAATACTTCATACAATAGGAAAATTAAAAGTTACATGCATATAATAGTAGTGTGGGGTTATTTTCAGAACCCAAAAAAGGTCGAGAACTGCGAGAACCACGTTTTTACTTCGAAAAATACATATTGTACATCATGTCAATGCAAAATGGCATTTTTAAAAATATATGTAACTTAATTTGAAAGAAAAAATTAAATTAAGGGTAAAGTAGAAATTTTATTCTTCCATAAAAATATGATCACATAACCAAAAACCGTTCATTAAAAAAAACAAAACATAATACCATTCATACAGTTTGTCAGGTTTCAAGAAACAAAAAAAAGGCGCACACATTATTTTAGAGCATTCCCAACAATAACAATAACATCAATAACACCGTCCACGTCAGCGCCACATCAACTTTAACATTTCACCTTAACATCCCCAAAAAACACCCACAACAATAACATCCCAAGTTAAACTTTAACATCCCCAAAAAACACCCTTTAACGGGCATTGCCCAAATAACGCCTCCCCCATTTTTCCTTCTTAACGTCGTGACTCCAATGGGAATAACGGCTTCAACGCCGTTAAAGCACTTATAACGCCGTTATGGCGTGATCAATGGGAATGCTCTTACTAATCTTTATCTTGTTTAATTATTTGCTTCTTGGGCCTTAAGACCAAGGTTCCGATGGTTCCCCTTCAATTCAAGGTTAGCATTTTTTTCCTATATATATATGTATATATATTCTCATATGTTTTAATTTCGTTTTATTCGGCTGTATGAACATCGTTATAATAAGGGAGGTGATTTGTACACTCCAAAAAGTGATTGGGACACTCAAAATATTTGTGTTTGGACATTTATATCCTCACAGGGGTGAAAATGTAAGTGTAGTTATGAGGGTATAAATGTCCAAATACAATTAATTTGAGTGTCTCAATCACTTTTGAGAGTGTCAAATCATCTCCCTTATAATAATGACTATATAATTTAACAAATTTGATTTTATTAGCTTATTAAATCCACTATAAGCTATGTTAATTGTTTGTTGTTGTAAACACATTGTTATTGAATTATGCATGTGTTTTCGGGTCGGATTTGGATTCAAGATCCGAGATCCAATCCAGTCTGTTGACCTAGTAGCAAGAAAAAAGGTGTTTTTTTATTATTATTTTTTTAATTTTGGGTGAATATTAAATTTATTAGCAAAATTTTTATAGGGAAAAATAAAGTATAGTAATCGTTGAGTTCTTGTGAAGTTAGTAATTTAATATAGTAGTGTTTTTTTCTCAATAATATTTATTTGTTGCATTTTTATGTATATTTATGTCTATTGATGTCGCTATTTAATTTTCCAGAACTTGGATGTTGTGTTTGTTAATGGCATTTGGGAACCATTTATCATGTTTCAAGTTTTTCAAAATCTTATCGTATATTGATTGGGTGGTTTATGTTTTGGTTATGCTTTGTAATTAAAACCAGTATTAATATTTGCAATCACTGATGCAGATGGGAAAGGTTTATCATCTGATATTGCTTGCTGGTGAGCTGGTTTGATTTCTAAGAACATATTCAAAAGGTGTTTACAAGAATAATAAACTTTGGATTGGACGTTTAACTAGTTCCATGTTTTGAACACATTTGGTAAAGACGAGTAGGATGAACAATATGAAGATTGCACATATGTTTTGTTTATACTATCTAGCTAGAAGATAATTATGATAAAGATCGTAAAGAGATGATACAAGTACATGCAACATATACAAAGTGCGCATGAATTAACTCGAGTACGTATATCATAAGGGCATATGAAGAGTGCACATGTATTTTGTGTATAATATTTTTTGTTTTATGTTTGTAAAAAATTAGAAATTTCGTGATGAGTTTTGAACTATGCACATGACCGGATTTGAGCATCTGCAAGGTGCTCGACCGCTCAGGGCCTCCAATTTTTCAAGGGCCCCAAAAATTCTAAGCATTAAGACTATTTTAATTAAGTGTTGCTTTAGAATGGATGATATATTGTCAAAAGATACTAGACAGATAAATTCGTGCGGAATAATATGTAATATTTATTAGTTTATGGTGATTTTAAAGAATAGGTGAAACAGGGGAGGAAGATGACCGGAGGAACATGATGATGACTTTGTGTCATGTCCATTTTGCATCCCTAGAGTTTCTAGTTTTTACATCCTTAGACTATGTTTATTGATAGGTTGCCAACCGGTTTGGAAGATATAAAAATACTAAATACTCAATATTATATTAAAAAAGTACAAAGCAAAGAGAGAGAATCATACGACCTGGGTCATTTGGTGATTTGGAGATCTTTGAGCCAACCTGACAAATGTCAAATTAGGAATGGTTATGCATATTTTTATATATTTAAATTTAATATATAAAAATATAATATTATATGATAGGTTGGGTTGTTGATAAATGGTAAAAAAAATTAAGAGTGGTTGTATGTATAGATTGTATATGTGGATGAGTGAGAAAATGATATTTTAATTAAAGATTGGGTTGGATGAGGTTGTGAATAAAGACAGTCTTAGAATTGTTTAAAAAGTACAAAAGAGTTTATAAAAATTGATGATTTCAACCCTTGTTTGAAAAATATTTACATATGATACACCACTACATTCTATATAACAAAATACTTATATATTTGTCTTAAAAAGGTTTCAAAGTCGATTAATAATAAGTGTGATAGATTAAAATTGAGATTAATATTTTTTTGATAACTTTATACATTTTTGCAATTAAATATTTTTACGAGCTTGATTTTGTAACTATAGCACAGTGACATCGAAATCTAGAAAATAGTTTGTCAAACTTTTACTTTGTTATTATGGCACAGAACTCCCAAAATAGACGGGACGGCTACCGACTATGCACTTGTATTATTAAGTATCACGTCTCTAACTATACAGTCCATATAAAATATTACATGTGTTTGTCATTCCTTGAATTTGTGTCAAGTATTTGTGAGCAAAACACATAGAGTATTAAGCAATTGTAAACTAAAAGTTCATGTAAATTGACATCTCCCAAAAAAAAACACACGCACATTACAATTTTGAAATATGCATGCAAAAATATATATATATTTTTTGAAAATTAAAATAAAAAAAAAATCCTAAAATTTAGGAAAAATAAAAACGTTTTTAAGTAAAAGAATTTAAAAAAAATGTAATTTTACTATCACACCCTTTTGAATTAAATAATAAAAAATAATATTCAAAAATCGACTGGTTGATGTTGGTTCTCGCAGTTCTCGACCTTTTATGGTTCGGAAAAGAACCCTACCGTATAATAGTAAATGTGTCAAGTTTGATGCATTTTTGTACCATTATCGCTTTAAATTTTAAAGAACCCAAAAATAGTTTTAATTTTAAAGAATGGAGTTGATACTCTCACCATATTTTTTTGATGCAAATACCATTTTATACAAGTTATAAAACTCACAGTACAACACTGTAATGCACAATTGTGGTATTTGCATCAAAAAATGTGGTGTGAGTATCAACTCCATTTAAAGAACTGTAGGAAATTTCAGCCTTTAAAGAACCGGTCAGAAGTTTAGTGTCTAAGAGCTCTAGGTGTCATGAAGAGCACACCCTCTTCATTCGCCCACGCCACATCACCTCCAAATCACCATAACAAACCTCAATAACTAACAACAACTAACACCCCTCATCCACTCACAACAAACCTAAACTTACTCTTTTGGAGCTCACCACTTATAATTTATTTTTTCTTTCACGTCACCAAATAAAATAAAATTCATTTTATTCCAATCAAGCCATATTCACACACAGTTATACATCTCCAACGTATTTAAAAAAATAATAATAATAAAAAAAAAATCCAATCAAGCCATATTCTTTCATATTTCTTTCACATCTCCAACGTATTAAAAAATATATACGGAGTATATATATATCATCTTCATTCTCCATACATATTCACACACAGTTACACACACAAACCCACTTCCACAATCAAGCCATCTGAGCTCAAATCCAACACAAACCCACTTCCAAAACCGCTTCAATTTCACAAACCCATAAACCACTTCTTCTTCCTGTACACAATTACACACTGATAAATAAAAAATAAGAAAAAAGAAAGAGAAAATCAAACCTTTAGTATATCAATCGGGTCCCACTTTGTCAGTGTTTTTAACTCGTCGTGCAGGTGGCGAGGCATCAAATGACGAAGGACGGCGAAGTAAGGCGGTGTGGCGGCGAGGGACGGCGAGGCTTCTAGCGTGGCGGCGAGGAGGACGACGAGAGCCACACCTTGTGCTCTAAATAACCCATAAAGTCAGTCATAACATCTCTTTTTCTTTAGGTGGTGGCATGTAGTTTTGTGTACGTATGGCAGTAATAATCTAAAAACAAAGACATTAGTCGACACACCATCTACCGATGACAAGAGTACAAGTATTCAACTCATTGAGGCTAGCCTCGCTCTTAGCCATGCGATTGCATGGCAAACGCATTCACTGGCGAGATGTAAAACTCACGTACTGAGATTGACCTAGCTAACTAGTGAATATTCTGCATCTCTGTCTACGGATGTTGTTGTAAATGACCCCCATGAGCACCGAGATTTACTGATCTTTGAGTATTATTAACCTAGCTCCCTCATATGTCGCTTATGTGTAGATTATAGTTAAAATAATGGGCTAACGAACGTCTGGGCACTTTTTTTTGGTACTAGCTTTAGGATGTTTTGTTTGGAAAATAACCCCATTGTTTCCTATTTGCGGCTGGCTCATGTAGTTGTTCATAGTTGTCGTGGTGATTAACAGATTTTGGATTTGTGGTCAACTTGATGGAAAAGTTTCTTGTTTCAGGTAACTCATGAAGTTTTGTTCATTTTGTTGCTTGAAACTTGTTTGTGTTGCCATCACGTATCTACAAAAGGTTGCTGCATGTATCGAATCCAGAATACATTTATTCATCGATTTAAACATAACGCAGAATTATAATCGTTAAAATTCAAGAGCAAATATAATACCAAACATAATATTTGAAACGTAGAAACAAAAGCAGTACTAAAGAGTAAAAACGACCATATGGAACCTAAAGCCTAAAGATATTACTATAAGTCATACTAATAATGAGCTAAGCTTCGTGTATGTGTTCTCAATGTATGAAGCTTGTCACATATTAAAGTTGGAAACTCTCGGCGTTTTAAATTCCATCGTAGTTCATCACTGCAACATTCTTGGACCAACGCTATGTAATCATCGATGACTTTATTCTCGATATCAGTTCGTGCAATACACTACAACAATCGGATGGACGGGCGAGGAGACTTTCGCCGGGGACACACAGTCCCTGGCGAAAGTCACAAAACGACAAAATTGAATCTGACGTGGCACACGAATTCGATGACTTGCTGTGGAAATTTCAACGCACACTTTCCGCGGGGACATGTCCCCGGAGAAAGTAAGTTTGATTTTTAATTAAACTTTGACCGTGGTCAAAATTCAACGTCAAGTTTCGCCGGGGACTTGTCCCCGCCAATAGTAACTTCAACTTTTATCAAAATTTGGCCAAAGTCAAAAGCGTGTTAATTGTTCGCGGGAAAAAAAGTGGTCACTGGTTTTATCGTCAAGTTGCCATTGATGTCTACTTCTTTTTCCAACAGGCAAGTTAAAAAAATCCATTATCATCAAACAATGTTGTTTAAGAGTGGTCACTGGTTTTATCGTCGAGTTGCCATTGATGTCTAGTAATGTGTAGTGGTGCAACTTGAGCTTGTTAATATTGAATATGATGTATAGCGCACGCAAATTGCCTACCGTCAAATACTTGCAACAATTAACATGATACGTATACCATAGCACCTATAGTTGGTCGTTTAACATGATACGCATACCAAAGCACCTATACTCGGTCGTTTAACATGATACGTATACCATAGCACCTATACTCGGTCGTTAAACATGATACGTATACCATAGCACCTATACTCGGTCGTTAAACATGATACGTATACCATAGCACCTATACTCGGTCGTTAAACATGATACGTATACCATAGCACGTATACTCAGTCGTTAAACATGATAACGTGATACCATAGCACCTATACTCGGTCGTTAAACATGATACATATACCATAGCACCTATACTCGGTCGTTAAACATGATACGTATACCATAGCACCTATACTCGGTCGTTTAACATGATACGTATACCATAGCACCTATAGTCGGTCGTTTAACATGATACGTATACCATAGCACCTATACTCGGTCGTTTAACATGATACGTATACCATAGCACCTATAGTCGGTCGTTTAACATGATACGTATACCATAGCAACTATAGTCGGTCGTTTAACATGATACGTATACCATAGCACCTATAGTCGGTCGTTAAACATGATACGTATACCATAGCACCTATACTCGGTCGTTTAACATGATACGTATACCATAGCACCTATAGTCGGTCGTTAAACATGATACGTATACCATAGCACATATGCTCGGTCGTTTAACATGATACGTATACCATAGCACCTATGCTCGGTCGTTTAACATGATACGTATACCATAGCACCTATACTCGGTCGTTAAACATGATACGTATACCATAGCACCTATGCTCGGTCGTTAAACATGATATGTATACCATAGCACCTATACTTGGTCGTTAAACATGATACGTATACCATAGCACCTATGCTCGATCGTTAAACATGATACGTATACCATAGCACGTATACTCGGTCGTTAAACATGATACGTATATCATAGCACCTATGCTCGGTCGTTTAACATGATACGTATACCATAGCACCTATACTCGGTCGTTTAACATGATATGTATACCATAGCACCTATAGTCGGTCGTTTAATATGATACGTATACTATAGCACCTATAGTCGGTCGTTAAACATGATACGTATACCATAACACCTATACTCGGTCGTTAAACATGATACGTATACCATAGCACCTATGCTCGGTCGTTTAACATGATACGTATACCATAGCACCTATACTCGGTCGTTAAACATGATACGTATACCATAGCACCTATGCTCGGTCGTTTAACATGATACGTATACCATATCACCTATACTCGGTCGTTAAACATGATACGTATACAATAGCACCTATACTCGGTCGTTAAACATGATACGTATATCATAGCACCTATGCTCGGTCGTTAAACATGATACGTATACCATAGCACCTATACTCGGTCGTTAAACATGATACGTATATCATAGAACCTATGCTCGGTCGTTAAACATGATACGTATACCATAGCACATATACTCGGTCGTTTAACATGATACGTATACCATAGCACCTATAGTTGGTCGTTAAACATGATACGTATACCATAGCATCTATACTTGGTCGTTAAACATGATACGTATACCATATCACTTATACTTAAATTAACTTTATAATTTTTAGGTTAAATTTAAATTGATTTATTATTAATTTTAATTATTTAAAATGATAATAAAGAGTTTTTTGAAAAAGAAAATGGAATAATTAAATCATTTCCCGGGGACATATCCCCTCGGAAAGATTTTGCGAAACTTTTCATTTTCCCTCGGTCTTTTTACTTTATCCCACCATTACTTTCCCCGGGGACTTGTCCCCGCCAAATGTAACACTAGAAGACAAACCTATCTTTCTCCGGGGACCTGTCCCCGGGAAAAGTGAAACGTAAAAAACACCGCAATTATTAAAGCAATCTGTTCTCAGTATGAGATAAAAAAAAATAACTCCTCACCCACTCCTTTCAGCTGCAACAACACCACGCACCATCTCCATTATTGCAACCACCACCACTTCCTCACCATCTCCATCTCCACCATGCACCATCTCCATCTCCACCACCATCTATTTGTTTGAATCGAACCACAGGGAATCGGGTTGTATCGGGTTGTATCGTGAAAATATGTGATGAGACATTGTAAGAATGGAATAATCATTGTAAGGTTCTTGGTTTCTCCTATCTTGTACCTATTTTAATTTTCGTTATCTTGTAAGAATGGAATAATCATAACTTGTTTTGAAACCTTGTGTTATAATCGATCTATCAACCTGCGAAATGGGTAATTAGTATGTTGTTGTAAATCTTGTAGTGAAATGGGTATATTTCATACTGATACTATAACACTTTGGTTTATTAGTTCGCATATATCTGTAACCGCTTATTATGTGTTTTGCTTTTATAGGGTGTCACGGGTGCCAAGCCGAGGCCAAGCCGCGACCAAAGCCGAGACCAAAAGGTAAGATATGTCGTTGCGTATTTTAAATAGTTTAGGGTTTTAGGTAGTGAGAACTATCCAAGCACTGGGTATCAAAAAGACCCTTTAAACCATTAGGGTTGAATTGGTCATTTTAACAATTAGGGTAGGAGAGTAGGATGGTGGATTTTTTGAACAATGTGTCTAGGGTTGAGGGTTGCTGAAAACAAAGGAATTATGTTAGTGTGTCTAGTATATGTGTTATTACAAAAGATTTCCCGACAACATTTCATTATGTTTCTTACAATGTTCTTCCAAAAAAACTCGCCAAATTCTCTCTTATATTATCAAACAACAAAAATGAACTTAGAGGCGGTGACACGTGGCTTCACTGATGGTTTACGACGAGGAGGTACACGGTTTCTTGGTCCACGAGATACAGGAAAGTGTACAGCCCATTTCTTGTTATAGTTTGTTATGGTTACCTGATGATGAGGGTTGAATCTTGAAGGGTAAAAAGGTGGTGCAAAAGGGTTTAGCTTGGTTTGAGAGTGTTTTTATTGTGTGTTTTTAGTGTGTGTTTTTTGGTGAGAAACTCCATGAGTTTGTGTGAGAGAGAGGGGTCAGGGATGATAATGGTGGCGAGAGATATGAAAGGGTTTGTGAGGGTGCCTCATTAACTCCACTTCACTCGCCATCACTATATAATCTCCGACACCTCTCTCTCACACACACACATGGAGTTTCTCACCAAAAAACACACACTAAAAACATGCACACAGTTATGAACTCTCAAAGCAGGGCTAAACCATTTTGCACCACCTTTTTACCCATCAAGATTCAACTCTCATCATCAGGTAACCATTACAAACCGTAACAAGAAATAGGTCAGTACACTTTCCTGTATCTACTGGACCAAGAAACCGTGTACCTCCTCGCCGTAAACCATCAGAGAAGCCACGTGTCACCGCTGCTAAGTTCATTTTTGTTGTTTATTACTATAAGAGAGAATTTGGTGAGTTTTTTGGAAGATCATTGTAAGAAACAGAATGAAATGTTGTCGGGAAATGGTGTAATAACACTTTAACTAGACACACTAACATCATTCATTTGTTTTCAGGAACCTTCAACCATATACACACTGTTCAACCCTAATGGTTTAAAGGATCTTTTTGATACCCGGTGCTTGGATAGTTCTCATTACCTAAAACCCTAAACTATTTAAAATACGCAGGTTAAACTTTGGACAAACCCGAAAAGCGTAAGATAACTAAGTCAACCGACAAAACCACCTGGCGAACACGAGAGCCAAGACCACAATCGGTATGTTTTTTGTCTAACTTTGTTAATACTCGTGAACTGTTGTAAATGATTTTAGGACTTTAGTGATTAATTTCGGAAAGTCCCCGTCCGAAGTTAATCATCCTATAGAAAACCCGCCCGAAATTAATTTATTAGAAATTAATTTCGAAAAGTCCCCTGTTTGCTTTTGAATGTTTTGTCTCATTTAGGATATGAATGCGTATAATTGATTTACTATTTGTGAAAATTTCGACATTGTTTCCCCTTTACTCATACGAATATGTCTTTAATGCACATATTTGGGGAGTTGAGGGGAAATGCTGTCGAAATTTTCTCAAATAGTAAATTCAATTATACGCATTCATATATGAGACGAAACATTCAAAGAGTGGGTTAGGATTGCCTTCCATAGTTGGATTAGGTGAACATTTTAAGTCTATATAATTATGTGTTGCTTCATTAAAACGCAGTTATGCCAATTGATAAAAGTTGGGTCTCACTAGCACGCACCGTAGAGAATTCTTAGTTGGTCTTAGAGCTTTCTGCAAGCATTGCAAGTCCTTGGTGAATATTGATGGGAATATAAAATGTCCTTGTGCTCTTTGTTTAAACGTAAACTGGATAAAGCACGAATTTTTGTTTGACCACATACACACAAATGGTTGGGACCATAGTTATACGAAATGGTATAATCATGGTGAGCCGGATGGCCGAACAACCGCATACACAACACAAGACACCCCTGGGATGAGTGACATGGTCGAAGTTCCTTCATGATATTGGTCCGAATAACGAACCAAATGATCCAACTCAAGGAAATATTGGCGAGCCAAGTAACGACGCAATTCCTCAACGTAATGAGTATGAGGAGTTACTTGCCACCGCCAACGAAAAACTATACCCACTGAAGTGGATGTCTTCATTAGACTTTATGGCAAAGATTACGCACATCAAGGTCAAAGGTAAAGTGAGTGACACCACATTTAATGAGTTCCTAACTTTATTTAAGGAAGTTTTCCTACCGCTCTAGGATACAAGATGCCATCGTCATACTATGAAATAAAGAAGACATTTAAAACTATCGGGTTAGGATATGAATCGATACATGCTTATGTAAATGATTGCTTTTTATATCGGGGGGCGTAATCTAAGATTTGCAGACTTGTCGATCTGGCGCTAGTAGATGGAAAGAAAAGAACACACTGGGAAGAAAGTTCCTAACAAGGTGTTGCGTTACTTTCCTATCATTCCTAGACTACAACGTTTGTACAAGTCTAAACACACTGCAAAACATGTGACTTGGCATGCGTGCAGGCGTCTATGGAGAACGGTAAGATGCAACACCCGATTGATGGTCAAGCATGGAAGAATTTTGACATCAAGTATTCGAAGGAATTTGCTAAAGAAAAAAGAAACGTCCGTTAGGGTTGGTCACGATGGTTTCAATCCGCACGGCAACCTTAGTCGGTCATACAAAGATGTGTCGGCCATATTAACCACATACAATACGCCTCCTTGGATATGTATGAGAGAGACTTCTCTTATGTTGACATTGTTAATTCCGGACCCCAAATCACCAGGGAAGGATATTGATATTTACTTGAGGCCTTTGATTGATGACCTAAAGACTTTATGGAAAGATGGATTCGACTAAGGATGCCGTTATTGTGCACCAATCTGTATGAAAGCAGCGCTTTTATGGACTATCAATGACTTTACCGCCGAAGTAGTTTGTCCGGGTGGAGTGGGCAAGGTTACATGGCATGTCCGCATGTAATGTAGACACTCCAGCCTATGCGCGCTGTTAAACAAAACCGCTTATGTTAGTCACAGAAGACTCTTAAGCATGACCAATAAATGGCGGAAGAACAGAAGGGCATTCTATACAGAGGTAGATAATACAGACCCTCCTAGAAAATTTACCAGTGATGACATCTTGGATCAACTAAGAAGATTGCCTAAACGTGTCCCGGGGAAACATCCAATATATGGGGGTGCGAAAAAAAACGTGATCAAGATCGCGAATTGAATTGGACAAAAAATCGCTTTCTACGAGCTAGAGTATTGGTCTTTTCTTACACTAAAACACAATTTAGATGTCATGCATATCGAAAAAATGTGTGTGAGAGTGTGTTGGGTACTTTGTTAATGAATGACAAATCAAAAGACACCAACAAGACAAGACAAGACTTACAAAATTTGAATATTCGTCTCGACTTGTGGCTCGTCAACAAAGGAAACGGGAAGTGCTCTAAGCCTCATCCTACGTACTCTTTCACAACCGAAGAAAGAAAACCTTTTTGTCAATTCATTAAAGGTACGCGTTTTATTTGAAAATTTCTTTGTTTGAATTAATTCGCGTATTCATTTCGACAACTTATTCTAATATCCTCGATTTTTCTTAATTCATCAAAGGTGTTAAACTACCCGATGGGTTTGGATCTAACTTCAAGCATAAAGTGACCGACAACGATAGCAACATAACAAGCTTGAAGGCTCATGACTGTCACATAATGATGCAACGGTTGCTTCCTGCCGACTTCAAAATTACTTGAAGGACCAAACCACCGCAACACCAATAATCGAGCTTTGTTCATTCTTCAAACAAATATGCGCTCGAACTTTGATGGTGGATGACATGTTGAAATCTAGAGATCAACTTATCAATATTTTGTGCAGTTTCGAGCAAATATATCCTCCAGCTTTTTTGACATTATGATTCACTTGGTTATTCATCTACCAAGAGGCTATCAAGGCGGTCATGTTTACATGAGTTGGATGTATCCATTTGAAAGATACATGAAAAAGCTCAAAAATTATGTCATAAATAAAGCCAAGCCTGAAGGTTCAATAGCGGAGGGTTATATTGCTGATGAAGTGATGAGTGTGTAAATACTCATCATTTTTGTACAAAATAAACTGCGAAATCATCTGAAAACACTCAGAAACACATCAAAATGATCAAAATATCACAAATCAGTGTTTTATGTGTTTCAAATGCAAAAATATCAAAATCAGATGAAAAACATATCAAATTTGCAAAAATTGCAGCTTTAGTCCCCCAAGTTTCAAAAATTGTCAAAAATAGTCCCTGAGTCAAAATTTCAAAAGAAAAATCATCAAAGGTCCTTTTTAAATCATAACTTGTCAAATTTGGTCCTTTGGTGAAAAATCTAAAAGTTTTGAGAAAATTACAATTCAGTCCCTGAAAATCCAAAATGTTCCAAATTAGTCCTTGGGAATTTCAAAAATGTCAAAAACTAACCCTTGGATTATTAAAGTTGGCAAAACTAGTCCTTTGACTACCTTTGCAAAATTACAGAATTGGTCCCTTGTTTTGTGGAAAATGCAAATATGGTCCTTGTGGTGTTAACTTATCCAAACGGACCCTATATTATCCTTTGGCCCAACAAAATACCCAATCCAATTACCCTAGCCCAATCCCCATTACCCGGTTTTTGACCCGTATCCAAACCACCCTTTGTTTAATCTCAGTCAAACTGAGTTTGACCACCCCTTCCCTCCCTCTTCACGTGATAACACCACCATCATTCCACTTCCTGCTTTACCCTGATCACACTCAATCTCAACCATCATCACTTTCACCCTCCTCCAAACACAACAAGCCAAAGAATCATTTAATGCACCTCCAATCTCTCACTCAACCTCACAAGCAGTTAAAAGGAGTTTGGCGCCAAAATAGCTTTGAATGGCTAGGATCAACTTGAGTGATCCAATGGTCATTTTTGTTGGTGGGATCTTTTCAGAAAGGAGAGAGAAGGATACTTGGGTGTATAAAAGGCCAAGAGAAGCATGAATAAAGGAGTTAGCTTTTATTTTTTTAACATGTATGTCGTTTGTAGTGTAATTTTGTCTTAAATACTTTCAATCTGTATTTTCAAGCTTATTTTGTATCCAATTACAGTATTTAAGTGTGTACAACTCATTTCAAGGTTGAATTCCCAATAATGATCAGTTTCACTTTTTATAACCACTGTTGAGATTTTGATTTTCAAAATCCTGTGTTTAAACTTTCAATAGCTTAGTTACAGTATAAATCAAGCCTATGGAAGCTTATTAAATCTTTGTACAAGCTTAAACCTCAGTTTCATTCACTTTTGACATTTGGTCAACAAAAGTCAACACGGGTACAAAAATTGAAGCAGAATGGATATGGGTTGTGCAGGCATGGAAATGGGTTGAATAGGATTGATTTGGGTTGGTATGTATTAGGTAGTGGTCCCTTGTTTCACCTGGCAAGCCATTGTGGCTAGGCAACTTTGTAAGTGGTTTATTAGTTTTCATGCATAAACTGTATTTGTAGTGTAAATTTGTTTAAACCTGGTTAATCAGTAGTCAATCAGTTATAGTAAGTAGTTTGATCAATAAAATAAGTTTAATCTGTGTTTGGATCTGTCTTAGTTAAAAATCAAGTCATAAGGGAGTGTTTGGTTTATAACCTAAAGACTGCCCTATAGGCTTATGCAGCAGTTCATGCTTGTTGTTTCATGATTGTCTGGTCTTAATATGTTCATTTGAATCATCACTTTGTGCCTGCTAGTCTTCAAAAGTCAAACTTGCACCTTTTGCCATCTTACTGTCCACTGTTGTGGAATTAGGACTGCAAATCCATTATTTTGTGTTAAGAAGTCATCAACATTGTTTGCTTCACACTTGTTTTATCATATAACAACAGTATCAAATCAAAAATTGGATCTAAAGTTCAGTTTAGTCAAATTTCATCAATTTATCAAAAGTCAAAAAGTGCAAAAAGCTGTTTTAGGGTCAGATAGAAGGAATTTTCTTGAGTTCATGTTTGGGTCTTAATCAGTGAATCTTGGCATTTCAAAAAGCTCAGCTGGTGCTCCTTCTTGTCACCATTTTAGTTGGATTTTACAATTTTTTTTCAAGCTTCAAAACAAGCTCATCTTTCAGGCTAATTTGCCCTGCTCACTGCTCAGTTAGTATTGAGATTTTCACAGAAAGTGCAGCTAGTGCACAGTGCTCTCAAGAGCTTAGCATGGTCTGATTTTTGGTCTAAATCCTCTCACCCAGGTCCTTTACAAGTTCCAATGTGTAGATTTTAGTTTGAGCTTATTCTGAAGCTTCTGCATAAGCTTAAACTTGCCCTCCAAATCTGTTTTAACTTGAAAAGTTCACAACATCAAATCTGTGGAGTTTGCTGTTTCTGTGGTTATAGCTTGTTGAATTTAGTTGCTATTGGTCACTTTTAGTAGTATAGAGCTTCTTTAATCAGTAGGTAGCTTGTTTGTTCCATTTAGCTTATTTTAGTGCTTAATAATAAGCACTTGTTTAAGCAGTTTCTGATTTCTCCAAACAAGTGCCTGTTTTTCTAATTTTCTCATATTCCTAATATCATTTTAGAGCTTTCCTGAAATTTTCAGAATTTTCTAAGTTGTTTAGCTATTTTTCTTAATTTAAATTAGATTTTAAGTATTTTTAATTAGCTTTTAATATAAAAAATTCAGAAAAGGTTCCAAAAAAAATAATTTTTCAATTTTATTAAGTTTAGATAAATATAAAAAGTAGAAAAAGTAATTTTCTAGATTTTTCATAGTTTATTTGGTAATTTTTAGTAATTTATCTAGTTTTAAATAGTTTAAAATTCATAAAAAATAGAAAAATAATAAGAAAAATACAAAAATAGTTCTGAAAATTCTAGTTTGATATTTTAAACTTTTCCATTTCATAATTTTATTTTTCTAGCTTTGTTTCCTAATTTCTTGCATTTTGGTTAATTATTAAATAGTTAAAAATAGTTTTTAATTAATAATAATTAGATAATTAGTGATAAAAATAGTTTTCTTTTTCTAAAAATTTTCTTTTATCATTAGGATTGTAAAAATATCATTTTCATATTTTTAGGGTTAATATTGCTCTAGTTTCACTTTTTTATTTTGTACGTCGCGTAGATTTTAATTTCAGTTTTATAAAACAAAAGAACAAAAACATCATTTTAATTTCAGTGATAGCATTTATTTAATAGATTTTATCTTTTTAACTTTCTTTAATTTGCATTTAAGCCGTTGTTATTTGTTGGCTTATTCCCGTAGTTATAATCATAACCAATATCCTTTTTCCGTTCAAACTCCTCGATCACTGTACGTTTGATAAATCATTGCATAGCTCGCTGGGACATAACGACCCGGGGAGACTCTATACTCTCGGATCTTCATTGATTTCGTGTTTAAGCGCTTTAAGCGGTTACGGTCCGCCATTCACAAGTGGCGGGCTTGTGTGATTTAGCTTGATGCTTTTGCGCAAGATCAAATTTTTCTGCCGGGGAGCTGTGCTGATTTATCTCCCGTTTTAGCAGATTAGTTGTTTGAATCCTCACTCATTGTTTATATCATCCATCTTTGTATATATATATATCCATATCTTTCTAAAAAATCCAAAAACCCAAAAACATCCAAAAACGTATAAAACACAAAAATATTTTCTCTTTTATTTCTATATATGTATCAAATAATAAAAATACAAAAAGATTCGTCGTTTTCTTAATAATAAACAACTTAAAAGATTACCACCGAAAACCAAGGCAGTGCACTACCTAACTCGGGGTGCGACCATAATAAGTTCCCGAACTAAAGATATAAAACTTGCCTTTGTGTCCATTGTGATTGGTGTACCTTTTTCAAAGAAGCCATTTATCTTGGATTATTGGTTAAGTTCACCGTTGTTTTGCCTCGATTTTGTGTTAATTGATTTTGTTGTGATATCGACGCTTCGAACCTAAAACCCATAAAGATTCTTCTCACCCTGATTTTTTACAAACCGTCTTCATAATTCTCATTCTCATGTGAAAGATCTTCATAATTCCATTTCTCTCCTTAACTCTGAGTTTCCTTAGAGTTAACTCTAGTGTATGCGCATCGCTTCTTCTAGATCTGTGAGCCCATTTCGTGAGCTTGTCAAAATTCCAAGAAGGCGTGTTCGTAGACTTTCGCTTCCATCACGGATCCGAGATCCTGACCGCTTCACACTACCTCCGGCCGCCATGGCGAATCTAACGTACCATGGCGGAAATGCTCCAAGCACCCACCGAGGGTTATGGAGATGCCATCGTTTTACCCTATCAATTTCGATCACTTGAATGAAGACACATTTGATCCAACTTGTGTCTACGAATCAATTCCGCTGGTTCCGATCGAAGACCCGTATGCACACATCCGTTGGTTCAACCATTTGACATCAACTCTCAATTACAAGGATGTGCCTCAAAATGTGATCAAATTGATGCTATTTCCGTTCTCAATTGCGGGGGCGCCAGATTTGGTGGAAAAGAACCCCTCGATCCATCGAAACTTGGGAGGATCTTGTCCAAAAGTTTGTCAATTATTTCTTCCCTCCATCAAAGACGACTAATCTTAAAAATGAAATTTCTAGATTTCGTCAAAATTTCGATGAAAATTTTGGAGAGGCATGGGAGAGATTCAAAGATCTCCTAAGGAAATGCCCCCATCATGAATTCACGGAGCTTCAGCAAGTTAATATCTTTTATAATGGGTTGAACGGTAATGATCAAGATTCTTTGAACGCATCCGCGGGTGGCAATATCTTGAATCGTAAACCTAAAGATGTGCTTGAAATTTGCGAGAGTAAATCAAAAGTTCCTTTTTCTCGCAACAAAGTCAATACTCCTAACCCTCCTCCTGCTTCTTCATCCAAGAACTCTTCGAGTTAGCCGCCCATAGCAGCTTCTAACGGATCTCATCGGTTGTATGATTAAAGAGGTGAAGGAAATCAAAAGCTTAAATTCATAAGCCGGAACCAATCAAAGCCATAAACAAGGTGTGTGAAATTTATAGTGGTCCACACGCCAGATTATGATTGTCAAGCAACCGATGCTTCCTTTTACCAAGCTCCCGTGAGTTTCGTAAACCACAACCAATACCGACCACAGCCGATCCTCACTACCGTGCACCTAGCGGTATGACACCACCTGGTTTTCCTCCTGTGCAAAACCATGGCAATCAAAATCGCTTTGTTTCGAATCAAGGACAAAATTTCAATAACTCTCAAAATTTCAATCAAAACCGGAACAATTTCAACCAACCTTATCAAGCTCCAAATCAGCAAGGTTATCAACAACCTTTTCAAGCCCCTAATCATCAAAGTTATCAACCACCTCCTCAAGCTCCCATGCCAAATGACTTCATGAAAATTACTGAGTCAAACATGCGTTCAATGCAAACTCGGATCAATAACATGAGAGGTGAGCTAAAAGGGAAATTGATACCACAATCGCTCTCGGCAGACAAATGAGTTGAAGAATATGATGAGCAGTTTCATGAACATGAATATGAACAAAGCTTCACCATCTTCTGGGGGACTCCCAAGCAATACTATTCCCAATCCAAATGCCGAAGTTGAAAGTCACCACCACTGTAGTGGTAAGACGCACAATGGACCTACGACTCCAATGCCCCCTCCTCCCGTGGCATTCACCAAGTTACCAAGGAGACAACGGACAAGGTGCATTATTCAAGCCCACGGTATCAAGACACGTCCCACCTTCTCGGTAGTCCAAGTTTTAAGTCCGAACCCGATGTTCCGAGGAAAATCCTGAGCCAGAAAACACTTCCATCCCGGCCAAAAGTCTAGTCAGCTTCCTTACCCATCAAGAATGAATGATGAGAAGCTTAAAGACAAAAACAAAGAGCAAATGGAAAAATTTTTCCAAATCTTCAATGAGCTTCACTTTGATATAAGCTTCGTTGATGCTCTCGTTCTAATGCCTAAATTTGCATCCACGCTTAAAGGCTTACTCACCAACAAAGACAAGTTGTCTGAGATGACGAAAACCCCTCTAAATGAGCAATGCTCAGCAGCCATTCTTAATAAGCTTCCCGAAAAGCTTGAAGACCCTGGCCGGTTCTTAATCCCGTGATTGGGGATGTTTCAATGCTTCGCCTTGGCCGATCTTGGCGCTAGCATTAACCTCATGCCACTCTCAGTATGGAAGAAACTGTCTCTTCCTGAACTTTCATCCACTCGTATGACACTCGAGCTAGCGGACCGTACCATAACTCGTCCACTTGAGATAGCCGAGGATGTCGTGATGAAAGTGGGAAAGTTTCCATTTCATGCCGACTTTGTTGTAGTAGACTTCGATGCAGATCCTAGAGTTCCCCTCATCTTAGGGAGAGCTTTCTTAAGAACGAGTCGTGCTCTGATTGATGTGTTTGCTGAAGAGTTAACCATACGGGTTGACAACGAAGAGCTCACGTTAAATATCAACCGAACTCTAAACCTCTCAGACAAACGAGTGTTGCCACAATTGATCAAAAATGCTAAAGAATCAATGCAACACTCTCAAATTTCACGGTTAAGAGTGTTCACCAAAAACGTGCTGAGCTCAAAGCTTTGAAAATTACCCCTGGTTCAAGCAAATGGTTTGAAAGTTGTACCAGGAAGTCAAGAGTGTTCTTGATGATGATGACGATGATCTAGAATCGGAGACTTCAACGGAAGTGGTGGAAACTGCTAGCTCTAAGAGCACACCCCTTGTCCCACCTCCGCATCGTTTGTCGCATGACGAGATTGTTAACTCTGTGGATGAAGCTGAATTCTCTTCAAAAGATCCAATCATATTTGAAAATCAACCTATCATAGCCAATTCTACTCCGTCTCTCACTCCTTTTGAGGGAAGTGACTCAATCTTGGAAGAGATTGAAGCATACTTGGCTAGTGATTCTGCTCGGGAGATTGATCATGCCCCAATTGATATCGAAGGGGACATACTTCTCATTGAGAAGTTGCTTTATGGAGATCCATCATCCATTTCATATCCTGATCCTATTGTTTCCGACTTTTCCATTCCTTCTCTCAATCCGGATGAGGAAAGTGATTCTATTATGGATGAGATTGATGATTATCTCAACTGATACATTTCTTCCTCGGTATTGATGATACCGAGTAATCAAGAGGAAGATGTTATTCTTCTTGAACAACCTGCTGCACTTAAAAATTATACCATCCTTCCTCCCAAACAACTTCATAAAGAGGGATCCAAATCAGTTGAGAAAACTGATAAAATTCCTGAGATCAAGCATAAGACCTCCCCTCCTTCAATTAAATTTCAAATTCTTGAGGAGGAAGTTTTTGTGATTACTGCTGCTCGATCTCCCTACTACCCTTCACCTACCCGATGATTTCTCCTTCTCTTCATTCATTCGGGAGTGAAGATGCTACTGACCCGGTATCATCCTTTATAGTTTCTACTATTAACAATGCCGCGGTTATATCTCGTCGGTGTGGAACTTTCTGATGTTCATATGTTCATTAACATTGTGAACGAAAGTCCGATCGAGATTGGTTTTCCACGTTACTTTCCCCATGAACCAATGAATGCGGGGTCGAGTCAAGCTAGCGACTTCGGTAATCAAAAACAGTAGCATGCCATATGGGTTTTCACCCATATTTCTGTCTTCTCACCTCTTTCTACCACCCTAGTGTGGGGGGGTTGCCCACACACCAAAAAAAAATCTTCTTTCTAAATAATGGCGTAGTATTTCCCTTTTACGTTCTTTGTTTCGGCATAACCGCCGGTACTTTGAATATTGAGGGCAATATTCATTTCTAAGTGTGGGGGGGAATTCTCACGAATTTCATATATTATCTACCCAATTCCCCCGTTTTTGGCCAAAATTTTTTTGGGAGTAAGTGTTCTACACTTGCTCATCCGTTATCATCCGCCATGTCTGTAAGACAAAAAGAGTTGGCTAATCCAGGAGCAAACGGCTCTTGGTAAAGATTAATCAAATCCGTTTATATGGCTTGCAATTTGCCCAAAATTGTATGGTTCCTCAGCTCCCCATCATCCTCAAAAGATAATGAGTTGGCTAGCCCGCAAGGTTATGGCTTGTGGTAAAGGCAGTGGAAAAACCATAATTGGTAATCGACTCACCAAAGATAATATTGATAATTTATCTAAGAGTTGGCTAGTCCTGAAGGGTACGGCTTCGGTAAAGACAAAATCAAATCCGTTGAAAGCTGGTGGTTTGCTCAAAATCACATGGTTAGCAGTGTACCATGGTTCTTACTTGAACTGAAACATTTGGCTACTCCAGAAGTGATGGCTTTTGGTAAAGAGTTTTTCAAATCCATCAAGGTTTTCTCAAATCATTGCTAGGAACTAGCAATATCTCAAGATGGGGATTGATGAGTGTGTAAATACTCATCATTTTTGTACAAAATAAATCTGAAATCATCCGAAAACACTCAAAACACATCAAAATGATCAAAATATCACAAATCAGTGTTTTATGTGTTTTAAATGCAAAAATATCAAAATCAGATGAAAAACATATCAAATTTACAAAAATTGCAGTTTTAGTCCCCCAAGTTTCAAAAATTGTCAAAAATAGTCCCTGAGTCAAAATTTCAAAAGAAAAATCATCAAAGGTCCTTTTTAAATCATAACTTGTCAAATTTGGTCCTTTGGTGAAAAATCTAAAAGTTTTGAGAAAATTACAATTCAGTCCCTGAAAATCCAAAATGTTCCAAATTAGTCCTTGGGAATTTCAAAAATGTCAAAAACTAACCCTTGGATTATTAAAGTTGGCAAAACTAGTCCTTTGACTACCTTTGCAAAATTACAGAATTGGTCCCTTGTTTTGTGGAAAATGCAAATATGGTCCTTGTGGTGTTAACTTATCCAAACGGACCCTATATTATCCTTTGGCCCAACAAAATACCCAATCCAATTACCCTAGCCCAATCCCCATTACCCGGTTTTTGACCCGTATCCAAACCACCCTTTGTTTAATCTCAGTCAAACTGAGTTTGACCACCCCTTCCCTCCCTCTTCACGTGATAACACCACCATCATTCCACTTCCTGCTTTACCCTGATCACACTCAATCTCAACCATCATCACTTTCACCCTCCTCCAAACACAACAAGCCAAAGAATCATTTAATGCACCTCCAATCTCTCACTCAACCTCACAAGCAGTTAAAAGGAGTTTGGCGCCAAAATAGCTTTGAATGGCTAGGATCAACTTGAGTGATCCAATGGTCATTTTTGTTGGTGGGATCTTTTCAGAAAGGAGAGAGAAGGATACTTGGGTGTATAAAAGGCCAAGAGAAGCATGAATAAAGGAGTTAGCTTTTATTTTTTTAACATGTATGTCGTTTGTAGTGTAATTTTGTCTTAAATACTTTCAATCTGTATTTTCAAGCTTATTTTGTATCCAATTACAGTATTTAAGTGTGTACAACTCATTTCAAGGTTGAATTCCCAATAAAGATCAGTTTCACTTTTTATAACCACTGTTGAGATTTTGATTTTCAAAATCCTGTGTTTAAACTTTCAATAGCTTAGTTACAGTATAAATCAAGCCTATGGAAGCTTATTAAATCTTTGTACAAGCTTAAACCTCAGTTTCATTCACTTTTGACATTTGGTCAACAAAAGTCAACACGGGTACAAAAATTGAAGCAGAATGGATATGGGTTGTGCAGGCATGGAAATGGGTTGAATAGGATTGATTTGGGTTGGTATGTATTAGGTAGTGGTCCCTTGTTTCACCTGGCAAGCCATTGTGGCTAGGCAACTTTGTAAGTGGTTTATTAGTTTTCATGCATAAACTGTATTTGTAGTGTAAATTTGTTTAAACCTGGTTAATCAGTAGTCAATCAGTTATAGTAAGTAGTTTGATCAATAAAATAAGTTTAATCTGTGTTTGGATCTGTCTTAGTTAAAAATCAAGTCATAAGGGAGTGTTTGGTTTATAACCTAAAGACTGCCCTATAGGCTTATGCAGCAGTTCATGCTTGTTGTTTCATGATTGTCTGGTCTTAATATGTTCATTTGAATCATCACTTTGTGCCTGCTAGTCTTCAAAAGTCAAACTTGCACCTTTTGCCATCTTACTGTCCACTGTTGTGGAATTAGGACTGCAAATCCATTATTTTGTGTTAAGAAGTCATCAACATTGTTTGCTTCACACTTGTTTTATCATATAACAACAGTATCAAATCAAAAATTGGATCTAAAGTTCAGTTTAGTCAAATTTCATCAATTTATCAAAAGTCAAAAAGTGCAAAAAGCTGTTTTAGGGTCAGATAGAAGGAATTTTCTTGAGTTCATGTTTGGGTCTTAATCAGTGAATCTTGGCATTTCAAAAAGCTCAGCTGGTGCTCCTTCTTGTCACCATTTTAGTTGGATTTTACAATTTTTTTTCAAGCTTCAAAACAAGCTCATCTTTCAGGCTAATTTGCCCTGCTCACTGCTCAGTTAGTATTGAGATTTTCACAGAAAGTGCAGCTAGTGCACAGTGCTCTCAAGAGCTTAGCATGGTCTGATTTTTGGTCTAAATCCTCTCACCCAGGTCCTTTACAAGTTCCAATGTGTAGATTTTAGTTTGAGCTTATTCTGAAGCTTCTGCATAAGCTTAAACTTGCCCTCCAAATCTGTTTTAACTTGAAAAGTTCACAACATCAAATCTGTGGAGTTTGCTGTTTCTGTGGTTATAGCTTGTTGAATTTAGTTGCTATTGGTCACTTTTAGTAGTATAGAGCTTCTTTAATCAGTAGGTAGCTTGTTTGTTCCATTTAGCTTATTTTAGTGCTTAATAATAAGCACTTGTTTAAGCAGTTTCTGATTTCTCCAAACAAGTGCCTGTTTTTCTAATTTTCTCATATTCCTAATATCATTTTAGAGCTTTCCTGAAATTTTCAGATTTTTCTAAGTTGTTTAGCTATTTTTCTTAATTTAAATTAGATTTTAAGTATTTTTAATTAGCTTTTAATATAAAAAATTCAGAAAAGGTTCAAAAAAATAATTTTTCAATTTTATTAAGTTAAGATAAATATAAAAGTGAAAAAGTAATTTTCTAGATTTTTCATAGTTTATTTGGTAATTTTTAGTAATTTATCTAGTTTTAAATAGTTTAAAATTCATAAAAAATAGAAAAATAATAAGAAAAATACAAAAATAGTTCTGAAAATTCTAGTTTGATATTTTAAACTTTTCCATTTCATAATTTTATTTTTCTAGCTTTGTTTCCTAATTTCTTGCATTTTGGTTAATTATTAAATAGTTAAAAATAGTTTTTAATTAATAATAATTAGATAATTAGTGATAAAAATAGTTTTCTTTTTCTAAAAATTTTCTTTTATCATTAGGATTGTAAAAATATCATTTTCATATTTTTAGGGTTAATATTGCTTCAGTTTCACTTTTTTATTTTATGACGTCGTAGATTTTAATTTCAGCTTTTATAAAACAAAAGAACAAAAACATCATTTTAATTTCAGTGATAGCATTTATTTAATAGATTTTATCTTTTTAACTTTCTTTAATTTGCATTTAAGCCGTTGTTATTTGTTGGCTTATTCCCGTAGTTATAATCATAACCAATATCCTTTTTCCGTTCAAACTCCTCGATCACATACGTTTGATAAATCATTGCATAGCTCGCTGGGACATAACGACCCGGGGAGACTCTATACTCCTCAGATCTTCATTGATTTCGTGTTTAAGCAGTTTTAAGCTGGTTACGGTCCGCCATTCACAAGTGGCGGGCTTGTGTGATTTAGCTTGACTGTTTTGCGCGCATCATGAAGCATTAACTTTCTGTTCGCATTATTTTCGGGGTGTTGAGACGAGATTTAATCGCCCCGACCGAATGAGGACGGTCCAATGCCAACAAGTCGATTTGAGGTGTTTCGACCGGTCGCAAAAGAATGGTAAAAATCATTAGTTCGGTTTAAAGTGCACACAATGAAGCAAGTAGTATGGTACGTACTACACAACAATCATGAAATTGACCCGACATGAACGCGCAAGAGGTACGCTGTTTTATTTCAAAATTTGTTTCGCGTAAGTTGTTATTCGACGACTTATTCTAATATCATGAACATTTACAGGGAATTTCCTGGCAGAGACTTGGAAGAAGGGTTTCCTCGCTGGTTTGAGATGAAGGTAGACTTATTGTATGTATTACCCTGTATAAATAACGACTATTACTCATATCTATCTATTGTTAACTTTTTCATAGATTCGTGAATTAAAAGTACAGAAAGACCTAATTTGTACCGCCGAGTTATTTGCTTTGGCTTGTGGACCATATATGTACTCATTGCCTCACCAACTCTTAGCGTAGTCAACGGTGTGAAGTTTACTATATACGACCGTGATTTACGTCGTTCAACTCAAAACAGCGGAATTTCAACTCCTAATCTCGATGGAGGAATGCATTATGGCTAGCTTGAAGAGATTCTCGAGTTTTCATATATTTCATTCAATGTTGTGTTGTTCAAAGTCAAATGGTTCGACACTAATAACACTAATCGCCTAAAACGCTGCACCTATAGAAACAACATTACGCAAATTATGACCGATCGTGTATCGTTTCAAAACGAACCATTCATTCTTGATACGCAAGCAACACAAGTCTTTTACCTTGATTTCCGCAAACGTGGTAATTGGAAGGCCGCCCAAGATTCTTATCATCGAAAGATTTGGAACCCGGATATCATTGTGGTAGAAGACAACCAGGATGTTGTACATGACAACAACTCATCGCATATCACACTCTCTCATTGAGTTGGATCATTGGATTATAACATTATAAATATAGATGTTCAACCAACGGAAGTTGAGGCACCACCACCAATTATCACTATTGTGGAAGACGAAGATGATATTAATTTTGATGATCACGTTCCTCATGATTTAGCATCTGATGATGATGATGGCCACGAGAATGAAGATGATGAAGATGACAATACTAATAATGTTGAATTTTATGTTGATGATGTGGAAGATTAATCTCGAATTGTAATTTGTAGAACAACACTTAATTATTTGAATGAAATTGTTATCGAGTGGTTAAATGTGTTTATTTGTTTGTTTATTTATTTATTGTTTTATTATAATTATCTTGTTGATATATACTGTTATACTTTTGGACCATTTGCGGATAGGTAGTTTTGGATAGTTTTGTAGATGATCATGCGTTAACGGTTTAGGAACCGCTTTGGCGATTTTGGAAAAGGATAACTATGTTGTATATATGATATTATGTTTAGCGAATTTGTGTTATGATTGGCATATTAAAGCAGGTTGTGGATTGGCATATTATGATAACAGGTTGTAGATCTTTTCCGGAAAATTTCCGGAAAAAATCTGGAAATTACCCATTTTGCAGCATTATTCTGCATAGTGGGTCAATAGCTTTACGGGGACATGTCCCCGGGAAACTTCAAAACATATTTTAATTTGACTTTACCCGGTGACATGTCCCCACGAAATAGTTTACCTCAACAGTGGTTATACTCTTCCCCGGGGACATGTCCCCGGCAAAACACGTGCCACGTCGGACTAATAACGTAATTAGCGTTCTTAAAGCGAAGTTCCAAAATTGTTTCTTCGGGGACGAGTCGCCGGGAAAAACATGTGCCACGTCGGACATGTTTGACCGGAGACAATCGGCTGCGGGACCCACGTGTCCCCTCGAGCAAAAGTGGTAAACAAATCCCCGGGAAAGTATTCCCGAGCAGGTATTGCCGGGGCCCTTTTACCGGGGAGATGTCCCCGGCGAAAGCTCTGAAATTTCGCCATAAAGCGTCGATTGTTGTAGTGATAGTTCCAACAGGGTATTTCTCATAAAACACAGCAGATGATTTCACATAAAATTCGATCCCATATTCCTTGGTCATCATCGGTGACTTATAGTCATAAATATTAGGGTGAAGGCTGAGAATACGTAACAAACTTTCTCAAATATACCGAAGTACGTAACATACAAATTTTATTATTTTTGTACGTAATATACTTTCAAATTTGGAACAACGTGCGATATGACCGGTAACTAACAAGTTACCGGGGTCAAAAGTTTGAAAAATGACATAAATGATCCTTGTGGTTTGCGTTGACTTTCACAGTCATCCATTGACTTTATTTTCGGTTAAAAGTTTCAAGAATAGTCCTTATGGTCATTGGCTTTAGATTTAGTCATTTTTGTTCCGTTTTGTCCGCTTTTATCGGTTTTCATCCGTTTCTAACATTTTCTTAATTTTTGTCCGCTTTTCTTACGCTTTACGCTTTCTTTCGCTTTTGCCGCTTTCATCCGCTTTTGTCCGTTGTTCTTACGCTTTGTCCGCTTTTCTTATGTTTTTATGGTCGGCTTTTATTCCGTTTCTTACGTTTTGTCCGTTTTTCTTACGTTTTTGTACTATTTAAACATATTGAAAATTTATACCAAAAAGAAAAAAATTCAAAAAAAATTTGAATTTTTCAAGAAATTTGAAAAAAAATTCCAAAAAATTTTGAAAAAAGAATAGGAAAAAATATTCAAAAAAAAAAAAAAAAATTTCAAATTTCAAAAAAAATTTTGAATAAAAAATTTCAAAAAAATTGAATAAAAAAATTATTTTTCAAATATATATATTTTTTAAATCTTTAAAAAAAAAATTCAATAAAAAATTTTGGAAAAAAATTTCCAATTCCGACATATTGAAAATTTTGAAAAAAAGAAAAACTTTTTCAAGATTTTTTAAAAAATTTGAAAATTTCGAATTTTTTTAAGATTTAAAAAAAATATGTTTTTTAAAAAAATATTTTTTGAAGATTTTTTATAAAAATTTGTAAAGATATTTTTCAAGATTTTTCAAAAAATTTAAAAATTTTCAATTTTTTAAAAATTTTTTTGGATTTTTTTTTTCAAATTTGGGAAAAAATTCCAATATTTTTTTTGAAAATTTTTTTTCTAGTTTTTTTTTTTTTTCTTTTTGGAATAAATTTTCAATATGTTTAAAGAGTACAAAAAACGTAAGAAAAACGAACAAAACGTAAGAAAAACGGATAAAAACTGAAAAAAAATATAAGGAAAACGGACAAAACGTAAGAACAACGGACAAAACGGATGAAAACTGGCAAAAACGAAAGAAAACAGACAAAACGTAAAAAAAAGGGACAAAAAATCAAGAAAAATGTAAGAAAAACGGATGAAAACCGATAAAAACGGACAAAAACGGAACAAAATGAGCTGATTCTACAGCTGATCCATCCTTGCAGACACATGTGGATCACCAACTTGTTGGTTTAGGTGGATGTATGAAATTGTTGGTGCAGTCTGTTGCCTTTGCTCCTATTGTCCAAACACCATATTAACTGTCCTAGTAGTCCTGTTGACATGAGAGAACTTGTTAAACTTTGGTGGCTAATACTTTCCATGTAATGGATGGCTCATCGGGTACCCAACAAGTTTGTAACATTCCTCTTGGAGGTGTCCTTCTTTTCCATAATTCCCACAATAAACTCCCCTTCTTAAAGTGCTTCTCTTATCTGTACCAACATTTGAGTGGAGGTGTTTCTCCTGCCTATGTGCTGCATTGTTGAAACCTAGAAGGGGGGTTGAATAGTTTTACCTATTAAAACTTCGTTTTAAAATATTTAGATTAACTTATATAAATCTATTTAATGTGTGTGTTTTATGATGATAGATAAGTATATAAATAAGAAATGCAAAGATAAAGAGTAAGAAACACAAAACCACAACACGAGTATTTATAGTGGTTCGGCTACAAGGACACCTTCCTTGCCCTACTCCACTCTCCGAGTTTCCCACTCGAGAGTTCGTAAGCACTACATAACAAAAGCTGCTTAATGTGGCGGCAGAAGCCTTCACACGCAGTCGCTACTTTATCCTGCACAAGGCTAGACACTGATTCCTTCCACGAGGTAGAACCAACCCTATCACAACGTCGCCGACACTTTATCCGGTACAAGGCTAGATACCGAGTTCCATTACAAAGGAGGAACTACTACCCAACACTACAACAATACACAACAACCCCAAAGGAGACACACTCCTTATTACAACAACATAAAGGATATAAATATAATTTAACCCAACCTATCTATCTTGTACATCGATGCACCATATCGAATGTACTCCCTTGACACCTTTCAAAATGCCTTCGACACGACCCTTTGGCACCTTTCACTAATGCCTTCGACTTGACACTTTGGCACCTTTCACTAATGCCTTCATTACAACACTTCTAGGAGGGAGGAAAGAAATATCAACAAGATAACTTCAATAGTCTTGATGATGACGAAGCTTGGCAACTCATGGACTTGAGCTTGCTCGACTTCAAGAAGTGGTGATCTCGCCTTTAAGAGGAACCTAGAGAATCACACAATCACAAAACTACATAGAAAGATCCTTTGGATCTAAGGTTAGAGAGTTTACAATACTAAGAGAAAGTATGTGTAAAAGGTGTGCAGTTGCAAGAGAAAAATGGCTCACTATTTATAGGCAATTTTCTATCTGCTCACCGGCCTCCCACGGATCCCTCCCTGGGATCCAAAGCTAGTTGCAATCCAAGGGATCCGGCATCCGGTCAGCTTAAGTCCGGATTTTGGGTTGCAAACCGGGTTATGGGTTATGGGTTTTGAACCATGGGTTATTCAAGATGCAATGTATCTAGACATTGGGTCATGGGTCTTGGGTCATGGAGCATGGATAATACCCAACATGACTTCATGCATGATGTCATATAATGGGTCATGGGTTATGGATCAAGCTCCATGGGTATGGGTCATGGACTTTGGGTTTTACCCAACAATGTTCAATGTATCAAGTCAATGGGTCAAGTACTAAGATTTTTACCCATTACATTACCCATCACAATATATACACATTTTCATATTATGTAAACACTATTTGTTATACATATGTATTTCTATAAGATGTAAAAACTATTATTTGTTTAGTGTTTTATATGAAAATGTAAGCATGTTAGTAAACTATTGGCTCAAACTGTTTACGTATTTTATTTGTTTCGTTAAAATTATTTTACGTTTGTTATCGACAAAACATTAGAAGATCGTAAAATATAAATAAACGTTTTTACGGTTTATTTGTATTAACACGGTGTTTGTTCGTTAAGGGTATTTGGTTGCCTTGTGGTATTGTTTTCTGAGTTGGATTGTATGTAGGCCTTGATGAGTTGGTGTAGTTGTTGAAAATGGTTGATGCAATGGGTTTTGCACTAAGACCTTCTCTTTGCTTTTCTTCTTACCTTATCATAGTGTAAGCCTTAGTCAATGTTAGTAATGGTTGCATGAGAGAAATATGTCCCCTAACATTGGAATACCCTTCATCAAGACCCATCAGAAACTAAATTAACCTCTTCCTCTGATCTCTTTCTCCATTGACCCTTCCATTCTCACAGTTGCAGGCACAAACACACATATAGGGTGCCTCTAAGGCATCAAAATCATCCCATAGTCCTTTTAACTTGTGATAGTAAATTTCAATAGTGAAATTTGCTTGTTTCAATTGAATCATATCATTTGTTAACTGATAAATCCTATGCCCATCAATTTGACCATAGTGTTCTTGCAATTCAACCCACAACTTTGATATAGAATTGATGAAATTCAAATTATTGCTGATTTGCTCACTTACAGTATTCAAGATCCAGGATATGAGCATGTCACTGTTTCTTTCCCATAGTGGTCTGAGATCAGAATTCAACCCTGGTTCATCATACTCACCAGTTACTATTTTCATCTTATTCTTTGCATTTAGAGCTATCATGATGGATCTTTTCCATGAAGAATAGTTGTCAGAACAAGTGAGCTTCTTGGAGATGAGAATTAATCCTGGATGATCTGTTTGATGTAAGAAAAGTGGGTGATTAGAAGTGATTTCATCATTATGCGTTTTGTTATCGTGATGATTGAAGGTGCACTTGTAGTTCCCACCATTTTTTGGATTTGAATGATTTTGTGAATTTGATGAGAATTTTGTGAATCTGTTGTGGTATTTGTGTTCTTCATGTGATTGTGAATGGAAATCAAGTTGTTTGACTGAAATTGGTGGTGTTTTGATGAATTGTGGTGGTTTGTTACGACGGTCAAAGTTAGTTATGGCAGTCAAAGTTAGTTATTGATGGTGGTTTCAGTTATTGGTAGCGGAATAAAGTGGTGGTTGATGGTTGAGCTTGATCATAAGCTCTGATACCATATTGAGAATGAGAGATAAGCCAATTAAGGCAGGAAAGGTTGTTATATTCTCATTAAACCAAAATGAAGTTACATCAAGCTTATTTATAGACTTCAAGAAGTCAAACTATAAAAGTCAACTAAGCTACAAACTGTATCAAAAGCTAACTATAATACTGGATTAAACAATCACAATTAACACTAAGACTTACTACATTACGCACACACATTACATTACATCACAACACACTTGGATCTTGTTATGCAGCTTGAACTTGGATGGTTTAGCTGACTTGTCCTGTTGCAACTTGATGTTGTGAACTTGATGGCTTATAGCTGAACTTGTAGGTTCTTCTTTTAGTGTGTGCCTTTAGTGTCTAGAATTGAACTAAAATCATATGTGTGTTCAACGCACGTTTTTAGTGTCTACATTCGAAATAAAGACGTGTGTGTTTTTGCGTGTGTATTAATTTTTAGATTTGTCTTATCCATAGTAATACATGTGTGTATTTCATGCATGTTTTTGAAAAAAGGGGTGTTATATTTATTTGAGCCACTATTTACGTGACCCGATTGGTGAACTGAAATTACGTTTTGCTGGATGAGCATTTGGTGAACTACGTGGCTAATTGTGGTTGCCATAAATTTATTTATATTTTGGAAGTCCATGAACAACATACAACTTTGTTAAAGCTATGAATATTGATGTTAAACGATGGTTCTTGATGTATTAGCATTTGAAATTTGATATGATATAAAGAAGACCTTCTATATAGGTTCACACTCACTTTTTGAAAACTCAAAAGGTACTTTTGGTAAAGGGAAATTCAAAGAAATAAAATAAGTAAAAGAATTAAAATCCAGAGAACTGAAATCAGTAGAAAATTGAGATTGATTCCACTGTTTGGTAACAGCATAGACTTGAACCAAGAAATGAATAAAATTTACACATTTTTTATAATGGAGGTTTTAACAGTCTTACATTGAAATATTATTATTATTATTATTATTATTATTATTATTATTATTATATTAATATATTATTATTATTTATTATATTAACATTATTAATATTTATTATAATAATAATAATAATTATTATTATTATTATTATTTATTATTATTATTATTATTATTATTATTATTATTATTTATTATTATTATTATTATTTTATTGTTATTACTATTATTATTATTATTATTATTATTATTAATATGAAAGAATTCAATTTCATTATTTTGTGAGTGGATATCGATTCTTCATTTTTTGCAAAAGAATCGTTTTGAAAGAGTTCTAATTCTCCACTTTATTTTTTTATAGATGTAGCAAACATTGGAAATGATTTCATTTCCATTTCTCTCCTCTCAATTTCTTGTACAAAACATGCCCTAAGGCATTACACATACAATAAACATCTAGATAATGCTTTGCAAATCTATAGCTTAAAAAATTTATGACATAGTATACATATTTCTATAGTATTTTATACATTAACTAGCACTAAACAATAAAAAATAACCTTGAAATTTGATAATAACGAGGAGCAGAAGCCCACCGCGTTATGACGAAGGTGTTTGCTATCTTTTTGGATTATTGTAAATGCGAAGTCAGATTTTACAAAAATATGACATGTTTTAAGCCCAGTAGCGGGAAACATACATATTGACAGCCTAAGAGGCAGGCGCTAGAGTTATCATACATATTACAGCTGTTGTTTAATATATTACACCTTACCCTTTGTAAAATATTAATGCAACTTAGTATCCAAATCACTCAACATCGGCAAGAGATAATCAAACATACCTTACAACACTGACTATGTATTGACCCACTCATGTCGTCTCACAATGGATTGGCTATGTATGAACCACATTATGGTTGTATATACTTGCAAATCAAAATAGCATAAGGGTAATCCCCCAAAAATACTTGCAATCACAAATGCATATACTTAAGCACAGTCCCCCAAAAATTTAATTCCATTGTGATAGACGAAACAATACCCACTATAACCATATCTCGCTCTATATCTCATTGTTGTAAGCACCAATAAATCTTTACATCTATCTCGTCTTTGTGATAAATTACTGGACATAAACTTATAATCTTCTTCCTCAAAGACTCGATTTTTTTTTGAGAAACTTACCCTTAGAAGCTTGGAGTGTTAAAGGAATCAGTTCAATTGCAAGCTGTTTGGGTAAGCCTATAATAATGGATGAGGTTACAACTAAAGTTTGTATGAATGGTGTTGGTAGGCTTGGATTTGCTAGGGTTCTTGTTGAGCTTAATGCTGAAAAGCAATTCAAAGATGTTATTGAAATTGCTTATAGGAGTAAAATGGCATGCACTAGTATGATTAAGTATGTTCAAGTTGAATATGATTGGCAACCTTCTAGATGTAGTCATTGCTGTGTTTTTGGACATGAAGTGGAGAAGTGTAGAATGGTACCAAAGGAAAGTGTTGTGGAAAATCAAGGACAGAAACATGATATGGGCAATGATGGCTTTAAACAGGTGCATTACAAAAAAGGGAGGAATGAGAACTATAATAATACAATACGCAAGAGAATTGGACAAAATGGGGGAATAGTAGTCTTGATCAAAATGGGGTTGGTAGTCAGACTAGAAACTCAGGTTATAATAAAAGAATGAATGGTCCTAAATATAACTACAATAAGCAAGAGAATTGGACAAAAGGAATGTAGAGGTAGCTACTAAACCTGGTTTAGATAAAGGAAAGGAAGTTTGTGAGACTATGGATAATGTTGATACAACAAATGAAAAAAGCAAGAGTGTTACTAAATCTCCTAATAAGAATAATTCAGAGGCAAGTACTAGTTATCAGCAAGCAAAAGTTGGAATTATAGGAAGTAAGCTTTTTCCCTTTAGGAAGTTTCGATAATGAGAAGGAGGAGGAACTAAGTGGTCAGGAAAGAATGATAGTCAACCAGGTGTTAGAAGCAAATGGTGACCCAACTGTGACTGAATGGGATAGTTGGAGTGATAAAATGAAAAAGTATTATAAAAGGAAAAAAGGGATAACTAATGATAATAAGGAAACAAATGATGAGGAAGACATTGTGCAAGACTTATCCTCTACTGAATAATGTCTCATTAGGAATGAAGTTGAGGGGGTGTGCAGTCACTCTCTTAACTAGTATATCTGATAGTACCATCTCTATCTGAGAAATGTATATAGAAAGTATTTTGTTTTTTATGTATAGTTTTTTGTTTTTGTGTGTAAAAACAGACAGAGTGAATTGAGAGCCAAAAGAATTGAGAGAGTTGGGGAGATTAAAAACAGAAAGAGAGTATTATGTGTTTAAAAAACAGACAGAGTGTATTGTGAGCAAAAAGAATTGAGAGAGTTTGTAAGAATAAAAACAGAAAGAGAGTTTTTGTGTGTTTTAAAAACAGACAGAGTGATTGGGGGAGCCAAAAGAATTGAGAGAATAGGTGAGAAAAAAATAGAAAGAGAGTTGTGTGTATAAAAATAGACAGAGTGTATAAGTGAGCCAACAGAATTGAGAGATAAAGTGAGCCAAAAAACAGAAAGAGAGTTATGGATTATAAGTTGCTACATGGAATATAATGGGCCTAAGTACTTTTGATAAGCAAAAGGAGGTCAAAAAGTTTATTATTGAGGAAAAATTACAAGTATGTGTTGTGCTGGAAACACATATCAAATACAAGAATGTCAAGAAAGTTGGAGATAAAGTTTTTGGTGAATGGCAATATGTTACTAATGCTGAAGACAACAACAAAGGGTGTAGAATAATGTTTGGATGGGATCAGAATATGATTGAAGCATGGTTGATTCACAAGTCTAAACAAAGTATGTTATTGCTGGTTGAGTCTATATGCAAGAAGACTAGATTATTTTGTACAGTTGTGTATGCTAGTAACTCAGGAATGGAAAGAAGGAAACTTTGGAAAGAATTGGCAACTTATAAGCAGATTACAAGAGGGTTTGCTTGGATTTTAATGGGTGATTTTAATGTTACTTTAGACATCAATGAACATTCTAATGGTAGTTCAGTCCCTTCAAATAATATGATTGAATTTAAAAGTTGTGTTGATGATGTGGAAGTTGACGATTTACTGAGTTCAGGATTTCAATACACCTGGACTAAGAGTTTGAAGAATTCAAAATGTAAAACTATGAAAAAACTGGACAGAGTTATGGTAAATGAGAAGTTCTTGGAGTGTTTTGGGACTGCACACAGTATATTCCTACCTTATATCATTTCTGACCATTCACCAAATGTGCTAGTAATACCAAAAGGGGGAAGAAGAAAGAAAAAAGCATTCAGAATGACAAATTTTATCACTGAGAAAGATGAATTTTTGCCAATGGTTAAAGAAGAATGGGAGAAAAGTATTAATGGGTTCCAGATGTATAGAGTTGTTCAAAAAATGAAGTTGCTTAAACATAAGATGAACCATCTAAGCTGGAAAAATGGAAATGTGCATGAAAGGGTAAATACTTTAAGAGAGAAAGTGAAAGCTGCTCAAGTAAAAGTTGACAAAGAGCCTTTTTGTGAGAAATGGAGAGAGGAAAGTTGTTCATTGTTACAAGAATATTGTGAAGTTGTTAGTGATGAAGAAAGTCTTTTAATTCAAAAAGCAAAGATTGAGTGGCTCAAGGAAGGGGACAGAAACACTAGTTTTTTTCACAAAATCATAAAAGGCAGGAAACACAAAAGTAGGATAATGGAAATTTGTGGGGAGAATGGTGTCAGTTATGATAGAGAGCAAGTTCCAGGGCAGTTTCTTGAACATTTTCAAAAATTTCTGGGAACAAAAGACAATGTAGCTGGATTTCATAGGGATACTGTTAACTTCACCAACAAATTATCAAGTGAAGATGCTGAACATTTGATAAGACAAGTAACTGAAAAGGAAGTTAAAGATGTCATGTTTGATATAGAGGACTCAAAAGCACCAGGACCAGATGGTTTTACCTCCAAATTTTTCAAAAAAGCTTGGAGCATTGTGGGTAAGGATGTTGTTCTAGCAGTGCAAGAATTTTTCACATCTGGTAAACTACTAGGTGAGTTGAATGCTACTTTAATCTTACTAGTTCCTAAAATTCCTACACCCAATAAGGTTTCTGATTTCAGACCTATAGCATGTTGCAATGTATTGTATAAGTGTATTAGCAAGGTGATTACTAACAGAATTAAAGAAGTGTTGGGAAGTTTAGTTGATGAAAACCAAAGTGCTTTTATAGCAGGCAGACAGATAACAGATAATAGCTTATTAGCACAGGAACTATTGAGGGGTTATAATAGAAAACAAAAGATTGAGAAATGTGCTCTTAAGATAGATTTACAGAAAGCCTATGACACCACGACTGGAATTTTCTGAGAAGTACTCTAGAATACTTTGGATTTCATAGTAAAATGGTTGGGTGGATAATGACTTGTGTTTCAACAACTAAATTTTCTTTGAATGTAAATGGGGATAGAATTGGATACTTTAGTGGGGGTAGAGGATTAAGACAAGGGGACCCAATTTCACCTTACTTATTCACTTTAGCCATGGAAGTGTTCAATATGCTTTTGAAGAAGAATATAGAGAATGGTGATAATTTTAGGTATCATCAAGGGTGGAAGAAATTAAAGATTACACATTTGGGTTTTGCTGATGATCTGATTGTTTTTTGTCATGGTGATTGCCAGTCAATTGGTGTTATTAGAGATACTTTTGATCAATTTAGTAGTTTATCAATTCTAGAACAGGGTAATTTGATTCAAATTTTACCTTTCACTATTGGAAAACTGCCTGTTAGATACTTAGGAGTACCATTGATAACCAAGAATCTAAGTGTCAATGACTGCAAACCCCTGATTGAGAAAGTGAGAAGCAGAGTCCATGATTGGAGAAGTAGAACACTATCTTATGCTGGGAGATTACAACTTATTGCCTCAGTTCTATCTTCTATGCAAGTTTATTGGGCTTCTGTATTCATTCTCCCTAGGACAGTAGTTAAGGAAATTAATAAGTTGCTTAAAGGGTTCTTGTGGTGCCAAGGTGAAATTACTAAAGGTAGAGCTAAGATTTCCTGGGAACAGATTTGTAAACCTAAGGATCAAGGGGGTCTGGGTATCAAAGACTTGCAGACATGGAATGAGGTCTTGATTTTGAAACATCTATGGAACATAGCTGCTAAGAAAGATACTCTATGGGTAAAGTGGATTAGTGTGGAGAAATTGAAAGGAAAAAGTGTATGGGAAGTGAATCAGGATAGTAATAGTAGTATTGGATGGAAGAATATATTGAATCTTAGAGAAAAAAATCAAAAAGCATGTGTTCTATAAGCTTGGAGATGGAAAAAATGTATCTGCTTGGTTTGATAAGTGGTGTAGTGAGGCCTTTGTGTGATTTTATTTCAGCAAGGGAAATTTATAATGCAAGATTGAGTTTAGAATGCACAGTTGGGGAGTTGGTTGTTAATAATAATTGGAGATGGCCAATGGATTGGAGTGTTAAATTTTCCAGACTTCATAATGTTCAAATTCCTTTATTGAATAATGGTTGTAAGGATAAAGCTGTGTGGGTGACAAATTTAAATAAGAAAACTGAGTATGCTACAAGAGTGGTCTGGATGGATATGAGAAGTAATGGGAGCACAGTTGTGTGGAAAGACTTGGTATGGTTCCCTCAGAACATACCTAGACACTCATTTGTTATTTGGTTGGCAATACAAGAGAGACTATTAACACAGGATAGGATTGCTGTCTGGAAACAAGATGATCAGATGAAATGTGTTTTTTGTAAACAATGCCAGGATTCCCATGATCACCTTTTCTTCCAATGTCAATACACTTACAAAGTTTGGAGCATAATGCAGAATCTCACTGATAAAAGTTTTTCTTTTAACTGGAAAGGAATAATTGATGAGTTTTCTAAGTTGAAGGCTAACAGAAACATTTGGAGTACTATTAGAAGACGGTCCTGGTGCAACAGATTTATTTTGTGTGGCAAGAAAGAAACTCCGGGATTTTCATGAACAATGAAAGAAGTATTAATACTCTTGTGCAGAATATTATGAATAGTATTAAATGGAGGATTATGAGCTTCACGTCAGAATCAGATCAGGTGAGAAATGTGGAAGCTAAATGGAATGTGAAGTTTAAAAGAGCTTCAGTATAATGTCTGGTTGCTGATTATAAAAGTAGATAGTTATATCTGTGTATGTTTTGATATAGAGTATAGATTAGCTTAATCTCAGCGTATGTTGTTGTTTGTATGAATGCTTATTTGTTTATGCCTCATTAATGCTTCATGGGGGATGTCCATGAGTGTAAATGAGTGTCTAATACTCTTTTTGTGATTAATAATATTTCTCCTTTTCAAAAAAAAAAAAAAAAAAAAAGGACTCGATTTTTTCGTAACCCCTAGATACTTGACATTCTAAACAAACAACCTGGTAAGCATGATTCGTCAAAATCGTCACAAACTACAACAAACAAAACCCCTCGTGTAATCGTTGGTGATGGTTAACGTAGCCCCAAATTTTAGAACCTGCAATAAATCATGACAAATAGTAGACAATTATTAGCTTTCCTTAAGAATCAATTTCTTTTTGGTAGGATATACAAATTGTAAAATAAAACTTGGTATCGACCTTAGTCTTTTCAACGCTTATGGGAACCCTAAAGGCCGATGTCCTTATCACCTTTGACCTATGACACGAATGACTTGAATAATATATTGTTAGGCCACATAATAACAATCACATATGAGTAGCGTATACCTTCAATACTAAACCGTTCGCATCCGCCTCTTCTTCCTCCTCATTTTTTCCGCCAGCAGCCTGTTTTCGTTGCAAAAGTCATTTAAAAAAATATAAAACACTGCTTGTAATAGTTTAATCGACGCACATAATTGTGAGTCGCTTGTATGCAATTTAAAAACATTCAGCAAAGACCCATATATCCATTTTAAACACTGAAAGAACATAAACAGTGTTCATACATGTAGGATATGATAACTCAAATATGTGCCCATTAACTCAACTACAACGTAACTATCAAAAAACAACGTGCAATTGCTGGAAAAAAAACTAGTATTTATACCTTTGTAAACAAATAACAAAAGTAAAGAAAATGTGCTTTGATAAATTAAGCATGTCAGTGTACATTTTGTTTAATATACAACTGCATTATCGCTCCTTTTTTTTTTTTTTTTTACTTTTGGCTGTAAACAAGCCACAAGCTTTTATCAAGCAACTCTATCTCGAGTTCGAGCTTAACTCGATTGAATCGAGCTTTTATCAATCTCAAGCCCAAGCTCAATCCCTATAAATTGACTCGAAACATATAACAACCCGAGCTCAAGCTTTTGACAGCTCGGCTCGAGCTTTTATCAAGACTTAATATAGAGAAAAAAAATATGATGTCCAAAGAATGTCCAAAGTTTGTAAAAAATCATTTTTCACCAACATTTTCCGGCACGAAGTTTATCGGTAGAGTCTTAATCTTTTCATCGGTTCAATTGAATGTAGAAATAAAGTCGGATAAATTATGAGATCATGCAACACTACACATTAAATACAGAAAAAAATATATACATAAGTATAAACCGGTTCGACTCAACGATTCAATCGGTTAAACAGATGACCCGATGAATCGGCGACTAAAACGAGTTGATTAAAAAACCGGGAAAACATTGTTCAAAACAACACACACCCAACATAAGAACCACAAACCATAACCCAAAAACGAATCGAACCACAAACGGGTTCCCACTAATCATGGAACTACAAACCATAACCCAAAAACCAGTCGACTTCAACCCTCAAACACCACAGCCGTCATAACCAACATGAGACTACGGCTTTAAGATCTTTTAACAGGTCCCAGGTAGGTTTACGACGGGTTTTTGTTGATTTGTTGTTGTAGGTTTAAAGTCAAACGTTCTTTCATTACATGAAGAATCTAGGTTTAAAATAAAAGCCGCAACAAGATAGGCATAAAACATGGTCATTGAAATGGTTTTTGCCGCGGGAAAATGAAATGTGGGGTAGTAACTTATTAAACAAGTTACATGTCACAATACCACATGTTTAGGAAGTCCTTACACTGTTTTCGGAAATCATATGCAAAGTCGGAAACTATTAACACACTATTAATATACATCAAAACCGGGTTGACCCCGGTCGCTTCAAACACAGGCGGGTTGACCCGATTTAGTTTGAACCGTTTTTTCGACCCAACCCGGCGGGTTGACCCATTTTTTCGACCGGAACGGTTTAATCGATTGAACCGCCCGGGTCGAACCGGGTTTCAAAACATTTTGTTTAATTCACAAATCCTCAAAGTTTTGCTATTTTTCATTTATAACCCATAAACTTTTTTTATCACTAAAACTATCTGCCATTATAAAATCCCGTTGTTATGTGTGAATACTTATCTAGTTTATTTGAATGTAAATAGCTTGCAATGGATCACAACAATTTTTAACCAATCAAATAAATATCATTTTATTAAAAATAAATAATAAACCAATTACCTAAATGAATTAATAACATACTTGTTTTACGAGAATAGACCAAATTTTACCATTTTACAAAAGTGAACCATGTCCTTTTGTCAGATACTACATGCACTTGCTTTCAATTAATTGTTTACCTATTAAGAGATAGTATCAAGGTATATGTGTCACCAAAATTCAAGGCATGTAGCCTGCGTTATATGTATCATCACAAACTTTTTCTCTACAAACTTTTGATTAAAAATCCATTTACCAATTAGAGTTGTGACAGTGATAACAAAGTACTTTATTTATTCGCCTAGAACAAAATATCGCCTAATGAAAAAAAAGTACTTTATTCACCCAATAATCACCCAATAAATCGCCCAGCAAAATAAAGTAGATTAGTCGCCTAGCAAATCGCTAGGAGTGTCACAGACGAAGTTCACTTTCATAAAATAGGCATGTAAATTGGTCATTTAAAAAATTTGCTCATAAATAATTGTGTTAGATTATATCCAAAAAGAAGATATGAATAAAAGAATTAACTTATATACAAAGTCAATAACCGTTTTTCCAACTTAAAACAAAGAGCGAACCCGGTCCCACAAAGAAATCAGCCTAACATATCAATCAATCAATGTTTTAAAACCCGGTTCAACCCGTCCGGTTGAACCGGTAACCGGTCGAGGGAGCGGGCCGGAAGTAGCCGGTTTTTTGAAGGTTTATAACTCGGATTGAACCGGCGGGTTTTAGTCGAGCCGGTTCACTAGACCCGACCGGGTTACTCAATGTTTAGTTTTTTTTATAAAGATAAAACCTTTTTGTATGCCGGAACACATAGTCAGTCTTATATGTCTTTTTAGTATTTTAACTAACAAGTTTATTAAAGAAAAAAAAGGTGTTGATAAACCTATAGTATTGCCTTTTCCAGGAAATATTTAGTGCACTTAATTTGAGTTAAAAGATTTAGAGGGAAACTATAAATATATATTAATAAACACACATTTTGTTACTGTCATTCAATTGTGGTTGATGTAATGGAAATATTATTTTGATCTCTGTGAAACGTAAACTATACGTGTATATATCATTATCAACAGAAAGCAATCAAAACATTTTCAACAGAATATCTACTTGATTATTCAAATCAGTTGCAATACATAGAGATTTATATCTTAAAGAAGGGTAACAATTAAAAATTCTGACTTCTCGATCACTTCAACATCCTATTTATTTGAATGAGGTACGGAGTATCAATTATGCACTAGTTTCAAAAGATAAACAACATATGAATATAACAGAGTAAGGATCAAATGAGAAATAAAATTGAAATGAGAAGGATCAGAAGAAACCACAGCCGCACATTTCAGATGCACCTACAAAAGTAGATGCATCTCCCCTTAAATTTCTTTTTTTTATTTGAAATGTGTGGCTAAGAATATTTCTCACTCTTCTCATTTTATTTTCTCTACTCACTAGATCTCTTCCTTATAACATAAACTGAATGACAGAAAACCGGTTCGACCCGGCGGTTGAACCGGTGAACCGGCAACTCAACCGGGTCGATTAAAAACCCGAGTTTTAAAACATGGTAACATATGCACAAACACACGCTGGTGTCATGTCCCATTTCTTTAACATGCACACCAACTGTTTGTACAAATGCCTGACTGATCAAATTTTCAACTCTTTGATTTGAATTTCCTCTTCTACCATTTTTCTTTCTTCTTTCAATTGGGTTACATTTGCTCATTCCACTTCTAAAAGTTAGTACTTTTTTTTTTTTTTTTTTTTTTTTACTGTGGGTCATTTTCTTTTTAGGGTAAACTTTGTTTCTGACTTTTTGACCGACTAATTCACAAGTAAAGCCTTGAGTTTTGCTAACCACTTCAGGGTTGTTTGCACCTAACCGTCGCATTTTATTCGCGAAGCCTTTTACATTTGTGGGTCATTTTCATATTTTAGAAACCAAAATTTTCAAGAAAAAAGCATAATTTAGTGATCTTTTCAGCTTTATAATTTATGGGTAGTGTTAAAGATTCTAGATATGAAAAGATTGCATCTTTATAAAACTTAAAGCTTCAGTTTTTATGTAAAGATTGTATGTTATGTACTGATATTTGTAGATGTTGGATCTGATAGATGAGGTACATGAAGCCACTCAACTTATTCCAAGACTTGCTCAAGATACCTGCTGTCGAACGAGGTCGTTTACTTGGTTTAGATGTTGGCGATAAGTACGTTGGACTCGCAGTTTCCGATTTTAACAATAAAGTTGCTTCACCTTTAAGGTATTATTAATTTTGTTGCAACTGCATTTTTATCAGTAGAATAACATTATTTGGCCTTTATTCTTTGTTCTTAACAATCTAACGATAAAATGTACCCCTGTTATGATTTATTGGTTGCAACTATTATTATTCGTAAGGTTTGTGTTTGTTAGTGGCCTAGGCGGGGAGTACTCGGAAATGGACTTTTGTATGTTAGTTTCGGAATTATATGTATGATATGTTCATAGGACCCTAGAAATATGGTTAGAAACATTGACACACTTGTTCAAATACTTCAAACTGAGTTATGGCCAAGTTTGATCGAGTTTTGACCAAATCAACTTTTTTGGCCGATTTGGCTCAACTCGCCTCAGCCACTGACCTTGTAGCGAGTAATCAGGCACGCCACAACCTACGGGCAACACCAGTGAGACCTGTAGAGGTCTTTTGGGGATTATTGACCCTTTCTTTTTGTATGGTTATAATGTCATTCTGCTTTCTAATTTATGTTGCATACTTAATTGTTGTACACATGAGATAATATTAGTTTTTGTATTGCTCTGCAGCGTTCTTGTTAGGAAGAAAAGCAATATTGGTCTGATGGCACTTGACTTTCAACATCTGGTTAGTTTTGCTGATGTGCATGGTTTCCGTGATTCGGGACTCAGTTTGCTCCCTTTTTGTTACAATTTTCCTGTATCTGAAATGAGTAGCATTAGGCTTGGTTTGGAATCATGTGCCTGTAAAGTGAAACTTCGTTCTCTTTTTTGTGTACAGATAAATGAACTCTCTTTGTCTGGCTTTATTGTTGGATACCCGTATGACAGACGAAAGAACAGCCCCAATGTAAGTTTTAGTATCATATTATAACTTAAGTTTTTTGTTTACATTTGGGAAATACTCCGTTTAACCTTGTTTTTTTCCTGTAAAAACTTATGTTAGGCGACCCAAGTGAAAGTATTTGTTGATGACCTTACTAAAACTGGGAAACTTGATGAAGTTCCGTATACCTTTTGGGAAGAGTGCTTCTCAACAAAGGTGTGCACTTTTTTGTATATGTAGATTCGCTTTTTAGTCCACTTTTTTTAATTGTATACAAATATAATATCAAAATATACGACCCCCTGATGTAGCTTTGTTGGTTTAACTGATAATATAACCCGCAGTAATAACTTAGTCATATTTTGTAAGCTGTAACTATGCCATGATAGTGGTTGATGTGCTCTATTTCTTAACAGAATGTTGAGGTATTGTTGAAGCCATTCAATTTCCACCCAGTAGAAACAAAAACGATAAGTGACAAATTTGCTGCTTTTGGAATACTACACGTATTACTTCTGCTTTTCTTCAAAGTTCTACTCATTTCGCTTTTAAAACTCATCCAAACAAAATACTTCTAGATTAGTTGATAGCTTTTGTGGTTTCGTCTGCTTGAGTGGACGGGAAATTTCACATTTGATTATAAACTGGAATCCAATTTTCATTTGTTGGTCTTTGGCAGGGGTATCTTGATGTAGTGAACAGGCATACTGTGACAGAACAAAGCCAATGAACGCCACTTTCCTGGATGATGATTTCATTTTGAAGCAAATGACATAAAGAGCGAAGTTTCGAGACTTGTATGATGTTAAAGGCTTTTGAAATGTAATGTCATTAGAACAGCTGTAGTTGGGATCGCATCAGTAGCTTTTAGCGGTATTGTGAAAAGTTGGATTTATATTTCCGCTTCTCAACTTTGTAGTGACAGTGTAACGGATCTTGTTGTATATGTGCTGTTTTTAGTTTTTTACTAAGAAGTATGAAACCTTGATGTTTGGATATTTACTTGACAAAAGCTGCTGAGTTTAATGAACTGTTAAATGTAACAGTTATTGCATTTTCAAAGAAGTAATTTCCTGGAAAAGACCAAATAGACCAAAAGTCATTTTTGAAGTGTCTCATTATTACCAGGCAATTCAAAGGACTAAGCATGGAAAATGAAAAGCGTCCCTCCCCTCTTATAAGTATCTCATCGTTTGCTGAACTTCAGTTATGTGAATCTACTTCCGAATATGGGTTCTTCTATGGGTATGAATGATCGAAACTATATTTTTAACTTGGCTTTCTTCTTTGATATCGTGTCGTATTGAGATTTAAAAACTGATTTTGTAAACTTTGTTTTCTTCTTGAGTCATATCATATCAGATATTCAAGGTTATGATGGCGGTTTCTATTAAGCAAGTTGATTTTAACGTTTTTTTTTTTTTTTACCTTTAGCATTTCCTACTTTCTTTTCTTCTTGGGTTCATTGGCTTATTCGAGACCATTGTAGATGAAAATATCATTTCTTTGTTATGGGTGCGTGAATTATGACACTCATAATTTGCAGGTTCATACAAACTGAACACAAGTGGTGTTAGCCGAGAAGATCATGGATCAAACTGCTACGGTGGAATCTTGAGCGACGAAGAGGCTGTTGGATCAGAGGATTCATGGGTCGTATTAGAACCGGTTTGGTACGCAAGGATGCTGAGGTTTGGGCCATGTTTAAAGGAGTTGAGCTAATCGATAGCCTACAGTTACAAAACGCCACTCTGGAAACTGATTCTTTGTTTGCTTTTGACATTCTTGAGAAACCTGATTTGTATACAAAAAGTCCCAAGTTGAGAGCAAAAATATCAGAATGCCAGACACTAATCAAGAAAAATGGAAACTTTCTTGCTAAACTTGCAGTGGACGATGTTGATGATGAATATGAAGATGTTCTTGATGCTCCTCCTGGCATTGAAACTCTTATGAAGGCTGATATAAGTAACACCACCCGTGAATAGAAGTTAATTATGTGCTATTTCAATTTCCTAATCCTGTCTTCTAAGCTTTTGCTAAGTGAAAATCTCGAAATTGTGTTGTTAAATGTCCTTCAAATTCATTACTGAGTATTTCTGGTCATGAAATTAGTTGCATATGTTTGTGTTTTGGTTTGATCTTTGTGTTTGTGTATCTGTTTTTACAAGTTTATGTCTTTTGCTAGCATGTGTTTATGGTTCGACTTTCTTAAGAGGCCGATTTTAGACAAATAGGTTTGGATTGAACAAATGAAACAGTCGCTTATATTAGTTGCCATTATTAGTTCCACTTCGCAATGATTAGTTATCGCTTCACTCACACACTTTAACGTGCTCACACGTTCAGAAACGAGCAACATGCACATGACATGCCCATTCTGCAATGTACTGAATGGGTAAAAGGCTCCATTACACATATGCTATCAATAGAAATAGCTGCAGTCGTTAAACTTTGAACAATACTTGCCTTTTTTTGTCAAAAAGGTAAAGTTTCGGCGCCAAACATAACAAATGCATATACGTAGAAGAAGAAAGGTCCTAAATATTAAAGATGAAATGTCTATCAAGTACCCCATGTACCCGAAGAAAGATACGCTTAGAGATGCAGCTGATCATAAGATTGACATGTAACAAAATGAATGGCGAGGTAAACAAGTCATTAAGAAAAGAGATGAATTAAAACAACAAACCCATTCTTTTACATGCGGAGCAACGTGATAATAGTACTTGCTCTAAGCACTTAATAACATGATCTAATTGAAATCCACATTATTATTATTATCTATCTTAACTAATAAAACAGAGTTTTTTTTTAGCATCCTAATTAATTTTTTCTATAAATATCTCTTATCCTCATGGTGACACGTGGCAAACAAAGGAATTTAACCTTCTAACAGTTCAACCCTTTGACAAAACACTTCAACTGTTCTTTTGACTTTCCTACTCAAAACATTCACCGAACAAAAGATAACGCTCAATTCATGATCTTCTCCTAAAAAAAAATTCACCTACAAAGATATCATATTTTCTATAAAAATCAACAATCATACATATGGGATGGTTCAAAAAATCTCCACACAAGGTACACTAATTTTTATTAAAGACTCACAGTTTTAGGTTGAATTTTCATTTTTTTTAGGTTTAATTTAATTGATATAATTTTTTTAGGTGTTTAATTAGATTCTTTTAATTAGGATGTCTAATATAATTTTAATTTTTTTTGGGGTCGATGGTAATTGGTTGTCACGTTTTTTAAATATATTTGTTGAATTATCTAAGGTTAATTGGTTGTCACCATGAAAATAATTACATCATTTTAATTGATTTGGGAATTCTAATTTTTGGGAATTGTTATAATTGATTTAGCCCGATTGTAACTGTCAACGATTTATATATAGATATTATTATTAATTTATGGAAAATTTTTTCTTGATTGACAATTACAATCAATTCTAACAATACGTTTTGCTTTTGAAACGAGCCTATAAAAACTTAGATGTTTGTGGTACCTAAATACGCCATTCATCTGCATATCAAAACTACATTACTTCTGCTTATTTCTCTTCAGTGATCAAATGGCTGTTAGGTTTGACAATGGTTTCATCTCCGACCTCTCCGTTGTACGAGACAATATTGTGTTACGTGTTCGTATCATTAGGGCTTGGATGCAACCCGTTCACAGTAAGCCCAAAGTAATCAACCTGAAACTCATTATTATGGACGAGTAGGTATCTTGATATAATTCAATGTTAGTTTGTGCGCAACATTTAAATCATTCTATTAATAGTTTCTGAAATCTATTTTTTTAATGTTGTTAGGGCGCCAAAATGCAAACAACGGTTAGGATGTCTCTGGTCCCTACGTTCAAGCAACAGTTGAACGTAGGTGATGCGGTTGTCTTGCGAATGTATAGTTTGGGCCAAATCCAACCAAACTATCAAATTGCAGGCAACCCTTTGAAGCTTAACTGTTAGCAAGACCCAGGTAAATCAGTGTGTTGATTTCAAGGGATCTGTGCACGGCTTTGTGTTCAAGCCTTTCAAAGAAATTGTGCAGTGTAAAACCGAAGCTGTGGGCCAATTTGGTAAGATTTTAAACTTGAAGTATTTTGTGCTTAGATGAATTGCATTTTGGGTGTATATGTTTAACATTATATGAATTCGGTACTGTAATACATTGCATGTTTAATACATTAAGACCTGTTATAACTCATGCTAGAAAAATAAACCCATTGTGAAATGATGTTTAGTTACTGTGACCATAAATTACCTTGGAACGGTTTTTTAGCTATTATGTTTATGACCTCCATTGTTGGTGCCGAAAGAGGGATTTATCCAAGTGCAGCTGAATATGGTGTAACTTTGGGTGGGATCCATCAATCAGTCCAAAAGCCCACAAAGTAATCTTATCCAAACATCCTTTAGGTTATAATATATTTCTAGAGTAAATATGAACATTTTATAGCTTAAAAGTAAATGGATCAAAGGAGGTTTGGGTTACATTGGGTAATTATTGGAACCAGTTAAAATGGATACTTGGGTTGACCTTGAACGGCTCAAATGATATACATTTAAATTAAGTATGATTTATTAGCCTTAAGCCTACATAATCAACATCAGTATTGCATGTTCCTTATGTATATCTGTTTTTATATTGCTTATTTTTTGGTGATATTTTTGTTGTTGTCATAAGCAGGGGATTGCGAAATGATGAGACGATGAAACAATCATTGAACCCGTGGTTCGTGGTTTGAGGAGCAGTAATAGAGATTGTCCGAAATAGCTCAAACGCATACTACAATAATGAAAAAAGTGAGTCCAACTCAACCCATTATCCAAACTCACCTATTTCGGTACCTCAAGTAAACGCCTTAGAGGTTAATAAATTCAAACATTATTATCAAGACTCAAGAGTACACTAACCATCATATACAGATAGGGTGCACACCAAGTATGAAATAAACATCCCTCACCACTTGCAATTCAAGGTATTACAAATACGCACTTTTTTTGTTAATAAACATGCTGAACACCACTTGAATATGGATACGCACTTCTTTTCTTAATAATATTTACAGAAAACATCTCATCTGTTATCCACAACAATGGGTTTAAAAGAGTACATGGAAATTTTAGCAAGTGGATTTCTTCGTTTCTTGAAATTCATGACGATAAATATGTATTACATCTTTTGCATGATTTTTAGTACACCGAAAATTGTTAAACCCTTTGTGGGAAATTCATTGAAATATTTTGCTTATCCGGTGCTTTATAGAAATTCACATTCAGAAAACTATTACTATTTAGTATTTTGATGATTATATAGGTTTTGCTAATAAAATCCTAACTTGAGCATTTTCAAGGATTAAGAAGCTATTTTTATGTCAAAATCTTCACATTTTCGTTAGATATGATTTAAGTATCATTTTGGTGACAATGAGACTAACTACAGTGTCAAAAATGGTTAAAATGAAATACTGACAGCAAAGCCATAAGCATGGTTGCTGAGGGGTTTTTTTTTTTTAATTATTTTTTATTTATTACAAATATTATTGTATCTAGAGTTATACAAGGTATTACGATGAGACATTCATATCCCAATGTTCAACTTATTGTTGGAAACCTATTAAAAATAGTTTTGAGTCCAATATGATAGAAACCAAAGCTAATAAACTTATGGGTCATAATGGGTCAAAAGTGACAGTTTTGAGAAAAAAACATAAGTTTGATAAAAAGTTATTTACTTCAAGTTTCTTATGATAAATTCAGACTAAATGGACCATTTATAATGTGATATAGGATCCGGACAAGAATTATACTTTTCGATTATTGACAATTAATGTTAAGTGGAATGATGTCACAGTTAGAGTGCTAAGCAAGCATTGCAGGAAGCTGTTATATTGGATGTAATATCCTCTTCCATTCTTTGAAATGTGAGGTCCTCAATCATTTTATACAGAACACATTTCAATTTACCTTGCATTAAGATCCATATTTATGAAGTTATTGAATCATCATCTCAATACTTGCTTCATTGTTTATCCTAATTACAATCACCTTTCAATGGACCTTGCAGATACTTATGATGCATGGATTCAAGAGCGTCAAAGTTCCAAAGGTTATAGAATCCTAAACATTATTTATGTGGAAAAACTGTGAAATCTTATATTCTAGAGTCGATCTGCACTTATGTTTAATTTCAAAGGGAATAATAAATCATATAAAAGAGGGAATGTGTCAAATGGGTCAAACGGGTCAAAGGCTATGAGTGTCACCTAAAGATTAATTTAGAGTGTATCACCTCCTATTATGTTGTATTCAAAGATTTATACATTTTGTTGAAGTGATATTGTTTTTTGTAATTATAGTTAATGCATTAGTTGTGTATTTGAGAAAAAGGAAATGGACAAAAGAGTGTTTGCGGGTTAATCCTACTTGAGCCTTACTAAAAAATGACCTCTTTTAACCAGAACATGTTTTGACCAGTTACACAAACATCTTACCACTTCTACTTTATTTGGTTTGACTATAGAAAACGTATATATTTGCAGAATGATTTGCTGGGCGCAATGATGTCAATCAACCTGATGGATGCACACCACTCACACTGCAAATATTTCTTCAAATGTGTCCCTGAGCCTGAATAATGTAACCGAAGACCTTTCGGTTCTCCATCGGCACGAATGATGCATCACTCTACTAAAACTATTAACTCCGTGACCTATTTTACCTCTGTGGTTGATGAAGCATCATTTAAATGCTTAAAATCATAGTGCAACACAACTTCGAGCTTAAGGACCGATTCAGTAGGTCGAACGATTCTGTAGGTCACATAACACAATCACAGGCGTTGATGAAATGGAAGGTTTCCCACTCTAAGAGAAATCCTTAAATCCATACGAAATTTAGTGATGATAAATCATTCAACACGTTAACACAACGCAATATTCTGTAGGTCACATAACACAATCACAGGCGTTGATGAAATGTAAGGTTTCCCACTCTAAGAGAAATCCTTAAATGCATACGCAATTTACTGACGATAAGTCATTCAACACATTAACACAATGCAATAGTGATATATTTAAGCAAGATAGTACAATTGATTATAGCTTTCAAGTAACTTTTTAATAAAATCAGTTGTAGTTATTTTGGTCTTATATAACATCTGCATTACACAGGTTTGAAATCGTAACCTATTTATATAGGAATGGGTTGATTTCGGAGTTATTTTATTTAATCGGATTAACATTACATAAAATAAAGTTGGGTTAAAGACACCCTATCCATAATTTAATTATAGGTATTGACAAAAGAGTTTTTTGGTCCAACCCAAATTGTTCCGTTTTGACCTGTTGATATGGCCACCTCTAATAAAACTGTCGAATAGGTTATGTGTTGGATGAGTTAGAAGAGGTATAAGGCGGTTACAATTGTTGAAAACCTTTATTGTATTTGGAATTACATTAATTACACTCGATTCTAACCCATAATCTATACTACTTTATAAAGTGTTTAGGACTTTCTAAATAAAGAAGTTTTAAAAATTTTAAGACCAAAAACATTTCTTTAATAGGAAATTAATAAGCCATGAGTTAATGTTATTCACCATATAGCTTCCATGACAATTTTCATAAATAAAAAGTAACATCCTTCATATACGTTGTAACAACCTTCAAATATTTATACAATTCATTAATACAGTCAAATATTTATACAGTCCATTAAATGTCGACTTGTAACAGCCCAAACCTCAATGGTATATAAGCCAACCTAAAAAATCAAACACCAATACGAAACACACTATATCTTCTTTTTACGAGCACCGATAAAATTATGCACCGGGTACCCGCCGCTGCATTGCGCGGGTACCCTTCTAGTATATGATTATACAGATATGACAAGTGAGTCTTTGAACACTTCGTACTACCAGATTGTGAAGCCCTTGAACCACAAATTCGCAACCAATTAGAACACAATCACAGTTGGGACCCAGCATGCTTTGGATCCATTGATCACAGTGAAGGCTAGATACACCGACCTTGGCAAGTCAAATGTTGTTATCAACACGAGGGGCGCCCCAAGTCCCTCTTTACCATTTCAGGAGAAGTTGAAACCAACGCCATTGACATGATTGCCAAGCTTGGTATTGCCTTGGCTCTTAAGCCTTGAGATGTTTGGTTTGACTAGCTTCCAAGTTGAAAAGTTGTTACTCTTGAAATACTTTTGGCGATTTTCTTGAACTTAGAAATAATTCAAATAGTTTTTTAGGACTCATGATTTCTCAACTCATCTGTGAATGTTAGATATACTTTAAGAGGTTCATCATGGTTTTTTGTTTAATTGCCTAATGAGTAGTCTTTCCTGCCGAAAGTGATTTTGCTTATATCCATTTGATGCTGATACGTTTCTTACAGTTAGTGCTATTGCTATTATCGATTTTGTTCTGATGCATTTCTTATAGTTTTAGTTAGTTTATAGATGCTTTTGTTTGTGAACGTCTTGAGCATTATTATTATTATACTATTGAGTCTTTAACATCCTTGCCAGTAAGTCAAATTGAGCACCATTACAAATTAGTTTTTATCTTGTCTGGCTAAATAATTCAACATATGATACTTGGTTCTTTGTACTTTGTTTTCTGAAACTTTCATATTGTTCTCATTTCCTCACGCTCTTTTACTAAAAAGACGGGAACTCAAAATTTGATCAACTTGATAGTATCTTGATATATTGGCTTGTATGGCTTTTTTCAAAAAGATGAGGGTGTTTGATTTGAGTTTTTGATCCTTTCTTTTCATAGAGTTTTTTAATTCTCACATTTTAACTTTGTTGTATCGACACAAATTTTCTAGAACAACATCATTAAAGCTTTCCGAGTAAACAAGTGTCATTTATAATAAGGTATGTATAAACACAATATTTACTTTGTTTGTGGCTTGAAACATATTTGGTTCATCAAGTCTTTTATCTTCATCAGTGGGGGCGTCTTCATCAACTCTTACAATTTTTGCTATATACGTTTGGTACCCTGTTAAAAAAAGGAAGGGTGATTTAAAGGTAGCCTTTTTCATGTTTAGATGTTCACGGAATGAAAATAGACTACTCAAATGTTTGACGTTGACCGCATAACTTTACTCTCCAAGACTATCTACCAGTGGAAGAAAATGATACACGTACATTTATTTTCTTAATACTTATAAACCAAATTGTTTATCGTATCATTGACACATTACTTATATCCCCTTACACGCACGTTTATCTTTTTAATTTATTCACACATGTTTGGTACATTAGTTTTTTGACGTTTCTTTAAAATACCCGTGAATTTCACGGGTCTTTTAGCTAGTTATTATATATACTAAAGAGCAGGACATGAGGTCTTTGCATGACACGTGTCCACACATTAATTGCCAACTTTCACAAGTTGGCAAAAATAGCCCCTGAGGTTTAGGTGTCGTCGCAAAGTAAGTCCAAGTTGGCAAAAATAGTCCTTAAGGTTTAAGTGTCGCTGCAAAGTAAGTCCTTTATAGCAATTTGGCAAAAATAATCCCTATCCAAATTCACGTCTACAAAAGCAATCCCGCTGCATCGCGCGGGTTTCATCACTCGCCATTACAAGTGCATCACCGTAACCTGATCAAGTCCATGAGTAGTCTACATCTAGTAATCAGGTCTCAGAAACCAAAGGTCCGCATGTGCAGAGTATTTATAAACCTGAAAGCAAAAGACATACATCATATTAATCCCAAGTCTGGTGACAAGATTTCCATAAAACTGGTGACAGAAGAGATGAAAAATACCTCGTTTAATACCACGTAATCGAACTTTTTATCTAATCAAACTCCCAACATAACAGACATGCTAGAACCTAAAGCAGCAAATTTCAAGAAAACAAATTCAGTAATGAAACCATAAGTCGACAGAAAAAAAAGAAAAAAAAAAGCCAAACATTTAATAGCAAAAATACGCAACACGTTCAGAACCATACTTACAAATCATTCTTTTCCACTGTCATCATCAGGAGAAGCTTCTTTAACGTCAACAGAGAAGCCATACTCCTGGTCGCATCCCATGTAAGAATCACACATGAAATAAAGCATAAAGTTCTTCTTCCCAGCTTCACTTGGAACAGTAACATCAAGCTTCACCTTAGCTTTCCTTTGCAGTGAGACCCTCTTAATCGCAAGCAACTGATTACTTTTGGTATCACCAACAACGAGCCACCATCCCTCTTCTTTGGTTCTCGGATATCTTGGAGCATCCACTGGCCCAACCTCAGTCCTACCCTCTAGATCCCTTTCAATTGTCACCATCAACGTGATGTCATCCCCAGCCCTAATGTTATCACTATCTAACACGTCATAGGTCAAATCAATATTGGGATAACGGTTACAAAACTTGGCGATATCCATCAGCTGTGCATCCGACATTTGTAACAACTCCCGTCTCTCATCGTCTTCCATCGCCAACAGATCAAACACAGACTCGATACTATTTCCAGGATTTTCTTTGCATCGTTTTGCCAGATCTTTAGTGAAATGAGGCAGCTGCAGAAGAGGAGAATCCCGTTCCCACATGCCTTGTGTAATCATTTGGCTAACTTCCATAGCAAGAAGAGCTAAAGTAAGCCAGCCGTTGCTTGAAATAACATCAACCATAGCTTGAAGCAACCTACTAGCAGACAAAAGCACTTCATGCTGATCAGAACCAAGATTTCCGCCTACCACCTGCCTAGAAAAGTGAGCTTGTAGCAAAGCATTGGCCTTCACATGTGGGTCTGCGTATCTAGGGTTCTCGAAGGGAAATCTCTGATGATTGATCAACTTGCGTATCAACTCCTCTTCTCCAGGGGGTATAGGTAGTAGTTCATACTCCGAAGCTGTAGCAAGAATCTCCAAAAGACCCTTCAACTTTGTCTTACTAGTGATTGAAGAACTAAACCGTTCTATTGTTGTGTAACTGATGTAGTAGTATGAAGCAATCATACCAAAATTGTTTGGAGAGAGATCAAAAGATTGTTTGGAGAGAGATCAAAATCTTCTTCAATGCTAACACATTTACTCGCTTCCAAATCACTTAATGTGTTCTCTACAAGCTCAGATAGATGATCAGAGAGATGCCTTTGACTGACACCTTGAAGATTGTAGTAATTAGGGTTCTGGGTGAGCCTCCTATACATAAATGTCCAGGTTAGATAGTCAACTGCGTCCTGCTTGTTCGCAATCACTTCCACAACAATCTCGGCATTCAAATTATCATGTAGATGATGATGCAGGTGGCTTTCAACTGGAAACGATTCGAACAAGAACTTCTTATAGTATTCTTTCCGTGGTGCATGACAAAAGATAACACATTTCCCGGAGTTATCGACAAGAGGCCGGCTAGCATGACCCATCATCTGAAGAAGATCGGTAACGGGATAATCAGTGTGGGCGTTTCCACGACCATCATAATACTGGGTCCCCATGACAACCACCAAATGTGCACGAAGAGAAATACCCCAACACATAGTACCACTCATTACACACACTTGAATACAGCCGGTATCAAAGAGTGTCTTCACTATATCTTGATCAGTGGCATTTAGACCTTCGTGCAAATACCCAACACCATATTTCAATGTCTCCTTTAACATGGAATCCCGAATCCGGTCGATAAATGGAGCCAATTCATCTTCAGACTGAAGTAAGAACAAAGGCTTCTCTCCACTGTCTGCACCCGCGTATTTACTCTCGGCACTCGAGTATGTCATCAGATCGACAGCTGTCAGTCGGGCGTGTTTCCTTGTGGGAACAAACACAATTGCTGGTTTTTTATTCTTGGCATGCTGAACAATAGCAGTATAAGTAGGCTTGCTCATTGCTTGCATTCTGGCCTCAAAATTAGCTATGTCTATACCTTGAATGTGAACTTCAAGAGGCACTGGCCTGACACGGGGCGGGAAATTGAAAAGACCATGTGACGTGGCACCAATCCACTCCCCTAAATCTTTAGCATTGGCAAGTGATGTCGATAACGCCACTATTCGAATAACAGGCCCACCTTGACCACCTATTAAGTGCAACTCATCAACAATAAAAAGGCTCACTTGCTGAACATGCTTTCGCTGCTTCCAACGGCGAGATAATGCGTCCCCTCTATCAGGAGTGCTGATTATTATCTGGCTTTTCTCAAGTAACTTCAGATCGGTTGCTGTTTCACCAGTCAGCATAGATACTTTTAAACCAAGACCATCTCCAAATTTCTTTTTCCATTCATTATATCGCTCCTTTGCAAGTGCTTCAACAGGAGCAATATACACAGCACGCATAACACTTTCACTACCTTTCTGATGATTCCTTAAAATTGCAAATTCTGCACAAATAGTCTTCCCACTCCCAGTTGGGGCAGCAACCAACACATTGTCATCTGTATTATACAGCACGGTAAAAACTTGCGTTTGGATAGGATTGAAATGTTTGAATTCTTGATAAAGTGATTCATATAACGGGTTCCTGAGAGCAGTCACGGGGAGTGGTTGCAAATCCAGCAACTCAGTTGGTGGTGGGTACTTTTCTGGTAAGATCAAGTGGCGAAAAGAAACCGGCAAAACAGACAAAGACCCGAGCCATCTGTCTGAGACTACCTTGATAAAATACTGAGGTGGCAGAGGTTCAGAGATCTGAACTGTAAAGCTCAAAGTGTGGTCCTCATCAATATACTGCTTTTTCAGCAAGAAATACTCGTGATGAAGAATGTATTCACCATCATTATCTTCTACAATGACCCAAAATGGTTCAACATACCCATGAATCTTGTCCTCCCACTGAAAATCTGGAGTAATAGTGAGCTCAACCCTCAGAATGGTGCGTGTGATTGGTTGAACGCGTGCCGCCAGATTAAGTTTTGGGAACTGGTGAATGCACCTGTGAAGATTTCTTCCCAGCTTGGGGGCACGAACAAGCTCTCCCAACTCCTGTGAGGAGAGATCATAATACCGTTCCCATGCCAGATCTTTCTTCTCCAGTTTCATCAATATGTCGTTCTTAATCCCATGAAATTGGCGTAGAGGAGTTTGGACACTCCAGATCCCGCATCAAACGTCCAGATCCCGCTCTCCCAACTCCAGATTTTGCACAAGTTCAAAGCTTTTTCAGCCAACTGTGCCCACCCTTGTTTCAGTACTATCTCAAACAGTGCACGCATCAAACGTCCCGCACTCTGCAAAACCAAAGTACAGCTTAAGTTAAGAAAATGTGTAATGACATTATTAATAGATATGAAGTACATAAGCATAAAATAAGAATTAGAACTTATAACGCCATTACAAGGCTAGCTCACCAGATTAGTGGGAGAAGCAGAAAAGGAACTTTTATTCCAATTGTAAAGGATAAAAACCAACCTGAGTAATGAAAACCATGTCAGAAGTCAAAGAAAGACCCTCAAGCTTTAGCTGCGAAATATAGGCTTGAAGTAGGACATTGATCTTAGCACTGGGCTCTTCCAACCCTTCCTTGATGGGAATAGGAACACGATCCAACAGCTTTGCAAGCTCCATCTTCTCATCTTGTCTTACAGTTACGTATTTGAACTCCTCACTGAGAGAGAATAACCTACATAGCTCGATATCACCCATGGTCCGCTTTAAATGCTCATTGTAAGTGGCGATTGTTCCATGAGTTATGTAATAGTAACTTGCAATTCGTCCCAAGTCCGTGACCTGAAAGTAGCCACTTTTCCTGTCATACTTCACCAAGCTATTTTTGTCCAGTATTGTGGCAGCAGAATGAACCTGCAAAAAATAGTAATGAGTATCAGTCATATGTTGTCAGTTTATTCACCAAAACAATGTAATATATAAATGTACACTCATTTAAACCAATCAATGTCAAACAAGGAAAACTAAGTTCAGATATGCAATGAAGCATGTATAAAATATGCACGTCATACATAGAAAAACAATTACGCAATGAGCTTAAGAATACTCTGTATGCACTCAAGTGGAAGCTAGACTAAACAAGCTAGTTTCTGCCACGAGCATACTACAGTTTGCAATTTCCAGTATATTGCTGAACTAAATTGCAATTCAAGCTTCAATTAAAGGCACTTTATTGAGTATTAAATTTACCAATAATGAAAGTCAAAACAGCATACGTTAGAAACTCAACAAAGTAATAAGCCAACATAGCAAATGATAAACCATTTTCAGTAACTAAATGTCTAAAATCACGATTGCTACAAAGTCACCATTCTTATTGACCACATATAACAAAATTAACACGAACTAGCATTCACTTAAGTCACAAGGATAAGTAATGAATGGGAATAATTTACGTAAATTAACTTCTCACTAAAGCTACGTTTCTTAATGAAGGCGACATAACTTCCAAATTAAGATGGCAAATTCAAGCTCTGAAAAGAAAAAAAAATAAAATAAAATAAAAAATAAATAAATAAAAAATTCACTGGGTTATTATGAATGATGTAATTATATTGATGAGTGCATTTGAGAAGATAAAGACATGTGCAATGCAAACCTCAATGATTTACTAAAGAAGATGACGAAACCACATATAATGCGCATGAAACTTGACAGATTAAAAAACAGATAGACAAAGCTTTAAGTGCAGTGAGAAACATACCAAATCAGCTCTCCTCTCCTCGAGTAAATGATCTGACTTCAGAGCATCAGCTGGTAAACCATAAAGTGTAGGATTCCGCACCATACGCACATATAAGTAAGTGTAACCAAGCCAATGTTGGGCTTCTTTTGCATTCTGGATAGTTCCAAGGACTTTCTGCGTTCAACTGATCAGCCAACTTCGAAACAAACTGACTTTCAATAGGAAGCTGCTGATTCATCAGTGAAAGATAGTATTGCAGCTCACTGTGGCCAGTTATAATAATCCCTTCACCGTATGTGTCGTATTGTGGCCTTCCTGCACGACCAAACATCTGCATAACATCCAAAGGACTAAGTTCTGTCCAGGCACCCTTTTCTGGATTGTAGATTTGTGTTCCTTTAATAATCACAGTGTGTGCAGGCAAATTCACACCCCAAGCAAGAGTAGCTGTCGACACCAGTACTTGAATGTGGCCCTCGGCAAACAGATCCTCAACAAGTTGACGGTCAGCCCTGGCCATCCCCGCATTATGAATTGCCAAACCATACGGCAAAAGATCTTTGAGGTCGTTGCTCTTCACCAGCTCAGTATGTTCATGGAGGATCTCACGACTCGCACTATCCTCTTTCAAAAAGATCCCTAGGGTGTCGTTAGCAAGAGCAGTGTCTCTAATTGCACAAGCAGTCTTTGTCGTTTCTTTTCTCGAATGCACAAATATAAGCACCTGATGCTTTCTGGCCACACCTAGCACCTTTTCATAACAAATGTCATTCATCAACTGAAATCTCTGCAATGGCTTCTTTACGGTAATTCCAATGTACTGCTGAGCAAGTGGAACCGGCCTAAAAGAGTTGTCAAAATGAAAAAGGCCTTTATTCAAGTCAATTCGCAAAAATAAAGCAACATCATCATAGTTGGGAAGTGTTGCAGATAATCCAACCAACCGAATATGTTCCTTTGTCGTCTCAACTTGTCTAACAGTTCTTGCCACAATACTCTCCAAAACAGGTCCTCTGTTATCATGCAGAAGATGGATTTCATCGATAATTAGAAGCTTCACAAGTTGAGTATAAGTGCGGTCTCCTGATTTTCTGGTTATGATATCCCACTTCTCCGGTGTGGTGACAATGATTTGTGTTTCTTCAATCTGTTGCCGAGTCAAAGACTGATCTCCACTCAGCTCCATCACAGTGACACCATAATCCTTCAAACGATTAGACAAATTCCCAACAACCTCAGCAACAAGGGCTTTCATTGGTGCCACATACACAATCTTGTAGTCACTGTGGTTAAACGTACCGTCCTCATTCATATGCAAACCTATCTGCTGAAGTATTGTGAGCATAGCAACGTTGGTCTTACCTGCTCCAGTCGGGGCACACAGTAACAAATTGTCTGCTTTGAACAGAGCAGTCTCGTAAACTCTACTCTGAACCCTATTCAAACTGGTCATTCCTGAAAAAGCCGGTTGCGCCCAGCTTGGGATGTCTTTAATTGATACGAGCTTTTCATCAGCAGCAAGAGGTTTCGGCTTTAATGCTGGCACATGAACTTCTTCGTATCCTTTGCTGTGGTTCCTATACGAGCCTAGAGGAAGCTCACACTTCTTATTCGCCATCAAAAGACCACCCTGGTGAAACGCAATGCTCTCGAGATCTAGCAGCTGTCGCTGACCATTTACCCAACCATTATCAGTATCCATATCAGCAACGCCCCTTTGAACACCACCACTCTCATCCTTCAAACGCTTTGCTTCTTCTCGTATGCTTTTCTCTAAGAGAAGCTGCCTCTCTTTCGCTGAAGCCCTTGTTGCATGCAACTGTTCTAATATTGCAGCCAAATCAGGCCCCATTCCCGTCATTTCTTCCTCAATCTGCTTCCTCTTTTCTTGGTCTTCAGCCCTTGCTAAACGGGTACACCACACAATCTTCAGCCTGTTCCGCAAAAGGTACTTGATGAGGCTGAACTTGTCAAATTGGAGATGCAATACTAGCTTATTTTCGACTTCACGGTCATCACCTTCTTCAAGTATCTTTAGCACCTCCTCGGCAAGAGTCTGGCTCTGCTGTGGATCGATCTGCTGGTCATAAGCTTGGGAAATTTTCCGCTGAAGCCAATAAGCATCAATATCCTGAACATTAAGCGTCATACCCTCATTACCATCTTGTGATTCATCATCATCCATACCCCCACCCATCTGCATACCATTATTCCTGTCACTATCCATAACATCATCCTCTTCCTCCTCGTCAGCTTCCTGTACGATATCAAGATCATCTTCGTCCTCATCCTCATCATTCTCTTCAAACTCAACAGCCACACCAACATCATCATCAAGAGCATCTTCTCCATTCACAGCATTATTCCCATCTGCATCACCACCAGCATCCTGGAAATCTGTTATAAGCCTCCCAATAGAAACCAACTGATCAAAAACCTGACCCGTATCGATTCAACAGCTTCTCGATATCCTTCTTCTTATCAGGATTCTTCAAAGTATCATTCTTCAACACAGCCAAAATCTCATCCGCGGCACCACTAACAATATTCAATGGCTGCCCGCCCAACTGCTGTTGAATCACACTAAGCATCGCCTCATACGCAGCACGAGTCTCCTTCGTCTTAGGCTGGTAAACCCTCCTCCGTACTCGTCAACACACTCTCTTCCTGTAACCTCCTTTTCTTACTCTGCCTTACATTCCCAGCCTCACTGGGCTGCCCGGGATCACGTTCCTTCTTTTTCTTCGACTTAGTCAACTTCTCGTCCAACTCAGCCGGTCTACCTCTATATGCTCGGTCACCAAACGTCCTGGGATCAATCCTTCCATGTAAAGACTCAGGTTCACCAGTTGGCTCATGAGTATCTCTCGGCCGTGAATCAGTGGTCAAGACGAGACTTGAATTCGCACGATACTCATACTGTTTAAACCTGGCGTGTGCCTCAGCACCTCCACCTAACTGTGCCATATCTCAAATCAAACACCTACAATATCACCAAATATTCACCAAATCAGTACATCAACCAATTACGCTAAACCCCGGAAATCAAAAGAAAATTTAACAATAATTATCAATAAGAGGGTGTTTAAGATTGCTTATTTTTCTGCTTATCTGCTTATTTTTTGATAAAATAAGCAGAATCTTATAATGACCGAAAACATTTTATATACAAGTTTGATTAAATATTTCCAACAAATCATTATTTTTTCCAAGCATTCATGCGTTTTCTACATAATATAAGCAACAAATACAAACGCTATCTTCAAAAGTACATAATAAGCAAATCCAAACCCAAACACAACCTTTTATTTTCTGCTTATTCCTTAGCAGAAGCAGCTTCATGTTTTACAAACTGCTTCCACTTTTCCGTTTATTTTGAGATAAAAAGATGCTTATTTTTAAATGAAATTAGTTATTTTCCAACCATCATACTAAAACGGGTGAGGTTTATTACTCAAATGTACACGGCCTCACCGGGTTAATCCCGAGACCGTTTCCGGCCCACCCCAACCTAGCAAGGTTTCTAGCTTCATATTTATCCTAAAACCATTTTAAATACCTTTTTTCTGAGTACGTAATATTTACAAAATAATAAAAGTCAAACACTGTCTACTTAACTTTCCGAGTACGTAATATTTTCATGCTTAGTTAAGATGAAATTCTATATCATATATTTCACAAAATAAGCAAATCCAAACACTATTTCATAAACTTAAATTTTTTTTTTTTTTATCAATTACACTAAGCCCTAATAAGGCGTTCCGGATTGCTAATATTTTCTGCCACTGCTTATAAATAAGCAGTAGCAGTTCTGTGTTACCAAACCTGCGACTGCTTTTTATGCTAACTTACATACGTATTATTTACAAAATAAGCAAATCCAAACACTACATACTTATTAATAAGCAGAAAAAAATAAGCAATCAGTCAATGAATTACACTAAACCCTAACAATAATCAATGTACGGATAGTTACAAGCCCAAGAAATCAACAAATTCAACAGTAAATAACAATAATAATCAGTAATCAAAGTACCGAAGCCCTATAAATCACAAGCACGTGACAGAAGCGTGACTGTATTCCATTCAAAGCCCTAAAAATCGAAACTAGGGTTTTAGATAGATAAGTGAATTGAATACAAAACGTAACAATAAAATCAATATAAATAGATACGTACCAGTTAGTAATAATAATTTTGATGATAATTAAATGATGGTTTGTGATTCGAAAGTTGTGTGATTTGTGAGTGTAGTAAGAAAATAAATTTATATGATGGTGAGGCGGTTTGGACTGTGTATAGTGTCACCGACTAGGTTTATTATGTCACTTTCATCCGGGTCGGGTCGGGTCGGGTCACCCGTTTATTTATATATTGTTTTGAGCAAATTGCAAAAATAGTTTTTATGGTTTCCGTGAAATTGCAGGTTTAGTTCTTTGACTTTTTGAAAGTGCAGTGATCGTCGTCTTTCAAAGAAACTTTTGGTTATATATTCAGTCCTTGGCCAAGATTAAATGATCAAAATGCTCTCGTTTTCAACCCTTTAAATAGCTAAAGATGGTGTTTTAGTTATATAAGTTTAGACAAGGACTGAATATGCAACCCAAAGTTTCATACAAAGACAATGGCAGCAATTTTAAAAGTCAGGAACTAAACATGCATTTTGACCAGACAACAAGGACAATTTTTGCAATTTACTTTACTGTTTAAGGTGTAGTTTGTTTGTTTTATAGGTTTTATGTTTGGAGAAGAAGATACCAATGTCTTTCTTTGCAAAGAAAAAATATTGTTTGTATTTTGTGCTTTTCAAGTACTTCTTTCATTCTTTTCTTTACTTCAGCTTTTTCACCAAAGTGTTTGGTTATTTAAGAATTTAACTTCTTTTGTCAAATGATACTAGAATGGTGGAGTGCAGAATATCTGATCGCTTAGAATATGGAGTACCAAATACACTACGGGTATGTTTGCCGCAAGGGGCTAAGGCTTATATTATAAGCCGAAACTAAACTTTTTATTTTCATAAACTTGTTTGGCAAATTAGTTTAAGTTGGGGCTTATTATTGCAAAATTACTAAAAATGACATATAATTAAATTAACATATGTATATATTGTTGAAATTTTATAACATGACATAGCATAAATAAAACATACAAACATCAAGTACAAAAGCGAAAGCAATTAGGAACATGTAACACATAATTAACTAACCAAAACATAAAGAAAGCGTACCTTGTGATTCTAGCTAAACAAGAATCAAACTTTAGTAATTCTTCAATCAAGAACCCTAATTAGGGTTTAAAGTGGATTACAATAATTGCCCCTTACCGTTTTGTAATCCTCCAAGATACAATCAATAGTGTGATTGAATCACGTTCTTGTACACACGTACTAATACCAAGTAAAAGATTATGCTAGTAATTGAAACACAAAACGTTTGTTTAGAAAACAAAACCAATCGACCCTATAGAGGGTGTTTAACGATCGGCCAAGAAACAAAACAAGGAGAAGAAAAGCTTTAGGTATTTTGTGTGCACAAAAGGAGAAAAACAAATAACCCTTAGCCTTGTATATATACTAGTGGAAACTTGGAGCTCAAGTTGGATTAGAATTAGGAAATCCTAACCCTAAATCAATGATCGGCCGAACACCCCTTAGGGGTGTTTCTAGATCCTTCTCGACATTCCATATTCCATCCTAGTCATTTTCCTTATTTTATTTAACGATCGTTAGTTCATTACATTTAATTACTTAACGTTCGTTAGTCGTTTTGTGCATTTAATAATTAGATGTAACATTTTATAAATAATTATTAATCATTTACTCTTCATACGTAAAGTGTGCAATCCCGTGATCTCAAGTTCGATCCCAACACACGACTACTAAATTATATCCATAAAACTAGCAGCTCCCACTTGGATATATTTTAATAGAGTGATCACATCGATTGGCTAGCAACACGTCGATGCCTCTAGTACAAACTCGAGTGAGGTCTCCTGGAAAAACCTTTAATGATTCATCATTGTTATTATCCTTTTGTTACTAATACCGTGTTAAAAAAAGATATGGATTTAAGTCATTCTTTATTTAACTATTTTGTTTCTCATTATTTGTGATTGAGCAAGATTACCAAATCATCTGAACATATTCAGGGGAGATCTTGGGTGTGGCCACGCATACATCTTGTCAACCCTACGAGGGGCCCAGCAGTATAGAACTCCAAAATAAATTTGGAGGAACAAATTCTATCTTGACTACAAGAATAACCCATGAACTTTGCAACACTTCTGGAAACAACCCTTATGACTACCAATTACGTATAGCGTTAAGTTGTTACACATAAATGCACTACATCCATGACACTTATCTAGTATCTCAAGTCTGAGGATAACAAATCATGATTTGCTTATAACAATATCCATAAAGTAAAATCATGTAGTTGGGATAAGTCTTATATTCAATATATCATCTTAAATTGATATGAATTCTCATTTATATAAATTTAAGTATATTTTACCAATCTCTCATATTTGTCTTAACTTAATAATATTCCCATATCATTAATCGACAACGGACAATTTAGAATAACTAAATTATTCATGGACTTAAACATGCAAATTATGACAACAATTATTTATTATACTATAAAAGTTGAACTCCTTAATTTAATGTGCAAGAGGGTTTGTGCACAATAATTTGTACGGTACAATCCGTGTAAAGCCATATGATTAAATATCCGAGTATTGAAATATATAAGGTCCAGGAATTAGTGCTTCGAGTGTAATTCATGCCTGCCTCACTTAATGCAGTTTGCAGCTGTTCAGCTGCTCAATACAAACTTAATGCAGTTTGCAGCTGTTCAACTGCTCAATACAAAGAATACAAACCATTTGTGGTTACAAGAATCATAAAAAACTCAAAGAATACAAACCAAGTGGTGGTTACAGCAGTCATAAGTTAATGCTCCACCAATTAGAACAAATAAAAATATAAACAGTTTGGCAGTTATAACAAACAAGGATTATAAATAGAAGATACAAACCCTCACAAATCGTGAAATGGAAACTCTCACAGTAACTATTTTCAACATCTGTTTTATAGATCTTGAAACCAAAATCCGAAAACAAAACCATGTTACTTCGTATATATGAAACCAAGACTCACTCCAATATACTCCCCACACTCAAACAAAACTCGAATTTAAAAAGGAAAATACTTCGTGATCTCAAGTTTTTTTTACTTCTTCTTCGTGTGGCACAACAAGCCTTTCAGACCTCAAAGTCAAAAACATGAAGAAAAAAAAAATCATCATCGATCTATGAGAAGCTTTGCTTCTTTTGTATATCCGAAGTTAGCAAGAAAGAAATATAACAAATATGTTATTTTCTCACTCTTTCGTTTAAAGACAAACAAAACGAAAACAACACATGTAGAACCTACCCGATACCCTAAAAAGAATCTTGAAGTTGTGGTCTTTAAGCCGAAAGTGGGTTAGATATCAACTACAAAGTGTAGTAGTTATGATTGTTTTGATTTGTGTTTCGTTTTGATTAACAAGATCGATCATGGGTTCGAAAGTATAGATCTTTAACAAGATTGATGTAAGGATTTAGTCCCGTAATGAGTTGAGAAGAAAGAGGATGGGGGCGCAGGGTAATGTATTAGGGTTGAAATGGGATAATATTATGGATTATTTGGGTGTGTATTGGACCGTGCTTAGTTAAATGATTAATTTGACAAGAGTTTTTTAGATGGAGAGTCAACACCAGGCCCATTTGATTTATCAAGCCTGTGATGATGGATTGGGTCGAAGATAAAAGCTAACAATAGGGTGTGACTTCTTATTTTACTCCGTATTTGGTTATTAACAGGGATAAAGTTTTACGTATCATAGTTTTATATGCTGGTATCATAGTTTTAACTGGCACTGAGGCTCTTCAGTGCACACATAAGGCTGAACCAACACTCGAGCCAAGTTATTTTTGGTAGCCACATTACGCTAAGCTCAATCAAAGAGGAATAAACATGATATTTGTTAGTCGCGTATCAAGTCATTTGGGCTTTATTAATTTTGATAGGTTTAGCCTGTATTTACTTGAATGCATCATTTGGCAATTGGCAACAAAACTATTTATCGAAGTAGTTGGCAACTTGGCATGATATTATCTCAATAAATTTTTGACCAAAGTATGTTTTGTTTATAATTTTCATATGTTCGTTTTTTAGAAATCTAAAAGTAGGTTTAACTATTACTACGGTTCATATAGCGTTGTCTAATTTGTACTACGTATTAGTTGGCAAAAAGAGTGATATTTTGGACTTACAAATTTTCACGGGTTGATAAACTTTACACGGCTAAAGTTTATATTACTTATAAAATGTGCTTCGAAGATTAATCTTTACTATTATGCAATTTTGAGAACACGTTGGATTACACGTACATGACAAAAAAAACATTATTAATATGTACTAAAAATCATAATATTTGTCTTCGAGCTAAGTTTTTGTTAAATGGCAACAAATCATATATTTGTCTTTCATTTTAGATGATCGTACATGTTTGGTAATCACACTATATAGATATCGTTTGATATCTACCTAAACATTAAAAAAATTCTTCCAAACTCCGCAAACAATTAATAATTTAATATTACGCAAGATAGTGTTGATGGTGATGCTCAAAATGTACCTTATAAAATTCTAAAAACATATGTTCAGAAAAAGCGGGTCGAAGAGTTGAGATATCCATAACTTATACAAATAATTTTCATCTTTTTAATTACTATTGAGCATTCTATAATTTGTGAATTTAAAGGTTTGAGATGATATTTAGAATATCACGCTACGGGAAATGAAAAAGTCAATATGGGGCTTAACACTTAATGATTATGTTAGATTTGAGGTTAACTCAACTTATTTTAAAACTATTTGGCTAAGAATTGCGATGCTCATTTCAACGTTTCAATCATATCCATCATTAGATTTATACTTTAATGTTTACGCTGAACATTACGTAAAGAACAATTAAATAAACCTTAAGCGATGAAAAATTAAATAAAACCCGTGTGCATCGCACGGGTCCTGAGGCAGCCCGAGTTGTATATGATACTGATTATTTTTTAATATGCCAATTTGAGAACATGGTCATAATGTGACTTTTATGTTGACAACCATCGTATATAACTATTGATTTGATTACAGAGTTATCAAATTTATCATGTTTATTTGTAGAATTATCAAATAGAAAAATAACATGACACATTTGTTAAAAGATCAAGAAAATGGTATACATCCAGAGTTATAAAAAACGAGTAATTTACGTAAATATTAAGCTTTCAACAATTAGATAGATATATAAGAAAAAAGGGGTAATGTTTAAAAAAAGTACTAAACTTGCCACCCTTTCTTCTTCAGGGTAGCGAACAAAATTTTTTATTTCTGAGGGTAATATACTTTCAAATTAATCCTCTTTAGGGTATTTTCATGAACAGTTGGACATTTTTGCCCTATTACCCGTAAGAGGAAATGGCAAGTATGATACTTTTTTTTTTAAATAATAAATATAGTACTAGCCGTACGGAAAACTTGTTTTGGCTAAGAAAACGGAATAAGAATTAACAAGGGTAACGTATTTGTGATAGGGAAACGAATGTATTTTGGCGTAATTTGATCGTGACGATCAAACTCAATAGGTTTATGGGATAAGATGCCGGAATTGACTGCTTTGATACCAGTTGATACACTCTTACAGGAATCAAGGAGATTCAAATAAGAATTGAGCTCAAGAATTAGTTAATGGGATTTGTTATGGCTTAATGACTTGTAGAAGTTTATTACAAGAGAGAATTACAAAATCAAAACCGCTAACAAATGTGAAATGAATTGTGTTATATACAAATGAAATGATGAATGGTCTGAACGGCTTTTCCCGCCTAAATGGTAAGGGTTAAAAGTGCTTATTTGAACCCCACACGTGCCATGCACGCGTATACTTATTTAAACTCATGTCCTTTGCAAATGGAAGTAGCTGGTGAAACTAAATTATCTTAATAAGTAAATAGTGTAAACTTAAAACAAAATATTTTTATCATAGATTTAACACAATTATAAATCATTAAATAATTTATCTTAATACATATGCAAAATTTAACATAATTAAAAACTAGGGCAAATTATAAAAAAAAATTATCATACTTGCCATTTCCTCTTCTGGGTAATAGGGGCAAAAATGTCCAACTGTTCATGAAAATACCCTAAAGAGGATTAATTTGAAAGTATATTACCCTCAGAAATAAAAAAATTTGTTCGCTACCCTAAAGAAGAAAGGGTGGCAAGTTTAGTACTTTTTTTAGCTATTTGCCCTAAGAAAAAATACTTCTTATCAAATATTCGAAACTTAAAAGAAATATCAAAACAAAAATTAGATAGCCCAAATCAACTAAAAAAAATCTAATACATTACATATAACTAATTACATTAAAATTAGCCTACAAACATAAAATAAAATAAAAAGACAATAACAATAAATAAAAAAAAAGCCTATAAACTTCTCAAATGACATCTATATTCAGTCATCTGCACATATTCAACCATCTGCACCAACATTACGTACAAAACACGTAATATTCAACCAAAAACCAATCGGTGCAACGCACGGGTTTTTGTAGCCTCGTTAAAGAATAAAAATAAACATAACAAATATTTTATTTCATCAAAGATAATAAATGTTTAAACATCCTTTATTCAAATACTAATCACAATCATGCATGAAACCAAGGTTGTAAAAATCGTTAGGCGCTAGTGAGGCGGTCGGGTAGGGCCTAGCGATTAATCGGTTAGGCGGGGATTAATTAGAGATTAATCGGATTCAAATTTTTATGCACAAAATTGTAATTTTAGATATTGTGTTATATTATATGTATGAGATAAGCATAGTGCATCAAAGTTCAAATATTTCAATTGTTTAAATATAAACATAATATATAATTATTCAAAGTTCAAAGTCAAACATAGATATTAGTCGGTTTCTTGACCATTTTTAAGCGATATTTGACCGATTTTGTTCGATTAATCGGTTTGTTGACCGATTTTTAAGCGGTTTTGTCTGATTTTTTAGCGATTTTGTTGACCGATTTTTAAGCGATGTTGTCCTATTAGACCGATTTTGTTCGATTAATCGGTTTGTTGACCGATTTTTAAGCGATCTTTGACCAAACCAATTAAATAGGCCGATTATGATAAATCAATGCGCTTACTGAGCGATCCGCGATTATGCGGGGATTAATCGGCCGCATTGACCGATTTTTACAACAGAGCATGAAACTACTTGCTAATCTAAGTCCAATGCCATTGGCAAGTTTAGTCTTAATCCTTCTAGGAATGGCTTGTCACACTGAGTGCATAACTCGTGCTTCAAAATAATGGATCTTGAACAAGTTTGTTCAAGACCCGCGCCAAAACTAATGACTTCTGAGCAAAACTGGATAGGACTTGTACTACCCGTATCAACACATCAAAAGAAGATATTCAATCAAAGGATGACTTGGATAATCTGTTTGAAAACTTCTATGATGATTTCTTAAGATGAAACACATTAAAGAGATCTTATATTTCTGCCTCACCTCAAATCAACATGGACACATACCATACCCAATATCAGGATCATCTACAACAACTTTTTAAGATTAACTAAATGGAACTAAAGTGAAAACGACACACTACATGTAACCTGCACGATTAAATTAAAGAGATCTTCTATAATGAATTCTTAAGATGAAACACATTAAAAAAGATCTTCTATTTCCGTCGCACCTCAGATCAACTTGGATACATGCCATATCCAATATCAGGATCATATAGGTGTGTTAGGATTAGAATTAGGATCCCATTTTATGTATACATTTAGTTTATAGATAGGTAAGTTTATGTGTCAGCTTATTTTGTTCTTTAGAGCTTAAATGCTAGCTTATTTTTGCTTTTGAAATGCCCCTATAGAGCCCTTTTGCATCTGTTACCAACTGTCCCAAGAAGCCTCTTTCATTTGGACTTAATTAAGCTCTTTTAAGTTTCAAAATCTGTAAAACTTTTTTTTTTAAGATCTTGGATATATGAGCTTGTTCTATGTGCAAATTATTTAGTGTTTTGAGTCCATTTGTTGGCTTAACTTTAAGCTCAAAAGCCCTCCCTTGGGACAACACATTAGTATTCTTAGCTTATTAGTGTTTTCTTTTACTTATTTCAGTCCCCCCTTAAGTGCTTTTAGGCAGCGGCGGATCCAGAAATCCGGATTAGGGTGTGCACTATTTTAGTAGGAAAGTAAATTAAAAGTTCATTTTTTTTGGGTCGGGTCTGTGATTGGGTCATGCACGATTAGTCTTGATTTATGGATCTGGGCTACACAAAGTTGTCTTGATTAGTTTTGCGATTAAACTCGTTTTCCGTATCTAAACTCAGAATTTAAGTATGGTTTTGTTATGGTGTTTACCGAACAGAAACAAAACGTGATACTAGATCATCATGTAATAAAGAAATTTTGCATATTCATGTATATGATTACTAAATCACAATAATCAAGTATAGCATAAACATTTATCAAAAACTAACTCAAGTATTAATAAGCTCAAGTAATATCTACCTAGAAAAAAAAAATACATGAAGTTCTACATTTTGAGTACCCTGCAAGATCAAACCATACAAAATAATATTAGGGGTGAGCAAAACAAACCGAAACCGAACCGAAAACCGAACAAAAAAAAAACCGACCGAAATTAAAAATCGATGAATCGATTTTTACTTTTTCAAAAACCGAAAAATGCGGTTCGGTTTCGGTTTTCGTCCAAAAACCGAACCGGTATTATATAATAATATTTAATTAATATAATATGATTAAATAACTAAATAAATCAAATATATAAATTTATATTCATTTTGTGAGTTAATTTATTATATATTTATCTTAACATTTATATTTATATGTGTTTGTCGTGTCGCGTGTTTTGTGTGAATATATCAATAAGTATTCGATAATGATTATATTAAGTGTATGTTCCCTTGTATGTGTATGTCTCATTTATATTTTTGTAATTGTAGAATTATACAATAAACATTATTATGCTTACATTGAAAAAAATAAATAAAGAAAAATAACTAATTTTGTACGTAAAACAAGTTTGTTGGTATAATTTGGCCATACCCAAATATTAACGGTTAGAAACAGAAAAATCGAACCGAAACCGATAACAAACCGAAAAAACCGAACCGTCAAAAACCGATCGGTTTTGGGTTCTACAAAAACCGAACATTGTGGTTCGGTTTCGATTTTAACCAAAAACCTACCCAAACCGAACCGTGCACACCCTACAAAATATATAATAAGTAGACAAAAGTTAACGAACTTTTAAAATTCGTAAACGTTAAATTAAATTATATACAAAAATTCTGGTTATAATAGGAATCCTATAGTTTTAAACCAATTGAAAAAAAAAAGTTAAAACTGTGTGATAAGAAGAAAATTAACAATAAAATGAGATTGGGACCGATGGATCCAGTTGACACAAAAAAATTTAACATGGGCCTACTTATCTTATCTATTTCTTCTCCTCAATATTTCACATCTCCTTCTTCAAGGAACCTGTCAATCTTAACATGGGCCCGATGTTTCCGGCGACGATATTTATTTTTTTCATTTTAAATTTAACTATTCTGACATTTGAAGAATTAAACGATGGTCAATCGCACTAGGATATGCACTCTTCATATTTTGATTGAAAAAACACCAAAAACTAAGAAAATTTACACTACAAGGAGTAATCACAGGGTATGCAAGTGCATACCCTGTCTTAGCTGTAGATCCGCCCTTGAACACACCTCCCAATACACATACACATATATAAAAAAAGAAGTCAGTCAAAACTTGTCTGAGACACGTATGTTGGTTTTTTTTTTTGGGGGGGGGGAAGCGACTTGTTGGCAGAGGCTATGCATGCGTCGTGTGTTATACTATTACACACAGTGTTAACATTGGTGAGAGGAAATACTTCATACAATAGGAAAATTAAAAGTTACATGCATATAATAGTAGTGTGGGGTTATTTTCAGAACCCAAAAAGGTCGGAACTGCGTAACCACGCTTTACTCGAAAAATACATATTGTACATCATGTCAATGCAAAATGGCATTTTTAAAAATATATGTAACTTAATTTGAAAGAAAAAATTAAATTAAGGGTAAAGTAGAAATTTTATTCTTCCATAAAAATATGATCACATAACCAAAAACCGTTCATTAAAAAAAACAAAACATAATACCATTCATACAGTTTGTCAGGTTTCAAGAAACAAAAAAAAGGCGCACACATTATTTTAGAGCATTCCCAACAATAACAATAACATCAATAACACCGTCCACGTCAGCGCCACATCAACTTTAACATTTCACCTTAACATCCCCAAAAAACACCCACAACAATAACATCCCAAGTTAAACTTTAACATCCCCAAAAAACACCCTTTAACGGGCATTGCCCAAATAACGCCTCCCCCATTTTTCCTTCTTAACGCCATGACTCCAATGGAAATAACGGCTTCAACGCCGTTAAAACACTTATAACGCCGTTATGGCGTGATCAATGGGAATGCTCTTACTAATCTTTATCTTGTTTAATTATTTGCTTCTTGGGCCTTAAGACCAAGGTTCCGATGGTTCCCCTTCAATTCAAGGTTAGCATTTTTTTCCTATATATATGTATATATATTCTCATATGTTTTAATTTCGTTTTATTCGGCTGTATGAACATCGTTATAATAAGGGAGGTGATTTGTACACTCCAAAAAGTGATTGGGACACTCAAAATATTTGTGTTTGGACATTTATATCCTCACAGGGGTGAAAATGTAAGTGTAGTTATGAGGGTATAAATGTCCAAATACAATTAATTTGAGTGTCTCAATCACTTTTGAGAGTGTCAAATCATCTCCCTTATAATAATGACTATATAATTTAACAAATTTGATTTTATTAGCTTATTAAATCCACTATAAGCTATGTTAATTGTTTGTTGTTGTAAACACATTGTTATTGAATTATGCATGTGTTTTCGGGTCGGATTTGGATTCAAGATCCGAGATCCAATCCAGTCTGTTGACCTAGTAGCAAGAAAAAAGGTGTTTTTTTATTATTATTTTTTAATTTTGAGTGAATATTGAATTTATTAGTAAAATTTTTATAGGGAAAAATAAAGTATAGTAATCGTTGAGTTCTTGTGAAGTTAGTAATTTAATATAGTAGTGTTTTTTTCTCAATAATATTTATTTAGTGCATTTTTATGTATATTTATGTCTATTGATGTCGCTATTTAATTTTCGAGAACTTGGATGTTGTGTTTGTTAATGGCATTTGGGAACCATTATCATGTTTCAAGTTTTTCAAAATCTTATCGTATATTGATTTGGTGGTTCATGTTTGGTTATGCTTTGTAATTTAAACCAGTATTAATATTTGCAATCACTGATGCAGATGGGAAAGGTTTATCATCTAATATTGCTTGCTGGTGAGCTGGTTTGATTTCTAAGCACATATTCAAAAGGTGTTTACAAGAATAATAAACTTTGGATTGGACGTTTAACTAGTTCCATGTCTTGAACACATTTGGTAAAGACGAGTAGGATGAACAATATGAAGATTTCACATGTGTTTTGTACATACTATCTAGCGAGAAGATAAATATGATAAAGATGTAAAGAGTACAGATACAAGTACATGCAACATATACAAAGTGCGCATGAATTAACTCGAGTACGTATATCATAAGGGCATATGAAGAGTGCACATGTATTTTGTGTATAATATTTTTTGTTTTATGTTTGTAAAAAATTAGAAATTTCGTGATGAGTTTTGAACTATGCACATGACCGGATTTGAGCATCTGCAAGGTGCTCGACCGCTCAGGGCCTCCAATTTTTCAAGGGCCCCAAAAATTCTAAGCATTAAGACTATTTTAATTAAGTGTTGCTTTAGAATGGATGATATATTGTCAAAAGATACTAGACAGATAAATTCGTGCGGAATAATATGTAATATTTATTAGTTTATGGTGATTTTAAAGAATAGGTGAAACAGGGGAGGAAGATGACCGGAGGAACATGATGATGACTTTGTGTCATGTCCATTTTGCATCCCTAGAGTTTCTAGTTTTTACATCCTTAGACTATGTTTATTGATAGGTTGCCAACCGGTTTGGAAGATATAAAAATACTAAATACTCAATATTATATTAAAAAAGTACAAAGCAAAGAGAGAGAATCATACGACCTGGGTCATTTGGTGATTTGGAGATCTTTGAGCCAACCTGACAAATGTCAAATTAGGAATGGTTATGCATATTTTTATATATTTAAATTTAATATATAAAAATATAATATTATATGATAGGTTGGGTTGTTGATAAATGGTAAAAAAAATTAAGAGTGGTTGTATGTATAGATTGTATATGTGGATGAGTGAGAAAATGATATTTTAATTAAAGATTGGGTTGGATGAGGTTGTGAATAAAGACAGTCTTAGAATTGTTTAAAAAGTACAAAAGATTTTATAAAAATTGATGATTTCAACCCTTGTTTGAAAAATATTTACATATGATACACCACTACATTCTATATAACAAAATACTTATATATTTGTCTTAAAAAGGTTTCAAAGTCGATTAATAATAAGTGTGATAGATTAAAATTGAGATTAATATTTTTTTGTTAACTTTATACATTTTTGCAATTAAATATTTTTACGAGCTTGATTTTGTAACTATAGCACAGTGACATCGAAATCTAGAAAATAGTTTGTCAAACTTTTACTTTGTTATTATGGCACAGAACTCCCAAAATAGACGGGACGGCCCTGACTATGCACTTGTATTATTAAGTATCACGTCTCTAACTATACAGTCCATATAAAATATTACATGTGTTTGTCATTCCTTGAATTTGTGTCAAGTATTTGTGAGCAAAACACATAGAGTATTAAGCAATTGTAAACTAAAAGTTCATGTAAATTGACATCTCCCAAAAAAAAACACACGCACATTACAATTTTGAAATATGCATGCAAAAATATATATATATTTTTTGAAAATTAAAATAAAAAAAAAATCCTAAAATTTAGGAAAAATAAAAACGTTTTTAAGTAAAAGAATTTAAAAAAATGTAATTTTACTATCACACCCTTTTGAATTAAATAATAAAAAATAATATTCAAAAAAATCTGACTGGTTGATGTTGGTTCTCGCAGTTCTCGACCTTTTATGGTTCGGAAAAGAACCCTACCGTATAATAGTAAATGTGTCAAGTTTGATGCATTTTTGTACCATTATCGCTTTAAATTTTAAAGAACCCAAAAATAGTTTTAATTTTAAAGAATGGAGTTGATACTCTCACCATATTTTTTTGATGCAAATACCATTTTATACAAGTTATAAAACTCACAGTACAACACTGTAATGCACAATTGTGGTATTTGCATCAAAAAATGTGGTGTGAGTATCAACTCCATTTAAAGAACTGTAGGAAATTTCAGCCTTTAAAGAACCGGTCAGAAGTTTAGTGTCTAAGAGCTCTAGGTGTCATGAAGAGCACACCCTCTTCATTCGGGGCCCACGGGTGCCACATCACCTCCAAATCACCATAACAAACCTCAATAACTAACAACAACTAACACCCCTCATCCACTCACAACAAACCTAAACTTACTCTTTTGGAGCTCACCACTTATAATTTATTTTTTCTTTCACGTCACCAAATAAAATAAAATTCATTTTATTCCAATCAAGCCATATTCACACACAGTTATACATCTCCAACGTATTTAAAAAAATAATAATAATAAAAAAAAATCCAATCAAGCCATATTCTTTCATATTTCTTTCACATCTCCAACGTATTAAAAAATATATACGGAGTATATATATATCATCTTCATTCTCCATACATATTCACACACAGTTACACACACAAACCCACTTCCACAATCAAGCCATCTGAGCTCAAATCCAACACAAACCCACTTCCAAAACCGCTTCAATTTCACAAACCCATAAACCACTTCTTCTTCCTGTACACAATTACACACTGATAAATAAAAAATAAGAAAAAAGAAAGAGAAAATCAAACCTTTAGTATATCAATCGGGTCCCACTTTGTCAGTGTTTTTAACTCGTCGTGCAGGTGGCGAGGCATCAAATGACGAAGGACGGCGAAGTAAGGCGGTGTGGCGGCGAGGGACGGCGAGGCTTCTAGCGTGGCGGCGAGGAGGACGACGAGAGCCACACCTTGTGCTCTAAATAACCCATAAAGTCAGTCATAACATCTCTTTTTCTTTAGGTGGTGGCATGTAGTTTTGTGTACGTATGGCAGTAATAATCTAAAAACAAAGACATTAGCTGACACACCATCGGCTGATGACAAGAGTACAAGTATTCAGCTCATTGAGGCTAGCCCTGCTCTTAGCCATGCGATTGCATGGCAAACAGATTCACGGGGCTGAGATGTAAAACTCACGTACTGAGATTGACCTAGCTAACTAGTGAATATTCTGCATCTCTGTCTACGGATGTTGTTGTAAATGACCCCCATGAGCACCGAGATTTACTGATCTTTGAGTATTATTAACCTAGCTCCCTCATATGTCGCTTATGTGTAGATTATAGTTAAAATAATGGGCTACGAACGTCGGGCACTTTTTTGGTACTAGCTTTAGGATGTTTTGTTTGGAAAATAACCCCATTGTTTCCTATTTGCGGCTGGCTCATGTAGTTGTTCATAGTTGTCGTGGTGATTAACAGATTTTGGATTTGTGGTCAACTTGATGGAAAAGTTTCTTGTTTCGTGTAACTCATGAAGTTTTGTTCATTTTGTTGCTTGAAACTTGTTTGTGTTGCCATCACGTATCTACAAAAGGTTCTTTGCATGTATCGAATCCAGAATACATTTATTCATCGATTTAAACATAACGCAGAATTATAATCGTTAAAATTCAAGAGCAAATATAATACCAAACATAATATTTGAAACGTAGAAACAAAAGCAGTACTAAAGAGTAAAAACGACCATATGGAACCTAAAGCCTAAAGATATTACTATAAGTCATACTAATAATGAGCTAAGCTTCGTGTATGTGTTCTCAATGTATGAAGCTTGTCACATATTAAAGTTGGAAACTCTCGGCGTTTTAAATTCCATCGTAGTTCATCACTGCAACATTCTTGGACCAACGCTATGTAATCATCGATGACTTTATTCTCGATATCGGTTAGGTGCAATACACTACAACAATCGGATGGACCGTGAGAGACTTTTCTTGAGGGGACACATCCCGGCGAAAGTCACAAAACGACAAAATTGAATCTCGACGTGGCACCAATTCGATGACTTGCGTGGAAATTTCAACGCACACACTTTCCTGGGACATGTCCCCGGAGAAAGTAAGTTTGATTTTTAATTAAACTTTGACCGTGGTCAAAATTCAACGTCAAGTTTCGCCGGGACTTGTCCCGCCAATAGTAACTTCAACTTTTATCAAAATTTGGCCAAAGTCAAAAGCGTGTTAATTGTTCAGGGAAAAAGTGGTCACCGGTTTTATCGTCAAGTTGCCATTGATGTCTACTTCTTTTCCAAGGCAAGTTAAAAATCCATTATCATCAAACAATGTTGTTTAAGAGTGGTCACTGGTTTTATCGTCGAGTTGCCATTGATGTCTAGTAATGTGTAGTGGTGCAACTTGAGCTTGTTAATATTGAATATGATGTATAGCGACGAAATTGCCTACCGTCAAATACTTGCAACAATTAACATGATACGTATACCATAGCACCTATAGTTGGTCGTTTAACATGATACGCATACCATAGCACCTATACTCGGTCGTTTAACATGATACCATAGCACCTATACTCGGTCGTTAAACATGATCGTATACCATAGCACCTATACCGGTCGTTAAACATGAAACGTATACCATAGCACCTATACTCGGTCGTTAAACATGATACGTATACCATAGCACGTATACTCAGTCGTTAAACATGATAATATACCATAGCACCTATACTCGGTCATTAAACATGATAATGATACCATAGCACCTATACTCGGTCGTTAAACATGATACGTATACCATAGCACCTATACTCGGTCATTTAACATGATACGTATACCATAGCACCTATAGTCAGTCGTTAAACATGATCGATACCATAGCACCTATACTTCGTCGTTAAACATGATCGTATACCATAGCACCTATAGTCGGTCGCTTAACATGATCACGATATACCATAGCAACTATAGTCGGTCGCTTAACATGATACGTATACCATAGCACCTATAGTCGGTCGTTTAACATGATACATATACCATAGCACCTATACTCGTTCGCTTAACATGATACGTATACCATAGCACCTATACTCGGTCGTTAAACATGATCATTATACCATAGCACCTATGCTGGTCGTTTAACATGATACGTATACCATAGCACCTATGCTCGGTCGTTTAACATGATAAGTATACCATAGCACCTATACTCGGTCGTTAAACATGATCATTGATACCATAGCACCTATGCTCGGTCGTTAAACATGATATGTATACCATAGCACCTATACTTGGTCGTTAAACATGATACGTATACCATAGCACCTATGCTCGATCGTTAAACATGATACGTATACCATAGCACGTATACCGGTCGTTAAACATGATAATGATATCATAGCACCTATACTCGGTCGTTTAACATGATACGTATACCATAGCACCTATACTCGGTCGCTTAACATGATACGTATACCATAGCACCTATAGTCGGTCGTTTAATATGATACGTATACTATAGCACCTATAGTCGGTCGTTAAACATGATACGTATACCATAACACCTATACTCGGTCGTTAAACATGATACGTATACCATAGCACCTATGCTCGGTCGATCGTTAACATGATCGTATACCATAGCACCTATACTCGGTCGTTAAACATGATACGTATACCATAGCACCTATGCTCGGTCGTTTAACATGATACGTATACCATATCACCTATACTCGGTCGTTAAACATGATAATTATACAATAGCACCTATACTCGGTCCTTAAACATGATACGTATATCATAGCACCTATGCTCGGTCGTTAAACATGATCAATATACCATAGCACCTATACTAGGTCGTTAAACATGATAATATATCATAGAACCTATGCTCGTCGTTAAACATGATAATGATACCATAGCACATATACTCGGTCGTTTAACATGATAATTATACCATAGCACCTATAGTTGGTCGTTAAACATGATACGTATACCATAGCATCTATACTTGGTCGTTAAACATGATAATTATACCATATCACTTATACTTAAATTAACTTTATAATTTTTAGGTTAAATTTAAATTGATTTATTATTAATTTTAATTATTTAAAGTGATAATAAAGAGTTTTTGAAAAGAAAATGGAATAATTAAATCATTTCCTGGGACATATCCCTCGGAAAGATTTTACCGAAACTTTTCATTTTCCTCGGTCTTTTACTTTATCCCACCATTACTTCCTGGGACTTGTCCCCCAAATGTAACACTAGAAGACAAACCTATCTTTCTCGGAAAAGTGAAACGTAAAAACACCGCATTATTAAAGCAATGTCGCATGTTCTCTCGATTAGATGAGATAAAAAAAATAACTCCACGCACCTCCTTTTGCAACACCACCAAAGCACCATCTCCATTATTCCAACTCCACCATCCTCAATATCTCCACCATGCACCATCTCCATCTCCACCACCATCTATTTGTTTGAATCGAACCACAGGGAATCGGGTTGTATCGGGTTGTATCGTGAAAATATGTGATGAGACATTGTAAGAATGGAATAATCATTGTAAGGTTCTTGGTTTCTCCTATCTTGTACCTATTTTAATTTTCGTTATCTTGTAAGAATGGAATAATCATAACTTGTTTTGAAACCTTGTGTTACAATCGATCTATCAACCTCAAATGGGTAATTAGTATGTTGTTGTAAATTTTGTAGTGAAATGGGTATATTTCATACTGATACCATAACACTTTGGTTTATTAGTTCGCATATATCTCAGAACCGCTATTATGTGTTTTGCTTTTATAGGTGTCACGGGTGCCAAGCCGAGGCCAAGCCACCAAAGCCGACCAAAAGGTAAGATATCGTATGTATTTTAAATAGTTTAGGGTTTAGGTAGTGAGAACTATCCAAGACCGGTATCAAAAAGACCCTTTAAACCATTAGGTTGAATTGGTCATTTTAACAATTAGGTAGAGAGTAGATGGTGGATTTTTGAACAATGTGTCTAGGGTTGAGGGTTGCCGAACAAAGGAATTATGTTAGTGTCTAGTATATGTGTTATTACAAAGATTTCGACAACATTTCATTATGTTTCTTACAATGTTTTCAAAAAACTCACCAAATTCTCTTATATTATCAAACAACAAAATGAACTTAGGCGGTGACACGCGCTTCGATGGAACGAGATTTTAGAGGTACACGGTTTCTTGTCCAAGATACAGAAAGTACCCCATTTCTTGTTATAGTTTGTTATGGTTACCGATGATGAGGGTTGAATCAAGAGTGGTGCAAAAGGGTTTAGCTTGGCTCGAGAGTGTTTTTATTGTGTGTTTAGTGTGTTTTGGTGAGAAACTCCATGAGTTTGTGTGAGAGAGAGGTCGTGATGATAATGGTGGCAGAGATATGAAAGGGTTTGTGAGGGTGCCTCATTAACTCCACTTCACTCGCCATCACTATATAATCTCCGACACCTCTCTCTCACACACACACATGGAGTTTCTCACCAAAAAACACACACTAAAAACATGCACACAGTTATGAACTCTCAAAGCAGGGCTAAACCATTTTGCACCACCTTTTTACCCATCAAGATTCAACTCTCATCATCAGGTAACCATTACAAACCGTAACAAGAAATAGGTCAGACACTTTCCCTCAGATTCATCGACCAAGAAACCGTGTACCTCCTCGCCAGAACCATCGTGAGAAGCCACGTCATCACGCTAAGTTCATTTTGTTGTTTATTACTATAAGAGAGAATTTGGTGAGTTTTTTGAAGATCATTGTAAGAAACGAATGAAATGTTGTCGGGGAAATGGTGTAATAGCACTTTAACTAGACACACTAACATCATTCATTTGTTTTCGTGAACCTTCAACCATATACACACCTGCTCAACCCTAATGGTTTAAAGGATCTTTTTGATACCCTGCGGATAGTTCTCATTACCTAAAACCCTAAACTATTTAAAATACGCAGGTTAAGCTTTGGACAAACCCGAAAAAGCGAAGATAACTAAGTCAACCGACAAAACCACCGCTAACACGAGCCAAGACCACATCGGTATGTTTTTGTCTAACTTTGTTAATACTCGTGAACTGTTGTAAATGATTTTAGGACTTTAGTGATTAATTTCAGAAAGTCCCCGTCCGTTAATCATCCTATAGAAAACCCGCCCTAAATTAATTTATTAGAAATTAATTTCGAAAGTCCCCTCGTTGGGTTGCTGAATGTTTTGTCTCATTTAGATATGAATGCGATAATTGATTTATTTGTAAAATTTCGACATTGTTTCCCTTTACTCATACCTAATATGTCTTTAATGCACATATTTGGGGAGTTGAGGGAAATGTCTGTCAAATTTTCTCAAATAGTAAATTCAATTATACGCATTCATATATGAGACTAAACATTCAAAGAGTGGGTTAGGATTGCCTTCCATAGTTGGATTAGGTGAACATTTTAAGTCTATATAATTATTTGTTGCTTCATTAAAACGCAGCTATGCCAATTGATAAAAGTGGGTCTCACTAGCACGCACTCAAGAGAGAATTCTTAGTTGGTCTTAGAGCTTTCTGCAAGCATTGCAAGTCCTTGGTGAATATTGATGGGAATATAAAATGTCCCTGTGCTCTTTGTTTAAATGTAAACCGGATAAAGCACTAATTTTGTTTGACCACATACACACAAATGGTGGGACCATAGTTATACCTAAATGGTATAATCATGGTGAGCCGGATGGCCAACAACCGCACACAACACAAGACACCCCGATGAGTGACATGGCTGAGTTCCTTCATGATATTGGTCCGAATAACGAACCAAATGATCCAACTCAAGGAAATATTGGCGAGCCAAGTAACGACGCAATTCCTCAACGTAATGAGTATGAGGAGTTACTTGCCACCGCCAACTAAAACTATACCCACTGTAAGTGGATGTCTTCATTAGACTTTATGGCAAAGATTACGCACATCAAGGTCAAAGGTAAAGTGAGTGACACCACATTTAATGAGTTCCTAACTTTATTTAAGGAAGTTTTCGCCGCAGGATACAAGATGCCATCGTCATACTATGAAATAAAGAAGACATTTAAAACTATCGGGTTAGGATATGAATCGATACATGCTTGTGTAAATGATTGCTTTTATATCGGGGCGGGTAATCTAAGATTTGCAGACTTGTCGGACCGCTGCTAGTAGTAGATGGAAAGAAAAGAACACACTGGGAAGAAAGTTCCTAACAAGGTGTTGCGCATTTTCCTATCATTCCTAGACTACAACGCTTGTACAAGTCTAAACACACCGCAAAACATATGACTTGGCATGCGCCCAGGCGCCTATGGAGAACGGTAAGATGCAACACCCGATTGATGGTCAAGCATGGAAGAAATTTGACATCAAGTATTCGAAGGAATTTGCTAAATAAAAAAGAAACGTCCTGCTAGGGTTGGTCTGCCGATGGTTTCAACTGCACGGCAACCTTAGTCGTCATACAAAGATGTGGCCGGTCATATTAACCACATACAATACCTCCCTCGATATGTATGGAGAGACTTCTCTTATGTTGACATTGTTAATTCCGGCCCCAAATCACCGGGAAGGATATTGATATTTACCTGAGGCCTTTGATTGATGACCTAAATACTTTATGGAAAGATGGATTCGACTAAGGATGCCGCTACGTGCACCGACTCGTATGAAAGCGCTTTTATGGACTATCAATGACTTTCCGCCAAGTAGTTTGTCCGGGTGGAGTGGGCAAGGTTACATGGCATGTCCCGATGTAATGTAGACACTCCACTATGCGCTGTTAAACAAAACCGCTTATGTTAGTCACGAAGACTCTAAGCATGACCAATAAATGGCGGAAGAACGAAGGGCATTCTATACAGAGGTAGATAATACGACCCTCCTAGAAAATTTACCATTGATGACATCTTGGATCAACTAAGAAGATTGCCTAAACGTGTCCCGGGGAAACATCCAATATATCGGGTGCGAAAAACGGATCAAGATCGCGAATTGAATTGGACAAAAAATCGTTTCTACGAGCTAGAGTATTGGTCTTTACTTACACTAAAACACAATTTAGATGTCATGCATATTGAAAAAAACGTGTGTGAGAGTGTGTTGGGTACTTTGTTAATGAATGACAAATCAAAAGACACCAACAAGACAAGACAAGACTTACAAAATTTGAATATTCGTTCTGACTTGTGGCTCGTCAACAAAGGAAACGGGAAGTGCTCTAAGCCTCATCCTACGTACTCTTTCACAACCGAAGAAAGAAAACTTTTTTGTCAATTCATTAAAGGTACGCGTTTTATTTGAAAATTTCTTTGTTAGAATTAATTCGGTTATTCATTTCGACAACTTATTCTAATATCCTGATTTTTTTTCTTAATTCATCGAAGGTGTTAAACTACCGATGGGTTGGATCTAACTTCAAGCATAAAATGACCGACAACGATAGCAACATAACAGGCTTGAAGGCTCATGATCGCCACATAATGATGCAACGGTTGCTTCATGCTGGACTTCAAAATTACTTGAAGGACCAAACCACCGCAACACCAATAATCGAGCTTTGTTCATTCTTCAAACAAATATGCGCTCGAACTTTGATGGTGGATGACATGTTGAAATCTAGAGATCAACTTATCAATATTTTGTGCGCTCGAGCAAATATATCCTCCAAATTTTTGACATTATGATTCACTTGGTTATTCATCTACCCGAAGAGGCTATTGAAGCGCGTCCTGTTTACATGAGTTGATGTATCCATTTGAAAGATACATGAAAAGCTCAAAAATTATGTCGAAATAAAGCCAAGCTCAAGGTTCAATAGCGGAGGGTTATATTGTCGATGAAGCATTAACTTCTGTCAGATTATTTTCGTGTTGAGACGAGATTTAATCGCCCCGACCGAATGACTCCGTCCAATGCCAACAAGTCGATTTGAGGTGTTTCGATCGTGGCAAAAGAATGGTAAAAATCATTAGTTCGGTTTAAAGCGCACACAATGAAGCAAGTAGTATGGTAGTGCACTACACAACAATCATGAAATTGACCCGCATATGAACGCTGCATAAAGAGGTACGCTGCTTTATTTCAAAATTTGTTTCGTAGTTGTTATTCGACGACTTATTCTAATATCATGAACATTTACAGTGGAATTTCCTGGCGAGACTTGGAAGAAGGGTTTCGCCGGTTTGAGATGAAGGTAGACTTATTGTATGTATTACCCTCGTATAAATAACTATTACTCATATCTATCTATTGTTAACTTTTTCATAGATTCGTGAATTAAAAGTACGTAGGACCTAATTTGTACCGAAGTTATTCGCTTTGGCTTGTGGACCATTATGTATCACTGCCCTACCAACTCTTGGCGTAGTCAACTGGTGAAGTTTACTATATACTAACCGTGATTTACGCCGCTCAACTCAAAACAACGGAATTTCAACTCCTAACTCGATGGAGGAATGCATTATGGCTAGCTTGAAGAGATTCTCGAGTTTTCATATATTTCATTCAATGTTGTGTTGTTCAAAGTCAAATGGTTCGACACTAATAACACTAATCGCCTAAAACGCTGTACCTATAGAAACAACATTACGCAAATTATGACCGATCGTGTATCGTTTCAAAACGAACCATTCATTCTTGAAACGCAAGCAACACAAGTCTTTTACCTTGATTTGCAACGCATTGGAAGGCCGCCCAAGATTCTTATCATCGAAAGATTTGGAACCCGGATATCATTGTGGTAGAAGACAACCAGTATGTTGTACATGACAACAACTCATCACATATCACACTCTCACGAAGTTGGATCAGCTTGATTATAACATTATAAATATAGATGTTCAACCAATGGAAGTTGAGGCACCACCACCAATTATCACTATTGTGGAAGACGAAGATGATATTAATTTTGATGATCACGTTCCTCATGATTTAGCATCTGATGATGATGGCCACGAGAATGAAGATGATGAAGATGACAAGATTAATAATGTTGAATTTTATGTTGATGATGTGGAAGATTAATCTCGAATTGTAATTTGTAGAACAACACTTAATTATTTGAATGAAATTGTTATCGAGTGGTTAAATGTGTTTATTTGTTTGTTTATTTATTTATTGTTTTATTATAATTATCTTGTTGATATATACTGTTATACTTTTGGACCATTTATGATAGGTAGTTTTGGATAGTTTTGTAGATGATCATGCGTTAACGGTTTAGGAACCGCTTTGGCGATTTTGGAAAAGGATAACTATGTTGTATATATGATATTATGTTTAGCTTAATTTGTGTTATGATTGGCATATTAAAGCAGGTGTTGTGGATTTATTATTATGATGTCAGATAGATTCCGAAAATTTCCCAAAAATTCGAAATTACCCATTTTGCGCAATTTTCGCGATAGTGGGTCCACTTGCGGGGACATGTCCCGGAAACTTCAAAACATATTTTAATTTACGACTTTACCCGGTGACATGTCCCCTGAAATAGTTTACCTCAACAAGTTGGTTATTCTTCCTGGGACATGTCCCCCAAGAAAACACGTGCCACGTCGGACTAATAACGTAATTAGCGTTCTTAAAGCGAAGTTCCAAAATTGTTTCTTCTGACGAAGTGAAAACATGTGCCACGCTCGGACATGTTTGACCGAGACAATCGGCCGAGGGACCCAGTGTCCCCGATAAAAGTGGTAAACCCCGGGAAAGTATTCCCGGCAGTGTATTGCCGGCCCTTTACCGGAGATGTCCCCTGAAAAGCTTCAAATTTCGGCCGATTGTTGTAGTGATAGTTCCAACAGGGTATTTCTCATAAAACACGCCAGATGATTTCACATAAAATTCGATCCCATATTCCTTGGTCATCATCGGTGACTTATAGTCATAAATAGAAGGCCGATGTAACCTTTCACAATATATTTAAGATGCGAACATACAAATTTTATTATTTTGTACGTAATATTTTCAATTTTGGAACAACGTGATGCATAATAGACGGTAACTAACAAGTTACCGTGTCAAAAGTTTGAAAAATGACATAAATGATTTGTGCTTGCGTTGTTTCACAGTCATCCATTGATTTTTATTTTTTCGAATGTTTATGGTCATCGGGCGATTTAGTCTTTACCCCGTTGTCCGTTTTTATCGGTTTTCATCCGTTTTCAACATTTCTTAATTTTTGTCCACATTGCTGCTGTTTTGCCATATCCGCTTTGTCCGTTCTTATGCTTTATCGTTTTTGACAGTTTTTCTTGCTTGTACTATTTAAACATATTGAAAATTTATTCCAAAAAGAAAAAAAATTCAAAAATTTGAATTTTTTCAAGAAATTTGAAAAAAATTCCAAAAAATTTTGAAAAAAGAATAGGAAAAAATATTTTTAAAAAAATAAAAATTTCAAATTTCAAAAAAATTTTGAATAAAAAATTTCAAAAATTGAATAAAAAATTATTTTTCAATATATATATTTTTAAATCTTTAAAAAAATTCAATAAAAATTTTGGAAAAAATTTCCAATTCGACATATTGAAAATTTTGAAAAAGAAAACTTTTTCAAGATTTTTTAAAAAATTTGAAAATTTCGAATTTTTTTAAGATTTAAAAAAAATATGTTTTTTAAAAAAATATTTTTTGAAGATTTTTTATAAAAATTTGTAAAGATATTTTTCAAGATTTTTCAAAAAATTTAAAAATTTTCAATTTTTTAAAAATTTTTTTGGATTTTTTTTTTCAAATTTGGGAAAAAATTCCAATATTTTTTTTGAAATTTTTTTTTCTATTTTTTTTCTTTTGGAATAAATTTTCAATATGTTTAAAGAGTACAAAAAACGTAAGAAAAACGAACAAAACGTAAGAAAAACGGATAAAAACTGAAAAAAATATAAGGAAAACGGACAAAACGTAAGAACAACGGACAAAAACGGATGAAAACCTGCAAAACTAAAGAAAACAGACAAAACGTAAAAAAAGGGACAAAAAATCAAGAAAATGTAAGAAAAAAACGGATGAAAACCGATAAAACGGACAAAACGGAACAAAATGACTAAATCTAAAGCCAATGACCATAAGGACTATTACTCAAACTTTTTAACCGAAAATAAAGTCAATGGATGACCTGAAAGTCAACTAGCCACAGGACCATTTATGTCATTTTCAAACTTTTGACCCCGGTAACTTGTTACATCGGCATATTACGCATATCGTCCAAATTTGAAAGTATATTACGTACAAAAATAATAAAATTTGTATGTTACGTACTTCGGTATATTTGAGAAAGTTTGTTACGTATTCTCAGCCTAAATATTATCAACTTCTAAAAAATATGGATGGACTGGCGGAGAGTCTGACCATCGGCTTGTAACATAATATAGTATGCCAAAAAATAGGAACAGCCATAATACTATAGCAGATGGTTCGTCAGGATATCCGAGCTATGAATACATATCGTAGATGTTTTCCTGTATGGCTCAGACACTCAAATGCTTCCGTAACTTTCTTGAAGGCTTCGACGGAGCCAGGGGCTTTGTTGTTGTCGGGATGAACCTTTTCTGACAACTTCTTATAGGCATTATGAATCTCTTCGACCACCCTGTCCGACACCCAAAATATCAATATAAAGGCTTGAAAATTTTGAACTAACTTGTTCATTTGTATAACCTTGCTCTAAATCCGCGCAACCCTCGGTGTCTTTACTATTATGATCCTCCAAAAGCTGATATTCGCTCATCCGATGTGCTTGTGATTGTTTGTACTCATTATTAACACACGTGATGAGTAAATTTCTGCGAAATAATCTAGTTCAGCGAGTTTATAAAACTCCTACAAATGGAACTTAACTGGAAACAAAAAATATAATCACAAACGCATTTGTAGAAAATTATCCTAAAACACATGTAGTCACGTATAAATCAATCAAACTCTTAGTACATGTTCTTAATATTCTCGACACAAACTTTTCATACATTATATATATCAAACAAAAAATCACCTAAACGAAGATCACGCATGCATGTGAAACTAGCTTGATATTTAACACGTGAAAACTTAGACTAATAACTAACTTAAATTATAGAAAAAAAATTACCTCAAATCAAACACACACAACTGTTGGACTCTTGATGATGCTAATCCAACTCCTTTAATTATCTCTTATTTTATGGTGAATGCATGGCTTCGTTTGATTTATTTATATAGGATAGTAATCCTAAGCCACTTCTAACACTACTATCCGTATTTGAAGTGGGCTTAACTATACGAGTATGCTAAATCCGGCCCAAACCATCTCATATTCTCATGCTTAAATATCTGGATTTTGACCTTTAAATAAAGGGGCAATTGCATATATATCCCTCCAAAACTTTAAAATTACATATATATCCGACCTAAACTCAATATTACATATATATCCTTCTTTAACTTTAAAAGTAACATATATATCCAAATAATTAACTTAAGCATAAATAAAAGAGTAAATTGCAAAAATCGCTTCCTAAACTAGGTAATTCAGACGTTCGTCCCAAAACTTTGGAAAGTGCAAATATCGTTCCGGGAAACTTTGGGGCAAATCGTCCTCGGCCTAGATCAAATGACTATAATACTCTTTATTACTTTTCGCTAAAATGGTTCCTCAGGAGCTGCAGATTTTGCAACATTTATTACTATTTTTTTTTTTTTTCACGTTTGCTATTGGATTATTTTTTCTGGCTTTTACGCTTTTCGATTTTTTTTTTTCCGACGTTTTACGCGATCTGGCGTTATGTTTTCCGATTTTTCGCTGTCTGGCGTTTTCGTTATTGATTTACGTTTCATCCGAGTTTTGCTGGCGATTTTTATTGCCCCGCATTGCGTCCGATTTTTACGCTGTCCGATTTTTTACGCTGTCCGATTTTACGCCGATTTTTTACGCTGCCATATTTTACGTTTTCGTCCGCTTTTAATTTTGTCCGATATTTTACGCTGTCCGATTTTGTCCGCTACCGCGACAAGTTTTTACGCTATCCGATTTTATAATTTTATGACCTAAATATATTTTATCTTGACCCGTGAAAAGTTATTTTTATCTAATGCTACTCTAAAAACTCAAACGTGTATTTTTTTACGTTGTCGACAAGGGGGTTAATCATTCTCTTTGTTATGTTTTTTTTTTAAATATGTACAAGAGTAATAACATGCAAGTAATTTGAGGATAAGTGGTAAATTAAATACACATTTGAGTATTTAGAGTAGCATTAGATAAAAATAACTTTTCACCGTCAAGATAAAATAATATCAGGAGCGTATTTGATCGTTGTCACGTTTTACGTATATACAAGAAAACGTAAAATATCGGACGAAAACGTAAAAAATCAGACGAAAATGTAAAAAATCGGACGAAAACGCAAAAATCGGACGAAACGTGAAAACGGATGAAAACTACAAAACGTAAACAAAACGGACTAAAACGAAAAAAGAGACAAAACGCGAAACCGGATCGAAACGTGAAAAACGACTAAAACGTAAAAACGGACGAAAAACGTGAAAAATCGGACGAACGTGAAAATCGGACGAAACGCGAAAAACCGGAGAAACGTAAAAAACTCGGACGAAACGATAAAACTGACGAAAACGAAAAATCGGACTAAAACGAAAACGTGGACTAAAACTAAAAACGAACGAAAACGTAAAAGTCCGGAACAAAACGAAAAAACGGATGAAAACGTGAAAACTCATGAAAACGAAAAAGGGACTAAAACGTAAAAATCTGGACAAAACGTAAAAATTCCGGCGAAAACTTATAAAATCCGGACGAACGTAAAAATCCGGACGAAAACGAAAAAATCGGACCAACGTAAAAATAGGACGAAAACGTTAAAAACCGGACGAAAACGTAAAATCGAACGAAAACGAAAAAAACGGATGAAAACGAAAAAATCCGAAAAAAACGCGAAAAAAACGGACGAAAACGAAAAAATCGACGAAAACGAAAAATCTGGACGAAAACGAAAAATCTGGACGAAAACGAAAAAACGACGAAAACGTAAAAATTCTGACGAAAACGTAAAAAATTAATACTAATATTAATAGTTAATTTAAAAAAAAAAAAAAAGGACTATTTGCAAAATCTTGCTTAAACACGGGGACCATTTGGCGCAGAAAAAGTAATAAAGAGAAGGGTATTTTAGTCATTTGATCTAGGCCAGGGACGATTTCTGCCCCAAAGTTTCCCCACAGGGACGATATTTGCACTTTCCAAAGTTTTGGGACGAAACGTGCAATTTGGCCATAGTTTAAGGACGATTTTTGCAATTTACTCTAAATAAAACTCTAAAAGTACACACTTAACCTAAATTGACCATTATATCCCTACAAGATTATCTCCTTCATGATTAAGAGCAGCATCCTTTCTGACATATACATTTATTTGCTTCCATCCTCGTTAAGTGCACAACACCAAAACGATTCATCAAATAATCTAATCCTCATATGCAATTAGTCATTTACTTTGTATCTATATTCTCTTGGCTCCATTTTTAAACATCATCAGTAGAGAATCTCCCTTCTATATTAATCCTCCAAAAATTCAAAGTCGTTATTCCCTTCTTGAAACAATAATTAAGGAAACCTATAATAGAATTATTAAATTACATCATACAATCTAAAGTTCTATAACCTCAACTCGATTCTAATTCAATTGTTATATCTTTCGTAACAATTGATAACTGCTTTGGCAAAAATAACTATCATTGACAATTCAAGTAGATTGATGATGTAAAGGTGAGGAAAAATTAATTTTAATTTGAATGTAAGTTACATCTAGATGTTGAAAGAACAATGATGATTGATGATAATGAACAGTAAATATGTCAATCTGGGATAGTATTATTATGATAATGATACGAGGGTATAATAGTCAATTTAATATTAAATGAGTATTTTAGAGTTTTATTTATAACTAAATTAATTATTTGGATACATATGTTATTTTTAAAGTTTTGATAAGGATATATATGCAATTATGAGTTTGACTCGAATATATATGTAATTCTTAACCTTTAGAAGGATATATATGCAATTCTCTCTTAAATAAACGGACTAGAGTAAGTTACATGGATGGTCTTTGTGGTTTGCCCAAAGTTTTATTTACAGTCTTTAAAAGTTTAAAGTTGCATAAACAGTCCTTATTTTTGCAAAAAATAATATGGCCCTTTTTTTAAATGATGTTAAGTAAGTTTTGTTATCATTTACACGTCCATTACATCTTCTATCCTTTAAAATAAGGGCCATTTATAATTTAAAACTTTTCGACTTTACGTTTTTATCCGTTTTAATACGTTTTTTTTTTGGGTAAAGGGGAGTAAAAAATAAAATCCCCAAAGTGACACTAGGAGGATTCGAACAAGGGTCTACTGTGTACAGGTGAACGAGGCGCCCAAGTGAGCCTAAGGCTCTTTCTTAAAAGAAACTAAAACTTAATCCAAAAAATCCGTTTTTATACGTTTTCATCCATTTTATACATTTTATTACGTTTTTATCCGTTCTCGTCCATTTTTATACTTTTTGCCCGTTTTTATACGTTTTCGTTTGTTTTTCTTACGTTTTTATACGTTTCATACGTTTTTATCCGGTTTATATGTTTTCGCCCGTTTTCTTACATTTTCATACATTTTTATATTTTCGTTTGTTTTTCTTAAGTTTTTATACGTTTCATACGTTTTTATCCGGTTTATATGTTTTCGCCCGTTTTCTTACATTTTCATACATTCTTATACGTTTTCTTCGCTTATACGTATTTCTTACAATTTTATCCGTTTTTATACGCTTTCATACTTTCGTCCTCTTTTATGTGTTTTCTTACATTTTTAACTGTTTTTGTCCGTTTATATACGTTTTCGTCTGTTTTCTTACATTTACATACGTTTTCATACATTTTTACTCATTTTTGTTTGCTTAAATACGTTTTCTTACGTATAAAGTGGACAAAAACGTATACAAATTTAAGAAAATGGGAGAAATATATAAAAATAGATAAAAACGTATGAAAACGTATAAAAATACATACAAACGGATGAAAACCTAAGAAAAACGAACGAAAACGTATAAAAATGGATAAAAACGTAAGAAAAACGAAAGAAGATGTATAAAAACGAACAAAAACATATGAAAAAGTAAAAAATGTATAAAACCAGCTAAAAAAGTATAAAACGGACGACAACGTATAAAAATAGACAAACGTATGATAATGTAAGAAAACATGCGAAAACATATAAAAACGAGAAAAAAAACCATATGAAAATGTAAGAAAACGGATGAAAACTTATAAATACATATAAAAGGGGATAAAACCGTATAAAAACGGATAAAAACATAAGAAGAACGGGCGAAAACGGATAAAAAAGTAAGAAACGTATAAAAATAGATGAAAACGTATAAAAACGAAAGAAAACGGATAAAAATGTATGAAACGGATAAAAACATAAGAAGAACGGGCGAAAACGGATAAAAATGTAAGAAACGTATAAAAACAGATGAAAACGTATAAAAACGAAAGAAAACGGATAAAAACATATGAAACATATAAAAACGTACCTAAAGTCGAACTTTAAATTATAAACGGCCGTTATTATAAAGGATAGACGATGCAACGGTCTTTAACCAAAAGGGCTAACGTGTAAATGATAACGAAAGTCACTTAACACTAGTTTAAAAAAGGATCACAAGTGTTATTTTTTGCAAAAATAAAGACTGTTAATACAACTTTACACTTTTAGAGACTGCGGGTGAAACTTTTGGCAGACCACAAGGACCATCCATGTAATTTACTCAACGGATTATAAAATGTCTTTCTTTACTTAATTAGCCATATTAGAGGGGTCAATTTGAAACTTATTGATTAAACATTCGTCTACTTGTGTAAATATCTAGTAGCGCATGGGTCTAGTTAGGTTTTGATATTATAAAGAGTAAACTACACCATTCGTCCTTGTGGTATACGTTGACCGTCAAGGATCGTCCTTTGACAAAAAAATGCACTGTTAGTCCTTGCGCGAAACGTTACTCGCTGTTGGTCCCTCACCCTAACTGGCGTGAGTAACGGGCGTTAAGCCTATTTAAGTCGAGGGTATACTTGTCTTTTCCCACCCACTCTATTAAAAACCACTTATATTATCCCTACTCACACCCCAACCTACAACCTTCTTTCTCTCTCTCTCTCTCTTTCTCTTCCTCTTCTCCATCATCATTATCATCATCTTCACCATCTGCAACCATCTCTCTCCGGTCAACATAATTCGGCCACCACCACCCAAATTTTGATCACTGTTATCCTTACCAACGACACCTCCAATATGAAAGAAACCACCATCATCTTTACCAACACATTCAAAACCCACAACAATTCTTACACAACTAACTTCTTCAAATACCCAAAAAATAAACTAACCCACACCCTCATTTCTCAAAACACAAAAAACTACTGTCCTTTTAAATCTTGTCTATCTTTTTCTTAAACTACTCACACAAACAAGGAGTAATCTAGATAACCTCGTGCCTCCCAATTAAAAACCGAAAACTATGCTTCACCTTTATCCCTATTAACGCAATTTATAATTTAGCATTACGCTTTGCTATAAACAGTACAAGAGAAAACCCAACAACAAAGACACCAATATCCTGATAAAGCACAAAAGATCATATTAATTTTTGGTACTGGGTTTTGTGAGACAAGAATCACAAACACATACCCTTGTTCATTCTGGTGGGTTTCGCCTTCCAGATCTTTGTTAAGGTCTCAGGTAGGTTTTTGTATTTGTTTTAAGTTTCAAGATCGATGATGTATCAAATGGAGATCGTTTTCTTACTCTTTTTACTTTTGAATCTTGATTGTGGTTGATATTGTAGAGATGAATGTTGTCGGCTGTGATAATGATTGTAGTAGTTGTTAATTGTGATGAGATTAGGTGTTGTAGTTGGTTGTTGAGATGGGACAAAAAAAACTGTGTTTTGTTTTAATATTTTGATAATCAAGATCTAAAGAATGATAGAAAATGATGGTGATGAAAATGTGTTTGGTTAGATCTTGTTGTATTGCTATAAAATAAAGGTTTATTTGTGGTTTTAGAATGATGGTGAATGGAAGAAGATGGTAGTGGGTGGTGATGGTTCAAGATGAAAGGAGGAATAAGATGTTAAAAAGATGTTTAAAAATACCAACATACCCTCATGTGGATGTCACATGGGGAGATTTAACGGATGTTAGTTATGGCCGTTAGAGCGAAGGACCAACGTTGAATGACGTTTCGCATTTAAGGACGAACGATGCATTTTTTTCAGTCAAAAGACGAAACTTGTCGGTCAACGCAAACCACAAGGACGAACGGTGTAGTTTACTCTATTATAAATGAGTCTAGTTGGTTATTTAATAGAAAGTGCAATTATATACTTCATCCGTCTCAAAATTATAGTCCGTATTTTCTTTTTTAGATATCTCAAAATAATTGTTCACTTTTCATTTTAAGCAATAAAAAGAGAATTTAGTTGAAGAATATTTTATTTGAGTGGTTGAAAATTACAGTAATTTTACTTTTATTAAACTGTGTGATTTTGTTTTTAACAATAATTTTGAGACGGAGTGAGTAAAATTACCCAATAGGTCTAATGGGTAAAAAAATATATATACTTTTTATTCATTTTTTACTTTAAAAAAAAAAAAAAAAAAAGTTGTTTACTAGACCAAACTCAACCTATCAAAACCCAAACCCATTTAAACTCACGTCTCTAAAAGACACGTCTAAACCCAAACCGTATAAATCGAAACTCATCTAAACCCGCGACCAAAACAACCCACACCTTAACCTAATTAAGCCATTTAGGGACCATCGCATAATAACATTAGTTAAGTTACGTGCGAGACAAAATAACTACATTTATTCAAACTTTCATCAACCCAACAACAACAAGATCCTTCTCACCAACCCCATTTCTTTATTTCATTTCCCTTGTTTCACTCTCATCAGCCGCCCATCCGATCTATTTTTCCGGTCAGTCATCATCCTTTTTTTTTTTAATTTTTTTTTACCTTGATCTATATATTCATATTTGTTAGTATATGTTGTTACATACAACTTGTGCATGTATAAAAAATATATGCGTTATTCATAAGCTGTTTATTTATTTATATATATATGACTTTGGTTTTCACTAAAAAATGTTTGTTACTTAGTTTTCGATGTGATCTATGTTGTTTTTTATTTTTCAGGTGTGTAAAAAAAATATGGGCTGTCTTGGTCAGCTTAATTACTCGTGTTTTACCGAGAAAAAAAATTGTTTAAATCCTGCTAGACATATACCAAATCTTGCTGGAAATGAACTTGGGTTTAATAATAGATTTTTTTCTTACGGATCAAAGAGGATCAATGTGGATTTTGTATCTAGGCGAAACCCGAATGCTTTTAGTGCTGGTGGTGGTGGTGTGGGCCATGGTGGTGGAGGAGGAGGAGGACGAGGAGGAGGAGGTGATGGGAGTGGAGATGGTAAATTTGACGACTCGTCTGCTCATGATAGTTTTGGCCCAATTGGGGCGTTTCTTAGCGGATGGAGATCTAGGGTGGCGGCGGATCCCCAGTTCCCGTTTAAGGTTTTAATGGAGGAGGTTGTTGGTGTGAGTGCTAATGTGCTTGGTGACATGGCCACTCGTCCAAATTTTGGATTAAACGAGCTTGATTTTGTGTTTTCGACGCTAGTTGTGGGATCAATCATGAATTTCACACTCATGTATTTATTAGCGCCAACTATGGGATCTACATCAGCAACTCTTCCATTCATTTTTGCTAATTCGCCAGCTAGTCATATGTTTGAGCCTGGTGCGTTTAGCTTGGTTAACCGGTTAGGGACCTTTGTCTACAAAGGAACAGTCTTTGCTGCTGTCGGGTTTGCAGCTGGTTTAGTTGGAACAGCTTTGTCGAATGGGTTGATCAAGATGAGGAAAAAGATGGATCCTAGTTTCGAGTCACCAAACAAGCCTCCACCCACTGTTTTAAACGCTGTGACTTGGGCAATTCATATGGGTATAAGCAGTAATTTTAGGTACCAAGCTCTGAACGGAATTGAGTATTCACTGGCAAAGGCTCTGCCAGATTTTGCATTCAAGACCTCTGTGATTGGGCTGAGATTGGTGAACAATGTGCTTGGAGGTATGACGTTTGTGATGTTGGCGAGGTTGATTGGATCACAAAGCACTAGTGGTGAAGGTAGCACCGTATCTGATGAAGAAGACGAGAAGATGAAGTTATTGAGTGAGGAAATTTCGTCCAAGTGATTATACGTTTATTACTTACAACGGTCGGGTTGCTAGCTCCTTTGGTAGCTAACAAAATAAAAAAGTTAGGGATTTTATGGTGTTATACTGTTATGTGTAGGTTTAGTGGTAAGAATGCTCATAACTTTGTGTTTTTTTGTTACCGTACCGTGCGCTCTTAACTTTACAATATTTATACCATCTTTTCTGGTGATGATGATACAACCTTGTGCGAAATGATCATTATGTGAAATGACTACATGGGTTCAAACACTTGAAAACGTGTGAATATATGAAGGTACCAAAATTCGTTTGTTGTGTTGTTGCTTGTAGTTTGACGTTGTACTTGTGGACTATATGTGCAACGTAAGTTTGTTGCTTAAACGAAACTAATAGCATATTCCCACAAAAATGGCCGACTTTGCGTATGAGATTGAGTTGTTACACAACTCGTTTATTATTTAGAAGATGCTAATTTAGAGCAAACTAAATGTATATAAAGTTTGGTTAAAAAAAGGTATAAAGTATTGTTAGACTTAAAAAAAAAAAAAAAAAACGCCTCTAACGCAAAAGCTTTATGGGTACTATTTTCATTATAAAATAATACTAGATATAATGTCCGCGGGGTTTTTTCTAATTTTTTGAATAATGTATTTTTTTCTATTATAAATGTATTTTTTTTGTTTGGTTTTTTTGTTAATTATTGTTTGTAATTTTTAAGTATTGTCCGTTGTTGGTAGAACATCCCCTCTTTGTTTCATATTCATCAAATGAATGTTAGTCATCGCGAGGCATGGGTAATAGCCGTGGCCAGATCGTTGTATATGTCGATTAAGATCCATGTTATGTGACTCTCACTGTGGCTTCCTTTACCAGTTTGTTAGTGACAACAATAGTATAACTAAATCCTAACAGCTTGTAATGCAATTGAAAGAAGAAAATTATGTAACTAAAGTTCGGCAAATCTTATCTAGATCATTCTATAGTCCTTGCTCGTTAACAGTTGTATTCGAGTAATGTATATCTGGAAAGTATGTTTATTTTGTCTTCTATGAAATATGGTTCGTAATAATTTTATACGGGTGCTCTTCATGCATGATGGATTGTTAGTACACTTGTTGTTTGTGTTTGTGTTTAATCTGCCCTGTGCCATCAGCTTGTTCTGTCCCAAATAGGTGATTTCAAAGATTGACTCCTTTAGATAGCGGAGATAAATTGAACACCAACCTCGCTCCTATTTCTTGATATGCACTTTGCTAATATTCCCAGTAATTTAATGTTTCTATATTAGTGTTTCCACGGTTGGAATATATACAGGTCATATGTATTAAAGGTAATAACTTCTATAAAGTTTTGCTTCAATAATATAAAAATCTTAAAAATGTTTCTATTGGCAAGGTCATGATTATGTGGCAACTGTAAAACGAAGGTTAATGTATTTCATTAACAAATATCTTGTAAATTTTATATTAAAAAATCCCTTTACCCTTTCTGTGGTTATATGATACTAACTGCCTGATGCTTCGATTCTGGAACTTCTAGTAATCGTCGTTGTCCATTCAGCATTGATAGACTTATTGCAATTTTACACTTGTGTTTGTGTGGCTTATTTTGAGTTGTTTAGTAACTGCGATTAGTATGCGTAAGATGATAAAACCACCGCCATGTGTAAGCCTAAATTCAACAAAGGACCAACTAAAATATATCAATTGCCTTTGAAAATTCCGCAAGCCTAGTAAGTCGTTGGGTACCATAGAAAGTATTTTAACTTAGACTCTAAAAGTAAAAAGTATACGAATCAATAATTATTCTACCTCCGATTTCAGGAATTACAATCTGATATGATCTTGATGGTAATCAGTCAAAGCTCCACCCTTTCCAAATCAGTTGAGATACACTAAAACCCACATCAAACATTGACTATTTTTCATATGGGCACTAACAAAATCACCAAATAATTCTTACAATATTAACAAAAAAACAGAAAAAGAATGATTTCACTAATCGAGTTCCTGAACCCATCTGGTATCTCTTGTGCCCAATCATATAAATGATGCAAATAAAAAAGTTGTTGAAATCTCCTAATGATACATTATAAGTGTGGATACATTTTGACCCACATTGACTTCTAAATGTGGTACCTGTTTGATTAGTTGGAAGAGGCTCTTTAATGATTTTCGTCTCCATCTCCGTATCCTCAAGATACATTCTTTATATTTTTTTCACAGTATCCTCATTTATTACACTCGTTCTTTCTGTTCTTTTAGTGGCCGCAACACTCCGTCCCACCAAGTTGAATCAACTCAATGTGATGCAATCTTGTGCCACTTTACCCAATACCTGTAAGTTCAACATTTTTACATTCATTATTGATTATTGTAAGAACACAAAAGATGAATCACTAAGTGGAAAAATGTATAACCTGCGAGTAACATCTTTAGCTCCTCAACCAGCAAAAGCAACCACATATCTCAAAGAAATTTTACAGGCAGCAGCTACAGCGTCTACGTTCTGTCCCCCATCAATGATTCGATTTACAACATCAACATGAACCCATTTTCCTATTTCCAAATACACATTAAAGTGCTTCAAGTAACGTACCTAATTCAAGGTCCAAGCCTCGGGCTTAAAGTTCTCGGTATTCTTGGCAAAGTGCACATCACTCGCAAAAGAAGTGTGTCACCCAACCGGTCCCGACTCACCAACAAACCGTAGCGGCTCCTGATCTTAGTACGATATGAGCATGACATTATCCATGACATGAAAATAAATGCATGCCCCTGTAGAAGTCCACTCGTTGCACACGCTACATAAGCATAATTTCATTAGCAACATAAAAAGTTATCTATGATACAAGCTAAACATTGACTTCTAAATGTGGTATTGTTTGATTAGTTGGAAGAGGCTCTGTTAGTGATTTCGTCTCCATCTTCGTACACATTATCCTCATTTATCACACTCGTTCTTTCTGTTCTTTTAGTGGCCGCAACACTTCGTCCCACCAAGTTGAATCAACTCAATGTGATGCAATCTTGTGCCACTTTACACAATACCTGTAAGTTCAACATTTTTACATTCATTATTGATTATTGTAAGAACACAAAAGATGAATCACTAAGTGGAAAAATGTATAACCTGCGAGTAACATCTTTAGCTCCTCAACCAGCAAAAGCAACCACATATCTCAAAGAAATTTTACAGGCAGCAGCTACAGTGTCTACGTTCTGTCCCCCATCAATGATTCGATTTACAACATCAACATGAACCCATTTTCCTATTTCCAAATACACATTAAAGTGCTTCAAGTAACATACCTAATTCAAGGTCCAAGCCTCGGGCTTAAAGTTCTCGGTATTCTTGGCAAAGTGCACATCACTCGCAAAAGAAGTGTGTCACCCAGCCTGGTCCTGGACTCACCAACAAACCGTAGCGGCTCCTGATCTTAGTACGATATGAGCATGACATTATCCATAACATGAAAATAAATGCAGCGGCCCTGTGTAGAAGTCCACTCGTTGCACACGCTACATAAGCATAATTTCATTAGCAACATAAAAAGTTATCTATGATACAAGCTAAACATTGACTTCTAAATGTGGTACCTGTTTGATTAGTTGGAAGAGGCTCTGTTAGTGATTTCGTCTCCATCTTCGTACACATTATCCTCATTTATCACACTCGTTCTTTCTGTTCTTTTAGTGGCCGCAACACTCCGTCCCACCAAGTTGAATCAACTCAATGTGATGCAATCTTGTGCCACTTTACACAATACCTGTAAGTTCAACATTTTTACATTCATTATTGATTATTGTAAGAACACAAAAGATGAATCACTAAGTGGAAAAATGTATAACCTGCGAGTAACATCTTTAGCTCCTCAACCCAGAAAAGCAACCACATATCTAAAAGAAATTTTACGGTGCAAAGACTCACACGTCTACGTTCTGTCCCCCATCAATGATTCGATTTACAACATCAACATGAACCCATTTTCCTATTTCCAAATACACATTAAAGTGCTTCAAGTAACGTACCTAATTCAAGGTCCAAGCCTCGGGCTTAAAGTTCTCGGTATTCTTGGCAAAGTGCACATCACTCGCAAAAGAAGTGTGTCACCCAGCCTGGTCCTGGACTCACCAACAAACCGTAGCGGCTCCTGATCTTAGTACGATATGAGCATGACATTATCCATAACATGAAAATAAATGCAGCGGCCCTGTGTAGAAGTCCACTCGTTGCACACGCTACATAAGCATAATTTCATTAGCAACATAAAAAGTTATCTATGATACAAGCTAAACATTGACTTCTAAATGTGGTACCTGTTTGATTAGTTGGAAGAGGCTCTGTTAGTGATTTCGTCTCCATCTTCGTACACATTATCCTCATTTATCACACTCGTTCTTTCTGTTCTTTTAGTGGCCGCAACACTCCGTCCCACCAAGTTGAATCAACTCAATGTGATGCAATCTTGTGCCACTTTACACAATACCTGTAAGTTCAACATTTTTACATTCATTATTGATTATTGTAAGAACACAAAAGATGAATCACTAAGTGGAAAAATGTATAACCTGCGAGTAACATCTTTAGCTCCTCAACCAGCAAAAGCAACCACATATCTAAAAGAAATTTTACAGGCAGCAGCTACAGCGTCTACGTTCTGTCCCCCATCAATGATTCGATTTACAACATCAACATGAACCCATTTTCCTATTTCCAAATACACATTAAAGTGCTTCAAGTAACGTACCTAATTCAAGGTCCAAGCCTCGGGCTTAAAGTTCTCGGTATTCTTGGCAAAGTGCACATCACTCGCAAAAGAAGTGTGTCACCCAGCCTGGTCCTGGACTCACCAACAAACCGTAGCGGCTCCTGATCTTAGTACGATATGAGCATGACATTATCCATAACATGAAAATAAATGCATGCCCTGTAGAAGTCCACTGCGTTACACGCTACATAAGCATAATTTCATTAGCAACATAAAAAGTTATCTATGATACAAGCTAAACATTGACTTCTAAATGTGGTACCTGTTTGATTAGTTGGAAGAGGCTCATAGTGATTTCGTCTCCATCTTCGTACACATTATCCTCATTTATCACACTCGTTCTTTCTGTTCTTTTAGTGGCCGCAACACTTCGTCCCACCAAGTTGAATCAACTCAATGTGATGCAATCTTGTGCCACTTTACACAATACCTGTAAGTTCAACATTTTTACATTCATTATTGATTATTGTAAGAACACAAAAGATGAATCACTAAGTGGAAAAATGTATAACCTGCGAGTAACATCTTTAGCTCCTCAACCAGCAAAAGCAACCACATATCTAAAAGAAATTTTACAGGGCAGCACTACAGCGTCTACGTTCGCCCCCATCAATGATTCGATTTACAACATCAACATGAACCCATTTTCCTATTTCCAAATACACATTAAAGTGCTTCAAGTAACATACCTAATTCAAGGTCCAAGCCTCGGGCTTAAAGTTCTCGGTATTCTTGGCAAAGTGCACATCACTCGCAAAAGAAGTGTGTCACCCACTGGTCCCTGGACTCACCAACAAACCGTAGCGGCTCCTGATCTTAGTACGATATGAGCATGACATTATCCATGACATGAAAATAAATGCACGTGCTCTGTGTAGAAGTCCACTCGTTGCACACGCTACATAAGCATAATTTCATTAGCAACATAAAAAGTTATCTATGATACAAGCTAAACATTGACTTCTAAATGTGGTACTGTTGTTTGATTAGTTGGAAGAGGCTCTGTTAGTGATTTCGTCTCCATCTTCGTACACATTATCCTCATTTATCACACTCGTTCTTTCTGTTCTTTTAGTGGCGCAACACTCCGGCCCCACCAAGTTGAATCAACTCAATGTGATGCAATCTTGTGCCACTTTACACAATACCTGTAAGTTCAACATTTTTACATTCATTATTGATTATTGTAAGAACACAAAAGATGAATCACTAAGTGGAAAAATGTATAACCTGCGAGTAACATCTTTAGCTCCTCAACCAGCAAAAGCAACCACATATCTTAAAGAAATTTTACAGGCAGCTGACTAAATTGCGTCGTTACATCCCCCATCAATGATTCGATTTACAACATCAACATGAACCCATTTTCCTATTTCCAAATACACATTAAAGTGCTTCAAGTAACGTACCTAATTCAAGGTCCAAGCCTCGGCTTAAAGTTCGGTATTCTTGGCAAAGTGCACATCACTCGCAAAAGAAGTGTGTCACCCACCGGTCCTGGACTCACCAACAAACCGTAGCGGCTCCTGATCTTAGTACGATATGAGCATGACATTATCCATGACATGAAAATAAATGCACGCCCCTGTAGAAGTCCACTCGTTGCACACGCTACATAAGCATAATTTCATTAGCAACATAAAAAGTTATCTATGATACAAGCTAAACATTGACTTCTAAATGTGGTTTTTGTTTGATTAGTTGGAAGAGGCTCATAGTGATTTCGTCTCCATCTTCATTACACATTATCCTCATTTATCACACTCGTTCTTTCTGTTCTTTTAGTGGCCGCAACACTCCGGCCCCACCAAGTTGAATCAACTCAATGTGATGCAATCTTGTGCCACTTTACACAATACCTGTAAGTTCAACATTTTTACATTCATTATTGATTATTGTAAGAACACAAAAGATGAATCACTAAGTGGAAAAATGTATAACCTGCGAGTAACATCTTTAGCTCCTCAACCAAAGAAAAGCAACCACATATCTCAAAGAAATTTTACGCAAGCACTACAGCGTCTACGTTCTGTCCCCCATCAATGATTCGATTTACAACATCAACATGAACCCATTTTCCTATTTCCACATACACATTAAAGTTCTTCAAGTAACGTACCTAATTCAAGGTCCAAGCCTCGGGCTTTAAGTTCTCGGTATTCTTGGCAAAGTGCACATCACTCGCAAAAGAAGTGTGTCACCCAGCCTGGTCCTGGACTCACCAACAAACCGTAGCGGCTCCTGATCTTAGTATGATATGAGCATGACATTATCTGTAACACCCCCAAAAATGGTTTGCAGCGGAAGTAAATGTTATTGGGGTGCCACTCGATTGATATCACAACACAAAGTATAGAACAACATTTTTCCTTAAAAGATTTCATTTATTGAGATAAAACAGAGTTTACAACATTGTTTTTGTGCGGGAATATAAGCCCATAAAGAAATTTAAGGGGTCCCAAATGTATATCAGAGTCATCTATGACCATGCCATGCCAATGCCCAAGCGCCTCCAGAGTTAGCTATCGCCTTTTCATCCTGAAAATACGTGATAAAAAGTCAACACAATGGTTGAGTGAATTCATAGGTTTAGTAAATAAGCAGTTGATCACAAGACTTTCAAGTTTAAAAGAAGCCATGGGCTACGTTGTTATACGCCCATAAAAGATAGTTGATATTATTGCACTAAGCACATGAAACCAATACTAAGCGCATACACCTAATTCTGGTGTAAGTAAATAAAATTTCCTCTCGAGATGTAATAGCCAATTACATAGAGATAATCAAATATAGTGTGCCCCGGTTATTTCCGATAACCGAGGTCGTCAATTCCCATAGTACTATCCACGATATTAGCGTTCACTCGCAAGTGATTAATGGTTCATGATGTAGGGGACTTTTGGCAAACAACTTAGGCAGAGTCATAATATCAAGAGAACAACAAACAGTTTTCAAGCAATTGTGATCATAAAAGCAGTAGTAGCATGTATTCTCCCCCAAGGAGTTTATAAAATAGTTAAAAGAGTAAAAGTGGGGCTATGAACTCACCTTAGTGATACGGTAGGAAATGCACAACAATAGCAAGTACGATATGACAACGGCTTCAACACAAAACCTATATATAATATAGCCAGTCTTAGATAATATATTCCGTTTACGATCCTAAATAGTAATGTTTGAAAAATGATTTGCTATGAGACACTCATGATCGTTTTAACTTCGTGTGGTAATGCTTAAAGTTTAAACACAAAAAGGTTTTCATATGTTTGAGTTTCTGAAATGCTTATAGTTCAACAATAAATGTTTTCCAATACTTTCTCATGTGTTTGTGTTACGTAGCTTATGTGGACGTTATCGACGTATATATCATGTATTTGTGAAAATATTTCTCATGTGTTGGCTCTTGGTTTACGTATGAGAATATATATTGTATATTCACATAAGATTTGACTCAAATGTTGGCTTAAGTACGATCGAAGTGGGAATAAATACTAGTCGATAAGTATTTATTAAGTATGTTTGGTTTCGGGGTGTCAAAATAAATACGCTATGTATTTAGAGATGTCGCGAGTAAATAATATATTTGGCTCAAATTTTCAATTATAGCTCACACTGATGTGGTCGTTGAATAAAACACGTGTTAGGGCATATTGATTTAACAAAAAGTGATACAATAATATAAGTTATTTAAACATATATTATTTTTTGGATGAAAAGTGTCAAAGTGTTCAACTTTGAGGTGTTAAAGTTGTAAAAATAAATGTTTTTAAGAAATATATTTAGTGATTTAAACTTGGAGGGTTTGAAAGTGTGCAAGATTTATATAAGTTTTAAACTTATATAGTCTTTTAAGAAAAATGGCAATCATTTCGAAGATGAGGGGTTGAAACTGTCATGTTTGCCAAAGTTGTAAAAATAACAACATTTAGCAAAAAGGTAACGCACAGGGTTTGAACCCCTGACCTCACGTTCAGGGCAAAGAGCCCCAACAACTGGACCAGTCCTTTCTTTGTGATTAATTACCCAAACAATTTTCTTATGTAGTGTTTTAGTACTGATTATATTCAGTTATATACCCTTTTCTAAATGTATTGAGTTTGCATGGCATGCGTTGGTGTTCTGTGTTGGTTTTCAAAACATTCTTCCAAAATTATCTTTGTGCATACGTTTTCAATAGGCTTACATGTTTCTTGCATAAGCTTGAATTTAGTTTTGAGAGGAGTTGAGAACATCACGCACCCGTATATTGGGTTACATGGTTTTCGACGCAAGGTGTAAGAACAAGAGTGAACCAATCTCGACTCGTCAACATGAACCCGTGCTGAACACTAGATAAAATAGATGAAAAGTAAACATGATTTTCTAACTCGTTTTAGTATAACCCAACTGTGGTGCGATTGGTTTTGTATAGCTAGGCAGCTTTGTTTTGTTTGAAATGATATATTGAGACATGTTCGAGACGTATATACAGGTTATTATTTGGTGTCGACAATATCTATGTTTATACCACACAAGTCTAAACTAACTCAAGTGTTACAACATATAAACGTTTCAATATGTTTCACATAAGCATATGCTACATATATGTCGAGTTAAATACGAGTTTAGGATTCTTGCCACATATGAGAAAGAAATCGAGAGGGACTTACCGCACCGATAAAGGTGGTGAGGTGTTCGAATGAGAGGAGAACGAGGGGAGAACGAGGACCGAGTGAACCCGAGCTTATAAGATTCTGAACTCGTATCGAACTAACACAAAAGACCTCTTGAAACCTTGCCATCCAACCCACCGTCTTGTTTTCATTCTTTCTATCTTGCTTAACCGTAACTAAGGGGATACAACAAGAATATGTTTTTCGTGTTGTAAGTGTGAGATGAGAATAGTGTTAGCTTATATAGCCAAGCATGGAAAAAAAAAAAAAAAGAGTTTTGTTTTGGTGTGGCGTGCGTGGTCTTCAGCAGGTAACGAAGGCATGAGGATGCCTAGTCAAGGCATGTGGTTAAATATTTGTTTAAGTCATAGCTTAAGGTCTAGTTGTGCTTTTGGTCTCCTAAATCTTACACAAAAATGTATATTGTCCAAAGTGGGTTTTAAGTTGTTGGTTTTGGTAAGTTGAAACCGACCAAGGAGCATGGGTGGGGAAAAGGTAGGCATGGTCTTTTTCATATAATAATAGGCTAGTTTAAAAAAAATATTAGGGATGGGTGTGCTTGTATGTTGTCGTGGGTTAGGGAGGGTATGACAAAGGTGTTTCTTACCCTTTTTCTTATGAACCAAAAGGTGGCAACTTTGCATGTTGTGAAATGTGTATATGTTAAAATATAGTATGCACCATGTTCCTAGTTGGTTTCTTTTGCTGCTACTGATGACGTGAACAAGGGGGAGAACAAAAAGTGTGCTTGTGTTTTGTGTTTGTCTTTTGTGGTTGATAGGTCTAACACACAAGAAAGGAGAAAGTCGCGTGTGCATGCTAGCACGTGGTTTTTATGTTTTACGAGAAAAGCTATCGTTTTCTATTCAAATAAACTCGGAAAATTCAGGAGTGAAACTTAGGGATATAATTATTATAGTTTATTATTAAAATTTGTTTGAAATTTTACGGGTTGTTATAGTACTTACCCCTTATGGGAACCTCGTCATCGAGGTTAAGTTTGTGTTAGTCGCTTATGTAACAAAGGACAAATTTGAAATTTTCAAGTTTTGTTTGCAAACGTGATGTGGGTAAATTTATTCGAATAACAATTTTAAGAAATACACTTTCTTTGAGATATACAATTAGGTAAGGTGTTTGCATCCTCGAAAGGATACTGATTTGATAAAACCGGTTTTTACACGTAATGCAAATAAAACAATTTCGCAAAGGTCGATGTGTGATATTAGCATAAGAAGTTTTGAAAAGGTTTGACCAGAAGATTTTTGACTC
>OU343219.1:235061344-235223006 GCA_910596185.1 Chrysanthemum makinoi | reverse complement strand
GTTAAAATAAATCTTTTTAGAAAAATGCCACTACGCATTTTATTGTCGGCACAATTGTTATTTAAAGGAAGGTTCTCGAAGGTGAAAGCGTTATAGAAGAAGATGTTGTTGGGTATGTATGCTTCCAAAAGTTTTAAACGTGTAAGGGTTGGATTTAGTTGTCAAGGTTATGCTTCTCGAATTTGAACGGTATATATAAGAAAATATAGAGTCATTAAAATTTTAAAGGGAACCTGATGTTTGTAAAGTACTTTTGGATTTCACTTTTGTGACAAAAATTTGTTAAATAAAGTTTTAGGCATCAACATGGAATCGGTTCCAAGTTGGAGGTTTTTATGTGAATCAAAAGTTGTTTAAGCAATTTCAAATACCTTAGCTTTTGTAGATGATGAATCATTTTTTTTCCCAAGCATTTCCCATTAAAATGTGTATTTATTGTTTTCAAAACAAAGCGCTTATTTTTTTACTCCGAGGATTCGTTCTATTTACAAAAGAAAACATCGGTCATTCTTTAAAGTTTTTTCAAAAGGAGTAAATAGTTCGTAAGGAAATTGCGATGAAGTTCATAAAAATGTTTGTAAAACTACTTTATTGATTAAGAAGAGAATATTTCTATTAAGATAAATCGTAGTTTGCGGTTTGGTATTAAAGCAACACTTGGCAAGGTGATTGTTAAGACGAACTTACAAGGTAATAGAAAACGATTTATTTATTATTTATAGAGAAGTAGTGAAATCGCGATTAACTTTGTGATATTTTGGTAAGATAACGATTCAAATTTTAAAATAACTCGTGAAATGATTTGTAAAATAGCTCCTAAGGAAAACAATTTATTGCTTGTCCGATATCAGAAGATTTCATAGTTCAATCAATATGGTGGCATTAAAATCCTTAGTATGATAAAGGCAAAATAGTTTGTGGGGTAAGAGTACTAAGCTTTTATGGTTTTAAATCAGACAGTGACTAAAAGAGCTCACTAAAAGGGGTAAAATAGATTATAACTTGTAGGAAAAATGTAGTTTAGAAATTGACATCTTAATTGTTTGTTGTTTCATAAAATAGTAGTAAGGTAATTAATCGGTTTATTACTCTATAGAAAATAGTTAGCAAAGCATTAATAAGGTCATTGTTTATGAAGTATGAGTAAGGTTGTAAATTTTTGGTTTAATGACACAATAGTAAGGCTTTTTGTAAAATGACCATGAAATAGTCGGTAGAATAGTTGAAAGCAGTTTACGTTAGACAATGACAATGTTTATTATTTCATAAAAAAAGGGAAGGTAGGACAAACAGTTGGTATTTCAAATGAATGAGTGAAAAGTTAGGAATCCGTTCCCATAAAAAGTGACTTGAGTTGCAAGTTAACTCTTGGTATGTTTTTATATTTTTTAGTCGTTTGTTTATTATTTATGTTTAGCGAGGGGTTCCCTTTGTAGATGTCGAGGTGTGTTGTTCCTAGAACGGCTAGGGAAGAAATCTGGTTCATCGGTTGAGTACGAGTTTTGGGGTAGAGGTGATATTGTTACCGCAATGGATGACGAGATGACTTCGATCTCTACGTCTAAGTGAATGATAATAGGATGGGATGATGGATACATGGGTTGCAATGACCCGATAATAGAGGTTTAATGATTCCGTAATGAAGACGATAAGTCGATGGGATAGGAAACAAAAGACATGTTATTGTAGTGGCCCAAAAATATAATCTAAACATAGAGTAATGTCGTGCGGTAATTAAAATCTTAGTTAGTCGCGCATAATCCATAAAAAAAAAAAATCTAAATGGTAAATGTAATCGTTAACTCGCATTATGCAACATTTCACTGGTTAAGTATCATCTTTCGCCAAAGAAATCTCATACATAACGTAGGTACGGCGGGTGCGAAGTGGTAGCGTAAAGTGGTCCATTTCAACATGGATCATTGAGGTGTCCTTGCACGAAGTGGTAGTGTGCATCATCTGTCATGCAAATCTCCATGCACGTTGCTAGTAAGATGTAGACAGCGAGGGTAAGGTAGTGGTGTAAAATGGCCGTTTAGAGTGTAGTAATGAGAAAGGCGTTCCACTTAGGAGAAAAGTATCGTAGTAAGAAAATGTTGTGACGTCGGTGTGATGTGTAAAGTAAACCTTTATAATTCTTATGATGAACACACATGAATATTTTACCATTTTTAGAAGTCAATCGAGAGGTCAACGGGACATACCACTATTATAACTACTTCAAGATATTGCAATATTCACCTCCGAGTGGGGACATAGGTGATCGGGCTATGTCTCACTGTCCCTGGTGAATATAGGTGATCGGGCTATATTCAGGGAGGTTCAATGAATCTTGCAATACTTAGCTTAGTTATACTAGTAACATGTCCTAATGCTTTTAAAGTTTGTTATGAAAGATTGAACAAATATTTCATTTATATGGGGGAGAAGGCATAGCGCAGTATTATATAATCATACATATAAGTAAGGCAATCATAGCTAATAGTGAGACTAAGTTGTTAGTAATAAAACACATATCTTATCAAAGATGACTATAGAAGTCATAAGTGAGGCAATCAACTTGGCGGCGGGCATGTGCATTAATAGGGTTAAGTTTTTGTAAAAGTGGTTATAGTCTAGGTTTGAAAAATACCTAGTTCTCTATAACCAAGGCTCTGATACTGTCTGTAACACCACCAAAAATGGTTTTGTGAAGTAAATGTTATTGGGCGCCACTCGATTGATATCACAACACAAAGTATAGAACAACATTTTTCCTTAAAAGATTTCATTTATTGAGATAAAACAGAGTTTACAACATTGTTTTTGTGCGGGAATATAAGCCCATAAAGAAATTTAAGGGGTCCCAAATGTATATCAGAGTCATCTATGACCATGCCATGCCAATGCCCATGCGCCTCCAGAGTTAGCTATCGCCTTTTCATCCTGAAAATACGTGATAAAAAGTCAACACAATGGTTGAGTGAATTCATAGGTTTAGTAAATAAGCAGTTGATCACAAGACTTTCAAGTTTAAAAGAAGCCATGGGCTACGTTGTTATACGCCCATAAAAGATAGTTGATATTATTGCACTAAGCTCATGAAACCAATACTAACTGCATACACCTAATTACTGGTGTAAGTAAATAAAATTGCCCCTCTGAGATGTAATAGCCAATTACATAGAGATACAAAATATAGTGCCCGTTATTTCCGATAACCGAAGTCGGGAATCGTCAATTCACATAGTACTATCCACGATATTAGCGTTCACTTTCAAGTGATTAATGGTTCATGATGTAGGGACTTTTGGCAAACAACTTAGGGAGTCATAATATCAAGAGAACAAAGCAGTTTTCAAGCAATTGTGATCATAAAAGCAGTAGTAGCATATATTCTCCCCCAAGGAGTTTATAAAATAGTTAAAAGAGTAAAAGTGGGGCTATGAACTCACCTTAGTGATACGGTAGGAAATGCACAACAATAGCAAGTACGATATGACAACAGCTTCAACACAAAACCTATATATAATATAGCCAGTCTTAGATAATATATTCCGTTTACGATCCTAAATAGTAATGTTTGAAAAATGATTTGCTATGAGACACTCGTATCGTTTTAACTCGTGTGGTAATGCTTAAAGTTTAAACACAAAAAGTTTTTCATATGTTTGAGTTTCTGAAATGCTTATAGTTCAACAATAAATGTTTTCCAATACTTTCTCATGTGTTTGTGTTACGTAGCTTATGTGGACGTTATCGACGTATATATCATGTATTTGTGAAAATATTTCTCATGTGTTGGCTCTTGGTTTACGTATGAGAATATATATTGTATATTCACATAAGATTTGACTCAAATGTTGGCTTAAGTACGATCGAAGTGGGAATAAATACTAGTCGATAAGTATTTATTAAGTATGTTTGGTTTCGGGGTGTCAAAATAAATACGCTATGTATTTAGAGATGTCGCGAGTAAATAATATATTTGGCTCAATTTTTCAATTATAGCTCACACTGATGTGGTCGTTGAATAAAACACGTGTTAGGGCATATTGATTTAACAAAAAGTGATACAATAATATAAGTTATTTAAACATATATTATTTTTTGGATGAAAAGTGTCAAAGTGTTCAACTTTGAGGTGTTAAAGTTGTAAAAATAAATGTTTTTAAGAAATATATTTAGTGATTTAAACTTGGAGGGTTTGAAAGTGTGCAAGATTTATATAAGTTTTAAACTTATATAGTCTTTTAAGAAAAATGGCAATCATTTCGAAGATGAGGGGTTGAAACTGTCATGTTTGCCAAAGTTGTAAAAATAACAACATTTAGCAAAAAGGTAACGCACAGGGTTTGAACCCCTGACCTCACGTTCAGGGCAAAGAGCCCCAACAACTGGACCAGTCCTTTCTTTGTGATTAATTACCCAAACAATTTTCTTATGTAGTGTTTTAGTACTGATTATATTCAGTTATATACCCTTTTCTAAATGTATTGAGTTTGCATGGCATGCGTTGGTGTTCTGTGTTGGTTTTCAAAACATTCTTCCAAAATTATCTTTGTGCATACGTTTTCAATAGGCTTACATGTTTCTTGCATAAGCTTGAATTTAGTTTTGAGAGGAGTTGAGAACATCACGCACCCGTATATTGGGTTACATGGTTTTCGACGCAAGGTGTAAGAACAAGAGTGAACCAATCTCGACTCGTCAACATGAACCCGTGCTGAACACTAGATAAAATAGATGAAAAGTAAACATGATTTTCTAACTCGTTTTAGTATAACCCAACTGTGGTGCGATTGGTTTTGTATAGCTAGGCAGCTTTGTTTTGTTTGAAATGATATATTGAGACATGTTCGAGACGTATATACAGGTTATTATTTGGTGTCGACAATATCTATGTTTATACCACACAAGTCTAAACTAACTCAAGTGTTACAACATATAAACGTTTCAATATGTTTCACATAAGCATATGCTACATATATGTCGAGTTAAATACGAGTTTAGGATTCTTGCCACATATGAGAAAGAAATCGAGAGGGACTTACCGCACCGATAAAGGTGGTGAGGTGTTCGAATGAGAGGAGAACGAGGGGAGAACGAGGACCGAGTGAACCCGAGCTTATAAGATTCTGAACTCGTATCGAACTAACACAAAAGACCTCTTGAAACCTTGCCATCCAACCCACCGTCTTGTTTTCATTCTTTCTATCTTGCTTAACCGTAACTAAGGGGATACAACAAGAATATGTTTTTCGTGTTGTAAGTGTGAGATGAGAATAGTGTTAGCTTATATAGCCAAGCATGGAAAAAAAAAAAAAAAGAGTTTTGTTTTGGTGTGGCGTGCGTGGTCTTCAGCAGGTAACGAAGGCATGAGGATGCCTAGTCAAGGCATGTGGTTAAATATTTGTTTAAGTCATAGCTTAAGGTCTAGTTGTGCTTTTGGTCTCCTAAATCTTACACAAAAATGTATATTGTCCAAAGTGGGTTTTAAGTTGTTGGTTTTGGTAAGTTGAAACCGACCAAGGAGCATGGGTGGGGAAAAGGTAGGCATGGTCTTTTTCATATAATAATAGGCTAGTTTAAAAAAAATATTAGGGATGGGTGTGCTTGTATGTTGTCGTGGGTTAGGGAGGGTATGACAAAGGTGTTTCTTACCCTTTTTCTTATGAACCAAAAGGTGGCAACTTTGCATGTTGTGAAATGTGTATATGTTAAAATATAGTATGCACCATGTTCCTAGTTGGTTTCTTTTGCTGCTAGTGATGACGTGAACAAGGGGAGAACAAAAGTGTGCTTGTGTTTTGTGTTTGTCTTTTGTGGTTGATAGGTCTAACACACAAGAAAGGAGAAAGTCGCGTGTGCATGCTAGCACGTGGTTTTTATGTTTTACGAGAAAAGCTATCGTTTTCTATTCAAATAAACTCGGAAAATTCAGGAGTGAAACTTAGGGATATAATTATTATAGTTTATTATTAAAATTTGTTTGAAATTTTACGGGTTGTTATAGTACTTACCCCTTATGGGAACCTCGTCATCGAGGTTAAGTTTGTGTTAGTCGCTTATGTAACAAAGGACAAATTTGAAATTTTCAAGTTTTGTTTGCAAACGTGATGTGGGTAAATTTATTCGAATAACAATTTTAAGAAATACACTTTCTTTGAGATATACAATTAGGTAAGGTGTTTGCATCCTCGAAAGGATCTTGATTTGATAAAACCGGTTTTTACACGTAATGCAAATAAAACAATTTCGCAAAGGTCGATGTGTGATATTAGCATAAGAAGTTTTGAAAAGGTTTGACCGTAAGATTTTTGACTCGTTAAAATAAATCTTTTTAGAAAAATGCCACTACGCATTTTATTGTCGGCACAATTGTTATTTAAAGGAAGGTTCTCGAAGGTGAAAGCGTTATAGAAGAAGATGTTGTTGGGTATGTATGCTTCCAAAAGTTTTAAACGTGTAAGGGTTGGATTTAGTTGTCAAGGTTATGCTTCTCAATTTGAGCGGTATATATAAGAAAATATAGAGTCATTAAAATTTTAAAGGGAACCTGATGTTTGTAAAGTACTTGCGGATTTCACTTTTGTGACAAAAATTTGTTAAATAAAGTTTTAGGCATCAACATGGAATCGGTTCCAAGTTGGAGGTTTTTATGTGAATCAAAAGTTGTTTCGCAATTTCAAATACCTTAGCTTTTGTAGATGATGAATCATTTTTTTTCCCAAGCATTTCCCATTAAAATGTGTATTTATTGTTTTCAAAACAAAGCTTATTTTTTACTCCGAGGATTCGTTCTATTTACAAAAGAAAACATCGGTCATTCTTTAAAGTTTTTTCAAAAGGAGTAAATAGTTCGTAAGGAAATTGCAGTAAAGTTCATAAAAATGTTTGTAAAACTACTTTATTGAGATAAAACAGAGTTTACAACATTGTTTTTGTGCGGGAATATAAGCCCATAAAGAAATTTAAGGGGTCCCAAATGTATATCAGAGTCATCTATGACCATGCCATGCCAATGCCCATGCGCCTCCAGAGTTAGCTATCGCCTTTTCATCCTGAAAATACGTGATAAAAAGTCAACACAATGGTTGAGTGAATTCATAGGTTTAGTAAATAAGCAGTTGATCACAAGACTTTCAAGTTTAAAAGAAGCCATGAGCTACGTTGTTATACGCCCATAAAAGATAGTTGATATTGTTGCACTAAGCTCATGAAACCAATACTAACTGCATACACCTAATTACTGGTGTAAGTAAATAAAATTGCCCCAAGATGTAATAACCAATTACATAGAGATACAAAATATAGTCGCCGGTTATTTCGATAACCGAGTGGTCGTCAATTCACATAGTACTATCCACGATATTAGCGTTCACTCGCAAGTGATTAATGGTTCATGATGTAGGGGACTTTTGGCAAACAACTTAGGCAGAGTCATAATATCAAGAGAACACAAAGCAGTTTTCAAGCAATTGTGATCATAAAAGCAGTAGTAGCATGTATTCTCCCCCAAGGAGTTTATAAAATAGTTAAAAGAGTAAAAGTGGGGCTATGAACTCACCTTAGTGATACGGTAGGAAATGCACAACAATAGCAAGTACGATATGACAACAGCTTCAACACAAAACCTATATATAATATAGCAGGTCTTAGATAATATATTCCGTTTACGATCCTAAATAGTAATGTTTGAAAAATGATTTGCTATGAGACACTCGTATCGTTTTAACTCGTGTGGTAATGCTTAAAGTTTAAACACAAAAAGTTTTTCATATGTTTGAGTTTCTGAAATGCTTATAGTTCAACAATAAATGTTTTCCAATACTTTCTCATGTGTTTGTGTTACGTAGCTTATGTGGCGTTATCGACGATATATATCATGTATTTGTGAAAATATTTCTCATGTGTTGGCTCTTGGTTTACGTATGAGAATATATATTGTATATTCACATAAGATTTGACTCAAATGTTGGCTTAAGTACGATCGAAGTGGGAATAAATACTAGTCGATAAGTATTTATTAAGTATGTTTGGTTTCGGGGTGTCAAAATAAATACGCTATGTATTTAGAGATGTCATGAGTAAATAATATATTTGGCTCAATTTTTCAATTATAGCTCACCGATGTGGTCGTTGAATAAAACACGTGTTAGGGCATATTGATTTAACAAAAAGTGATACAATAATATAAGTTATTTAAACATATATTATTTTTTGGATGAAAAGTGTCAAAGTGTTCAACTTTGAGGTGTTAAAGTTGTAAAAATAAATGTTTTTAAGAAATATATTTAGTGATTTAAACTTGGAGGGTTTGAAAGTGTGCAAGATTTATATAAGTTTTAAACTTATATAGTCTTTTAAGAAAAATGGCAATCATTTCGAAGATGAGGGGTTGAAACTGTCATGTTTGCCAAAGTTGTAAAAATAACAACATTTAGCAAAAAGGTAACGCACAGGGTTTGAACCCCTGACCTCACGTTCAGGGCAAAGAGCCCCAACAACTGGACCAGTCCTTTCTTTGTGATTAATTACCCAAACAATTTTCTTATGTAGTGTTTTAGTACTGATTATATTCAGTTATATACCCTTTTCTAAATGTATTGAGTTTGCATGGCATGCGTTGGTGTTCTGTGTTGGTTTTCAAAACATTCTTCCAAAATTATCTTTGTGCATACGTTTTCAATAGGCTTACATGTTTCTTGCATAAGCTTGAATTTAGTTTTGAGAGGAGTTGAGAACATCACGCACCCGTATATTGGGTTACATGGTTTTCGACGCAAGGTGTAAGAACAAGAGTGAACCAATCTCGACTCGTCAACATGAACCCGTGCTGAACACTAGATAAAATAGATGAAAAGTAAACATGATTTTCTAACTCGTTTTAGTATAACCCAACTGTGGTGCGATTGGTTTTGTATAGCTAGGCAGCTTTGTTTTGTTTGAAATGATATATTGAGACATGTTCGAGACGTATATACAGGTTATTATTTGGTGTCGACAATATCTATGTTTATACCACACAAGTCTAAACTAACTCAAGTGTTACAACATATAAACGTTTCAATATGTTTCACATAAGCATATGCTACATATATGTCGAGTTAAATACGAGTTTAGGATTCTTGCCACATATGAGAAAGAAATCGAGAGGGACTTACCGCACCGATAAAGGTGGTGAGGTGTTCGAATGAGAGGAGAACGAGGGGAGAACGAGGACCGAGTGAACCCGAGCTTATAAGATTCTGAACTCGTATCGAACTAACACAAAAGACCTCTTGAAACCTTGCCATCCAACCCACCGTCTTGTTTTCATTCTTTCTATCTTGCTTAACCGTAACTAAGGGGATACAACAAGAATATGTTTTTCGTGTTGTAAGTGTGAGATGAGAATAGTGTTAGCTTATATAGCCAAGCATGGAAAAAAAAAAAAAAAGAGTTTTGTTTTGGTGTGGCGTGCGTGGTCTTCAGCAGGTAACGAAGGCATGAGGATGCCTAGTCAAGGCATGTGGTTAAATATTTGTTTAAGTCATAGCTTAAGGTCTAGTTGTGCTTTTGGTCTCCTAAATCTTACACAAAAATGTATATTGTCCAAAGTGGGTTTTAAGTTGTTGGTTTTGGTAAGTTGAAACCGACCAAGGAGCATGGGTGGGGAAAAGGTAGGCATGGTCTTTTTCATATAATAATAGGCTAGTTTAAAAAAAATATTAGGGATGGGTGTGCTTGTATGTTGTCGTGGGTTAGGGAGGGTATGACAAAGGTGTTTCTTACCCTTTTTCTTATGAACCAAAAGGTGGCAACTTTGCATGTTGTGAAATGTGTATATGTTAAAATATAGTATGCACCATGTTCCTAGTTGGTTTCTTTTGCTGCTAGTGATGACGTGAACAAGGGGAGAACAAAAGTGTGCTTGTGTTTTGTGTTTGTCTTTTGTGGTTGATAGGTCTAACACACAAGAAAGGAGAAAGTCGCGTGTGCATGCTAGCACGTGGTTTTTATGTTTTACGGAAAAACTATCCTTTTCGATTCAAATAAACTCGGAAAAATCCAGGAGTGAAACTTAGGGATATAATTATTATAGTTTATTATTAAAATTTGTTTGAAATTTTACGGGTTGTTATAGATTACTTACCCTTATGGGAACCTCGTCATCGAGGTTAAGTTTGTGTTAATTAAACATGTAACAAAGGACAAATTTGAAATTTTCAAGTTTTGTTTGCAAACGTGATGTGGGTAAATTTATTCGAATAACAATTTTAAGAAATACACTTTCTTTGAGATATACAATTAGGTAAGGTGTTTGCATCCTCGAAGGATACTTGATTTGATAAAACCGGTTTTTACACGTAATGCAAATAAAACAATTTCGCAAAGGTCGATGTGTGATATTAGCATAAGAAGTTTTGAAAAGGTTTGACCAGAAGATTTTTGACTCGTTAAAATAAATCTTTTTAGAAAAATGTCACTACGCATTTTATTGTCGGCACAATTGTTATTTAAAGGAAGGTTCTCGAAGGTGAAAGCGTTATAGAAGAAGATGTTGTTGGGTATGTATGCTTCCAAAAGTTTTAAACGTGTAAGGGTTGGATTTAGTTGTCAAGGTTATGCTTCTCGAATTTGAACGGTATATATAAGAAAATATAGAGTCATTAAAATTTTAAAGGGAACCTGATGTTTGTAAAGTACTTGCTGGATTTCAGCTTTTGTGACAAAACTTGTTAAATAAAGTTTTAGGCATCAACATGGAATCGGTTCCAAGTTGGAGGTTTTTATGTGAATCAAAAGTTGTTTCGCAATTTCAAATACCTTAGCTTTTGTAGATGATGAATCATTTTTTTTCCCAAGCATTTCCCATTAAAATGTGTATTTATTGTTTTCAAAACAAAGCGCTTATTTTTTTACTCCGAGGATTCGTTCTATTTACAAAAGAAAACATCGGTCATTCTTTAAAGTTTTTTCAAAAGGAGTAAATAGTTCGTAAGGAAATTGCAGTAAAGTTCATAAAAATGTTTGTAAAACTACTTTATTGAGATAAAACAGAGTTTACAACATTGTTTTTGTGCGGGAATATAAGCCCATAAAGAAATTTAAGGGGTCCCAAATGTATATCAGAGTCATCTATGACCATGCCATGCCAATGCCCATGCGCCTCCAGAGTTAGCTATCGCCTTTTCATCCTGAAAATACGTGATAAAAAGTCAACACAATGGTTGAGTGAATTCATAGGTTTAGTAAATAAGCAGTTGATCACAAGACTTTCAAGTTTAAAAGAAGCCATGGGCTACGTTGTTATACGCCCATAAAAGATAGTTGATATTATTGCACTAAGCTCATGAAACCAATACTATCTGCATACACCTAATTACGGGTGTAAGTAAATAAAATTGCCCCTCTGAGATGTAATAGCCAATTACATAGAGATATCAAATATAGTGCGCCCCGTTTATTTCCGATAACCGAAGTCGGGTCGTCAATTCACATAGTACTATCCACGATATTAGCGTTCACTCGCAAGTGATTAATGGTTCATGATGTAGGGGACTTTTGGCAAACAACTTAGGCAGAGTCATAATATCAAGAGAACAGCAAACAGTTTTCAAGCAATTGTGATCATAAAAGCAGTAGTAGCATGTATTCTCCCCCAAGGAGTTTATAAAATAGTTAAAAGAGTAAAAGTGGGGCTATGAACTCACCTTAGTGATACGGTAGGAAATGCACAACAATAGCAAGTACGATATGACAACAGCTTCAACACAAAACCTATATATAATATAGCCAGTCTTAGATAATATATTCCGTTTACGATCCTAAATAGTAATGTTTGAAAAATGATTTGCTATGAGACACTCATTATCGTTTTAACTCGTGTGGTAATGCTTAAAGTTTAAACACAAAAAGGTTTTCATATGTTTGAGTTTCTGAAATGCTTATAGTTCAACAATAAATGTTTTCCAATACTTTCTCATGTGTTTGTGTTACGTAGCTTATGTGGACGTTATCGACGTATATATCATGTATTTGTGAAAATATTTCTCATGTGTTGGCTCTTGGTTTACGTATGAGAATATATATTGTATATTCACATAAGATTTGACTCAAATGTTGGCTTAAGTACGATCGAAGTGGGAATAAATACTAGTCGATAAGTATTTATTAAGTATGTTTGGTTTCGGGGTGTCAAAATAAATACGCTATGTATTTAGAGATGTCATGAGTAAATAATATATTTGGCTCAATTTTTCAATTATAGCTCACACTGATGTGGTCGTTGAATAAAACACGTGTTAGGGCATATTGATTTAACAAAAAGTGATACAATAATATAAGTTATTTAAACATATATTATTTTTTGGATGAAAAGTGTCAAAGTGTTCAACTTTGAGGTGTTAAAGTTGTAAAAATAAATGTTTTTAAGAAATATATTTAGTGATTTAAACTTGGAGGGTTTGAAAGTGTGCAAGATTTATATAAGTTTTAAACTTATATAGTCTTTTAAGAAAAATGGCAATCATTTCGAAGATGAGGGGTTGAAACTGTCATGTTTGCCAAAGTTGTAAAAATAACAACATTTAGCAAAAAGGTAACGCACAGGGTTTGAACCCCTGACCTCACGTTCAGGGCAAAGAGCCCCAACAACTGGACCAGTCCTTTCTTTGTGATTAATTACCCAAACAATTTTCTTATGTAGTGTTTTAGTACTGATTATATTCAGTTATATACCCTTTTCTAAATGTATTGAGTTTGCATGGCATGCGTTGGTGTTCTGTGTTGGTTTTCAAAACATTCTTCCAAAATTATCTTTGTGCATACGTTTTCAATAGGCTTACATGTTTCTTGCATAAGCTTGAATTTAGTTTTGAGAGGAGTTGAGAACATCACGCACCCGTATATTGGGTTACATGGTTTTCGACGCAAGGTGTAAGAACAAGAGTGAACCAATCTCGACTCGTCAACATGAACCCGTGCTGAACACTAGATAAAATAGATGAAAAGTAAACATGATTTTCTAACTCGTTTTAGTATAACCCAACTGTGGTGCGATTGGTTTTGTATAGCTAGGCAGCTTTGTTTTGTTTGAAATGATATATTGAGACATGTTCGAGACGTATATACAGGTTATTATTTGGTGTCGACAATATCTATGTTTATACCACACAAGTCTAAACTAACTCAAGTGTTACAACATATAAACGTTTCAATATGTTTCACATAAGCATATGCTACATATATGTCGAGTTAAATACGAGTTTAGGATTCTTGCCACATATGAGAAAGAAATCGAGAGGGACTTACCGCACCGATAAAGGTGGTGAGGTGTTCGAATGAGAGGAGAACGAGGACCGACTGAACCCGAGCTTATAAGATTCTGAACTCGTATCGAACTAACACAAAAGACCTCTTGAAACCTTGCCATCCAACCCACCGTCTTGTTTTCATTCTTTCTATCTTGCTTAACCGTAACTAAGGGGATACAACAAGAATATGTTTTTCGTGTTGTAAGTGTGAGATGAGAATAGTGTTAGCTTATATAGCCAAGCATGGCAGCATGATGTTTGAATTATTATACTCCTTGCTTGCATGGAAACTAATCAAAGTAGGAAAAAAAAAAAAAAAAGAGTTTTGTTTTGGTGTGGCGTGCGTGGTTTTCAGCAGGTAACGAAGGCATGAGGATGCCTAGTCAAGGCATGTGGTTAAATATTTGTTTAAGTCATAGCTTAAGGTCTAGTTGTGCTTTTGGTCTCCTAAATCTTACACAAAAATGTATATTGTCCAAAGTGGGTTTTAAGTTGTTGGTTTTGGTAAGTTGAAACCGACCAAGGAGCATGGGTGGGGAAAAGGTAGGCATGGTCTTTTTCATATAATAATAGGCTAGTTTAAAAAAAATATTAGGGATGGGTGTGCTTGTATGTTGTCGTGGGTTAGGGAGGGTATGACAAAGGTGTTTCTTACCCTTTTTCTTATGAACCAAAAGGTGGCAACTTTGCATGTTGTGAAATGTGTATATGTTAAAATATAGTATGCACCATGTTCCTAGTTGGTTTCTTTTGCTGCTACTGATGACGTGAACAAGGGGGAGAACAAAAAGTGTGCTTGTGTTTTGTGTTTGTCTTTTGTGGTTGATAGGTCTAACACACAAGAAAGGAGAAAGTCGCGTGTGCATGCTAGCACGTGGTTTTTATGTTTTACGAGAAAAGCTATCGTTTTCTATTCAAATAAACTCGGAAAATTCAGGAGTGAAACTTAGGGATATAATTATTATAGTTTATTATTAAAATTTGTTTGAAATTTTACGGGTTGTTATAGTACTTACCCCTTATGGGAACCTCGTCATCGAGGTTAAGTTTGTGTTAGTCGCTTATGTAACAAAGGACAAATTTGAAATTTTCAAGTTTTGTTTGCAAACGTGATGTGGGTAAATTTATTCGAATAACAATTTTAAGAAATACACTTTCTTTGAGATATACAATTGGGTAAGGTGTTTGCATCCTCGAAAGGATACTAATTTGATAAAACCGGTTTTTACACGTAATGCAAATAAAACAATTTCGCAAAGGTCGATGTGTGATATTAGCATAAGAAGTTTTGAAAAGGTTTGACCAGAAGATTTTTGACTCGTTAAAATAAATCTTTTTAGAAAAATGCCACTACGCATTTTATTGTCGGCACAATTGTTATTTAAAGGAAGGTTCTCGAAGGTGAAAGCGTTATAGAAGAAGATGTTGTTGGGTATGTATGCTTCCAAAAGTTTTAAACGTGTAAGGGTTGGATTTAGTTGTCAAGGTTATGCTTCTCGAATTTGAACGGTATATATAAGAAAATATAGAGTCATTAAAATTTTAAAGGGAACCTGATGTTTGTAAAGTACTTGCTGGATTTCAGCTTTTGTGACAAAAATTTGTTAAATAAAGTTTTAGGCATCAACATGGAATCGGTTCCAAGTTGGAGGTTTTTATGTGAATCAAAAGTTGTTTCGCAATTTCAAATACCTTAGCTTTTGTAGATGATGAATCATTTTTTTTCCCAAGCATTTCCCATTAAAATGTGTATTTATTGTTTTCAAAACAAAGCGCTTATTTTTTTACTCCGAGGATTCGTTCTATTTACAAAAGAAAACATCGGTCATTCTTTAAAGTTTTTTCAAAAGGAGTAAATAGTTCGTAAGGAAATTGCAGTAAAGTTCATAAAAATGTTTGTAAAACTACTTTATTGATTAAGAAGAGAATATTTCTATTAAGATAAATCGTAGTTTGCGGTTTGGTATTAAAGCAACACTTGACAAGGTGATTGTTAAGACAGCTTACAAGGTAATAGAAAACGATTTATTTATTATTTATAGAGAAGTAGTGAAATCGCAGTTAACTTTGTGATATTTTGGTAAGATAACGATTCAAATTTTAAAATAACTCGTGAAATGATTTGTAAAATAGCTCCTAAGGAAAACAATTTATTGCTTGTCCGATATCAGAAGATTTCATAGTTCAATCAATATGGTGGCATTAAAATCCTTAGTATGATAAAGGCAAAATAGTTTGTGGGGTAAGAGTACTAAGCTTTTATGGTTTTAAATCAGACAGTGACTAAAAGAGCTCACTAAAAGGGGTAAAATAGATTATAACTTGTAGGAAAAATGTAGTTTAGAAATTGACATCTTAATTGTTTGTTGTTTCATAAAATAGTAGTAAGGTAATTAATCGGTTTATTACTCTATAGAAAATAGTTAGCAAAGCATTAATAAGGTCATTGTTTATGAAGTATGAGTAAGGTTGTAAATTTTTGGTTTAATGGCACGGTAGTAAGGCTTTTTGTAAAATGACCATGAAATAGTCGGTAGAATAGTTGAAAGCAGTTTATGTTAGACAGCGACAATGTTTATTATTTCATAAAAAAAGGGAAGGTAGGACAAACAGTTGGTATTTCAAATGAATGAGTGAAAAGTTAGGAATCCGTTCCCATAAAAAGTGACTTGAGTTGCAAGTTAACTCTTGGTATGTTTTTATATTTTTTAGTGGTTTATTTATTATTTATGTTTAGCGAGGGGTTCCCTTTGTAGATGTCGAGGTGTGTTGTTCCTAGAACGGCTAGGGAAGAAATCTGGTTCATCGGTTGAGCACGAGTTTTGGGGTAGAGGTGACATTGCTACCGCAATGGATGACAAGATGACTTCAATCTCAACGTCTAAAAGGATGATGATAGGATGGGATGATGGATACATGGGTTGTAACGACTCCATAATAGAGATTTAATGGTTCAGTATAGAAGACGATAAGTCGTTGGGATAGAAAACAGAAGACATGGTATTGTAGCGGCCCAAAAATATAATCTAAACATAGAGTAATGTCGTGCGGTAATTAAAATCTTAGTCGCGCATAATCCGCAAAAAAAAATCTAAATGGTAAATGTAATCGTTAACTCGCATTATGCAACATTTCACTGGTTGTGTATCATCTGCTCAGCAAATATCATACATAACGTAGGTACGGCGGGTGCGAAGTGGTAGCGTAAAGTGGTCCATTTCAACATGGATCATTGAGGTGTCCTTGCACGAAGTGGTAGTGTGCATCATCTGTCATGCACGTTGCTAGTAAGATGTAGACGCGGAGGCGTAAGGTAGTGGTGTAAAATGGCCAGTTTAGAGAGTGTAGTAATGAGAAAGGCTTTCCACTTAGGAGAAAAGTATCGTAGTGAGAAAATGTTGTGACGTCAGTGTGTGATGTGTAAAGTAAACCTTTATAATTCTTATGATGAACACACATGAATATTTTACCATTTTTAGAAGTCAATCAGGAGGTCAACGGGACATACCACTATTATAACTACTTTCAGTATTGCAATATTCACCTCTGAGTCAGACATAGGTGATCAGGCTATGTCTCACTGTCCCTGGCTGAATATAGGTGATCAGGCTATATTCACCCGAGGTTCAATGAATCTTGCAATACTTAGCTTAGTTATACTAGTAACATGTCCTAATGCTTTTAAAGTTTGTTATGAAAGATTGAACAAATATTTCATTTATATGGGGGAGAAGGCATAGCGCAGTATTATATAATCATACATATAAGTAAGGCAATCATAGCTAATAGTGAGACTAAGTTGTTAGTAATAAAACACATATCTTATCAAAGATGACTATAGAAGTCATAAGTGAGGCAATCAGCTTGGCAGGCAGGCATGTGTCGGTAATAGGGTTAAGTTTTTGTAAAAGTGGTTATAGTCTAGGTTTGAAAAATACCTAGTTCTCTATAACCAAGGCTCTGATACCAATCTGTAACACCACCAAAAATGGTTTGCAGCGGAGGTAAATGTTATTGGGGCGCCACTCGATTGATATCACAACACAAAGTATAGAACAACATTTTTCCTTAAAAGATTTCATTTATTGAGATAAAACAGAGTTTACAACATTGTTTTTGTGCGGGAATATAAGCCCATAAAGAAATTTAAGGGGTCCCAAATGTATATCAGAGTCATCTATGACCATGCCATGCCAATGCCCATGCGCCTCCAGAGTTAGCTATCGCCTTTTCATCCTGAAAATACGTGATAAAAAGTCAACACAATGGTTGAGTGAATTCATAGGTTTAGTAAATAAGCAGTTGATCACAAGACTTTCAAGTTTAAAAGAAGCCATGGGCTACGTTGTTATACGCCCATAAATTCCCCGAGCATACCATTGGAAAGAGCAAGAAAAAACGAGTCCGAAGGTATGCTCAGGGAATTTTTTCAACTTAGTTTGGACCTCGAAAAATGCAAAAACAAAGAAAAAACGATGATTTTCGCATTTTTCGAGGTTCAAACTAAGTCGAAAAAATTCCTCGAGCATACCATTGGAAAGAGCACGAAAAAACGAGTCCGATGGTGTATTTATTTATTTTTTGACAATCCATATAACCCCTTAAATTGATAGGCCAAAATCTAAATTGAACCTTTTAGTGTTATTGAATTGAACCTTTAAATTTTAAGAAGGGTTATGTATTAAATTTAGGCTTTAATAACTGAAGCTATGCTTGGCCCAGTTGGGCAAAGCATTGCTTCCCAATCAAATGTCCCATGTTCGAATCCATGGGGAGCCAAAGTGTTGGTATATATTACCAATGCCACGTGGCACCACCTCATTGGTCCACGTGGCAACCCGACCCGTTCATTGATCCGACCCGATGACACGTGGGAGATAACGGAGAAAAATTTGCACCGTTAGTCCTTATTAACTGAATTTGCTAACGGAGCGATGTATTTGTGCCAACTTTACTAACGGAGGGATGATTTTGTGCCAAAAAAAAGTTTAGGGATGAAAACAACACCACGGGGCAAACCACAGGGATGTATTTTGGACTTTACTCTTTTTTTTTTCCTATTTTTTTTTTATTTTAATTTTTTTTTTACATTTTTCTCCTTCGCATATCTTTGTATATTTTCGTACATTTCTATCCGTTTTTATACGTTTATGAATGTTTTTCTCTCTTGTCGTACTTTCTTTACATTGTTTTACGTTTATGTACGTTTTTCTCTCTTGTCGTGACGTTTTCTCCGAGTTTCGCGTTTTTGTCCATTTTATGCGTTTTCATCTATTTTTCGTTTATTTTCATACGTTTTCATAGGTTTTCATAATTTTTTTATTACATTTGTGTGCGAATTTATATGCTTGTGTACGTTTCTTACGTCTTTTTACGTTTTCATACTAGTTTTATGTTTTTCTACACCTTTGTATGTTTTATACGTTTGTATGTTTTATACTTGTTATGTTTTATACGTATGTAAAAATGTGTATAAAAAGTGTATAAAATTGTGTGAAAACGTGTAAAAATAAACAAAATCGTATGAAAACGGAAAAAACGTAAGAAAAACAGAAAAAAATGTCTGAAAACGAAAAAAAGTAAGAAAAGCAGATAAAAACGTAAGAAAAACATACAAAACGTAAGAAAAACGGATGAAAGTGTAAGAAAATAGGCGAAAACGTATAAAAACGAACGAAAACGTATGAAAACAGAAAACCCGTAAAAAAAGGGTCAAAAAACGTAAGAAAAACGGACAAAAATATATGAAAACCAAATTTTGAGTTAAGTATAAACGGTCGTTAGGATAAAGGACTAACAGTGCAAATGTTTTTTTGCAAATGGCCGTTAGCTAACGGAAAAAACTAACGACAGTTAGTCTGAGAGACCATTTTTGAAATTAACGAAAAAAAAAAAAAAACCCTATAGTAGAAGGTTAAAACATACAGAGTAACTTATATAACCGGTGGCCAAACTTAAGTAACCTCTTTGTAACCAAAAAAACTATAGTAACTTAGGTGAACTTTTTCGCAAACTTTAGTAACTTCTTTGTCTATAAACCCTTTCCATAACTACTGCAAGAAGCATTAGCAGAAAAAAAAAAAAAAAGAAATCCCGAACACCCTTTATATGTGTAATCTATATCGGCCAAATTCACCCAAACTTTTTTTGAGTTGAGATCTTTTAAATATTAATATGAACATGATAGGTTATGTTGATGTTTTTGTGAGAATGGAAAATACGTGGGCCCTTTAATACGCCATTTTTATTTTATTTAAATTCAAAATTTCATTCAAAATAATATTAACATAACCTATCATGTTCAAATGAAACTTGAGTGGATCTCAATCTTTTTTCTTTTCCCTTGTTCTTTAGCCTATTGTTTGTTGTTGCGTTTGGTTCAGTTTGTGAAGTTAAACTTAATCTTATATCAAATCCTAAGAGCGCTAGGTACGGTTAGCGTTGTGCGCAAAAATGGTGTCATCTCATCATTTTTGGTCCATGACACCACTTTTGCCTATGGCACCAAAACACCCATCCAAAAGTGGTGTCATGATGTAAAAGTGGTGCCATTGGTTCACATATACCCTAAAACACAAAAAGAAACAAAAAAAAAAAAAAAAAAAAAAAATTACCTTTGCTGTGAGTTGGTGGCCAGGGCATCAAGACTCACTAGGCCACTTCCGATGTGGTATCTCGCGTCATAGTGTCACGTTGAAACCTATGGACTGAGCCATCAGCCATTGTACCGAAAGCTCTAAAAAGCTTTATCACTTTATTGGCATATAAAAAATGTAATAGTGAAATATACTGAAATCCTCAAAACTAGACATAATTGGCATTTTGGCAATGACATCTTAGTGGGTTGACTTCTTGGAACTCATTAGTCCATTACCAAAGTCGATTAACGAGTTTTGCAAATCAAGCCCAATGGGCTCAAAATAAACCAACTGTGCAAATTAAAAATAAGTCACAACATGTTTTTCGTGATCGAAATGAATATAAGCCCTCATATTCAAACTTTCGACAGACAAAGGTGAAACGTGTTGCATGATGGTTAACACGTGGCGACAACATTACTAAAAAATTATTTTTTAAGATCTACAAAAGCAAAAACATAAACACACAAACGGTACACAACATATCAATGGACAAAAGAATCATCAATAGCATCTTCCTAGTCCTCTTCTTATTGCTCTCATGTAAGTTTTGAGGGTGTTTGTTTCGGCTTATATATTTGGTTTATGGCTTATTTGGTTTTGAGCTTATATTTTATAACCTCACCTTTTATGTGGCTTATTTTGCAACTTTTTAATTTTTATAAGCTTATTATGACATAGTAATTATATATATTAGCTGAAAAGTTTCAAAATAATCCAAAAAAAAATGAGCTTATAAAACATAAGTCAATACTAAACAAATCATAAATCGGCTATATAAGCTAAAACAAATACCCCTTAATTATTTATGCATGGTCACTAGCTACAAGGACGGAACTTAGAAAGGATGAATGAGGCTGTGGCCCCAAATTTTTTGACCAATTGTGCAAATTATACTCTTATGGTTTTATCATTTTTAATGCAAAAAATTCAAAATAGAGTATATCAGCCCCTAAAATAAGTACTTTTTAAGTAGGCCTCTCCGTCAACAGCGTTCAAGTTCCGTCCTGACTAGCTACGACTTAATTTGTTATGATATCTAAGTAATTTGTTGAACTAATATGTAGATGAAGGAGAACATGGTGGAAATATGATGATGGTGGTCGAGGCGAGGACATGCGAGTCGCAGAGTCATGGATTCAAAGGGACACTACAAAATAAAGGACCTTTGCTTACTAAAGGAAGAGGCAGAAAAAAGTGTAGATTCAGTCACTAAAAGCCTTTTTCTCTACTCCCACTAAACAAAAAAGAGTGAGTAACAAAGGGATCACTAAATGTCTGTAATTACTAATAAAACAGTAAGCAAATGTCCAAAAGATTTGCTGACTATAACGTTTTAGTGAGCAAAAGGTTCTTAAAGCTTTTCTTATAATACGATGTATTAGCTCAAATCTGGCACTTATTTAAGATATTTTAGTCAGTAAAAGTCTTGATATATTAATCTAATTTTTTATCTATAATTTTGCTTGCCTGAGCTTATATCAATTATCAAAACAGCTTATCATTACAAACATACATAAAATATTACATTTCATCTCTCAAAAAGGTGCAAATACATTGTCAGTTGGGAATCACCCATCAACATACAATTTTAGATACCTACAGTGCATGTTCTTGAAGCAATCTTAACATCTAAGAACATTAATATAGGGTTCCAATATGTATGCTCCAGAACAGGCGTGCATATGAACCAGCTCGGTCAAACTCAGCAGATGCAACCGATGCAACCTTCTCGATCAATGTCTCCCTGTTGGCACCGTTTATAAACAGAGTACTAAGTAACTGACATGAATATAATTCAAGGATTGCCTTTTCGTTAAATGCTAATGCTGATCTCGACAAAGTAATCTTGAAGTCACGGTTTGAGATATTTTTGTAAGTCTCTACAGCAATGACCACCTGCAAATTTTTTTTATAAAAAAGTTAGTATCAGAATACTAAAGCCTATGGCAAGTTCAAGAACCGAGAACACAGTTATATTGTGAGTTAAATATCTAAGGAAACATATTTTGGTTCAATTTCTAGGAAATATATCAAGCACACTAGTACTTAATATAAACAAAAAAAGTTGTATTAGAAAAAAGCAGCTACGTATTCATAAGATCTTACAGCATGGTTTGGTAACACGCTAAAGTCAAGTAAAGGGGATCCTAGCGCCTCTTTGATGTATGCTTCCTGCAATAAGAAAAAAGTAACGTACTTTTAAAAGCCATTAACTCGTACTTAACAAAGGCTAGTAGCCAATAGGCTGATCTCTCATTAACTCTAAGAACTAGAGGTGGCAAAATGAATTGGGCGGGTTGGATACAGGTCAAACGGATTATTTTGTCTGTTTGGCCCGCTAAAGATAAAGAACCCACATCAACCCATTCATCAGTAAATATATAATGACATCAAGAGTTACCTGGGATTGTAGAATAAAAGGCAGAAACGGACGGGTCGTCACCAGTGAACTGAAATAAACCTCCACTGAATCAGTGGGTTCCAGTGCAGACTTCTTTCTTAGCTTTTGGACACGGTTTACAACCTATAATAGTAAAATAAACTAGCATAAGACACACATATCGTTAGCAATTAACATATCTTTTTAGAACTACAAATACACACATATCGCCTTTGACGTTAGATTATCGTTGTCGCCAGTGATGATCACGGGTTTTGGTGGTGGTGACGACGGTTAGGGTTTCGGTGGAGTGGTGGAGTAGTGTGAGATTTGGGATCGAGAGGGTGTGAGATTTGGGAGGGAGTGGTGGAGTGGAGGGGGTGTTTGTTTTTTTAATATATCAGACATTTTTTTTGTTTCGATTTTTTTAATTTATTTTTGATGACTTTTATAAATTTTAGTAGGCAAATGTTTTAGTAAGTAAATGTCATAAATTTTGTAGTGGGAGGTGTTTGAGCGACCACAACTGTGGTCTCGTTTGCAAAAAAGAGAAGTTTATAGACGGCAAATGTCGCGGTTTTCGTGGACGATGCTTTTGTACTAAAAATTGTTAACTAGCTAGTTCATGCCAAAATAAATTGGACGTTAATGGCTTGATGCAAATTTGTAATGTTAGATTAAGTTATAAATTATAAGTTGTGTTCACAATATGGTCTAGAAAGGATATGATGTGCATTTGTAACATTATTATTTGCATATGTTGGTTAAGGGTGTTTGTTTCCGCTTATTCGGCTTATGGCTTTTTGGGTTTTCGGCTTATGTTTTAGAAGCTCATTCTTTGTAATTTATTTTGAAATTTTTGGCTTGTATAAGCTTATCATGTCATGATAAGCTTATATAAGCCGAAAAGTTTCAAAATAAGCCAGAAAGTGTGCTTATGAAACATGAAAACTAAATAAGCCATACGCTCGCTATATAAGCCAAACAAACACCCCTTTGATATCTCGTGACTAACTAGAAGCAAACAAAATGAAATATTATTATGTTAAAAAAAGAACTAAAAACATTGCATTGCATATGTGTTTCTCATATATGTACATTCCCTTAATAAAAACTAACAACTTTTGGTACAAAAGCACCGTTTGCGAAGACCGCGACACCAGCCATCAGTGAAACCTTCGTTCTTGCAAACGAGACCACAGTTGTGGTCGCTCACACACGGACCGTGAAAATCATGGCTTTGCGACTCGCATATCCTCGCCTCGACCACCATCATCATCTTTCCACCTCGTTCTCCTTCATCTGCATCATTCGACAAATTAATCAACTTAAGTAATTACAGCACAAGAGGGTCATGTTTAATAAGTTGCTAGTAATGTATTAGTAACGATAAAATTCACGCTACTAGAAACATATTTGTAACATTTTATATATATAGTCTGATAGCTTATTTATGTAACCTAAGTATCACACGATAAAAATGTTACAAGTAAGGGTGTCAAAAGGGTCTGGTCTTTAGCTAGATACGTTAACATGTAACCTACAAGCATGTTTGCGTATTTAGTTAAGACCGGATCAGGGATTTAAACTTACAAGGAGTCAAGAGAAGGACAAGGACGAGGAAGACGACGACATTGACATTGATGCTGTTTCTCTCCATTGATCGATATGATAGTTGAATGGAAATTTAATGTAATGTGTAATGTGTGTTTTGATAGGATGATAATTTATAAGGTACTACCTACGTCCTAAATTATAAGTCCAATTTGACTTTCTAAATCAAACTTTGAAGTTAAATATTTTTGTTTGTATTATATAATATTTGATGCAAAATATATAAATATACTGTGTTTTAAATGTATTTTTATTTCGTATAATTTTCATCAAGTGTTTTATAATATAAACAAAAATATTTAAGATTAAAGTTTGAATCAAAAAGTTAAACTGGACTTAAATTTTGAGACGGAATGAGTAACAAATTAAGGATCTAATTATAGGAGGGTGGTGGCATGGTAGTTTTTCTCGACTAAAATTAGCTTAAAAATGATGCATGTTGTTACACAAGTGTCGACTAACTCTCTACACGTTTCACTTTTTATCTGAAAGTTTGGGAAAGATCATATCTAAAACAGAAAATCGTGAACAAGAAGGGATATGTAGCTAAGTATTAAAAATTAATAATTTTTTTATAGATTTGGTTTGAGTTTAGTAGTTTACATTTTCATTTTTTATTCAGTCAAAAGCCGTTTATTTTATTTTTTCCCCCTAATTGCATCGTAATGTATCATACTTATCACTTGCATCTTTTATATGTATTGAACAATTTTTTTTTTTGTTATTTTATTCACTAAACTTGATATTATTATACCTTTTGTGTATTTTATGACCATTGCGTCCATTTTTTTTTTTTTTTTGCTATTATATGTATCATAGTTGTCATAAAGTACATAAAAATACAATAAAATCAAGTTTAAAAAAAAAAGTTTTTCGATACATATAAAAAGTGCAAGTGACAAGTATGATACATTATGATGCCTTTTTTTCAAGAACTTGAAAACAATTGAGGATTTTGCTTAAAGAAGGTGAAGATTTGGGTCTTAGTAACAATCTTTGTTCCGAAAGAACTATGATTGGGTACCAAATGCCTAAAGATGTCCCTAAACTTACGTGGCAGCATCTTGATGGTTGCAGCTAAAGGACCCACCTTTTCACAAACCATCAAAATTATGTCACATATGTTTAGGCTAAAATTTAAACACATATGTTAGATGTCCTAATCATTTTTCGTTCCAAAATTATACATATATACTAAAACCCGTTGTCGGTGGGGATATTATAAGCCTTTGCAGCAATGGTCGGTGGAAATTGTAATAGACTCTGATAAAATATTAGTAACATGTTGGCCCAGATACTTAGCCCGAATCAGCATTGGCCTCATAGAATTGAGATAAACTTGACCGACTCTCGCCGTTTACCTCATTCCTATCTTCCAGTTTTCCAGATGCATCTACACCGATCCTCGATAACTCTCTCTCTCTCTCTCTCTCTCTCTCTCGCAAATATGAATAACGATTCCAAGGATTCCAATCCGAAAAACTTAATACACAATCAAGATAACGATACTTCAGTCAAAGACCTACATTTTCCAAGTGAGTCTTTATACTCTAACGTCACTGAAGTAACAACATGAACTGATTTTAATACATAAATCTTGAAAGCAATTGTCTGGATACTAATCATAAACTAAATGAAGGTTTAATTAATTTTTTTAGCAATTTATTGAAGGTTCTGTTTTGGGGTTTGCGTTTGGTATTATGATTTTGGGTTTCAGCAACGTTGGGATTTTGGCTTGATTACTTTTGTTCTGCTTGAGATGTTAGTTGTAATTGTTAATAACTTATCTTTATTAATTGAATTTGATGTAGCTTTTTAATTGGTTTAATCAGTTCACTAGATAGTGGGTCTTTGGGATTGCTTATTTTTAAGTAGTAAAGCAACTGTTCATATTTCATATCATATTCGAATTAACTTTTACCCCTAAAATCATTAATAATTGAGTAGTGGTTATTTTCACTCCTAAAAAGCACTTATATTTAAGCGGAAGCAACTGTTTATATTATCATCTCTTTTCGTTCAAATATGCTTGATTCCAGTTTTTTGCTTCCAAAGGACCTAAAAAGTGAAAAGGAACGATTTTAAGCAGTAACGGATAATAATTGCACCAAATTAGGGCTTAAATTACCTCCTAAAAAGGTATGTTTTAAACCGTATCAACCGAAAATTAGTCGGTATTTTTAACGGCACCGACAATCTCGAATGAAATCCGACCCCCGAGTTATACCATCCATAACGGGCAGGCCCCGGGACCCGAACCACTAGGAGAGACCCGCGAAGGGAAACTCCTAGAACTCACGGCTTCGCACAAAGAGGAAACCCCTGGTTCCATTTTTACCTCTTGTGAGGCTCGAACCCGGGGAAAACCCCTCCCCAAGCTCCAGAAGGAGGCCTGGTGGCCAACTGGGCTAGGCCAGTTGGTTTTTAGTCGGTAAAATAATTGAAAGCAGATTGTGTGTTAGATAGCGACACAACTTACTATCTCGTAATAAGGATGCAGGGCAGACAATTGGTATTCCCTAGAGATGAGTAGAGGATTAGGTATCTGTTCCCAGAAATAGTAGCTCGGGTTACAAGTTAATTTTATATAATTAAAAGTTTAATGGTTCGTTCATTATTTATGTTCAATGAGGGTTTCCCTTCGTAGATGTCGTGGTGTGTCGTTCCTAGAACGACTAGGAATGTAATCCAATTCATTGATTGAGTATGAGTTTTGGGGTAGAGGTTACACTGTTACAACAATGAATGACGAGGAAACTTCGATCTCAACGTCTGAGAGAATGATGATGGGACGGGATCGTGAATACATGGTGTTGTAACGACCCAATAATAGTAATATATGTTAAGTAACGTTTAAATTGCTATATATCATCTGCTAATCAGATCTCTATACGTACTTGTAATAACCCTTAAATAGTAAATTCAAATATGTTAAAGTAATGTTTGATTGGTTATGCATCATCTGTTAAGCAAGTCTCATGCATGATGCTGAAAAATTGTAGACACGGGGGCGTAAAGTAGTTTTGAGAGCGTAGTATTGCAAAAAGTGTTCTACTTAGGAGAAAAAGTATTGTAATGAGGAAGTGTGTGATGTCAGTGTGTGGTGTGTAGAAGTAACCTTTATAAACTTTTATGATGTTCAATGCTCATGAACGCACACAAAAGTTTTTTATTGTTCTCGTTCTCAGAAATCAAGTAGAAAGTCATCTGGACATAACCCTATCATAACTACTTTCGGTATTGCAAAATTCACCTCTGAGTCGGACATAGGTGATCAGCTATGTCCCACTGTCCCTGGTTGAATATAGGTGATCAACCTATATTCACCCCATGTTCAATGAATTTTGAGATACTTCGCTTAGTTACACTAGTAACATGTCCCTTACTTTTAAAAGTTGTTTCGAAAGACTAAGACAAATATTCCATTTACGTGGGGGAGAAGGCATAGCACTGTGGTACGTAAACATACATATAGGAAAAATAAGTATAGCGTTCAGTGGGGTTAGGTGAGTAGTAATAAAACACATATCTTATCAAGTATGACCTCAACAAAGTCATAAGTGAGGCATCAGCATGGCAGGCAGGCATGTGTCGGTCATAGGGTTAAGTTTTGAAAAGGTAGTTATAGTCTAGGTTTTAAAAATACTCATTTCTCTATAACCAAGGCTCTTATACCAATCTGTAATACCCCCAAAAATGGTTTGCAGCGGAAGAAAATGTTATTGGGGTGCTACTCAATTGGACCACAACACAAAATATAGAATAACAAATTTTCTTTAAAAAAATTCATTTATCGTAGTTGTTAATACAAATAAACCGTAAAAACGTTTATTAATATTTAGCGATCTCTTTGTGTTTTGTTTATAACAAATATAATGTTATCTTAAGTAAAATTATAAGGATACAAGTTATTTTTTTAAAGCGTCTACATATATAGTCGTTTAATATAAATTGTTGTAATAATTCATTTATTGTAATACTTTATTAGTATGGGTAAAAACCACAACACATGACCCATACCCATGGAGCATATCCATAACCCATGGAGTTAACCCATACCCATTGTCTAGATGCATTGCATCTATTAGATACATTGTATCTACTTGGATACCCATGGTTCAAAGTCTAGGACCCATGACCCATAACCCAAAAACCCATGGGCAAACAAGAGCGTATCACGGATCCCTCAAGTTACACTAGATGGATCCCTCAGCAAGGGATCCGTGGGATCCGTGCAACAATGACAAGAATTTGCTTATAAATAGAGAGTCATTCTTCTTTGTAACTCACCCCTCTTCTTATAAACTCTTTGATATATTCTCACACTCTTCTAACCTAAGATCACTTGATCTAGAGAGTAGTTCTTCTCTCTATTATTGTGATTCTCATATAGGTCCTTCTCTAAGGGGAGATCATGAGCATTATACAAGTCATCCAAGCAAAGGGGTCCTTTATTGATTTGTTCATCTACAAGATTTCTGTAGCGAAGATCTTGTATTTCATATTTCACATATTTGTTGTGTTATAGTAGTGTTGGTTTGGTCCTCCGTGTTACGGACTCGGTATTTAGCTTTGTACCGGAAAAGTGTAAGGAACGTTGTGAAGGCTTCTCCGCCAATTTGAAGGAGTTTGTTGACATAGGGCTTGAACTCTCGAGTAGGTGACTCGGGGAGTGGAGTAGGGCAAGGAAGGTGTCCTTGTAGCCGAACCACTATAAATCGGTTGTGTCATTTCTATTCCTTACTTTACTTACTTTCTTTACTCGCATTACTTTTAGATCTATACTTTGTCTTCGTCCGTACGATTTCACATAACATCAAATCTAAAGTCTTTGAAACCAACTTAAAATCGGCAAAACTATTCAACCCCCCTTCTAGTTTTCCACAATTGGCATCAAGAGATAAGTTTATAAAAGTTTTAAAGTAAACCGTATTTTAAAAACTTTCTGATCACTATGGGTTATGAAAATTACAAGGAAGGGGAATCCATGAAACGACCTCCACTACTTGAAACTAATGTTTTTATATATTGGAAAAATAGATTCGAAACGTATGTGAAGTCAAAAGATATTGATTTTTGGTACATCATTGTTGAAGGCGATTTTGAAGCCACTACAAAAGATGAAAACGGAAATTTAGTTAACACACCTCATGATAAACTCACCGATGATCAAAGAAAAAGCTTTCCAAAAATAGTGAAGCTAAAATGGTTTTATATAATGCTTTACCCAAAAAGGAATTCGAAAGAATTTCCATGCTTAAAACCTCTAAAGAAATTTGGAATTCTTTAGTTGTAACTCATCAAGGAAATCAACAAGTTAAAAACAATAAAATATATTTATTTGTTCAACAATATGAATAATTTTCAATATCGGATGAGGATACTATAGATCATTCTTTTGTTAACTTTAATAATATAATTACATCTTTACAAGCACTTGATGAGTCTTTCTATAGTCGTAATCATGTTAGGTGATATCTAAGGGCACTTCCATCCAAGTGGAGATCTAAGGTGATGGCAATCGAAGAATCTAAAGACTTGTCAATCCTCACCCTCGATGAACTCATAGGCAATTTAAAATTCTATGAGCTTTTCCTCGCTAAAGATTCCGAAGCCTCAAAAGTGAAAGAGAAGCACAAATCTCTTGCCCTAAAAGACAAGAAGGTCTCAAGCGATGAAGAAAACTCCTCTTCGGATAGTGATGACGAGGAGTATGCCATGGCGGTAAGGGACTTCAAGAAGTTATTTAGAAGAAATGGAAGATACGCCAAGCAACCATATGACGAAAATAAAGGGTTCCGACAAAGCAAAGATGACGAGAAGGCAAGGGATGAACGCGCTTGTTTTAATGTAGGGACCCCAACCACTTTATTAGTAAGTGTCCCAAACGTGATGAACAAAAAGTGTTCGTGAGCGGTTCGTGGGGAATGAGCGAGGAGGAGGACGAAGAAATTTGTCTCATGGCAAATGACGAGGTATGTCACGAATACTATAGTAGCTCATAATTAGATGATTACTCATTGCATCATGAATATGATAAGCTTTGCAAAATTAGTTCAAAAGTAATCAACAAAAACAAGTTTTTGAGAAACCAAAATTAACGTTTAGAAAAGGAAGTCCTTGAGTTAAAAGCAAAATTAAAACGTTTAGAAAAGGGGAAGATAACAAGTGGGGAATGTGAACTTTGCGTTCAACTTCAAACACTAGTTGATCATCTAGACTCTAAGATTGCTAGAATGAATACTAATACTATAGATATGATATTAGATAGTGTTAAAACAGGAAGCAACAAAAAAGGTTTAGGTTTTCAGCAACTTGATGCGTCAACTAGTAAAAACAAAGAAACACAATTCGTCAAAGAAATAGAAAAACAAAACACTGTAGCCACGGATCCCACAAAAAAAGAACTGTCTAGTGTAAAACCAGGGATCCGTGGGTCTGCTGAAGCAAACAGTAGCAATAATATAGCTTCCTCATCTAGAACCGATTTTGTTATTGTTAATAAGAAGAAACCAACCCATGTTACTATTAGACAACCACCTCCAAGACAAAATCAATGTTTTACAAGAAACAAAGGTCCATCATTTTCAAAACAAAACACATTTAGGAGACCTAATAATGTTTATCCGAGAAGTAACCATTGATACGCTTACACAGCGTGTTCGGGGTCAAAGGAACTTCCTTTTAGTCGAGCAAGTTTTTCACCACCCTAGGTAGTGAACCTAATCGTTGTAGTGTAGTATTAGGGTAAGCCACGGGTATTGATATCGTTCTCTAGGAGAATAGGAATGCTAGTGAGAAGTTACTACGCTAAGGTTGGGGTTGAGGAAGATTATTTTTTATCTTTTTTATATTTTTTTAGGAAATAGAAAGGTACGAATCTCGGGGTTTGAATTTGGGGGTTGGTATTTCTACCAATTACTCTACTTATCTATTCTAATTAACTAAGCTAAGGGGTAGTAATATTTTTGTGTGCTCGTATGATGATTAAAAATGTGTTTACTTAGATTTTATTACTCCCTAGTTATCTCCTATTGATGGTTGAATTGTCACGTCCTTATTCTTAACGCGTTGTGTTTCTAAGGTCGTAGGGTATGCGTTTATCCCTAACTCTTTGAAGCTACCAAAAGTTAATGACTACAAAATCTCTAGGATTCATAAACTTAACACTAAGGTATTCTTTGGATGTTTAGCCTACAATTACTCTAGGTGATTATAGACTAAGGTTCAACAAAGATTAATCAAGCATTAATAACACAATGAATGACCTATCGCAATACTAGGTCAATCACAATTAAGATAAGAGACAACCAATCAATATTCAATAACCAATTTTCATATTACCTAAGCAAACACACAAGTAAATTAGCAGGACATTGAGAACATGCAAGCATACACACAATCAATTGAAGACATAATTGAATTAATGAAATAAAACACTTATCTTGATGTAAGATAGGGTATGAAAAATACTGTACAAGACAACTTTGGTTTGGTTTAGGTTTTTACTCTACAAAACTACCTCTCTAAAAACTGAAAAATTCGGATTCTATATATAGTGTTACAAACTGCGACGACATCACTCTTTAATTGTGACACCGTCGGGTGGCCGTGATTAGGTTTTCGTCTTGGCCACGTTATCATTGTGACGGTGTCACCTTATTCCTGTGACGCCGTCTCCTTCAGTCTCTGACACCGTCTGGATCAAATCTAGGCCGTCTGAGTTGCGACGCCCTACTCTTTTTAAACCTGATGCCGTCACTTGTAAATAAGCAATTTGGCTACTGATTCATCACAAAACATGTTCCGACGGCGTCACAAATAGAACCGACGCCGCCCCTTCGGTTCAGCAGCTTGAGTGTCTCGATTCTTGACTTTGGTCATTTTCTTCGTATATTCGCGCCTTTTCGTCCGAATAAGTGTCATTCCAGCAATTTGCCTTCAAGAGACCTAAAAATTGAAAATGAACGAAATAAAGTAGTAACGGATACAAAAGTGATCAATTAAGGGCTTAAATGACCCCTCAAAAAGGTACCTTTTAAATCCTTATCAACCATCAAATGGGATGGAATCCTAATATGCAAAACGGTTTTCCATTTCAAAACTTTGCATCATGGAATGCATACTCACCTTTTTCATATATGTCTAACATGAATGAAATGTTTAACACTAATGGACCCATGAACAAATGGGGACCAAACTTTTGAGTTAATTGTTTTCTTAGGTGTGCTTAAAGGTCGACCTAGATCCGGATGAATGGATCAAGGATAGCCGGTGCACGAGGCACATGACCGGTAATAAAGATTTATTTTCCACATATGAATCATTCAATGGAGGAAATGTGGTTTTTGGAAATAGCAAAAGCAAAATCATCGGTAAAGGTATGATTTCTAACAAATATCTAACTATTAACGATGTGTGTCACGTAGAAAACCTAAACTTTAACCTCTTAAGTTAGGACAAATATGTGATAAGAAGTGTAACGTACTTTTTAATGAAACCGGTAGTAAGATATTGAAAAACGGTATCACTATAAGTATAGGAATTAGGAAACATGGAGTCTATGTCATTAAAATCGGTAATGAACCTAAAGACAAACTTTTTCTTACTTCTATGGATGATACTTCGACCTTATGGCATCGAAGATTGGGTCATGCCAATATGCGACTTCTTCAATCGCTATCATCCAAAGATCTAGTAAGAGATCTACCAAAATTAAAATATGAACATCACTTTTGTGATGCTTGTAACGTAGGAAAACAAGTCCATGCTAGTCACAAAGCTAAAAACATGGTCTCTATAACTAAGTGTCTAGAATTACTACACATGGATTTATTTGGTCCATCCACTATCCAAAGTTATTGAGGAAACTACAACACTTTGGTTATATTGGATGATTACTCTAGATACACATGAACTAAATTTTTAAAGAATAAAACTGAAACGTTCGATTACTTTGAAATATTAAGTAAGAAAATTCAAAGACAATTAGGAAGTCCTATAGTGTCTATTAGAACGGATCATGGTAGGGAATTCGATAATGAAGTGCAATTTGGAGCCTTTTGTGACGCTAGTGGTATTACTTACAACTTCTCGGCTCCTCGCACTCCACAATCGAATGGGGTAGTTGAAAGAAAGATTAGAACCCTACAAGAAATGAGTCGCACCATGTTAAATGAGCAATCCATACCTCAAAAGTTTTGGTGCAATGCCGTTGATACATCAACGTACATACTTAACCGAGTCTTAATTAGACCATTTTTAGGTAAAACTCCATACGAGTTACTTCGAGGCAAAAAACCTACGTTAGATCATTTTAGAGTCTTTGGTAGCAAATGTTTTCTACTTAACACTAAAGATTACCTTACAAAGTTGATCATAAATTAACCGAAGGTATCTTTTTAGGTTAACTAAAACACAAGTTTTATAGTGCATAAATACAAGTATGCTCCTTAAAATGAAATGGAAAAAGAACTGGACTAGATCTTTGATATGGGCCACATAGCATAACAGCATATTAGATAAAAATTGTGAGGCCCTAATGATACGTGACATGTGTAGTTGACCACCATGCACAGGCTCATATCTAGCGATGCATATGTGTGCTATATTTTAGGTGGTTGTCACTCGCGCGTTGCGTCGAAGTTATTTTAATCAAACAAATCGTTTTGTTTGGTGTTTTGTTTGGCTATTGTGTTGATTTTTTATGGTGTTGTCCATCTTAACATTGAGGTACATATTATCATATATAGCGAAATCTATAAATTGGTTACTTTATTGAGTTTTTTCTTTGACTATAGTATTTTTAAAATTTATTTAATATAACATAGTACTTTCAAATTTATTTAACAAAACATAATATATTTACATAAACCTAAGTATTTTACAAAAACAAACGAACTAAAAGCACAACAAAAAAACTCCCACATATGACACATACAACTAAAGAAAAAGAGGAAATCATTATGGGTTCATCCCTTTTGGTAGCGGGAAAAGAGTGTGCCCAAGTATTCATTTTGCCAACACCTTGATAGGGCGTATTCATGCAAATGTGGTTCATAAGTTTGATTTTGCGCTTCCCGGTGGAGGGGGAGGGGAGACTTTGGATATGAGTGAGAGTAGTTCTCTTAAAATCTAGGAAAACAACTATAAATTCATAAAGTACTTTACAAAAAAACTCATTATGCTCTATCTATTTCACTTATTGTCATAACACATAGTCGTTTTCATTTTATTCGGTTATTTTCTCCCCGTTTTCGTAAATTGTCCATTTTTATCCCTTTTCATTTTAATCTGTCCGGATAAAAACAGATAAAAACGGTTAAAACTGTTTGTATCATCCACGTCAAAACGGTTAAAAACGGATAAAAATTGACAGAAAATATCACGGATAAAACGGATAAAAACCATCTTTATTATCCACGTTAAAACGGATAAAAACGGAGAGAAAATAACCAAATAAAATGAAAACGGTTATGTATTATGACAATAAGTGAAGTAGATACAGCATAATGAGTTTTCTTTTGTAAAGTACGTTATGAATTTATAGTTTTTTCCTAAAATCTATCGAAAGAATCATTTACTTCTTGTTGCTACTCCACATTCTCAGTTGTAGCTAGCTCGTGTGTCCTTTGAAACTAAGTCTCAATAATATATTGTCTATGCTAGTGTTGTATTTTACCGTTAAACATGTCCAATAAGAGACCATAGAGTACCTTGCTTCTTTAGGGGGCGTTTGGTTCACAAATTTAAAAAACGTGGATTTAAATTCTTGGGGTATTTTTAACCCCAACGTGTTTCAAATCTTGGGTTTATAATTTTAAATCACGTTTGGTTGACACAAATCATATAACAAGATTTGGCATTTAAATAAGGATAAATTACAAAATTGTCCCTTTTAAGTTATCTTTTTTGTTTTTCAAAATTTTAATGGTCTGTTCTTCAGTGGTGCACTTTTATCACAACATGATCCATTTTTCTTGAATTGTTCTTCAAAATTGCTTACAGTAAACCATTTGTCATGAAATTTATCAAAGACCCAAAATTAAAACAAATGACAACACTTGCATAAAAGAATCAAACTAACCTTTGTTTAGATCTCTTAAAACTGAACCAACTCAAAGTGATAAAAACATCATCAATAATAAGATTGAAGCAATCAGAAAGCGACGGATCAAAATATTAAATTTAATTGACAAATTTCCTAAAATATAACGAAACCCTAAAAATTAAATTGATGCAGTCAATAGCTAAAATTGATCCAATAAAAAATATAATCAAACAATTACAAATGATTACTTTTAGTATATCATCTTTGCAAGCCATCGATTATACCAATCGTTGGAGATCAAAAGAATCGTAGGATACCAAAGGGTGGGATGGAGGCTTTGAAAGAATGAAGAAGGGTATGGGCTACAGAGAAAGAAGAATATTATGTTTTGTGTGAGGGGTAGATTTGTCTTCTATATACCTATATAACTTCCGTGTTTGAAAAACAGCCCATCTCTAATGAATTGATAAACCTCCACTTGTTGTATTTTAATATTAAAACCTCCACCTTAAAAGTCCAACCAAACACGTACATTCATTGTTTTTTAATTTTAAATACACCAAAATCCTTTGAAATTGGCCCAACCAAACAGGTAATGAGAGTACCTTGCTTTGTCAATGATATTTGATTCGTTTGAATCGGTTAAAAAGATATCATAATTGACACTGACAACAGAAAAGGACCAAATAAGAATATGATGTAGAAAATAAATTGCAGACCAGCTAATGAAACTGCGGACACAAACAGGCAAACACAATGTATGTGTCCTATGTGGGAGTTTTTTTGTTGTGCTTTTAGTTTGTTTGTTTTCGTAAAATACTTAGGGTGCGTTTGTTTTCCTAATAGGTTTAGCTTTATGATTTACTTTAGGATTATACATAAAGATTTGGGTTAGATATCATGAGTGGCCCACATGCGTAATATTAAATAGAAAAGAAAATAGTCAATATATCTCTGAATCTTCAAAGAAAACAAATGGTGGCAAAACACTCCACGTCTTGCATTCACCAAAAAGATAATCATTTTTCTCAGTCCCACCTCCTTAGCCTACTTTTTAACATGCCCAAATATTTGGTTTCTTGTGGGCCCTGCCAACCCCATCCCTCACTCCAAACATATGTTATGAAGCCAAATCCAAATATTTATGTTGAACCACCTAAACCAAACGCCTCCTTAGGTTTATATAAAGGTAGTATGTTTTGTTAAATAAATTTTATAGTACTATGGTCAAAGAAAACTCCTACTTTTTTAATAGTTTGAAAGAAATCTTTGTGACAAGAACTTTATTAAAACGGTGAAACGAAACCGTATTCAATCGTAAATGATAGTTATTATATTTATTATTTAGCTCCATTTATGCGACCTATGAATTTATCCATTTAAGGTTACCAACTTATATAAGCTGCAAGTTTAAGTGAGATAAAGTCATAAACCATGAAAAAATTGTAGTAATAGCTTACTAGATGTCACGAAAGAGTTGGCCCTAAACTATGTAGTACTTTTGTGACTAGCAAGTTAGTCCAATTTTAAAGCCCATGTTGTTCTAGTACATAACTAGATATTTGGAACTTTTATTATTATTATTATTATTGTTATTATTATTTTTTATTTATTACATTTTAAGTTGTAATCACTTCCTGTTAATATGCTTTTGTACTCATGGCCGGTTACAAAGTTGGTTTTATAATTCAGGTTACACTTGAAACTCTAATGGTTATACCTCGTATCCACTTTGGCATGTTTCAAGCATTGTTACCCCTTCATATTACATTAAAGAGGAATGATTGTCCCTCACGTTATGTGATACACATTCCATAGAAACAACTTCGATGTACTAGCTATGCGTTTTGTTTAAGCACATTGTCATCAAGCACGCCACGCCACGCAAAAACTAGGCAACGTAGGATTTCTAGTCCGATTGTTAGCCATTGTTATTTGTTAGTAAGAGATTCCATCAGGCACGCCACGCAAATATATAGTTTATCTTTATGAGGGATGTTAGTTGTGTCCACAAAGATGTGAAAATTATGAATTCAAAAGTAAATAGATTATCGTCTGAACTTAGTTTAACCAGTTTGACATCATATGCACCTCGAACGATAAATTAACCATGCGTGGATTCTTGTTGCAACAATCCATCATTATTATGATGGCTGTGTTTATTGGAAATACAAATAGTGATATGTTGAAAAAAGGGTCTATGAAACACTAGAAAAGGTAATATTTTATTTATATTCTTTCGTTAGGAATGTTAAAAGGCAAACGATGGACCGAATTTAGGCTGTCCAACTTTTGTATTTGATTAATATCACAAGTCTTTACTTATTTAAAGCTCAAAAAATATTTGTCTAGTTATTATATACATGTCTATGTCATTATGGACATGGGTTATTCAAATCAGTAACATAAAATACATGTAATTGGTTCTTAGTGAAACTTTATACTTCGATCAAACACCTAATTCAAGGAACCTTAGCGCATCCACTATGTTAAACCTTTATAAAGGTTTATAGTTTTATTATTGCATTAATTTATAAACCTTGAACCTATCTTCACTATGTACAAACCTCATAAAACTTTATAAACATCATACAAAACCCAAATGCATTAAATTATAAAGAGGTTCAATATTCTAGACCTATTCATTTTAGACCTTTTTATAAACCTATCTTCACTATGGTTTTTAAGTTCTTAGACCTCTTCATCACTTTATAAACAGGGCCGGCTTTAGGGGAGTGCGAGAGGTGCGATTGCACAGGGCCACCGCTTGATGAGGGCCACCAAATTTCATGCACTTCTATTATATATATGAACACAATATGAGACTCGAGCTTAATTAATTCATGCACTATTTATACATATGTATGTTATGTGTGTGTTTGAGGGTCTCTTTATAGTAATGGCACGGGGCCACTGAAATCCACAAGACAACCCTGTTTATAAACATTTTGATAAACTACTATAGTGGATGCTTAGGATAAATGTTAAGGAAATTGATATGTGTTAGTACTCATCTCTTTGACCATCTTATAAATTGACCAACCGACGCCACAAGCACAATACAACTAGCTTCGGTTTAATGGGATAACATACATGTAACTTGGGCGATATTATGTCACCATGGTGCATATATTCTTCAAGTCCACATCAAGGTCTGCGAACGGAAAGTATATAAACCAGTAGTTTGGCCTATGATACTCGTAATTTTGAACTTTTAGTTTCAATAGCTACAGTTTTTGCAAGAGAGTTTACACGTCAAAAGCTTATAACTTTTTTCCTAAGGGTTAATAATTGAGACTCCTGGTAAAAATACGACATTGAATATTAATCAATGTTTTGAAACCCGGGTCGACCCGGTCGGGTTAACCGGTTGGACCGGTTTCGGGGAAAAAACTGGTCAAAATAACCCGGGTTTCTAAAATCGGGTTAACCGGTTAGACCCGCCGGGTTTTGAGTGACCCGGGTCAACCCGGTTCTCGATACCCGGCCGGGTTTGGTTTTTTTCATTTTTTTTTATAAAAACCGGGTTGACCCGGTGGTTGAACCGGTTGACCCGGTTATTTTTTATTTTATATTTTTTGATAGAAAACCGGGTTGACCCGGCGGTCGAACCGGTTGACCCGGTGACCAGTGACTCGACCGGGTCGATTATAAACCCGGTTTTCAAAACATTGATATTAATTTAGGAAGAAATGAAATAACTTAGATTACATATGGGTTATCGAAAAACTTGTATTTGATTATATAGGTTTTTTTTATCCCTTGAAGTTATTTCAACATGTCAATTGTTTTTACTACATTGGTTTATATCAAGTAGTCACAAAAATTTTCTTTGACTAGATAGGTTCATCATCACCAAATAGCCTAGTGTTGATGCCTGTCATTTTCTTATAAAATGCCTTAGGGTTTAAGCTTCTACATGTATATATGGGTCGTTGGGGAAAAGGTCGGAAACAATGATGAAGATACATTTTTTTGGACGCGTACATCTGAGTCTAAAACTTAAACTTGTTGTTTATCCATTTGTCAAAAATGTTGTCTTAATATCTCTTGAGGTAAAATTAAAATTCGATATACGAGAAGAAAAACGTGTTTAAAATTCCAACCGATTTCAGGTGCTATTTTCTTCCATAAGAATTAAGCTCTTTGATAACCCTTTGTGTTTTAACGACACATGTTAAAGAGGGTCCTAAAGCGTGGATGTCACCTTCCGAATAATCATCAGCTAGTGATTGATTCCCATTATTCTTTAGCATCAGACTCACAAGTACTTACTAATCATTCAAAAAATGACACTCAAGGTGTGAGACCTTATTTAACGTAAGTCACTATTAATAAAGACTTTGAGGCATAACTTTTGAAGTAAAACAAAAAGAAAATTAGTGGCTGTGAACGTGAGTGAAAGAAAAAGAAAAAAAGCAAGTCAAAAATGGTCTTAAACATGCATTAATGATAGCCGCGTAAAAAATATTCTCACATACTTTTTATTTTGGATAACAACAGCTTTTGTTATCACAAAAGCCAAACATATCACTATACAATCATATTACCCATAGTTGTCCGGATCCCGATACTCCGATCCGATCATACTTTTCTCGGATTACAAAAAAAAATTATAAATTTATGGGTTTTTTTTTTTTTTCCTTCAGAAATTCAAAAAACAACATGTAAATCTTTTAGAACATTTCATAATCATAATTTAGGACGAAATTTCTATGAAACATTCATAGTATTTTGTGTTTATAATGTATAATAACTTATAAATTTGTATAATATTACAAAAACTATTAAAAAATAATATTAGAGCGAAATCTTAAGATCTCGATCAAATCTTACAATTACGAACTTACAAAAACGAAAATAATATCCGGATCTTGAAAACCTTGAATTATTACCCAAACCACCGACGCAAAAGAGCTGCCTATTTTATTTCCTTAAAAAGTGTTCAATGATCATTCCCATTTTACAAGAAATAGGTAGCAGCAATGCCAACTGAAGAAACTGTCACTCAAACCATCATAAAAATGGTCCATATAGACAATACTACCCCTACTCTCACATGCCAAATTTATTTTCTCATCACCAAAACATTTTATTTGATATTTATTCATACACTTTATTATTTATTTATATATATGTTAAAACATACAAAATAATATGTCACTTTGGTATAATCACCACTAAGGGTGTCAGTAGGGTCGAGTTGACCCGACTCGAACCTGAACCTGAACTCGATAAGGCTTATCGGGTCGGGTTTAATCGGGTTAAAAATCTTGTCGGGTTGTTTTGACCCGAACCCGATAACTCGATGGTATCATCAGATCGAGTTAGGGTTAGATAATTATTTCTATCGGGTTATCGGGTCAACCTGATAAGACCCGAAATCAATTTTAAAATTTTTCTCCTAGTATTTTTAAAAGCCGAGTATCATCATGGTAGCAACCAATTTGGATATTAGTAGATTATAATTATGTTGAGAAAGAATTCTTGAATCCTAGGGTGATAGAGTTCACTTCTTTGTTACTGTAGCACTTTTCTTTTTCTTATTATCTAAAAATGTTCAGTATTTGTCGTTTCTTGTATGTTTTATAAGAGATATACACATACATTGGTGTGAATTTGTGAATTTAAGTCTTGGAAGAAATACGAGAAACAGTAATACATATTACATCCTATTGTAGCATCCAACTTTCTTTATCATCCTATTGTATGCATCCAACATCCTTAATTTTTATATTCGTAGGCATCCAACATCCTTAATTTTTCTAGTGTCATCTCACTTTTTTGCGCTACAGGCCTACAATAGGAAAAATAAGATAGTTGGATGTTACAATAGGAAAATTAAAAGTTTGATGTCTACAAAAAGAAAAAAGTGGCAAGTTAGATGCATTTTTAAACCATTTTCCCTTATATGTTCTGTTCGTATAATTCTTAAGAAGACCGCATGTGTATATTAGTTTTAGCAAGCATTTTTTTGGGTACATTATTTTTATTGCTCATTTGTTGTATCACCCGATAACCCGAATCACCCGAACTCGATAACCCGATTCCTTATGGGGTCGGGTTGCGGGTGAGTTTTAAAAAAAACAAAACCCGACTCACCCGACCCGATATCCCGATAACACGCCTAGTCACCACTAGGGTGAGATGAGTCTAATTCGCTCGTGAAAAACTCAAGATTAAAGTGATAAAAAGGCTTGATGGCTACACACTATCAAGGTAAGAGTTACATACCATAAAAAAAAAATTATTAATATTTTATTACTTTCATAATATTATTTTTAGTATAAAATGTGAAATTAAAAAATAAAAGTGAAATTATAAAATTTAATAAGTTAAAAGTATTAAAATACAAAAATACAGAGCATGATACCTTAAAAACTATCTGTGTTATATTAATAAAATGACTAAAATTGTCATAACATAAACCATAAATTTAAAATAGTTCAAGGCAAAATATATTGAAAAGAAAACATTAAAAACTTTCTTATTTTGTCAATAAAACGGATAATAAAAGGGTGGGAGAGGTAGGTGGTGGTATGTAAATCCTATCACCGATGAACAACTAAAATGAGTTGAGTTTAAACGAGTTCAAGCTTAAGCTCAAACTTATGTATAAAGCTCATTTATTAATTGAACTCAAGCCCTAGCTTTAAATAAAAAGCTAGATTAGAGACACTATGATAATTTAAATATTAAGCGTATTATTACATATTATACGTTACACATTTGTATTATAGGCGATCTTATAAATGAGTTTTATAACAAGCTTTATAATGAGCTTATACTATAAATCCTATGAGCCGAGCTCAAAATTTTAATTTGCACATTGTAAAGACGAGTCGCACCTGTATAATATATCACGAGACAATAAGCTTAAGAAATCGAGGCGAGCTTGAGCTCAAGATTTATAAAACTTAGATGAGCCGAACTCGAGCTCTGGCAGTCTTGGGCTTGGGTCAGCTTGTTTCCACCCTCTCCACCGTCACTAAGCGAAGCAAAAACTTGAGGATCGCGCGTAATGATCATCACATTACTTAAAGTGGAGGTAATGGTCATCAAACCTATCACTTTCACGTCAACGGCATATCATCATTCTAAACACCAGTAAACCTACCCACCAAATAGGTGTAGTGGTGACCAACAACTTAAACACATAAAAACACTTCACTTTATATAAACATATCCCATAATATACCGTACAAATACATAAAAATAGAGTGCAAAGCGTTCGTTAGTTTGCACCACCAAACCTGTAACACCCCAAAAAATGGTTTGCAGTGGAAGAAAATGTTAATGGGGTGCTACTCAATTAGATCACCACAAAAGGTATAAAATAATAGATTTTCCTTAAAAGATTTCATTTATTTCGGTAAAACAAAGTTTACATCATTGTTTTGGTGCGGAAAATATAGGTCCATGAAAGAATTTAAGTGGTCCCCAAAATATATCAAAGTCTTCTATGACCATGTCATGCCATTGCCCAAGCCCCTCCAAAGTTTAGCTGTCGTCTTTTATCCTGAAACTACATGCTAAAAAGTCAACACAACGGTTGCGTGAATTCATAGGTTTAATCAAATAAATGGTTGATCACAAGATATATCAGTTTGAAAAATTAACAATGTACGCATACAAAGTCTTGGTAAACCTGGGCTAAGATGGTATAGGCCCATAATAGAAAATGGTTATTATTGCCCTAAGCTCATGACACCAAGACTTAACTGCATACACCTAATTACTGGTGTACGTGCTTTTTGCCCCCAAAGAGGTAATTGCCAATTACATATTGAAATTTAAATATAGTGCGCCCCGTTATTTTCGATAACCAAGACGGGGTCGTTAATCCCCTTGGTGCTATCCACAATATTTGCGTTCACTCACGGTGACTAATGGTTCATGATGTAGAGGTCTTTTGGCAAGTTACTTAGGCAATAATAATATCAGAAAAACAGCATACAGTTTTCAAACAATTGTGATAAAAAAAGTAGTAGCAGCATGCATAGTTTTAAAAAGCGCGCCTAGGGATTTTTTCGGATCGAGGCTCACGACATGCATAAATCCCATAAAAAGCGCAACGCCTTGGGGCTTTTTGCGCCTTTGCGCCTTAGGGCTTTTTGCGCCTCGGAGATGTAACAGGTTTTGGGGCTTTTTTCTAAATATTAAGATAAGATACTTGGGCCTTATAAATTATATGCATGTGCCTTTTAAGTTATATCTAATAACCCTAATTTGGAAAAAAAACTAAAACACACAATCAAGTGGGTAACTATAGATTCTGATCATTTTACAAATATGTAATCTCTATCACGTCATAAGTTTATATCTTGAACTGAATTTTATTGATTTGTAAATAACGTCATAAGTTTATTTTATCTTCAAGCATCACATCATAGGGTGAGTATTTGTCTGATTTGCAGTATTAAACTGATTTTATGTTTATTTTATTGATTGTTATTTTTTAACAAGTAACTTTGTTTCATTAAGTATTTTCTTTATGACATATTATCATGAAAATGTGACGTTATGCCTTGAATATTAATATGTTGTTTGTTTGATATTTTGGGTTAAATTGTGAGCTTTGTTAGATGTAAGTCTGCAAGTGTAGGACACAAGCATATTTAGTATGATATGGATTTTAATCTATATGTAGTTCATCGAGCTAAAGAGTTGATACATTTGAGAAGTGACAACTGATCCATTTTAATTTTTATAATGGCTATATGTGTCATGTATTAAGTATTTAATGTTATTTTGTGTTATTTAAGCTACATAAATAGTCACATATATTATGAAAAAACTTAATGTATTTAGTGCGCCTCGTATTCGTGAATCCTGCGCCTCGCATCGAGGCTCTTTGGTCTCCTTCGCGCGTTAGTGCGCCTTGAGCCTTTCAAAACATTGGTAGCATGTATTCTCCCTCAATGAGTTTTTAAAACAGTTAAAATAGTAAAAGTGGAGCTATGAACTCACCTTAGTAATGTGTATATATATATCCAGTGGCGGAGCCAGGAGTAAACTTCAGGGGTAGCGGAAAAAAAAAGTTAACCATAATTTTTTTTTAACCGTACATTTGAATAATTAAAAAAACACAATAATAAAATAAGTTAAACAAATACCTAATAGATCTCAAAAATCTCCTTTTCGGTCTTTCATAGCTTGAAAACGAACTATTACATCCTCATTCGTTACTTCGTCAAATGTCTCTCCTTCAACAGCACATACCATAGCATTGTTCAAATATTCATCCCCCATTCGATTCCGCAAATCCGTTTTAATAAGCTTCATTTTAGAAAAGCATCTTTCAACAGTTGCGGTTGAAACTGGTAAAACCAATGCAAGCTTCAAAATCCGATAAAATAAAGGAAATGAGAGATTTTTTCCCGTATCCACCATTACCCGAGCTAGGTGACAAATCCCATCCAAATTCAAAAATCTATCATCTTCCTTTACCGAGTGATAAAAGACTTTAAGCTCACCCAAAATACACCCCCTATCGTTCATATTAAAATCAACCGAATACATCTCACAAAAGGCTACTATCTTAGTTGAAAGATTTAAGATACAAACTTAATACTTACTTGTGATATGCTCAGGTGGTTATTTGCTAACATAGAAACAATGGCTTGTTTTAGAGTAGAAGAAGATGTATTTGTCACATGAGCAATTCCAATAAAACTCTCTTTAAAAACTCCGAGTTTGTCAACATATCTCAAAACAACAGACATTTGTTCCTTTAAAGATACGTCACTAGACTCATCCACTAACAAACCAAACACATTATCTTTAAGTTCATCACAAATCCTTTTACTTACCTCTTTTGCAAAGCATTCAATAATGTCCTTTTGTATTGGTGGAGACGTCAACTTATTATTCTTCTTTGCATTCCCCAATGTATACTTACCAATCTCCGGGTTCATCTCACTAACCAACTTTAAATTTGAAAGAAAACATCCCTTAGAACGAGAACTCTCCGATTCATCATGACCTATAAATGGTAATCTATTCTCTAGGCAGTGTCTAGCACTAATAACAGATCCTAATAATCTGTACCGATTTGCAACCTTTTCTTGTTCACTTATAAATTTTAGCTTCACATCAATGGCTTGCTTTTGTTTCAAGAGATCCTCACATTTTTTCATCGCCTTATTATGATGACTATTAACTGACCCAACATGATCTTTTAAGGCATTTGATTTACTCCAACTACAAAAGCCTTCGCTTGAAAAAACATCTCTTCCACCTTGATTGCCAACTTTTTCTTTAAATAAATAACAATATAAGCAATAGGCTTTGTCTGATTTAACACTATACTCTAACCACGGGTATGTATCAAACCATTGTACAACAAAACGTCTCTTATCTTTACCATACATTTTGGTTGGAAATTTATGATTTCGTGGTTGAAAAGCTTTTTTAAAAAGATAGTGTCTTCTTATATCATCCACTTGATTAGGATGATAACTAGCAATCGGTGGTCTATCAAAAGGGTCCGAAGGTAGATCATTCAAATCAAATCCATTTGGAATCGAACCCGAAGGAATTGAACCCGAAGGAGTTGAACCAATATCATCAACATTATTAGAACCAACATCATCCTTTTGAAATTTTCTTTTAAAGAAATTGCCAATATGCACTTATTTTTTCATGTTTTAACTTTCAAAAATCAAGTCCCTGTATAAAATTGAACCACAATCTAATCAGTAACTTACTAACTTGTCTAGACTTTCAAAAATCAATTACATTTAATAAAATTACATAAGGCAGGAAGGGGCGAAAGGGGAAGGGCAGAAGCAAAATCAACCCTTAATTCCTAATCTAATCACTAATCTGAAATCACAACCAAAATTAACCCTAAGTCCCTAATACTAAGAATGAAAATTAATAAATTATTAAATAGACTTGAAAGTTTGAAATTACCTAAGGGGTAAGGCTGTAAGCGTGTGCGTGTAAGGCAGGAAGGGCCGAACTCCGAAAGGCAGAAGCATAAGCTTTTAAGGTTTTTTTTTTTTTTTTTTTTCTTCTGGTCTTTAACTCAGTAACTTGTGTAGTTGTGTAGACTTTTATTTTATTAAATTGATAGGTTTTGTATGTTTTTTATGGTGGAGAACAAGCTGTCATCAACATATCACTTTTAACTTTTTAAAGTGTGTTTAAAAATGGGCCTTAGAGTTATTTTTAAACATTTAGTGGGATTGGGCCTTAGAGTTTTTTTGAAGTTTTTTTAAAGAATGATATGGGTCTTGTCAAATTTATTTAGGGGTAGCGAAAATTTGTTTCAGGGGTAGCGAAACACGAAATATAGTACGAAAAACGTAAAAAAAAAAAAAATCCACTACCGGATAAAAGTTCAGAGGTAGCGGTCGCTACCCCTGAACTACAAGTGCCTCCGCCCATGTATATATCGTAATGTAAGTAAAACTCTCGATATTATCGTAATGTAAGTAAAACTCTCGTTTAGTGTTTAAAAATAATTAATGATCAGTTAAACTATTTACTTTAAATATTTTAAGTTAACGTGTATAATGGCTACGTAAAATATTTTATTGTGTATAAGTTAATATATAAGTAGTTTAAAGTTAAGGTATTTATATATGTCCCGAAACCATTAAAACTTAAGTGTAAGTTTTATAAAATTGTCGTAACCCGTTCGTAAATATACATTTAAAAGTTTTTCCAAATTTATAATTTTAACCCTCAACTTTCAAAAAGTTATATTTTTAACCCAAAACTTAATGGTAATTTATGTGTTTTTATCCCAATATTTCTGAAAATGACAACATACACCCTCCATGCACACGTTATATTTTTGTAATTGACACAAAGTTTGCCATAATCTATATTTTCCACCCTAGCTCCGAAATAATTGCGTTTTTAGTCCAGCAACTTACAACTTTTAAAACTTAGTCTTTCTTTTTATAAAAATCAGTTTTGTTGGCTTAACCAAAGCTTATCACAACTGCTTTTATTATGACGCATTTATCCGAGAAGGGTCGTTGGGCCGTTAAGGCTCAAACCGAGGCCCGATCGACTTGGTCCCACCAACGAATCAGGTTACACAACACTGATATGTTTGAATCAAGTTACACAATTATAATTTTATCCTTTTGTGCATGTATTGATATTAATATTAACAATAAAGCACAACTCTCATAGAAAATATACCTGCGAAGCACATATTTGGTTTGTAAAAAAGTAAAAATAAATAAATAAAATAAAATAGGACATGCTAGTTACGAGTACGGGTAATGTATATTTTTTTGTCGTGAAAAGTCGGTTTTTCTCACCACACAAGTCTACACGATACAAGACCAAGCATGCTTACTATCGACCCAAGTTCATGTGTTAGAGTCTGTCGAGTTTGTTTCCACATGCACAAGTGACAAGACAATTTAATACGTATTGAAGTAGGTTGAAGTTTACTTACGAGACCTATAAGGTGGTGAAGATGTACGAGTGGTAAGACGACGAGGGTAGCAAGGTTCAAGCTTCCACAACACTTTAACCCTTAACGAACCCAACTAAATGATTTCCATAACCCGTAGTAACTACCCAAAATCTCCCTTTTCCTTGCCTTGTGACTTCGACAGTTGAGGTAGCAAATGAGTATATGAGTTTGTGATTTGAGAGGTCTTGTAAGTGTGAGAATTATGAAGTGAGGGAACTCATGAGAGGTGATAAGTGAGGCAAGGAAAGATAACCTTATATAGCCATGGAAAGGCATAGCATTTGCTATGGTTTTTGTTTGGCAGAACTTAGACGCAAGGAAAAAAATAATAGAAAGGGAGCATGGTGTCTCGTGTGTGAAACTGTGACGGACCACAAGAGTACATTCATTTTCTTTCGGTTTAACACACAAAAAGGAAAAAGTAGGAGGTTATGGTATAGAAAAGTTATTGAAGTTTTTCAAAAATTTGTCTTAAGTCACTACAACAATTGGATGGACGGGCGAGGAGAATTTCGCCGGGGACACACAGTCCCCGGCGAAAGTCACTAAACGACAAAATTGAATCTGACGTGGCACACGAATTCGATGACTTGCTGTGAAAATTTCAACGCACACTTTCCGCGGGGACATGTCCCCGGAGAAAGTAAGTTTGATTTTTATTAAACTTTGACCGGATTGTCCAAATTCAACGCAAAGTTTCTCCGGGGACTTGTCCCCGCCAATAGTACTTTCAACTTTTATCAAAATTTGGCCAAAGTCAAAAGCGTGTTAATCGTTCACGGGAAAATTCCCGCTAAACTGTCCCCGACAAAAATTATATTTTAAAAAAAATATACTTTATTGTCGATATAATACAATGGCTGATTATACGCCGAAAAAAGAGTAATCACTGGTTTTATCGTCGAGTTGCCATTGATGTCTAGTTCTTTTTCCAATAGGCAAGTTAAAAAAATCCATTATGATCAAACAATGTTGTTTAAAAGTTTGACTTTTTTGAAGTTTTTTTTTTTTTGTGATAATCATATGAAATGAACTGTTTTTTAATGAAGAATATGAAGCATCAGTGTCAAGTGTGTGTTTTTTTGGTGTAATAAGTATGTGAGAGAGATATGAGTTATGGCGGGTTTTTAATTGATGTGATTTTTTTGTAATCAGTCCAAGAAATTTTTTGTTACTTTTTTTAGTTTGGTTAGTAATGTGTAGTGGTGCAAGTTGAGCTTGTTAATATTGAATATGATGTATACCGCACGCAAATTGCCTACCGTCAAATACTTGCAACAATTAACATGATACGTATACCATAGCACCTATAGTCGGTCGTTTAACATGATACGTATGCCATAGCACCTATACTTGGTCGTTAAACATGATACGTATACCATAGCACCTATACTCGGCCGTTAAACATGATACGTATACCATAGCACCTATACTCGGTCGTTAAACATGATACGTATACCATAGCACCTATACTCGGTCGTTAAACATGATACGTATACCATAGCACCTATACTCGGTCGTTAAACATGATACGTATACCATAGCACCTATACTCGGTCGTTAAACATGATACGTATACCATAGCACCTACACTCGGTCGTTAAACATGATACGTATACCATAGCACCCATACCCGGTCGTTAAACATGATACGTATACCATAGCACCCATACTCGGTCGTTAAACATGATACGTATACCATAGCACCGATACTCGGTCGTTTAACATGATACGTATACCATAGCACCCATACTCGGTCGTTAAACATGACACGTATACCATAGCACCCATACTCGGTCGTTAAACATGACACGTATACCATAGCACCCATACTCGGTCGTTAAACATGACACGTATACCATAGCACCCATACTCGGTCGTTAAACATGACACGTTGATTCGTTGTGAAGTGAGTGGTGAAAAACACAATATCAACGTATATCAAAATAACCGTAAAATTCGACAAATCAACCCTTTAGGAAAAAGGTCAACGTGCCAAACCTCACGGGTGTGATAAAAGTGATACCGGGAACTGATTTCCCCGGGTCGTGTCCCAACGAGGTGTGAAATTGACGGGATCGTTGAGTTTCGTGATTACGGACTTGAATTGGTTTTTAAATGATTTGGATTTGATTACGTATTCTACAAATTAATGAACGGGAAAGTAATTAAGGCAAGGGAACCCTAATAAACTACAAACTAACTACTACTAAGCCTAAGGAATGATAAAACGAAGCTACACTAAGTCCTAGGGTGCAAAAACGTAAAAACGAAAAAACGGAAAAACAACCCGAGCCATAAACGTAAAACTTTTGAAATTTAAGGGCTACGGGTGTGAAATCAATTTTCCTACGATCTATTTGACTAAGAATAATTTTAGGAAAAAGCGGAATATTTTTTTGACTTTTAAATTAATTTCTACAATTAAAACGATTAAACACTAATTAAATTATTAAAAATACTAAACTAATCAAGAAAAATCTGAAAATTTACAGAAAACTACTTTAAGTAACTCGATTCGATAAAATTAAAAACCGTGGTGGTGCTTTGTAAAATAAGCAGGAAATAAGCTAAAAAGGGCTTATGAGTAAAACTGTCAAAGAGTCCTTAAATGATCAGTTTGTGCAACATTCAACGAGATAAGACCCAAGGGCGCAATGGTTAGTGTGTTGTGTTATGAGGTGGATGGCGTGGGTTCGAGTCCCAGCCATGCCATTTTTTAAAGACCTTTTTTTTTTCTCAGTTTTGCTTTTCAAAACTTCAAGATGCAACCAAATTGAGCACTTTTACAAAAACTTTACTTATGAAAACCTTGGGAATAAGCTGTAAACAGCTTATATCTTAACTGTTTTGGACAAGTTGTTTTGACAGATCTTAAACAAACACCCCTTTTGAGTTAGGCAACTAATCCAAACACCTTTACTGTTGTAAGATATGACAGTGAGATCTAACCACAGATAAGCAAAAACAATAAAAGTTTTACAAATGAACCAACATCACACTAAACACTAGATAATAGCAATAATCTATTAGAAACTGAGGCAAGCTAAATTAACAAGGAAAATCAGTTGGTAAACCAAACGCCCTTAGTGGAATCCTAGAACTGATGAAGGATCAAGCAAACCACAAGGAGGTTCAATAAGCATTCCAAGAATCAACTACAAGACTATGATAATCCTAACCTATGCTAAAAGAACAACTAATAACTGAAGTGTGCTAAATCAAAATCCAATAAGCCACTGAGTAAAAGAAAGAATGAAGGAGACCTGTGGTACAGCAAGCTGCAAACAGCTAAGGGGTGTCTGTTTAGAGCTTAATTCCAAGCTAGAAAGGAGATCCAACTAGAGAGATAAGGCTGCACAAACAATGTTAAGCTAGCATAGATTCAAGAAAAACAAGTGTCACCCAAGGTTAAGCTGTTTAGAGCTTGAAATTCAGCTGAGATCAGCTTTGTATGTTTTACTTGCTGAGACAGATCCAAAAAGTGAAAAAGGACAGATTTTGAGTGCAGTCTAAACTAAGCTTAAGCTATCCGAGATCCAAATAAAATGAAGATAAAGTGAGATGGTTGGATAAAGATGCAAGAAAAACACATTTTACAGAACCTGGACTTCAAATCATCTATCAAATAAGCTCATGAACATCAACCCATGCTACTGTTCTGTGCAGTTTAGAAAAGACAGGAAACACTTTTTTTTTCAAACTTAATACTTATACAACTTTTTCAATCAACTTGCAAGCTTGTAAAAAGGACTTGTGAACTCAAAATGAGTTTGACTACAAAAGTCAAACGGGTTAAAATGAAACTTTTGACTAATTTCTAACTTAAAACCAACACTCCCTTAACTGGTATTTTTCTTCTTTAGCAAACAGTTTGACCCTTTTTTTTTCTTGATCTTTGAACTCAAATCATTAACAGCTTTCAAATGAGATTAACATAACATTTAGAGAAAAAAGAAACTTTTCATTAACTTAAAATAAACATTACAATAGAAAATTAAAAACATTTAAAACTAAATTTTATCTAAAAACTAGGGGTGCCTTCACTTGGCTTACATTAGCTCCTATTTATACTAAACCTAAGTCTTGGGTCTTCCAGTCTTGTTCTTCATGTTGTGCTTCTTTTCTGAGAGCAGCCAAGTTAAATCCATCCTTTGTGCTTTCTTGAGTCAATCATGGCCCTTGATCAGGTAGGTACCACTTTGAGTGAATCTTGGCCATCCATTGAACTTTTTGAAGCTGGGATTTGTGACATGGCTATTTGAATGAGCTGGAAAAAATGAAAGTGGGTTTGGGATTTGGGTGTATCCGGTTAAAGGAGATTAAGGTGGGTTTGGGTAAAGGTGCAGCTGGGTAAAAGGGTAAATGGGGGTGGAGTGTTTGGGGAGAAGTAAAAGAGGGAGGGTATCTAGGGTTTGTGGGGAGCAGGGAAAGATATCTAGGGTTCTGGGTTTGATGTTTTGTTTGGGCGGGAAGGGGAAGAAGACAGAGGTGGGGATGGGTATTATTAGCTCGGGTTGAAGGAACGGGTCAGGGGATGGGTTGGGTTGTTTGTTAACTTTTGGGCCTTGGTTAGATAATTGGACTTAGGATTATTAGTGAAACCCATTTAACATTTAGGGACCAAATGTGTAACATCCGAAAATCCAAGGACCATTCATGTAATTTCTGCAAAGTATTCCAAGGGCCTTACTTGTGAATCTCAAATAGTGTAAGGACTGAACTTGCCAAATTGTGAAACCTGAGGACTAAACTTGACAATTTTAAAAATCCAGGGATCACAACTGTAATTTCTCAAACTTTTGAAATTTATCACCAAAGGACTAATTATGACAACTTATGATTTTAAAATGACCTTTGGTGACTTTTCTTTTTAAATTACGTGCTCAGGGACTATTTCTGTCAATTTTTGAAAGTCGGGGGACTGAAACTGCCAATTATGCAAACTTTGTTCATTTTTCATCTGATTTTGATAATTTTGCATCTGAAACATATAAAACACAATTTTGAGATATTTTCAGTATTTTGATGCATTTCGGAGTGTTTTTAGATGTTTTGCAGCTCAAATTTGACCAAAAATGATGAGTGAATACGCACTCATCAAATCCCCCACACTAAAGCATTGCTAGTCCCTAGCAATCTTTTGAGAAAACATAATGGATTTGAGTCTCTTTACCAAAAGCCATTTCTTCTGGAGTAGCCAAATGTTTTAGTTCAAGTAAGAACTATGGTACACCGATAACCATGTGATTTTGAGCAAACCACCAGCTTTCAACGGTTTTGATTTGTCTTTACCAGAAGCCGTTTGCTCTGACTAGCCAACTCTTAGATAAATTATCAATATTATCTTTGGTGAGTCGATTACCAATTATGGTTTTCCACTGCCTTTACCACAAGCCATAAACTTGCGGGCTAGCCAACTCTTCACTTTTTAGGATATGGTGAGTTGAACACCATACAATTTTGGGCAAATTGCAAGCCGTCAACGGATTTGATAAATCTTTACCAAGAGCCGTTTGCTCCTGGATTAGCCAATCCTTTAGTCTTACAGACATGGCGGACTGATAACCAAATGAGAAAGTGTAAAACACTTACTCCAAAAAAAAATTTTGGCCAAAAATGGGGGAATTGGGTGGTAAAAATTATGATAAAATTCGCGAGAATTCCCCCCCACACTAGAAATGAATATTGCCCTCAATATTCAAAGTACCGGCGGTTATGCCGAAAACTGAGAACGTAAAAGGGAAATACTACGGCCATTATTTGAATTTTTTTTTTTTTTTTGAAACATGTGGGCAACCCCCCCCACACTAGGGTGGTAGAAAGAGGTGAGAAGACAGAAATATGGGTGAAAACCCATATGGCATGCTACTGTTTTTTATTCCCGAGTCGCTAGCTTGACTCGACCCCGAATTCATTGGTCCATGGGGAAGCAAGTGGAAGAGAAAATCTCCATCGGACTTTCATTCAAATAGTTTGGATAAACATTGAATGTGATGAAAGTTCCACTCCGATGAGATAAAACCGGCTCAAAAGAATGAGAAATGCCGGGATCAAAGATGGTATCTTCACTCTCGTAGGAGTTAAGACATGGAGAAGAAATGGGAGGAGAAGGCAAAGTGTCAATTACTTGACAACGGGTGGGATAGGTGGGCAAAAGATTAGTTTGAGGAACATTAACGGAATGTTCAGAAATCTTTTCCACCGCAAGAGAAGTCACAACATCCGTGTTGGACTTAAGAAATATCCGAGAGTGAACTCCCTTGAAAGGTAAGATACCGGGTTTGAAAACTTTATCCTCAGAGAGGAATGAAACGCAAGTATCAACCATGGTAAAATCCTCAAGGGTGGATGAGTTACTCATGGATGAAAGGGGGTGTAGAGCATTTTGCTCAAAAAGCTCATCCTCAATTCCCGGAGGAAGAGGATCGATGTGAGCGAGTTCACCGGCGAACTCCTCATGGAAAAGCCTACTCCTTTCGGAAGGAGGAAGCAATTCAAATGTGGACGACTCATACTCAAGAAGAGAAAGATGAAAAGTGGGATTGCCACTATTCTCTTTTTCAGTATGATCGTCATCAAAGCGGAATACTTCATATTCCGGAAAAGAATCATTGGAAAAAGCCTCAAGTTCAGAAAATGGTTCGGGCTTTTCCAAGATATGGTCACTATCCACAACGGGGATAGGAGATGAAGCTGGTTTAGCACATAATAATTCGATCTTAGAAACGAGGAGATTTACATTGAACAATTTTTCACGAAGTATCTCGTCCTCAATTTCCAGATCATCAGAATCTCTCACCTCCTCTAGCTCAGAAGGTAACTCCTCGACATAATCGATGTCTCCATAAGATAAAGAATCGTCAAACGAAGTACAATCGTTGTCAGAATCGGAGAACATCTCGACATGATCGTTTGGGATGTCAAGAGGAGGAGAAGAATCATCATCAAGAGGCTCATCAAACATATTACCGGAGATAACCTCGGACTCACTTGGGGTTGGGACAAGGTTCTCAACACAAGACGGTTCCGTTTCCAGAATAGTGCTAAGATGTTCGTCCCCCATTAAAAGATTATCCGACGGTTCTAAGGTAGATAGGCAAGATAAGGGCGGAGAGTGGACATGTGCGGTACTTTGTGGGCTTGAGATATGCACCTTGTCCTTTGTCATCTCCCAATCTTCCTCATCCTCGTCATCGAGACGGCAAGCTTCGTTAAAGAGGAGAAGCTTTTGAGCTGCTCGCTCATCAGCTAGTAATCTTTCATTGCGAGCAGCTTGTTCCTCGGAAAGTTCCTCAAGAATCATATGAGGAAATGGATCAATGACGGGAAGCTGTGGGGGTTGGATGTTGTCAAATTCGGAAGTCCACGATTGACATTGATAATCATCATGAGGACCCCCACACTTAGCACAATGAGGGTATTGGGGCGAGAAATTTTGAAATGACGTTTGATCATTGAAATGATGAAAATACGGTTCTGGTTCGTATGAATTTTGTGGAGGGTAATTGAAATTGTTTTGAGGATAACTGAAAGATTCCGGGTTAGAATCATAAGCAAATGAATTCTCAGCGCAAATCGAACAACATCCATTGACAAGATAGTTTCCACACCACTCGCACATACATTTGTAACAACGAAAACCTTGTGGTAACAAGTCTCCACAACCGTAGCAATAATTTTGATCAAACAAAGGTATTTCGGGCTCGGAAATAGGAATCGAGGGTTCAACAACATCACAAAATGGAGGTAGGTTATTTCCCGAATTTGAATCTTGACGAAGTTCAATTAAGAAGTTTTGAATCATGTCATTTCTGGCCCTAAAGAAATCGTCGGTAAAACGTTCTGAAGATTCCGGAGTTGGGACAAGTGGTGTGCTCTTAGAGCTAGCAAGTTCCACCACTTCCGTTATGGTCTCCGGTGTTTGAACGGGTTCATCGTAATCAATTCTAATTCTAGACCTTTTTTCATCGGCTTGAATTTGTTCAATTAGATTACGGGTTCTAGATTCAAAGAAAGTGTCCTCGGGACCCTCGGTAGGTGCTTGAGGTAACTCCGACGTTTGAACGGGTTCGGGTTATGGCGGGTGGTCAAAATAACCTTGAAAAGAATTTTTGATGGATAGTTCGCACAAATTGCAAAATTCGCTTGAACTAGGCCTTCCACACCGCGCACACACACACTTGTGACCATGATGTTGATGATTGTCGACATAAGAATTAAACATATAGAGGGTTAAAGAGATAGAATTAAACGGTTTTGAGGTTAAAGAAGAGTAGAATCAAACGGTATGAGAGGGTAAGAGCAATAGAATCATACGGATAAGAGGAATGAGAAGAGTATTTTTGGTTTTTTCGGATTTTATGAAAAACGGCAACTTCACGAGGAAGGTTCTTCAAGTCACAAATCGCAAAAACTTCACGATATTGTCGCAACACACCTCCCCGGCAGCGGCGCCAAAATTTGATTCGTTGTGAAGTGAGTGGTGAAAAACACAATATCAACGTATATCAAAATAACCGTAAAATTCGACAAATCAACCCTTTAGGAAAAAGGTCAACGTGCCAAACCTCACGGGTGTGATAAAAGTGATACCGGGAACTGATTTCCCCGGGTCGTGTCCCAACGAGGTGTGAAATTGACGGGATCGTTGAGTTTCGTGATTATGGACTTGAATGGGATTATAATGATTTTGGATTGAGTTAGATTACGAATTCTACAAATTAATGAACAGGAAAGTAATTAAGGCAAGGGAACCCTAATAAACTACAAACTAACTACTACTAAGCCTAAGGAATGATAAAACGAAGCTACACTAAGTCCTAGGGTGCAAAAACGTAAAAACGTAAAAACGGAAAAACAACCCGAGCCATAAACGTAAAACTTTTGAAATTTAAGGGCTACGGGTGTGAAATCAATTTTCCTACGATCTATTTGACTAAGAATAATTTTAGGAAAAAGCGGAATATTTTTTTGACTTTTAAATTAATTTCTACGAATTAAAAACGATTAAACACTAATTAAATTATTAAAAATACTAAACTAATCAAGAAAAATCTGAAAATTTACAGAAAACTACTTTAAGTAACTCTGATTCTGATAAAATTAAAAAACCGTGGTGGTGCTTTGTAAAATAAGCAGGAAATAAGCTAAAAAGGGCTTATGAGTAAAACTGTCAAAGAGTCCTTAAATGATCAGTTTGTGCAACATTCAACGAGACAAGACCCAAGGGCGCAATGGTTAGTGTGTTGTGTTATGAGGTGGATGGCGTGGGTTCGAGTCCCAGCCATGCCATTTTTTAAAGACCTTTTTTTTTTCTCAGTTTTGCTTTTCAAAACTTCAAGATGCAACCAAATTGAGCACTTTTACAAAAACTTTACTTATGAAAACCTTGGGAATAAGCTGTAAACAGCTTATATCTTAACTGTTTTGGACAAGTTGTTTTGACAGATCTTAAACAAACACCCCTTTTGAGTTAGGCAACTAATCCAAACACCTTTACTGTTGTAAGATATGACAGTGAGATCTAACCACAGATAAGCAAAAACAATAAAAGATTTACAAATGAACCAACATCACACTAAACACTAGATAATAGGAATAATCTATTAGAAACTGAGGCAAGCTAAATTAACAAGGAAAATCAGTTGGTAAACCAAACGCCCTTAGTGGAATCCTAGAACTGATGAAGGATCAAGCAAACCACAAGGAGGTTCAATAAGCATTCCAAGAATCAACTACAAGACTATGATAATCCTAACCTATGCTAAAAGAACAACTAATAACTGAAGTGTGCTAAATCAAAATCCAATAAGCCACTGAGTAAAAGAAAGAATGAAGGAGACCTGTGGTACAGCAAGCTGCAAACAGCTAAGGGGTGTCTGTTTAGAGCTTAATTCCAAGCTAGAAAGGAGATCCAACTAGAGAGATAAGGCTGCACAAACAATGTTAAGCTAGCATAGATTCAAGAAAAACAAGTGTCACCCAAGGTTAAGTGTTTTAGAGCTTGAAATTCAGCTGAGATCAGCTTTGTATGTTTTACTTGCTGAGACATATCCAAAAAGTGAAAAAGGACAGATTTTGAGTGCAGTCTAAACTAAGCTTAAGCTATCCGAGATCCAAATAAAATGAAGATAAAGTGAGATGGTTGGATAAAGATGCAAGAAAAACACATTTTACAGAACCTGGACTTCAAATCATCTATCAAATAAGCTCATGAACATCAACCCATGCTACTGTTCTGTGCAGTTTAGAAAAGACAGGAAACACTTTTTTTTTTCAAACTTAATACTTATACAACTTTTTCAATCAACTTGCAAGCTTGTAAAAAGGACTTGTGAACTCAAAATGAGTTTGACTACAAAAGTCAAACGGGTTAAAATGAAACTTTTGACTAATTTCTAACTTAAAACCAACACTCCCTTAACTGGTATTTTTCTTCTTTAGCAAACAGTTTGACCCCCTTTTTTTTTCTTGATCTTTGAACTCAAATCATTAACAGCTTTCAAATGAGATTAACATAACATTTAGAGAAAAAAGAAACTTTTCATTAACTTAAAATAAACATTACAATAGAAAATTAAAAACATTTAAAACTAAATTTTATCTAAAAACTAGGGGTGCCTTCACTTGGCTTACATTAGCTCCTATTTATACTAAACCTAAGTCTTGGGTCTTCCAGTCTTGTTCTTCATGTTGTGCTTCTTTTCTGAGAGCAGCCAAGTTAAATCCATCCTTTGTGCTTTCTTGAGTCAATCATGGCCCTTGATCAGGTAGGTACCACTTTGAGTGAATCTTGGCCATCCATTGAACTTTTTGAAGCTGGGATTTGTGACATGGCTATTTGAATGAGCTGGAAAAAATGAAAGTGGGTTTGGGATTTGGGTGTATCCGGTTAAAGGAGATTAAGGTGGGTTTGGGTAAAGGTGCAGTTGGGTAAAAGGGTAAATGGGGGTGGAGTGTTTGGGGAGAAGTAAAAGAGGGAGGGTATCTAGGGTTTGTGGGGAGCAGGGAAAGATATCTAGGGTTCTGGGTTTGATGTTTTGTTTGGGCGGGAAGGGGAAGAAGACAGAGGTGGGGATGGGTATTATTAGCTCGGGTTGAAGGAACGGGTCAGGGGATGGGTTGGGTTGTTTGTTAACTTTTGGGCCTTGGTTAGATAATTGGACTTAGGATTATTAGTGAAACCCATTTAACATTTAGGGACCAAATGTGTAACATCCGAAAATCCAAGGACCATTCATGTAATTTCTGCAAAGTATTCCAAGGGCCTTACTTGTGAATCTCAAATAGTGTAAGGACTGAACTTGCCAAATTGTGAAACCTGAGGACTAAACTTGACAATTTTTAAAAATCCAAGGATCACAACTGTAATTTCTCAAACTTTTGAAATTTATCACCAAAGGACTAATTATGACAACTTATGATTTTAAAATGACCTTTGGTGACTTTTCTTTTTAAATTACGTGCTCAGGGACTATTTCTGTCAATTTTTGAAAGTCGGGGGACTGAAACTGCCAATTATGCAAACTTTGTTCATTTTTCATCTGATTTTGATAATTTTGCATCCGAAACATATAAAACACAATTTTGAGATATTTTCAGTATTTTGATGCATTTCGGAGTGTTTTTAGATGTTTTGCAGCTCAGATTTGACCAAAAATGATGAGTGAATACGCACTCATCACACGTATACCATAGCACCCATACTCGGTCGTTAAACATGACACGTATACCATAGCACCTATACTCGGTCGTTAAACATGATACGTATCCCATAGCACCTATACTCGGTCGTTAAACATGATACGTATACCATAGCACCTATACACTGTCGTTAAACATGATACGTATACCATAGCACCTATACACGGTCGTTAAACATGATACGTAAACCATAGCACCTATAGTTGGTCGTTAAACATGATACGTATACCATAGCACCTATACTCGGTCGTTAAACATGATACGTATATCATAGCACCCATACTCGGTCGTTAAACATGATACGTATACCATAGCACCTATACTCGGTCGTTTAACATGATACGTATACCATATCACTTATACTTAAATTAACTTTATAATTTTTAGGTTAAATTTAAATTGATTTATTATTAATTTTAATTATTTAAAATGATAATAAAGAGTTTTTTGAAAAAGAAAATGGAATAATTAAATCATTTCCCGAGGACATGTCCCCGTGGAAAGTTTTTGCGAAACTTTTCATTTTCCCTCGTTCTTTTTACTTTATCCCGCCATTAATTTCCCCGGGGACTTGTCCCCGCCGAATGTAACACTAGAAGACAAACCAAACTTTCTCCGGGGACGTGTCCCCGGGAAAAGTGAAACGTAAAAAACACCTCAATTATTAACGCAATCTGTTATCAGTATGAGATAAAAAAAAATAACTCCTCACCCACTCCTCTCAGCTGCAACAACACCACGCACCATCTCCATTATTGCAACCACCACCACTTCCTCACCATCTCCATCTCCATCTCCACCACCATCTATTTGTTTGAATCGAACCACAGGGAATCGGGTTGTATCGGGTTGTATCGTGAAAATATGTGTCGAGACATTGTAAGAATGGAATAATCATTGTAAGGTTCTTGGTTTCTCCTATCTTGTACCTATTTTAATTTTCGTTATCTTGTAAGAATGGAATAATCATAACTTGTTTTGAAACCTTGTGTTATAATCGATCTATCAACCTGCGAAATGGGTAATTAGTATGTTGTTGTAAATCTTGTAGTGAAATGGGTATAGCCTTTCACTTGTTGTTATTTATGTTTGTCCTTTGATTATATATTCTTACAGTGATTACTTATGGATAAAGTGGCATTACTGTTAAATAACGACAATAGGAAACTTGTCTAAAATACAAAGCTCAAATGGTGTTCTTTTTTTCTTGCAAGACAGTGGTTGTAACACTTTGGTTTATTAGTACTTCGAGAACTAAATGAGATATATTTGTATAACACTTTGGTTGTAAGTGAGCATTGATATGATACGATCTTTTAATGAAGAGTATGAGATATATTTGTATCATAATTATTTAAGTTCGCATATATATGTAACCGCTTATTATGTTTTTTGCTTTTATACTTGTAGGAATATAGGGTGTCACGGGTGCCAAGCCGAGGCCAAGCCGCGACCAAAGCCGAGACCAAAAGGTAAGATATGTCGTTGCGTATTTTAAATAGTTTAGGGTTTTAGGTAGTGAGAACTATCCAAGCATCGGGTATCAAAAAGACCCTTTAAACCGTTAGGGTTGAATCGGTCATTTTAACAATTAGGGTAGGAGAGTAGGATGGTGGATTTTGGGACCTAAACCAAGATCTTGGCAAAAGATTTGATCATGTTTGCTTAAGACTTTTTGAACAATGTGTCTAGGGTTGACGGTTGCTGAAAACAAATGAATGATGTTAGTGTGTCTAGTATATGTGCTATTACAAAAGATTTCCCGACAACATTTCATTCTGTTTCTTACAATGTTCTTCCAAAAAACTCACCAAATTCTCTCTTATATTATAAAACAACAAAAATGAACTTAGCGGCGGTGACACGTGGCTTCACTGATGGTTTACGACGAGGAGGTACACGGTTTCTTGGTCCACAAGATAAAGGAAAGTGTACAGCCCATTTCTTGTTATGGTTATCTGATGATGAGGGTTGAATCTTGAAGGGTAAAAAGGTGGTGCAAAATGGTTTAGCTTGGTTTGAGAGTGTTTTTATTGTGTGTTTTTAGTGTGTGTTTTTTGGTGAGAAACTCCATGAGTTTGTGTGAGAGAGAGGGGACAGAGATGATAAGAAGAGGTATGAAATGGTGTGTAATGATAGCGATATAATGGTGGCGAGGGATATGAAAGGGTTTGTGAGGGTGCCTCATTAACTCCACTTCACTCGCCATCACTATCATTACAAACCCTTTCATCTATCTTCTTATAATCTCCGACACCTCTCTCTCTCACACACACATGGAGTTTCTCACCAAAAAACATACACTAAAAACACGCACACAGTTATGAACTCTCAAAGCAGGGCTAAAGCATTTTGCACCACCTTTTTACCCTTCAAGATTCAACTCTCATCATCAGGTAACCATTACAAACCGTAACAAGAAATAGGTTGTACACTTTCCTGTATCTACTGGACCAAGAACCCGTGTACCTCCTCGCCGTAAACCATCAGAGAAGCCACATGTCACCGCCGCTAAGTTCATTTTTGTTGTTTATTACTATAAGAGAGAATTTGGTGAGTTTTTTGGAAGATCATTGTAAGAAACAGAATGAAATGTTGTCGGGAAATGGTTTAATAGCACTTTAACTAGACACACTAACATCATTCCTTTGTTTTCAGCAACCTTCAACCATATACACACTGTTCAAATAGTCGTACGCAAACACCATCCTACCCTCCTACCCTAATTGTTAAAATGACCAATTCAACCCTAATGGTTTAAAGGGTCTTTTTGATACCCGATGCTTGGATAGTTCTCATTACCTAAAACCCTAAACTATTTAAAATACGCATGTTAAGCTTTGGATAAACCCGAAAAAGCAGAAGATATCGGAAGTCAACTGACAAAACCACCTGGCGAACACGAGAGCCAAGACCACAATCGGTATGTTTTTTGTCTAACTTTGTTAATTTTTTTTGTTAATACTCGTGAACTGTTGTAAATGATTTTAGGACTTTAGTGATTAATTTTAGTGAGGGGAAATGCTGCCGAAATTTTCTCAAATAGTAAATTCAATTATACGCGTTCATATATGAGAAGAAACATTCAAAGAGTGGGTTAGGATTGCCTTTCATAGTTGGATTAGGTGAACATTTTAAGTCTATATAATTATTTGTTGCTTCATTAAAACGCAGTTATGCCAATTGATAAAAGTTGGGTCTCACTAGCACGTACCAGTAGAGAATTCTTAGTTGGTCTTAGAGCTTTCTGCAAGCATTGCAAGTCCTTGGTGAATATTGATGGGAATATAAAATGTCCCTGTGCTCTTTGTTTAAACGTAAACTGGATATAGCAAGAATTTTTGTTTGACCACATACACACAAATGGCTGGGACCATAGTTATACGAAATTGTATAATCATGGTGAGCCGGATGGCCGAACAACCATACACAAAACAAGACACCCTGGGATGAGTGACATGGCTGAGTTCCTTCATGATATTGGTCCGAATAACGAACCAGATGATCCAACTCAAGGAAATATTGGCGAGACAAGTAACGATGCAATTCCTCAACGTAATGAGTATGCGGAGTTACTTGCCACTGCCAACGAAAAACTATACCCAGCCTGTGAGTGGATGTCTTCATTAGACTTTATGGCAAAGATTACGCACATCAAGGTCAAAGGTAAAGTGAGTGACACCACATTTAATGAGTTCGTAACTTTATTTAAGGAAGTTTTCCTGCCCGTTCTAGGATAAAAGATGCCATCGTCATACTATGAAATAAAGAAGACATTTAAAACTATCGGGTTAGGATATGAATCGCTACATGCTTGTGTAAATGATTGCTTTTTATATCGGGGGACGGGTAATGAAGATTTGCAGACTTGTCCGATCTGCGGTCCTTGTAGATGGAAAGAAAAGAACACACTGGGGAAGAAAGTTCCTAACAAGGTGTTGCGTTACTTTCCTATCATTCCTAGACTACAACATTTGTACAAGTCTAAACACACTGCAAAACATATGACTTGGCATCCGTCTGGGCAGTCTATGGAGAATGGTAAGATGCAACACCCGGTTGATGGTCAAGCATGGAAGAAATTTGACATCAAGTATTCGAAGGAATTTGCTAAAGAAAAAAGAAACGTCCAGTTAGGGTTGGCTGCTGATGGTTTCAATCCGTATGGCAACCTTAATCAGTCATACAGCATGTGGCCGGTCATATTAACCACATACAATACGGGAAGTGCTCTAAGCCTCATCCTACGTACTCTTTCACAACCGAAGAAAGAAAACTTTTTTGTCAATTCATTAAAGGTACGCGTTTTATTTGAAAATTTCTTTGTTCGAATTAATTCGCGTATTCATTTCGACAACTTATTCTAATATCCTGATTTTTTTTCTTAATCATCAAAGGTGTTAAACTACCTGATGGGTTTGGATCTAACTTCAAGCATAAAGTGACCGACAACGATAGCAACATAACAGGCTTGAAGTCTCATGACTGTCACATAATGATGCAACGGTTGCTTCCTGCTGGACTTCAAAATTACTTGAAGGACCAAACCACCGCAATACCAATAATCGAGCTTTGTTCATTCTTCAAAAAAATATGCACTCGAACTTTGATGGTGGATGACATGTTGAAAGCTAGAGATCAACTGATCAATATTTTGTGCAGTTTCGAGCAAATATATCCTCCAGCTTTTTTTGACATTATGATTCACTTGGTTATTCATCTACCGGAAGAGGCTATTGAAGGCGGTCCTGTTTACATGAGGTGGATGTATCCATTTGAAAGATACATGAAAAAGCTCAAAAATTATGTCAGAAATAAAGCCAAGCCTGAAGGTTCAATAGCGGAGGGTTATATTGCAGATGAAGCATTAACTTCGTTCGCATTATTTTCGGGGTGTTGAGACGAGATTTAATCGTCCTGACCGGAATGAGGACGGTTCAAGGCCAACAAGTCGATTTGAGGTGTTTCGATCAGTCTGCAAAAAGAATGGTAAACACTCATTAGTTCGGTTTAAAGCAGACACAATGAAGCAAGTAGTATGGTACGTACTACACAATAGTCATGAAATCGACCCGTACATGAACGCGTACAAGAGGTACGCGTTTTATTTCAAAATTTGTTTCACGTAAGTTGTTATTCGGCGACTTATTCTAATATCATGAACATTTACAGGGCATTTCCTGGCAGAGACTTGGAAGAAGGGTTTCCTCGTTGGTTTGAGATGAAGGTAGACTTATTGTATGTATTACCCTGTATAAATAACGACTATTACTCACATCTATCTATTCTTAACTTTTTCATAGATTCGTGAATTAAAAGTACAGAAAGACCTAATTTGTACCGCCGAGTTATTCGCTTTGGCTTGTGGACCATCATGTACTGCTGTCTCAGTCAACTCTTGCGTAGTCAACGGTGTGAAGTTTACTGTACACGACCGTGATTTACGTCGTTCAACTCAAAACAGCGGAATTTCAACTCCTAATCCTAATGGAGGAATGCATTATGGCCAGCTTGAAGAGATTCTCGAGTTTTCATACATTTCATTCAATGTTGTGTTGTTCAAAGTCAAATGGTTCGACACTAATAACACTAATCGCCTAAAACGATGTACCTATAGAAACAACATTACGCAAATTATGACCGATCGTGTATCGTTTCAAAACGAACCATTCATTCTTGCAACGTAAGCAACACAAGTCTTTTACCTTGATTTCCCGGGTAAACGTGGTAATTGGAAGGCCGTCCAAGATTCTTATCATTGAAAGATTTGGAACCCGGATATCATTGTGGTAGAAGACAACCAGGATGTTGTACATGACAACAACTCATCACATATCACACTCTCTGCTGAGTTGGATCAGTTAGATTATAACATTATAAATATAGATGTTCAACCAGCGGAAGTTGAGGCACCACCACCAATTATCACTATTGTGGAACACGAAGATGATATTGATTTTGATGATCACGTTCCTCATGATTTAACATCTGATGATGATGATGGCCACGAGAATGAAGATGATGAAGATGACAGTACTAATAATGTTGAATTTTATGTTTATGATGTGGAAGATTAATCTCGAATTGTAATTTGTAGAACAACACTTAATTATTTGAATGAAATTGTTATCGAGTGGTTAAATGTGTTTTTCTGTTTATTTATTTATTTATTATAATTATCTTGTTGATATATATTGTTATACTTTTGGACCATTTGCGGATAGGTAGTTTTGGATAGTTTTTTAGATGATCATGCGTTAACGGTTTAGGAACCGTTTTGGCGATTTTGGAAAAGGATAACTATGTTGTATATATGATATTATGTTTAGCGAATTTGTGGTATGATTGGCATATTAAAACAGGTTGTGACATTGGTAAAACAAGTTGTGGATTGGCATATTATGATAACAGGTTGTAGATTTTTTCCGAAAAAAAATTGGAAATTACCCATTTTGCAGCAATATTCTGCATAGTGGGTCAGATAGTTTTGCCGAGGAAGTTCAAAATCATATTTTAATTTACGGCTTTAACCGGTGACATGTCCCCGGCTAAATAGTTTACCTCAACAGTGGTTACACGCTTCCCCGGCGAAATAGTTTACCTCAACAGTGGTTACACGCTTCCCCGGGGACATGTCCCCGGCAAAACACGTGCCATGTCAGACAAATAACGTAATTAGTGTTCTTAAAGTGAAGTTCCTAAATCGTTTCTCCGGGGACGAGTCCCCGGGAAAAACATGTACCACGTCGGACATGTTTGACGGGAGACAATCGGCTGCGGGACCCACGTGTCCCCGGTAAAAGTGGTAAACAGTCCCCTGGAAAATTATTCCCGAGCAGGTATTGCCGGGGTCCTTTTACCGGGGACATGTCCCCGGTAAAACCTTTTATCGGGGAGATGTCCCCGGCGAAAGCCCTGAAATTTCGCCTGCGAAAGCGTCGATTGTTGTAGTGAGTTACTATAGTTTCATTTTGTTCATTTAGGTTACTGAGCTTTTGGGAGCATACACTTCGATAAATTCAGTGTTAGTCCGAGTAACCGAAACGTATATATTTGATAAGTTTAGTAACCTGAGTGAACAGATTGTCAAAGTTTAGTAACATGAATGTATACTTTTATAAGTTCAGTAACCTGAGTGAACAAAGTTTCAAATTTTAGTAACCAGGATGAACAAAATGAAACTATAGTAACTTAAGACAAATTTTTGAGAAACTTTAGTAACTTTTCTGTACCAAAACCCAAAAAGTTGGCGTTGAGTTTCTATTTGGAGTCACAAGTCAAGGAAGAAAACGACAAGTATGCAAGCGTGTATTGTCTATTTAAACATAAGTCAAGTATGTTTGATAGATGTTTGAGTTTACACATGAAACAAAGGACACGTGTTTGTTTGGACATGTACAACCCATGCTAGACATAAAATGGGTAATGGAGGTAAAATCACATCAAGGTTGTGTTGGTGACAAACATAAGAGCATCTACAATGTTTTAAATGGGTAAAATCTTTTTCCTATTTTAAGAAGTCTTTTAGTAGTGTTTTTAGTATTGCATCGATAGCTTTTTGAAAGCTTTTTGAAAAGCTTTACACAAAGACTTGACATACACCAAGTCTTTCTCAAAAGCTTTAGTTTATAAGTATAGTATGCATTTAATGCTTCAAGTCATTGAAGACTTGAAGCATTGAGGATGCTCTAAGGTCCAAGGGTGAAAAGATTTGTATGTTTAGAAAGTTTTAAGGGATTTAATTAATCTCATAAGTTTGTTTTCCTGTTGGTGATAAGGGAACAAGGTAGGGAAAAGATAACTTAGTTTTAAGTTTGATTAGGTTGTAGTTGGTTTCACTTAGGGTGCGTTTGCTATTGAGTGTCAAAACTTAGGGGGGTGGGGGGGGTGTTTTGGTTCGGGTTGTAGCCAAAGAGAAGGAAAAATTACAAAATGAATTTGGACAAAGCAAAGGGTCTAGCCCAAGGGAGATATAAGGTGGTCTTGTTGGATCAGTTGTGTAGGCGAGGCCCAAGTGATGGAGTGGGTTGTTGGTGTGGATCGTGGGTAAACCAGCCCAAGAGGTAATAAAATAAAAAAAATACATTTAGAGTGTGTTTGGTAGATAGAAATTGTATAAGAGAAATGGAAATGAATCGAATTCCATTATGTGGTTGCTTAGAGAAATTAAAAGGTGGAGAATTGAGGAGAATTGAGAAGAATTGGTAAGGAGTTGGTTGTAACAATTCGCATTTTCGAGAATTTACTATTCACTTTCACTATTCATCCCGTAAAAATTTTATTTCACATTCTCGTAGGATAAAGTATTTTAGTAATGACCTGAGAGTTCGACAATCGTTAGATCATTTTCGCAAAAGTTATTAAGAAACATCGTTTTAAAGTTTCGTTTTGGACGGTCCACCGTTTAAACATCACACGCATAACGAAAATCAACTCTGATAATTTTTCTCACATCAGATAAATTTTTAGATCACTCATGATTAATTTGAGAATTTTTAAGATTTATTATTTTTATGTTACCAAATAAGCCCAGCGCAGAACAAAACTAAACTTACATTTTAAACAATTCTACTTACATCCACACTTAACGATTCCTGCACTGTGTTTCTAATATGTTTTTGACACTTTTACATTTTTTGGAAAAGTCAAACAAATTTCCCTCCTCCTTTGACCATAAAGGAATTAACCTTGTACGTTCTACATTTTTGCTTAAATCGCGTAACTTTTAAACTTCACAAATAACTGTTAAGTTATCCCGCGTATGACGAAAACCACATTTTAACATCTCATATCACTTTTATACTAATTTTAGTGTACTCTAAATAAATTCACGGCCGTTTCCCTGAAATTTCGTTCTTTTCTGATAAACTGCGAATTACGCGTTTTTTACCCGTATTTCCAGCTTTAAGCAGCGTTTTTGCACCCAATAGGACTCATCACCCATTTTATATTTTTAGATGGAGTATAATAATGAGTTTTATCATTCCTGCAAGTTTCATATTTTTACGATACCCGGTTATGGCTTCGGTTAGCATTTAACGGAACCAAATCTTACTCTAAACTTAAGATAATACCAAAACTATTCACATAAGTCTTATTATCTTATCTTGGCCGACCTGGGGGGGGGGGGGAGTCATCACCTTGGTGGCTTTATCCTAAGCATGCATCCTTTAGATCATTTACATGTGTAAATTTAACCATGGTTAGTTTTTAACCCAATATATAGTTAACCATAATCTCTAGCCTATAAATACCAAGCAAATCACTTCATTTTTCTTGCACCACACCTTCTTAACATCTAAAGTCCTAAACCTAAGGCATTTCTTATAGATCTTGTAAGAACATTCATGTGTTCTTGAAAAACTAGTGTTTGATCTTTGTTCTTGGAAGTTTTCAAGAAAGAGTCGTTATAATCTTCAAATATCTTCAAGTCTCCAAAAAGACGTCGTTATAATCTTCTTTTCTTCTTCGGGTTCTCAAGAAGGCGTTGTTATAATCTTCTAATAGCCGTGGGTTTTCGAAGATTGCAAAGTCTACGTCGAAGCTCCGTTAATATTTTATTTCTCCATAATACTCAAACATTCTATTTTTAAGGTAAGTATATATAACTCAAACATATTTAAATACTTAAAAACTTTGTTTGTTTATTTATTGTGTTTATAAACTCTTAACATAGCATATGATCAAATAATTAAAATACATGTTTTACGTATTGAGAACTACAACACTAGGGAACTTCATGTGAGGGGTTCATTTGGGTAAACGGATCGACGAGTTGCTGGATTTACGATTTAAAGTGTCCTAGCTCCTCGAACGTTTACTGCATGACCTCTGAATTATGATGGCCCGAACGGTAGTACGAGATATACAAACTAAAACCATTTCTATAAACAAACATACAAATACTACGTCATGATCAATATAATGGCATATATAGGATCGTTCATGTTTTCTTAGGCATTATTCCGAACCTAAGAGTTGACATCATATTCTAGGTTATACGTAGAGACTTCTAGGCTTATCCATCGACTCCGTTATACGTTGTGATATCATTTTTAAGGTGAGTTCTTAGCCCCGTTTTTATACTCGTTTGAAACTTTTGAAACTTTTGAAACTTTTGAGGGAGATACTTGATTGCGTTGATTGCTTTTACTTTTACAAATACTCAAAACATTTTACTTGATTGCATTATACATGATTGCATTATACTTGATTGCATTATACTTGATTGCGTTATACTTGATAAGTCGATGATAAGTCTCCTAACATACACGGAGCAGTCCCCTTGTTCGGATGATAAGTCTCCCAACATACACGGAGCAGTCCCATCGTTCGCATGAAAGTCTCCCAATATAGACGGAGCAACACTAAGTGCAATAATGTGAACTATTATGTCTGTATGTGTGCTTAACTATAAAATGTACTATATTTTAGCAGTGGGTTGTAAACACACAGGTTGCAAGTTTTGTATGGGCGGAACTTGGAACTGAGTGGATTTACAATGCCTTTGTTGTGTGAACATTATTTAAAGGCTTTACATGTTAAACAAACTCTATGAACTCACCAACCTTTTTGTTGACACTTTTTAGCATGTTTATCTCAGGTCTATAAGTTGATAGCTGTTTCATGGAACATAGAGTCTCTTGGCATATTTTGAAGACTTATGCTTTTATTATTACCATTCGATATGTTTTAAAAAACACTTATGTATTGTACTTCAGAACTTATGTTGTAACTCTGTTCTTATTAATCGAATGGTAACATTTCAAAACGTCTCATTTAGAGGTCGTTTTCTATACGTTGTACTTTGTATTATGAAGTAGCACCCCAATGACATAATCTTCCGCTGTGGTATTCTGGGGGTGTTACATTGGTAGTGTAAACTTTAGAGTTTCATTTCCATCCCTTTAGGTTGGGAAATTGGAGAAATGAGAACTGTTAGTATTTATAATATTTTTTCATGATATGTTTTTTTTTCTTTTTCAACTTATATTTGTACTTTAGTTTCAAACATAAGTTTTTTTTTAGATTTATACATTTTAAAAAAATATATATATTTTTTTAAATATTGTTTTAAACAAAGTAAGTTTTTTTTAAAAAAAATACATTTTCAAAAAAAATTTTTTTTTAAAAAAAAACAAGTTTTTTTTATATAATTTTTTTTTTAAATAAATACATTTTTTTAAAAAAAATTTAAAAAAGAACATGTTTATTTTAAATAAATACATTTTAAAAAAATAAATTTGTTTGAATATTTTTTTTAAAGAAAGTACATAAATTTTTAAAAAATAAATTAAAAAAAAAGATATATTTTTTTTAAAATAATTTTTTTTAAATATTTTTTAAGAATTGTTATTTTGAAAAAAAAATTAAAATCAACAAACAAATACATGTGAACCTTATATGACAAAATGTTATTTAAATATTTTTTTTTAATTTCTCGGGTCAAGTCTCTGCTGTTACCAAACATTAGAATTGAACAAAATTCTCTATTGATTTCTATTCTCTGAAATTCTATTATCTGCTTCATTTCATTTATTTGAAATTCTCTCTACCAAACGTGCCCTTAAGGTATTTAATTGTTGTCATAACTAATTGTGTGTCGGTACGCGTGTGTGCTCGTTCGAAATGAAATGTGAGTTATGTCACATAATTGTTTGACGAATATAGTTAGTCGTTGTATTATTTAAAAAAAAGTAAACACGAAAATGGTTGATTAAATTTTCAAAATTAATTACTTTGTGTTTAACGATAATTAATGACTTGGTAATTTACGGGTTGTTATAAAACCATTGAAAAAAAAGGGTTGGCAATGGAGGTTGACATATGGTGGTGGTTGATCAATGGTGACGGTGATGACCACTACACAGTCTTACCATTTATTTTTATATTTTACATAAACATACATGTACTTTGTAGCACGGTCACTCATATGCAAAAACATTATTTGTGTCGGTGTCTTTTTTATTTGATGTTGCACGTGTGAACAAATAAAACTTTTGCGTGTGAGTGAGCATGGATTCACATGTTGCCATTTCTAGTACTCACTCCATTTTGAAATTATTGTTATGAGAGAGAAAACACAAAGTTTAATAAAATTGGGGCTATATTAATTTTCAACCAATTAAATAGAATATTCTCTCACAATATTCTCAAATTTTTACTTAAGAAAGAAAATGGATAATTAATTTGGGACAACCAAAAAAGGAAATATGAACTATAAATATGGGACGGAGGGAGTATGAGCTTACTTGATATATCCATAAGCTTATAAACATTTTAACAAGCTCATTTTAATAATGTTTTCTTTTAACAGTAAATTTCGCATTTACATTGATCGGGAGCGAGGCGTTTTCCTAAACTTTATAACAGGTCTTGAACCAACAATTTATGATCAATGAGTTTATATAAATTTATAAATTAAAATAATTAGCTTATTAAGCAAAACTTACTGGTATATTATATATATTGATGCCCATGTCAATTTTTTTTATATTTTCTCTACATATATAAGATTATATCTAGGGATGAGCATTTGGATTCAAATTTCGGTATCGAATCGGAACCGTAGCGATACCGCTCTGAAATGGTACCGACTCCTAATACACAGTACGGTACCTGTACCATGAATTATGCCCCAAAAAAATTTGGTACCACTAATACGGTACCGGTACCAAAGCGGGAAGTACCGAAAAAACTCCCGAAAATTGAGTAGTCATATTTTTGAACTAAATAACTTATCCAAACACCTGTTTGGCTCGTTCAATGACAAACAATAGTCATGCAAAATATATGGAAAGAAACCAAACGTTTGAAAAACTTATTGTGGCAACTATAGATTCTTCATAACCGCCACAAAAATTAAACCCGAACCTATTTTATAAGTTTTGGAACGTTTGTATGTTACAAATATCTTGGTGATGTATTTATTTAAGTCTTAGTTGTGTTTTGTGAGACGTCGTGGTTTGAAATAACTTAAAATTGCATGTTTATTTCTTATTTTTTGTTGCATTTTCTTCAAATCCTTTTTGGTTTAACAAAAAACGGGAAGAACCGTATAGGTACCGATTTCCCGGTACCGAATACCGGTACCCGATCCGGTACCCGAATCCCGTCCGGTACGGTACCGTACCCACTTTCATGCTCGGAAAAAAATCGTTACCATCAATTCGATACGAGTTCAGTACCATTCTGATACCATGCTCATCCCTAATTATATCAATCTCGTTGATTTGATAGTTTATTATCCTTTTGTTAACGATGTTCTCTAAGGTTTATGAAATGAAACCAAGGTTAACAAATATATTGTCCAAAGATGAAATATACGCTATTTAGGAGAAGCACATGATCGATAAACCGGGCCACTATATGCAATCTACGGTTGTGTTTGCATATGTTTGCATAAAGATAAACGTAACTCCAGCGGGGGGCAGCAGCGGGGAATCTTGGACAAAGGGCATGTAATATATATACACGTACTAGCTATACGTACGAGAATATCTACATCAAATAGTAACAAAATTCACAAAAAAAATGTAACTACTTAATTGATCTATGTTACTATCATATACCTGCATATTGTCAGTCGGTTAAATTGAAGCAAACACATTTTGCTTAATAAGGGTCTTGATTTTTTGTTATCTTAAGTATTGCTTAATTAATGTCTAGTTTTAGACAACAATTAATACAAGAAGGGATTTTTGACTTGGTGCACGAAATTTATCAACTTATTAAATCTTGTAGCTAGTTTTATCAGCTCGTGCTTTTTTTTTATTCCAACTTATTAAATAATACACTTTAGCAAACTTATAAAACTCTAAGGGTTAAAGTGTAAATTCTCTTAGCCTATTTTCTACTAATGTAACTTTTGGCAGTGTTTGTTTAGTTTATGATAGTGCACAGAGCAATGTGGAACATTGGGCAATATAATGTATCATCCAAGCTAGGGTTTCTGACTCACTCATTCACACAATTTTTTACTCTCAAAGTTTTTTCTCTCAAGGCTGATAATCATCATCTTGCAGTTCTGGGTTTTTAGTATAGTTTTGTTTAGTGCTTTGTTTGTGTAAAGATCTACTTGATCTTTACTGATAGTTTGGTTTAGGTATCATGTTTAGTTTCTAGGTTTGATTAGTGAGTGAGTTCTTATAGACTGCAGCTAATAGAGGGACAATCATTCTTTCTTTTGTATTGTAGACAAGAACCTATTTAGGGACATGTCAATTGTGTTTATTGTTATAATAAAAGAATCACCAATGGGTGGTTGGTTGGGTGATTAGATCTGTGTGTTTTGATACCATTTTTACATGGTATCGGAGCCTTAGGTTCTGATTAGTTGATTACACTGGTTCTTGGGGTTTCTGATCGATCTTGGTTTATGGTGGTTAATTCAATGCTTTGGTGGTTGAATAGTGTTAATTGTAGGTTTAATCGGATTTTTTAGGGTTTGATCAAGATTTAGGGTTTTTTTCTTGAAACCCTAGATTTTGGGGGTTTTAATTCTGGTTTGATTCTGAGCAATTAGAGTTATTTGGCTTAAGGAATTGGTGTTAATTGATTGATTCTTGGTTGGTTTTCTTGAAACCCTAATTCTGAATTTGGGGGTTTCTTGGAGATCTTGTGATTCTGTGGTTTTTTGGGCTTGTTCTTGGATAGGTTATTCTAGACTAAGTGAATCTAGAATAATCTGTCGGTTATTCCGTTGCGTATCATATATATCACTGTAAGTTGATTTTCTCCTTTAAGATAACTGGTTTAGGGTTCAGTGGGTGCAAACGGGTTCGGCTAACTTCTTGATCTGCCACCTAGAGTGGTATGAATACATGCTCTAGCCAACCCTTGTTCATTGGGCTTTATCCAAGTTATTCTTGGGTGTGTGTTTATTAGTAGTAGTTTTCTTTTTCAGTCAGTTGTGTCTAGGTCGAAGGAGGATAAGAATTGGACAGTCTTGGAAGTCGAGATTGTTGGTTGTTTAAATTAGTTTGTTTGTGGTTATTTGTTTTCTGTTGGCTATTTCTCTTTTCTTGGTTATCTGTTTGTTTTCTTGATTGTTTCATTATGGTTATTATGATTAGTAGTTTAGATCAGAGTAATCCCCTACATCTGCATCCTAATGATTCTAATTGTGCTTATGTTGTGAGTATTAAAGTGTCTTGTGTTGAGAATTACAGGGTGTGGGCTAGTGCCATTAAACTTGCTATGCAAATTAAAAATAAGATGGGTTTTCTTGATGGTAGTTGTCTTAGGTCTGCTTATGCTGCTTGTCCTTTGTTAGAAGCTCAGTGGGACAGATGTAATGCGCATTGTTTTAATTGGATTCTTACTTCTTTGTCTCAAGATGTGTATCTTGGTCATGTTTTTTCTTATAATGTTGCTAGTGTGTGGAAAGAATTGAAAGACACCTATGATAGAATTTATGGTTATGTGGTATTCAATTTGTTGCAAAAGATTAATACATTTAAACAAGGTGGTTTATCTGTTTCTGAATATTTTTATAAGTTAAGTTCTCTTTGGAGAGAATTTGACATTCTTACTAAACTGCCTGATTGTGTTTGTGAGGCTAGAATTGAATTAAATGATCATGTTAAATTATTGAAATTGGTGCAGTTCTTAATGGGTCTTGATTGCATCTATCAGCCCATTAGGAGTAGTATCTTGACCAGGGAAGTCCTTCCTGAGGTTAAGGATGCTTTTGTCATCATTTCTAGGGAAGAATCCCATAGAGGGATTCCTACCACTTCTGTGAAAGCTGATAAGCCTCGGGTATCTGCTTTTATGTCTAGACAGTAATAGAAGAAATTCTAATAATAACTCTAATAATAATAGAGGGAATTATGATAGTTTGTTGTGCAAACACTGTGGTTCAAAATAACACACTATTGAAAGATATTTTGAGTTGATTGGTTATCCTCCTTGTTTTAAGAAAAATCCTAACCTTAAACCTGCAATTGGTTTTTATAATAATAATAAAAGTAACAATGTTGAGGTTAAGGGGGTATCTGGAAGTGATGTTAAAAATGATGGTAGTGTTTCTTTTACTAATGAAAAGGTTATGAAGTTGATTATTCTTTTGAATGATAAAACCTGTTCTGCTGCTCATGCTAGTATGGCAGGTAGTGGTACTTGTTCTTTTTTAATTTTAATATCATTTTTAACCAACATTTTTATAAGTTCTTTTGTGCTAATGTTAATATTAAGGGGGTTTCATATCATTTGGGTTGGATCATTGATTCAGTTGCTAATCGGCATATGACTAATAACACAGATAAAATGTTTGGTCTAATTGATATTTGAGATTTAAAGTTAACTGTTGGACACCCTAATGGTACTTTAGCCAAAATTACTCATGTTGCAATCTTAGATTCAACAATAATGTGGTTTTGTTTGATGTTTTAGTTTTTCCTGAATATTGTGTTAGTTTGTTGCCCATTCATAAAATGATTAAGGATAGCAAATTAACTGTGAGTTTTGATGAAACTAAATGCTGTATTCAGGATTTGAGACATCAGAGTGTTCTGGGGACTGGTAGTGAGTTTGGTGGACTGTATATGTTTGATAATAAGTGTGATAAGTCTGCTATTGTTAACCAGTATGAGTTTTTGTTTGTTATGTATCCAAAGAGGTTTGGCATAATAGGTTGGGTCATCCTGCTAACCAGGTTTTAAAATTATTAAAAGGGTCTCTAAATCTTACTAATGTTGATCATGAAGGTCCTTGTGAACTTTGTCATAAGGCAAAACAAACAAGGGACTCTTTCCCTTTAACTGAAAATAAATCTGTTGTTTTTGGACAACTCTTTCATCTTGATGTCTGGGGTCCATATAAAGTGGTTAGCAGGGAGGGTTTTAGGTATTTCTTGACCATTGTTGATGAATTTAGTAGATCTGTGTGGGTGTACATGCTCAAAACTAAAGATGAAGTTTTTGGAACGTTTATAAGTTTTTATAATATTGTTTTGACTCAATTTGGTAAAAATATCAAAGTGATAAGGTCTGAAAATGGTAATGAGTTTTTGAATAATAAAATGTTTGATTTCTTAAATATCTTCGTCAAAACATGCCCATTCCTTGCGTTTGAGCCATTTAGGTTCAGGGAATTCTCCTCCATCGCAGATCTTGCGATTGGGGTTGCATGTAGGCCATGCCATGGTGTAGTCATTAGACATGATAGCTGGTTCACAAAAATGAATAGTCCAATCAATGTCGGTGAACCATTTGCTAAAAACATTATGCCCTTGAAACCACTTTTTCCTGATAAGTTTCTCGTCTTCCCAAAGACCACCAAACTTCCGCAACCTCTTTAACCATTTAATTGAGATGTTGTCCTCCTCAATTGCATCTTTTTTGAAAAGGAGAACATGTGGGAAATGTTACCTTGGTGCCATCAATTAAACAAGTATCAGGAGCACAACAGTGAAGTTTTCCTGTAACAACATAAGTAGGTACAGAAGGTGGGATCTGTTCCTCATTGCTTTCATCGTCACTTGATTCGGTTCCCTGTAAATGGCCAAAATATGAAGGTGAAAACCTATCGGAATCATCTAATTCAATCCTTGGTGAATCTTCAGTTGTAACAATTTTATCCGGTTCAAAGCATAAAGATTTGTCTAATTTAAACTCCACTATATCGCCATAGTATCCCCCGTACCGTACTAATGTGTCAAGGAACGGCTTACCAAGAATCAAATGCTCCTCTATGCTTTTCTCCATGTCGATGACTACAAATTCAGGGGCTGAAACAAATCTATCGACCTTGACACAAGTACCACCTGTAATACTTAAAGGGGTAACCATGGTGTCAGTTGCTGAGTGAATCGAGATATCCGATTCCTAAAGATGGATAATCTTAAGTTTTAAGAATATGGAAAGTGGCATGATGTTTATACAAGATCCAAAATCTACTATTCCCAAGATATCAAAACTCCTGACAGAACATGGAATGACTAACCCGTTTGCGCTAATATCCTTAACTGAAAATAAACCTGTGTCTAACCTGGATACTCCTCAAAATCATCGGTTGTGGATTTGCATTCCTCTATCACCTCCTGTTAATTATTGGTGAAAATAGCATTGCATTCCACCATGGGCTTGGTTTCATTAAGTTCAATGTTTTCCATCTCAGCACTGAGTTTTTCTACCATTGCTTCAAGATTTTTTAGGGTTTCGTCGTGTCTGGAAAGATATTTATTTGTGTTTTCCTGAAAATCTCTTAACCATTTATCTTGTTCTATTTGTTTCTGGGCTGAAGTTTCTAGGAATTTGTTTATTGTTTCTTCAAGGATGGGCTTTCTTTATCCATAAGGCCCACGGTTGTAATTTCCACGATACCCATTACTATTTCGATTATCTCTGTAAAATGGTCGATTTTCTCCATACTTGGCCTCTTTAATTATATTTTTTCGTGAGGACAATTCTTCGTGAGGTGTCCTCCTCCACAGCTTTCACAACCCACTTGGATGGCATGAACGGTTTCTCTGACTTTCAGCATATCTCGACTTAGACTTTCAATTTTACTAGTGATTGTTGTAATTCCATCAAAACTTCCACCTTGGTTTCTTTTGCTTCCTCCGTCATGCCATTTTTGAGAATGATCAGCCATTTTCTGAATGGCTTCAATTGCAAGAGTCGGAGTCATGTTCGGGATAGGTCCATGATAGTCCAAAGATCTGCATTGCAGTTATGTTGATTCCTTTGTAGAAGATGTTGACCTTTGCTGGTTGTTCAGATCATGTGTAGGACACTTTTCAAGGAGATCGTTGTATCTATCCCAGGCTTGATACAACGTTTCATCGCCTTCTTGTTTGAAATTACGGATCTCCAAAAGCTGGTTAGAAATCTTCGATGGCAGACAATATCTCTGAATAAAGTGCTTCTTCAGTAGAGCCCAAGTTTTAATTGCCCCAGCAGGCAATCTTTCAATCCATCTTCTGGCTGCCCCAGTAAGAGTCTTGTGGAATACCCTTAGCATAACGGCATCATGAGACACGCCCGGAATGTTGAAAAGGCTTGCGATGTATAGGAAATTTTCAACGTGCTCATATGCATCCTCGTCCCTATTTCCAGAAAAAGGGTTAGCACGAAGCTCCCTCATAAATTGGTCTTTAATTTCGAAACGGACATCTGCTCCAATCGCCGGTCTTACGAGACCAGACCCTTGTTCCGCTCTTGTCAATTCCAAATATTCCTCAAGAGTGAGGTCATCGATGTTACCAACTTCCATGGCCTGAAAACTCGAACTATGATCGTGAGAATAATAGATAAGTTTAAAACAAAACAAAAATGAAAGACTTAATATTAATCCTAATATAACTCCCCGGCAGCGGCACCAAAAACTTGATGCAGGTTTTACTGACCAGGTTTTGATATTTATAAAGTCTAGTTATACCTATGGTCTACCCTAATGCACTAACGGGCAGTGTACCCGGTCGCGTGTAGTGTAGTATTCGATAAATCCGAGGTCGTCCAAAGAGCTATGTGTGTTGGATTATTACTAAGTCTAGGTGTCACAGATTTTAAATATGATTTCGATAAGGAATTAATTATTAAACTACTAAAGCAGATAAAAGCAAATAAAAGGTAAAAGATAAATCAATAGAGGATAGTGGTGCCAACCTAGTTATTCCTCCTAGCTAGTAATGTCTACGTCTACTTAATTCCAATTACTTCAGGTGGGGTCAAAGTCGAGAGGACAGTATTTGGTAAATTCGCCCTAACCTATCAAAGAAAGATGCCACCACAGAGAAGTCGTGTCCCTCATAAGTCCTGTTGTTCCTAGTCCCCTAAGCCAAGTCATTAAGTACAGCTACATGCTAGATTTATAATAGTGAGTGCCCGGGCGTTAGCAACTTAAACACTCACCCCCTAATTCTTAAGTTCATCCAAACGGTAGGTGATCAGTTGCTCAAATCGCACAAGTAGAAAGGGTCGTCAATTGGTCATATCTTACCCTTCCCGTCTCAGTCCGCTCACCTAGGGTCAGTTGGTCATATCTCCTAGGCAATTGGCCTCTACCGCCATTCAAAACTACTAAAACAAAGGTAGCTACCAATAAACTATGCATGCATACACTTAGAAATAATTATGCGAAAGTAATGTAAACACGGACAAAAAAATTAAGGAATCATGACTAGGCCAGCACCAAGAGGTGCTTAGCCACTCATATTAACCATACAAATCAATTCAATATTCAAAGATACGAAGTACATGAATCGAAAGTAAAGAAAAGATAAAATGCTAATGCTTATCATAGGGGAGTGATTTCTCCCTTGGAGACAGCTCCATATGCTCCTCTAGACCTGCCTTTGGCTTTTTCCCACATTCTCTGGTAGTTGTGTGTGAAATGGGATGATTAGAAATGCTGGAATTCGTGGGGTATTTATAGGCCAGATCTGGGTTACGACGTAACTAATATAAGAGTTACGCCATAACCATCAATTCCTTCGTATTTTGCACTAGATCTGCTAGTTACGGCGTAACCTTATTAGTGGTTACACCGTAGTCTTCAATATACTTGGTCACGCCATAGTAGGTGTAATAGTTACGGCGTAGTTATCAGCGGCGTGGAACCTCATTTGACCTAATATAGTTATGTCGTAGCCTTTGGGGAGAGTTACGCCGTAACCTTCTGATGAGTTGGTTTTCCGAGTCACGCTTTAGTTACGGCGTAATGTGAGAGATGAGTTACGCCGTAACTTCTTTAAAATCAGCATACTATGATGAATCTTTGATATTTCTCTAATTACGCGTCTCTTTAGCTCCAATGCTCGTAATTTACCTGAAAGTGTAAAACAATGGAAAACAAGTGTAAATCCATATAAATGATATAAATTACAAGCATTATCGGAGGAAATTGACAATTAATATTCAGGACTATTTGATGTTATCAGGATGTTAAAACCGCCTTCCTCAATGGACATCTTTCCGAAGAAGTCTATATGGAGCAACCTGAGGGCTTTGTTAATCCAAAATATCCTAACTGAGTATGTAAGCTCAAGTGTTCCATTTATGGACTTAAGCAATCATCTAGGCAATGGAATAAACATTTTGATGATGAGATTAAAAAATTCGGTTTCACTAAGAATCAAGATGAGCCATGTGTATATCAGAAAGCTAGTGGGAGTTATGCAACTTTCTTAATTCTATATGTTGATGACATATTATTCATGGGAAACAACATTTATATCCAATATTGGAAAATGTTTTGCCATGAAAGATCTAGGAGAAGCTGCATATATTCTTGAAATCAAGATCTACAGAGATAGATCAAAACGATTAATTGGTTTATGTCAAAGTGCTTACATTGAGAAAAAATTGAAAAGATTTTTCATGGAGAATTCCAAACGAGGAACTATCCCAATGCAAGATGAGCCTAAGTTGAGTAAGTCATAAGGTGCTGAGATACCTGTTGATAAAGAGCGCATGCAAAGAGTTCCTTACGCTTCGGCTATAGGCATTATTATGTATGCTGTGAGATGTACTCGTCCTGGTGTCGCGTTCGCTAAGAACATGACAAGCCGATTTCAACAGAATCCATGTGAACTTCACTGGACTGCTATTAAGAATATTCTTAAGTATTTGCGCAATACTAAGGATATTTTTTTTGGTTTACTGAGGTGATACGAAACGAGAGCTCAGGGTTTCTTGCTACACTGATGTTGGATATCTGACATATGTTGATGACCTAAAATATCAGACTGGATATGTATTCATTTTAAATGGAGGTGTTGTTGACTGGAAAAGCACAAAGCATAGTAGTTTTGCAACTTCATCTACAGAAGCTGAGTATATAACTGCTTATGATGCATCTAAAGAGGCTGTATGGATTCAAAAAATCATTTTTGGGCTTGGCATTGTTCCCATAATTGAAGAACCCATAAATATGTATTGTGAGAATACTGGAGCCATTACTATAGCTAATGAAAGTGGAATCACCAAGGGTGCTAGATATTAGCACGCAAAAGTTCATTATCTTCGAGAAACCATTGAAGTGGGTAACGTGGATATATCAAAAGTTCACACATATGACAACCTAGATGATCCATTTTCGAAGGCTTTAGCTCATCCTAAGCATTCTAAATTGACTAGGGGTATTGGTTTGATACCAGTTAGTAGTCTCATGTAAATCTGCGTGTAATTAGTATTTGGATAATTTGGAACTGTAAGACAGTTTTACATTATGATTAATAAAGATACAAGGTATTTTATTCATATAATCTGTTATTCCATATTTTCATGTTTATTCCATGAAATGATTTATCATTCTAAATATTTCCATTGTCGGTTAACAATATGGTAATATTGTTATGTAAGGCAAATGTGAGTGTTGGTTATATTCTATGAGAATGTGGATTGTTCCCGCCAAACTCATGTTTATTCACAAGGGATGCATATTGGATACCCCAACTTGCAAATACTTACTTTTGGATCCATGTCATGAGTAAAATTTTGAAATGGTTTGTTAAGTCGTCCTTAGACTTGAGATACAAGCAAGTTCTGTTATGTGTGGATATCACTTTTGTAAGTATATGTCAAATGCTATCCTGAATAAGGTAGTTATAAAAGCTATATTTCAGAGTGATGTGAAGCAGCATCCACAACACTTGTAGTCAACAAAATATTTATTACTCCACTTGATATGTGCAGAAAAATACCATGGGCCCTCTCCAAAATTAATCAGATAATTGTTCGGCCGAACCCAAAGGGTAATGCAAGATGATTCTTGATTACATTTGGTGTGTCTAACTAAAATTCTATAACAAGAATCCAAATGGTTAAACTATATGGAATGAGTTAGGATCCAAATCCATGGTTTAACGGTATCTATAACAAAAGATGATAAAAGCAAGACATAAATGACCATGCTACTGAGAATGATTTATGAAACTATATCTCAGACACCTTTAATTAAATAGCGAGTGAGAGCGTTGCTAGACATTTCCGTCGTTGGTATTTGTGATATTTGCTAATCCAACTCCCTAGTGGGAGCTATTGGAATGGTAGTCGGATTAACATTATACGGCTAAGGGTGTGTGAGCCTATTGGGGGCACACACGATAAACACTAGTGTACGCTTTGTGTATAAGCTCAATATTGACCCGTTTTGACCCGAGATGAACTATACCCGAATTCCACTTGCACCACGCCCAAATGGCCGGTCGATGGAGGGGTGTTGGGGGAGGGTATTCGGCCTAGGGTAGCTGTGAAAGAATATGGTATGTGAGGTAACTTGAGGGACAAATTGAAGCCCAAATAAGCTAGGGTTTTAAAGGCTATATAAACTGTCACACCCCCAAATTACGTGTTTTGCAGCGGAATGGAATACCTTGGGGAGGACTGTCATAGCATCAAAGTTACAGTTATATCGAACGACCTAAAGTGTCGTTTGAAAAATACATCGTTTGATTAATTAGAATAATCAGAGTTTACAAAATGTAGGTCCCAAATGAAAATCAATGTATGCTGAAATAGGTTTGATACAAGCCAAACGATGTTTTTAAAGTGTATAAATCCCATGTGAGACGCCGCCACCACTGACTCTATGATGTGTCCATATGCATGCCATGAAGTGAATGCCTTAGATACCTGAGATAAAACATGCTAAAAGTGTCAACACAAAGGTTGGTGAGTTCATAGAGTTTGGTTAACAAGTAAAGCCATAAAAGAGTGTTTATGTAACAAAGTCAAAGTTTTTGGTCAAATAGAATAGTTCGCAAAGCAAAGGCATCGTAAATCCACTCAGTTCCAAGTCCCGCCCATACAAAACTTGCAACCTGTGTGTTTACAACCCACTGCTAAAAATAGTATGTCAATCATGTATGCATGTATCATAGTAGTTAGGAGTATAAATGTCACCACAAGGGTCTTCCAACAACTCGTGTTGGGATGTTCCTCCAACGCCACGCTGGGCTGATCCATATAAATGGCCTTCCAACATATAAATGTTGGGATGTTCCTCCAACGACGACGCTTGGGCTGTATCCAAATTAATGGCCTTCCAACATATAAATGCTGGGAGGTTCCTCCAACGACGCACGCGTTGGGTGATCCAAATAATTGGCCTTCCAACATATAAATGCTGGGATGTTTGTTTAAGTCTAGTCAATACACACACCAAGTCTAGAGTATAAGTAATGTTGTTTGGCAAAAGAGTTTAAATGTTTGGATAAATAAGCATATATCTCGCCCCAAATAGTTTATAGGAATTTAAATGAGTAAAAGCGGGTATGAACTCACAATAGTATGTAAAAGTTTAGAGTACTTGTGAAAGTAAATGAAAATAGTTTGAGCATGTATCTCCCCAAAAAGTGATTGAAAATGAATAAAAGTAGGGGCTATGAAACTCACAGAATATGTCAAAGTTTAGAATATTTGTGATAGTGAAAGTAAGTAGTTGAGCATGTATCTCCCCAAAGAGTTTGTAAGACAAATACGTAATAGAAAGTGGGGCTACGAACTCACCTGATGTGATTGATATGCTAACAAAATGAAGTGCAAGAAAAATGAGGCTCTGAAACTATCCGCGACCTAAAATGAATGATATGATACTCAATGAGTTATGATGTAATGTTATGCATGCATTTCGTATGCTATTTATACCATTTGCGAGTTTTGAAAATAATACTCTTCGTCGAAAAATACTCCTTTGACGTCTTGACCATTCTTAAAATCACTTTACAAGTATTTACGTCAAAATGTCATCCTACAATAGTTTCGTAGTGATTTATAGTGAAATTTTAACTTTTCGCCGTAAAATAATGTCGTCGGAAATTTCATGAAAGTGACAAAAATGACTTCGAAAAACTAGTCGTAAAATGGTGTACGTCGAACGTTAGGAAACGAACTCGACGGTTATGGAAAGTTTGTATCAAAATATAGAAGTTTTAGTTCAGGAGTTTTCGTCATAGAGGTCTCGAACATAAAGATAATAAAGGTTAAAGATGGTGATTTTGTCGAATTGTGGTTCAAAAAGTGAGTTTCGGCCAAGTTTAAGCATTCGTAAATAATTTATTACAACTCCGTTATACAAACGGTTGGTCGTTTTAGAAAATATGCTTGGTGATCTTGATTTTATTAGAAGACATTTCGTTCCAAAAAGTTCCACATCCTTGTTAAAACAGCCCTCAACATGGTCGTTTTAGTTACCGTAACACTTGTCTCGTAAAAATAATATAGTTTTTCTAAAATAATAGTTACGGCAATTTTATGAAAACGTGCATATCTTAGTCGTTTCAAATCCGGTTTCTACGTATTATACGTCCTTAGCTTCGTATCAAAGTATACTAATATATTTTTGATAAGTCGAAATAATTTGTAAAGCTTAGGACTCGTTTTTGACTCGTACCAAATAAAAATAGTATGCTGAAATTTCAGAAAAATATATATATCGTCGTCAAACTTGGAAAATTCATAACTTCTTCGTTATAACTCCGTTTTAATCCGTTCAAGCGGCCACGGATTCGTTTTAAAGTATATTTTCTAAATATCAAGGCCAAAAATTCGTGCCTACTGTCGGATTTTCCAGAAAAACAAAATAAGGACAGACCACTATATATACTTGTCGAAAATAGTTTTTCTCGTACTAAACCTATTCCAATCCCTTCAAATCAACTCCAAAACTAATCTAATCCTACCATACACCTTCTTAGGGTGTCATGGGTTCCTAGACATCATCAAGACCAATATATAACAAGGGAATAATTATAGGATGACTTTATATATATATAACTCTAAAAATCATGTAAAAATTGTATAATCAACATAAGTCTTGCATGCTTGCTATGAAAATGATAAAATACATATGTAATGATAAGAAAAGATGAAAAAATGATAGAAACATGCTTACAAGCTATTATGATGAGGTGCAAAGAACAAGGTTAGCCTAAACACTCTAGGTTTTTATTTCAAAACCTAAAACAAGAGTGTATCTAGGTTGTGTAGAACTTGATAAGAAAATTTTTGGTGAGATCCTCCTTGACATACAATGGTGGCCGGATTTTTGAGGGGAAGAAGAAAGGAGAAGACTTGACTTTCACACTAGAATTATTGGATTGAATGTGTGTAGGAGTTTGTGTGTAGAATAATATAAGTAAGAAAATCTTGCAATGTATATATTAGGTGAATCATGTCTACTAGTACATATTTATTTTATTACTATCATTATTATTATTATTAAGTATGTAAATGTGTAAGTAAAGTAATGTAAAGTTACTTGAAAGTAAGTAGTAACTTGTAGTATTGTGAAGTAATATTAGTAAGTTGTATACACATTTGAATAATTAAGGTAGCGTTAGATAAAAAATAAATTTTCACGGGTCAAGATAAAATAAAATGAAGTCATAAAAATTTTAAAATACATTTCTTGTAAAATTTGAGCGATATAATAATTAACGTGTAGTTTTTAAGAAAAGTGTCGTACTAATATAAATTTAACGATTTATATACCAAATACATTTAAAACACTGGGTAAACTCATAATATTGTTTTTATAAACTAAATGTAAGTATAAAAATATATCGGGATAGTTTTTGGAAGTATCGGATTAAATGTTCAAAGTAATAACTTACGCGATAACGTTTATTTAATATGAAAATAAACGTTTAATGAAAAATGCAAAACCATGCACGAACCGTTATGAAATGATGAATATGGAATATGAGAAATGACCGGAAAATGAGAATTGTGACATTCTTCCCATGTCAGAGGAATCACGTCCTCGTGATTCAATCGATGATACTATGATTCGAACCTCGACAAGGGTTCTAAAAGTTTATGCTTGTGTATGGTCTATATGATTATGTCAATGCTCATGCATATGAGTTACTCGTCCCACAAGATACGTTCCTGCGCTATCGTGAGCAATTCCCATCCTAAATACATGCTTTCTTATGATTAGGCTCGATGAGACAAGCTTTCCCATTCTCAAGCAAAAATTTTAAAAGACTTTTTGGTAACCGATTTTTGCTTAATCCCACAACTCATCAAACAAGAACTGCCATACGATTAGGCTAAATCGGTTTAGGTAACGACTTGTTTCTAGCTCGATCTTTGCAACTCATCAAACAAGAACTGTCACTCGGATCAAACCGGAAACAAGTGGTTTGAAGAAAATCTTTTGAAAATTTGGCTTGATTACGGAATTGCTTACACATATGAGACTACTACTCCCTTCATTGCATGATTCTTCCCGAATTAGACATAGGTGATCAGGCTATGTATAATTTAGGAGTAACTATGCAATGCTTGAACTAATCGACTCATATGATGTTTGGTGTTGAGTCATAAGTCCGCATGTATAAAGAATGTGCACTTATAATGATATGATGAGATGCTATGATGATGTGGTTATAGTCTAGGGTCAATGATGCAACCTAGTTCTCTATAACCGATGCTCTGATACCAATCTGTCACGCCCCCAAATTACGTGGTTTTGCAGCGGAATGGAATACCTTGGGGAGGACTGTCATAGCATCAAAGTTACAGTTATATCGAACGACCTAAAGTGTCGTTTGAAAAATACATCGTTTGATTAATTAGAATAATCAGAGTTTACAAAATGTAGGTCCCAAATGAAAATCAATGTATGCGGAAATAGGTTTGATACAAGCCAAACGATGTTTTTAAAGTATAAAAATCCCATGTGAGACGCGTCGTCACCACGACTCTATGATGTGTCCATATGCATGCCATGAAGTGAATGCCTTAGATACCTGAGATAAAACATGCTAAAAAGTGTCAACACAAAGGTTGGTGAGTTCATAGAGTTTGGTTAACAAGTAAAGCCATAAAAGAGTGTTTATGTAACAAAGTCAAAGTTTTTGGTCAAATAGAATAGTTCGCAAAGCAAAGGCATCGTAAATCCACTCAGTTCCAAGTCCCCCCCATACAAAACTTGCAACCTGTGTGTTTACAACCCACTGCTAAAAATAGTATGTCAATCATGTATGCATGTATCATAGTAGTTAGGAGTATAAATGTCACCACAAGGGTCTTCCAACAACTCGTGTTGGGATGTTCCTCCAACGCTCACGCTGTATCCATATAAATGGCCTTCCAACATATAAATGTTGGGATGTTCCTCCAACGACGCACGTTGGGCTGTATCCAAATTAATGGCCTTCCAACATATAAATGCTGGGATGTTCCTCTAACGACGCACGTTGGGTCAGATCCAAATAATTGGCCTTCCAACATATAAATGCTGGGATGTTTGTTTAAGTCTAGTCAATACACACACCAAGTCTAGAGTATAAGTAATGTTGTTTGGCAAAAGAGTTTAAATGTTTGGATAAATAAGCATATATCTCGCCCCAAATAGTTTATAGGAATTTAAATGAGTAAAAGCGGGGTATAAACTCACAATAGTATGTAAAAGTTTAGAGTACTTGTGAAAGTAAATGAAAATAGTTTGAGCATGTATCTCCCCCAAAAGTGATTGAAAATGGATAAAAGTAGGGCTATGAAACTCACAGTAATATGTCAAAGTTTAGAATATTTGTGATAGTGAAAGTAAGTAGTTGAGCATGTATCTCCCCCAAAGAGTTTGTAAGACAAATACGTAATAGAAAGTGGGCTACGAACTCACCTGATGTGATTGATATGCTAACAAAATGAAGTGCAAGAAAATGAGGCTCGGAAACTATCCGCGACCTAAAATGAATGATATGATACTCAATGAGTTATGATGTAATGTTATGCATGCATTTCGTATGCTATTTATACCATTTGCGAGTTTTGAAAATAATACTCTTCGTCGAAAAATACTCCTTTGACGTCTTGACCATTCTTAAAATCACTTTACAAGTATTTTCGTCAAAATGTCATCCTACAATAGTTTCGTAGTGATTTATAGTGTGATTTTAACTTTTCGTCGTAAAATAATGTCGTCGGAAATTTCATGAAAGTGACAAAAATGACTTCGAAAAACTAGTCGTAAAATGGTGTACGTCGAACGTTAGGAAACGAACTCGACGGTTATGGAAAGTTTGTATCAAAATATAGAAGTTTTAGTTCAGGGGTTTTCGTCATAGAGGTCTCGAACATAAAGATACTAGAGGTTAAATATGGTGATTTTGTCCAAATGTGGTTTAAAAGTGAGTTTCGGCCAAGTTTAAGCATTCGTAAATAATTTATTACAACTCCGCTATACAAACGGTTGGTCGTTTTGAAAAATATGCTTGGTGATCTTGATTTTATTAGAAGACATTTCGTTCCAAAAAGTTCCACATCCTCGTTAAAAACAGCCCTCAACATGGTCGTTTTAGTTACCGTAACACTTGTCTCGTAAAAATAATATAGTTTTTCTGAAAATAATAGTTACGGCAATTTTATGAAAACGTGCATATCTTAGTCGTTTAAAATCCGTTTTCTACGCATATATATCGTCCTTAGCTTCGTATCAAAGTATACTAATATATTTTTGATAAGTCGAAATAATTTGTAAAGCTTAGGACTCGCTTTTGACTCGCACCAAATAAAAATAGTATGCTGAAATTTCAGAAAAATATATATATCGTCGTCAAACTTGGAAAATTCATAACTTCTTCGTTATAACTCCGTTTTAATCCGTTCAAGCGGCCACGGATTCGTTTTAAAGTATATTTTCTAAATATCAAGGCCAAAAATTCGTGCCTACTGTCGGATTTTCCAGAAAAACAAAATAAGGACAGACCACTATATATACTTGTCGAAAATAGTTTTTCTCGTACTAAACCTATTCCAATCCCTTCAAATCAACTCCAAAACTAATCTAATCCTACCATACTGTCACACCCCCAATTTACCTGTTTTGCAGCGGAATGGAATTCCTGGGGGCATTGACTGTCATAGCACCACATCACAGTTATATTGAACGACCTAAAGTGTCGTTTTAAAAACACATCGTTGGATATTTCATAAAAACATAATCAGAGTACAACATCGGTCCCAAAAGGTTTAACAAGTTTAAGGAAATACAAATATATTACAAATCCAAACGATGTTTTGAAATAAAGTGCCATAATGTACATAATGTAAGTCGACGCCGCGACTAAAAATGTAGGTCCCTAAACCATGTCATGATGATAATACCTCAGTTACCTGAAAATACATTGCTAAAAACGGTCAACAATAATGTTGGTGAGAAATCATAGGTTTATGTAAATGTTTTATACGACTACACAAGTATCTATCATGCATGACCATCAAGTCACGTAAAAATAATGTTACAATTGCCTTAAGCCCATGACCCCGAAACTAGACCGATCAATTATGTATGCCCCTCCACGGAATGTTTGCCGCACAACTCCGTAATGAAATCAAATGAAATGCATCCGTTTTCCCGGTTGGGATTCACCAACCCGGATGGAGGCGTCACCCTCGATAGATCTATCCACTCATCCTCGCTTCAATGATTAACGGTTCATGGTTCAGGAAATGGGGACTTTCAAATTGGCATATGAGGTAACTTAAGCAATGTAATGAATTTAACATACTTGGTATCGTACAAAGAAAAAAATGTAGTGCAATGTATTCTCCCCCGTGGGTTTGAAATAATCTAAAGCATGTAAAAACGGGGCTATGAAAACTCACTTGGATAAACTGGAATAACGGCAAAAGTGAGTACGCTGAGGTTTAATGTGATGCTAACCGGACCTATTATCAATGATATGATATGTCATGAGTTGCAATGTAATGTTATGCATGCACTTGATATGTTATTTATACCATTTACGAGTTTTGAAAATATTACTCGACGTCGAAAAATACTCTTTTGACGCCTTGACCAAACAAAATCACTTTACATGTTTATACGCCAAAATGTCATCCTACAATGGTTTTATAATGATTTTTAGAGAAATTTCCACCTTTCGTCGTAAAACAATGTCGTCGGAATTTTTGTGAAATTACCAAAAATGGCTTTGGAAAACTAGTCGTAAAATAGTGTACGTCGATCGTTAGAGAACGAACTCGACTGTTTTGGAAAGTTTGTATCGATATCTAAAAGTTTCAGTTCAGAAGTTTTCGTCCAAAAGGTCTCGATCATAAAGATATTAAGGGTTAAAGATGGTGGTTTTTGGCCAATTGAGTGCAGAAAATTAGTTACGGCAAGTTTATGAAAAAGTGTATATCTTTGTCGTTTCAAATCCGTTTTCTACGTTTTATATGTCCTTAGCTTCGTATCAAAGTAAACTAATATATTTTTGACAAGTCGAAATAATTTGTGAAGCTTAAGGCTCGTTTTTGACCCAAAAACACTAAAAACAGCTTGCTGAAAATCCAGAAAATAATACGTTTCGTCGTCAAACTTCAAAAATCCATAACTTCTTCGTTATAAGTCCGTTTTATTCCGTTCAAGCGGCCACGGATTCGTTTTAAAGTATATTTTCTAAAAATCACGGCCAAAAAGTCGTGCCTACTGTCGGATTTTCCAGAAAAATGAAACAAGGACAGAACATAATATATAGTTATCGAAAATAGTTTTTCTCGGACAAAACCTATTCTAATCCCTTCAAATCAACTCCAAAACTAATCTAATCCTACCATACACCTTCTTAGGGTGTCATGGGTTCCTAATCACCATCAAGACCAAAGAATACCATGGGAGTAATTATAGGATGACCTTAGGTATATATATATAACTCAAAAATCTTGAAATAAATGGTATAAATCACAATACATGCATATAAGCTCCAAAAATGATAAGAAGCATATGAAAATGAAGAGGAAACATAAAAATGATGAGAATATGCTTACTAGTGAAAATGATGAGGTGAAAGTAACAAGGTTAATCCTAAATACTCTTGGTTTTTATTTCAAAACCATATAAAGAGTAATAACTAGATTGTTATAACACTTGAACTTGAAAATAAATTTTGATCCCTTGTGCTCTTGATGTTAGAACCGGTTATGGAGAAGCAAGGAAATAAGAGAGAAACTTCTTCTAACTATGTGAATAACTTGTGAAGTGGATGAGTGAAAGAGTGTTAAGTTAGACTTTTAATGTATGAGTAAAAACATGAACAATCAAAGGCCATGCACATTTAATGACCACCCTTGAAAATTTTACCAATCTTTGAGATACATCCCCCCCCCTAGGCCGGTCATGGGGGGAATTGTGTCTCATGTATATATTTTTTTTTCTCCATTATTAATGTAAGTAGTTGTTGTAATAAAATGATATTAAGTCAAAGTAAATTGTAACTTTTAGAGTAAATGGTAATTTTTGGTACAAGTAAGTTTTTAATAGGTCAAAATAGAATGTAATGAGATAATAAAAATTGTAAAAATACATTCCTTGTGAAATTTGAGTGCTATAAAAATTATCGTAAGATTTTTAAGAAAACGTCGTAATAATTTAACTTTAACGATTTATGTACCAAATAAATTTGAAACACTAGGAAAACTAAAAATATAGTTTTTACAAACTAAATGTAAGTTTAAAAATATCTCGGGATCATTTTTGAAAGTAATGGATTAAATATACAAAATAATAACTCACGCGATAAAAATTATTAAACATAAAAGTTACGCGTTGCAAGTGAAAATGAAATGTCGTGAATGTACCAATGAGATGCACATGATGTCAATGAAATGTAGACTAATCATAGTCCATATGAAATGTACGTGATGTCATGATCATGAATTCGCCGCTAAACCTCCAAGGTTACGCGAATTTGAAACAAGTAAACCAAGTTTACTATAAATGTTGAAATAATGAGGCATAAATCGTTTCGAGAAATGACCTGAAAGTACGGGTTGTCACATTCGCCCATCCAAAAAGGAATTCAGTCCCTGAATTCAATCGTTGTTAGGTCTATCGAATTTTTGAGTTTGTGATGAATATCGGGGAAGAAAACATGGAGAAGTGTCGTTACGGTTGTCGATGATTGAGAGTGTACAAAACATCGTATTGGGTAAATCTCGCATGAGTAATACTTTGACCTTTGAACATGTGAAGATTTTGCTTGCACTAAGATTTATAAATAACCGCTCCCAACCTAACATGATCCCTCCAGAATTAGACATAGTTAGCTAGGCTATGTATAATTAAGGAACGATGATGTGACGTTCGGTTTAGTTGTTATAACTCTCGATGTTTACAAAGATTTAAACCGTGTCGTTAAAATGGTCGATAAAGTAAAAAGAAGTAACATTCTCGAAAGTGATATCGAATCGAAAGGAAATAAAGTACGATAGATGAGAATATTTTACAACGAGTGGTTTATCAAAAGTAGTACATCTTAGGTTATAAAGATTCGGATACGATGAAAACATAAACTTAGTACGACATAATACATAAGGAGAAATAAGACTGCTAGTTTCCGATCTTCTTCTGGCCTTTCGGCGTCGTTGGTACCTTGACGAGCTTCTCCTTTTCCTAATCCATGAGCACCTTCAACTTGCTGACCTTAGTTTATGAGGACATTGATTCCGATAGTGTCCTTGCTCTCCACATCTGGAACATGTAATTATAGTTTTGCCTTTACAATCCCTGGCTAGATGTCCCGGGTTTTGGCATTCGCGCACTTGGCGGGGCAAGGACCCGTGTGATGATACTTACATCGATTACATAGTGGTTTAGCCCCAACATATCCTTTTCCCTTGCAGTCCTTAGCAAGATGTCCCATGTCCTGACAGATAAAGCATATACCACATGGACCATTATGATGTAGCATGCATTGATGGCATCGTGGCAAGTTTCCGGTATAAGTTCTTTCCTTTGTTGGTGCATCAACATGAACCCTGACGGCTTCTTGTCTTCTATTTTGTTGTTGGTGATGGTTAGTGTTACAGCTTTGGTTGTTGTCGTTATAACCTCCCTGGTCATTTTCCCATTTCCTTTTGTTGTTGTTAGTTTGGTTGTTGTTATTGTTGTGGTGGTTATTGTTGATAATGGTTTCCCTTTTCACAACTTGAACCATGAGTAATTGAGTTATCTTGATGGTCTCTTCAATTGTTTGCAAATCGAAAGAGGCTACCTCTCCTTGAATGCATTTTGGAAGTCCTCCAATGAATCTTTCCAGTAGTTTCTCATTGTCCATAACCATATATGGACATAAAACAGCCAACTCTTGAAACCTTCTGATGTAGGTCTCAATGTCATATCCAACAGTCACTAGCCCAATAAATTCCACTTTCAATTTCTTCATCTCCTTGGGCGGACAATACTTCTTAGTCATCAACCTCTTGAATTGATCCCATGAGAGTTTATAAGCATTTTCCATACCACTAGGTTGCATAATGATTCCACCATAACATTGCCTCATCCAAGAGTGTACTAGTAGCAAATTTTACCTTGCGTCTATGGGCAATCGCATATAAGAAATAACAACTCGATCCTTTCCAACCAACGGATCATAGTAATGGCTCCTTCCGTGCCTCTGAACTTCGGGGGGTCACTGCTCTTAAAGTCTATGTATGTACCACTTCGAACTCTCGAATCTCTTGCAACTCCTGTAGTAGTAGCATGTCTAGTAGCTTCAGTACACACCATGGTCTTGACAGTAAAGCAGCGAAGAGCAGCAACTATCGTTGCCCGTTCTTTCTCTAGTTCCCTAGCTATACAATCCTTTATATACTTTTGGATATCGGCTTGTGTCATAGCTGGTGGAGCTCTCTTCGGCGCCATAACTCTTCAAATAAAAGGAAAATGAGACGTGTCAAATCCTATGTTAATAATAAGCGTTCTAAATAGAAGTGATAGAAGGTGGTAAGTTTGAGGGTATTTTTCAAAATGATCGACGGGTTCCAAAAAGATGGGTTATGAGGTGTTGTAATTGCTTCAAATGTAGTTCATCCCTAATATTGCTATCATGCTAGCAAGAAGATAGGTATCATCTCAAACTATGCCGAAGAATGTTTGTTCTAGTTTCACTTGTAGATGGGGAGTCATTGATAGCCCGACATGTTCAAACCTGTGACATCTCTTGATATGGAAATGAGGTTACTTGGAATTTCTAGAGAACACAATGCCTTAGGGGAAATTTATATCGATAGCCTTAATTTAACCAAATTTTCCTTTAAGGGATACTCATTGTAGGGAAGTTCACATATTGTTGAGGCCATGTTTAATAGGATGTTCTATAGCCTCAGATAGAAGACTTGGTATATCCCTATAGTGTTGCTTCATGGGTATTTGCTTCGTATTAAATCTCGTAACTCGGTCTGGCTAGTACCTATGGAATGATAGAGTTTGGATTCTAATTCAAAATAGTGGTTCGGGATGTCTCGTGATGTCTTAAGATTTTTTTTTTTTTTTTTTTTTTTTGTTGAGTTTTGAATCATCCTACCTCCTAGTTCTAGTCCTTGTCGGTAATCCCCAAAATCCTTCCATTGTTTTCTTGTATCGAGGAATCCTCCTCACAGATGGTATAGGAAGTCTTTCCTAAAAGGTCAATCGTCAAATCCTAACTTATCGGTTGAGTAAGAGATAAATGGCGTAAGCATCTATAGAGTGTTAACCGAAAGAAATGTTTATGCACGATATATCTGATTATAAAACTTTGCTTTCGAACGAGAATAAATAGTTGATAAGAAATTACAGTAAAGTTTATGAAAAGGTTTATAAAACCACTTTATTGAGTAAGAAAGAAACATTTTTATCATTTGCAATTTAACAATAAATCTTAGTTGTGGCTTGGTATTAAAGCAACAACTTGATAAGGTGATTTTAAAACAGCTTATATAGTGATAGAAAACGGCTTAACAATGGTAGTGAAATATTTTGGTAAGACACCATTCAGATTATAACATAACTCGTAAAATGATTTGCAAAATAGCTTGCAATAAAACAATTTATCGTTTGTCAAATAATAGAAGATTTCGTAGTTTAATTAATATCAAGATGGTTAGAGGTTGGTAATATCATAGTCAGTAAAGTAAAAGCGAATAGTCTATGAGGTATGCGTACCAAGTTTTGTGATTTTGAATCAGACAGTGGCTAATATAGCTTACCAAAAGGGTAAAATAGTTTATAAGATCGTAATATTACTTGCAGGAAAAATTTGTAATATAGTTTGTAACTTGCTATTGCAATTGTTTGTTGTTTTATAAAATAACAAATTAGTCGGTTTATCATACTATGAGAAAATAGTTTGCAAAGTATCAGTAAGGTCATTGTTTATAGAGTATTATTAAAGTCGTAAAAAAAATTTTTTTTTTTTTTTTTTACAGGAGTAAGATGAAATGGTCGGTAAAATAGTTGAAAGTAGTTTGCGTTAAATAACGATGAAATTTATTATCTCAAAAGAGGGGATGTAGAATAAATAGTTGGTATTCAACGTTTTGTTTTGTAAGATAATAGCTCGATGATTTTTCAGAGTAACATGAAAATCGTTTCGCATGAGGATATTAAATAGTTGATAAAATGACTGAAACCATTTGATAATTTAATAATAAAACAACTTGCGTTAAATCTTAATGAAACAACGTTTCTAAGATGGTGATAAAATAGTTCGAGATGAAATCAAGTGAAATAATTTCATGAAATAGTAGCAGGATAATTTGGAATAAGATTTGTTGGATGGTTTGTAGGATACATAGGAGAACCTTATAGAGTAATAACAGTCTACTAATTGGTCGAGAATAAAGTTGACCTAATCCCTAGTAAGATAGTGATGTATCGTCGTGAAATGATGGAGAATTGGGCAATAGGAGTAAGGAATGAAATAAACAAGGTGGTGACTATCGTAGAGATAAAAATAATAAGGATCACATTAGCTCGGAAGGTACTTATTATCTGTTCCTGTTGGTAGTCTAATCATGTCTCAAGTGTAGGAATAGTAGGCGGTCTAGCAACCATAGCCCAAAAATTCTCTCAGTCCTCAAACCTATGAGATGGTGTAGTGTCTATAGTCTTAGTGGTAGATGGTAATAGTGTGTCAAATCATGCACGCTTCCCAAGCCGCAAGTCAGGTGTATGAGATGTGATGGTACGGATGGTGCTCGAAATGATAATGATGATCATGGAATCCTTGTGGTGAGTTAAGAAAATAGGTTCATTAGGACCAAACCTATAAGTTCTACCCAATGGTATGATCTGTCCCAACTGAGTGATAAAAATTGTCCTGATCTTACAGTGAATCGATAGTGATCGTGATGGTGTAGGTGTAACTTCGTCCTCCCAAAAGGGTTTATCTCAGTATACAACGTTATCGATGATGAGTCAATTGATGTGAAAATTGCGATAGGGAATGCCAAGGAATTCTCCACGTTAGAGTATGAGGAAAAGATAATAGGATGGGTATTTAAGGGCATCCATGTGACAATCGTTTTGAAATGAAAATAAATAACTCGTAAAATGTGCGTACAAAACCGTATGCAAAGTGAACATGTACTTATGATGAAATGATGAGATGCTATGATAATGTAGTTATAGTCTAGGGTCAATGATGCAACCTAGTTCTCTATAACTCTGGCTCTGGTACCAATCTGTCACACCCCCAATTTACTGTTTTGCAAATGAATGGAATTCCGGGGCATTGACTGTCATAGCACCACATCACAGTTATATTGAACGACCTAAAGTGTCGTTTTAAAACCACATCGTTGGATATTTCATAAAAACATAATCGAAAGTACAACATCGGTCCCAAAAGGTTTAACAAGTTTAAGGAAATACAAATATATTACAAATCCAAACGATGTTTTGAAATAAAGTGCCATAATGTACATAATGTAAGTCGACGCCGCGACTAAAAATGTAGGTCCCTAAACCATGTCATGATGATAATACCTCGCTACACGAAAATACATTGCTAAAACGGTCAACAATAATGTTGGTGAGAAATCATAGGTTTATGTAAATGTTTTATACGACTACACAAGTATCTATCATGCATGACCATCAAGTCACGTAAAAATAATGTTACAATTGCCTTAAGCCCATGACCCCTAAACTAGACTGATCAATTATGTATGCCCCTCCACGGAATGTTTGCCAGACAACTCCGTAATGAAATCAAATGAAATGCATCCGTTTTCCTGGTTGGGATTCACCAACCCGGATGGAGGCGTCACCCTCGATAGATCTATCCACTCATCCTCGCTTCAATGATTAACGGTTCATGGTTCAGGAAATGGGGACTTTCAAATTGGCATATGAGGTAACTTAAGCAATGTAATGAATTTAACATACTTGGTATCGTATAAAGAAAAATGTAGTGCAATGTATTCTCCCCCGTGGGTTTGAAATAATCTAAAGCATGTAAAAACGGGGCTATGAAAACTCACTTGGATAAACTGGAATAACGGCAAAAGTGAGTACACTGAGGTTTAATGTGATGCGTTAACCGGGACCTATTATCAATGATATGATATGTCATGAGTTGCAATGTAATGTTATGCATGCACTTGATATGTTATTTATACCATTTACGAGTTTTGAAAATATTACTCGACGTCGAAAAATACTCTTTTGACGTCTTGACCAAACAAAAATCACTTTACATGTTTATACGTCAAAATGTCATCCTACAATGGTTTTATAATGATTTTTAGAGAAATTTCCACTTTTCGTCGTAAAACAATGTCGTCGGAATTTTTGTGAAATTACCAAAAATGGCTTTGGAAAACTAGTCGTAAAATAGTGTACGTCGATCGTTAGAGAACGAACTCGACTGTTTTGGAAAGTTTGTATCGATATCTAAAAGTTTCAGTTCAGAAGTTTTCGTCCAAAAGGTCTCGATCATAAAGATATTAAGGGTTAAAGATGGTGGTTTTTGGCCAATTGAGTGCAGAAAATTAGTTACGGCAAGTTTATGAAAAAGTGTATATCTTTGTCGTTTCAAATCCGTTTTCTACGTTTTATATGTCCTTAGCTTCGTATCAAAGTAAACTAATATATTTTTGACAAGTCGAAACAATTTGTGAAGCTTAAGGCTCGTTTTTGACCCAAAAACACTAAAAACAGTTTGCTGAAAATCCAGAAAATAATACGTTTCGTCGTCAAACTTCAAAAATCCATAACTTCTTCGTTATAAGTCCGTTTTATTCCGTTCAAGCGGCCACGGATTCGTTTTAAAGTATATTTTCTAAAAATCACGGCCAAAAAGTCGTGCCTACTGTCGGATTTTCCAGAAAAATGAAACAAGGACAGAACATAATATATAGTTATCGAAAATAGTTTTTCTCGGACAAAACCTATTCTAATCCCTTCAAATCAACTCCAAAACTAATCTAATCCTACCATACACCTTCTTAGGGTGTCATGGGTTCCTAATCACCATCAAGACCAAAGAATACCATGGGAGTAATTATAGGATGACCTTAGGTATATATATATAACTCAAAAATCTTGAAATAAATGGTATAAATCACAATACATGCATATAAGCTCCAAAAATGATAAGAAGCATATGAAAATGAAGAGGAAACATAAAAATGATGAGAATATGCTTACTAGTGAAAATGATGAGGTGAAAGTAACAAGGTTAATCCTAAATACTCTTGGTTTTTATTTCAAAACCATATAAAGAGTAATAACTAGATTGTTATAACACTTGAACTTGAAAATAAATTTTGATCCCTTGTGCTCTTGATGTTAGAACCGGTTATGGAGAAGCAAGAAAACAAGAGAGAAACTTCTTCTAACTATGTGAATAACTTGTGAAGTGGATGAGTGAAAGAGTGTTAAGTTAGACTTTTAATGTATGAGTAAAAACATGAACAATCAAAGGCCATGCACATTTAATGACCACCCTTGAAAATTTTACCAATCTTTGAGATACATCCCCCCCCCTAGGCCGGTCATGGGGGGAATTGTGTCTCATGTATATATATTTTTTTTTTCTCCATTATTAATGTAAGTAGTTGTTGTAATAAAATGATATTAAGTCAAAGTAAATTGTAACTTTTAGAGTAAATGGTAATTTTTGGTACAAGTAAGTTTTTAATAGGTCAAAATAGAATGTAATGAGATAATAAAAATTGTAAAATACATTCCTTGTGAAATTTGAGTGCTATAAAAATTATCGTAAGATTTTTAAGAAAACGTCGTAATAATTTAACTTTAACGATTTATGTACCAAATAAATTTGAAACACTAGGAAAACTAAAAATATAGTTTTTACAAACTAAATGTAAGTTTAAAAATATCTCGGGATCATTTTTGAAAGTAATGGATTAAATATACAAAATAATAACTCACGCGATAAAAATTATTAAACATAAAAGTTACGCGTTGCAAGTGAAAATGAAATGTCGTGAATGTACCAATGAGATGCACATGATGTCAATGAAATGTAGACTAATCATAGTCCATATGAAATGTACGTGATGTCATGATCATGAATTCGCCGCTAAACCTCCAAGGTTACGCGAATTTGAAACAAGTAAACCAAGTTTACTATAAATGTTGAAATAATGAGGCATAAATCGTTTCGAGAAATGACCTGAAAGTACGGGTTGTCACACATACACCTTCTTAGGGTGTCATGGGTTCCTAGACATCATCAAGACCAATATATAACAAGGGAATAATTATAGGATGACTTTATATATATATAACTCTAAAAATCATGTAAAAATTGTATAATCAACATAAGTCTTGCATGCTTGCTATGAAAATGATAAAATACATATGTAATGATAAGAAAAGATGAAAAATGATAGAAACATGCTTACAAGCTATTATGATGAGGTGCAAAGAACAAGGTTAGCCTAAACACTCTAGGTTTTTATTTCAAAACCTAAAACAAGAGTGTATCTAGGTTGTGTAGAACTTGATAAGAAAATTTTTGGTGAGATCCTCCTTGACATACAATGGTGGCCGGATTTTTGAGGGGAAGAAGAAAGGAGAAGACTTGACTTTCACACTAGAATTATTGGATTGAATGTGTGTAGGAGTTTGTGTGTAGAATAATATAAGTAAGAAAATCTTGCAATATATATATTAGGTGAATCATGTCTACTAGTACATATTTATTTTATTACTATCATTATTATTATTATTAAGTATGTAAATGTGTAAGTAAAGTAATGTAAAGTTACTTGAAAGTAAGTAGTAACTTGTAGTATTGTTAAGTAATATTAGTAAGTTGTATACACATTTGAATAATTAAGGTAGCGTTAGATAAAAATAAATTTTCACGGGTCAAGATAAAATAAAATGAAGTCATAAAAATTTTAAAATACATTTCTTGTAAAATTTGAGCGATATAATAATTAACGTGTAGTTTTTAAGAAAAGTGTCGTACTAATATAAATTTAACGATTTATATACCAAATACATTTAAAACACTGGGTAAACTCATAATATTGTTTTATAAACTAAATGTAAGTATAAAAATATATCGGGATAGTTTTTGGAAGTATCGGATTAAATGTTCAAAGTAATAACTTACGCGATAACGTTTATTTAATATGAAAAAAAATAACGTTTAATGTAAAATGCAAAACCATGCACGAACCGTTATGAAATGATGAATATGGAATATGAGAAATGACCGGAAAATGAGAATTGTGACATTCTTCCCATGTCAGAGGAATCACGTCCTCGTGATTCAATCGATGATACTATGATTCAAACCTCGACAAGGGTTCTAAAAGTTTATGCTTGTGTATGGTCTATATGATTATGTCAATGCTCATGCATATGAGTTACTCGTCCCACAAGATACGTTCCTGTGCTATCGTGAGCAATTCCCATCCTAAATACATGCTTTCTTATGATTAGGCTCGATGAGACAAGCTTTCCCATTCTCAAGCAAAATTTTTAAAAGACTTTTTGGTAACCGATTTTTGCTTAATCCCACAACTCATCAAACAAGAACTGTCATACGATTAGGCTAAATCGGTTTAGGTAACGACTTGTTTCTAGCTCGATCTTTGCAACTCATCAAACAAGAACTGTCACTCGGATCAAACTGGAAACAAGTGGTTTGAAGAAAATCTTTTGAAAATTTGGCTTGATTACGGAATTGCTTACACATATGAGACTACTACTCCCTTCATTGCATGATTCTTCCTGAATTAGACATAGGTGATCAGGCTATGTATAATTTAGGAGTAACTATGCAATGCTTGAACTAATCGACTCATATGATGTTTGGTGTTGAGTCATAAGTCCGCATGTATAAAGAATGTGCACTTATAATGATATGATGAGATGCTATGATGATGTGGTTATAGTCTAGGGTCAATGATGCAACCTAGTTCTCTATAACCGATGCTCTGATACCAATCTGTCACACCCCCAAATTACGTGTTTTCGCGGAATGGAATACCTTGGGGGAGGACTGTCATAGCATCAAAGTTACAGTTATATCGAACGACCTAAAGTGTCGTTTGAAAAATACATCGTTTGATTAATTAGAATAATCAGAGTTTACAAAATGTAGGTCCCAAATGAAAATCAATGTATGCGGAAATAGGTTTGATACAAGCCAAACGATGTTTTTAAAGTGTAAAAATCCCATGTGAGACGCGTCGTCACCACGACTCTATGATGTGTCCATATGCATGCCATGAAGTGAATGCCTTAGATACCTGAGATAAAACATGCTAAAAAGTGTCAACACAAAGGTTGGTGACTTCATAGAGTTTGGTTAACAAGTAAAGCCATAAAAGAGTGTTTATGTAACAAAGTCAAAGTTTTTGGTCAAATAGAATAGTTCGCAAAGCAAAGGCATCGTAAATCCACTCAGTTCCAAGTCCCCCCCATACAAAACTTGCAACCTGTGTGTTTACAACCCACTGCTAAAAATAGTATGTCAATCATGTATGCATGTATCACAGTAGTTAAAAGTATAAATGTCACCACCAGGGTCTTCCAACAACTCGTGTTGGGATGTTCCTCCAACGCTCACGTTGGGTTGTATCCATATAAATGGCCTTCCAACATATAAATGTTGGGATGTTCCTCCAACGACGCACGTTGGGCTGTATCCAAATTAATGGCCTTCCAACATATAAATGCTGGGATGTTCCTCCAACGACGCACGTTGGGCTGTATCCAAATAATTGGCCTTCCAACATATAAATGCTGGGATGTTTGTTTAAGTCTAGTCAATACACACACCAAGTCTAGAGTATAAGTAATGTTGTTTGGCAAAAGAGTTTAAATGTTTGGATAAATAAGCATATATCTCGCCCCAAATAGTTTATAGGAATTTAAATGAGTAAAAGCGGGGTATGAACTCACAATAGTATGTAAAAGTTTAGAGTACTTGTGAAAGTAAATGAAAATAGTTTGAGCATGTATCTCCCCCAAAAGTGATTGAAAATGAATAAAAGTAGGGGCTATGAAACTCACAGTAATATGTCAAAGTTTAGAATATTTGTGATAGTGAAAGTAAGTAGTTGAGCATGTATCTCCCCCAAAGAGTTTGTAAGACAAATACGTAATAGAAAGTGGAGCTACGAACTCACCTGATGTGATTGATATGCTAACAAAATGAAGTGCAAGAAAATGAGGCTTGGAAACTATCCGCGACCTAAAATGAATGATATGATACTCAATGAGTTATGATGTAATGTTATGCATGCATTTCGTATGCTATTTATACCATTTGCGAGTTTTGAAAATAATACTCTTCGTCGAAAAATACTCCTTTGACGTCTTGACCATTCTTAAAATCACTTTACAAGTATTTTCGTCAAAATGTCATCCTACAATAGTTTCGTAGTGATTTATAGTGTGATTTTAACTTTTCGCCGTAAAATAATGTCGTCGGAAATTTCATGAAAGTGACAAAAATGACTTCGAAAAACTAGTCGTAAAATGGTGTACGTCGAACGTTAGGAAACGAACTCGACGGTTATGGAAAGTTTGTATCAAAATATAGAAGTTTTAGTTCAGGGGTTTTCGTCATAGAGGTCTCGAACATAAAGATAATAAAGGTTAAAGATGGTGATTTTGTCGAATTGTGGTTCAAAAAGTGAGTTTCGGCCAAGTTTAAGCATTCGTAAATAATTTATTACAACTCCGCTATACAAACGGTTGGTCGTTTTAGAAAATATGCTTGGTGATCTTGATTTTATTAGAAGACATTTCGTTCCAAAAAGTTCCACATCCTTGTTAAAACAGCCCTCAACATGGTCGTTTTAGTTACCGTAACACTTGTCTCGTAAAAATAATATAGTTTTTCTGAAAATAATAGTTACGGCAATTTTATGAAAACGTGCATATCTTAGTCGTTTCAAATCCGTTTTCTACGTATTATACGTCCTTAGCTTCATATCAAAGTATACTAATATATTTTTGATAAGTCGAAATAATTTGTAAAGCTTAGGACTCGTTTTTGACTCGTACCAAATAAAAATAGTATGCTGAAATTTCAGAAAAATATATATATCGTCGTCAAACTTGGAAAATTCATAACTTCTTCGTTATAACTCCGTTTTAATCCGTTCAAGCGGCCACGGATTCGTTTTAAAGTATATTTTCTAAATATCAAGGCCAAAAATTCGTGCCTACTGTCGGATTTTCCAGAAAAACAAAATAAGGACAGACCACTATATATACTTGTCGAAAATAGTTTTTCTCGTACTAAACCTATTCCAATCCCTTCAAATCAACTCCAAAACTAATCTAATCCTACCATACACCTTCTTAGGGTGTCATGGGTTCCTAGACATCATCAAGACCAATATATAACAAGGGAATAATTATAGGATGACTTTATATATATATAACTCTAAAAATCATGTAAAAATGGTATAATCAACATAAGTCTTGCATGCTTGCTATGAAAATGATAAAATACATATGTAATGATAAGAAAAGATGAAAAATGATAGAAACATGCTTACAAGCTATTATGATGAGGTGCAAAGAACAAGGTTAGCCTAAACACTCTAGGTTTTTATTTCAAAACCTAAAACAAGAGTGTATCTAGGTTGTGTAGAACTTGATAAGAAAATTTTTGGTGAGATCCTCCTTGACATACAATGGTGGCCGGATTTTTGAGGGGAAGAAGAAAGGAGAAGACTTGACTTTCACACTAGAATTATTGGATTGAATGTGTGTAGGAGTTTGTGTGTAGAATAATATAAGTAAGAAAATCTTGCAATGTATATATTAGGTGAATCATGTCTACTAGTACATATTTATTTTATTACTATCATTATTATTATTATTAAGTATGTAAATGTGTAAGTAAAGTAATGTAAAGTTACTTGAAAGTAAGTAGTAACTTGTAGTATTGTTAAGTAATATTAGTAAGTTGTATACACATTTGAATAATTAAGGTAGCGTTAGATAAAAATAAATTTTCACGGGTCAAGATAAAATAAAATGAAGTCATAAAAATTTTAAAATACATTTCTTGTAAAATTTGAGCGATATAATAATTAACGTGTAGTTTTTAAGAAAAGTGTCGTACTAATATAAATTTAACGATTTATATACCAAATACATTTAAAACACTGGGTAAACTCATAATATTGTTTTTATAAACTAAATGTAAGTATAAAAATATATCGGGATAGTTTTTGGAAGTATCGGATTAAATGTTCAAAGTAATAACTTACGCGATAACGTTTATTTAATATGAAAATAAACGTTTAATGAAAAATGCAAAACCATGCACGAACCGTTATGAAATGATGAATATGGAATATGAGAAATGACCGGAAAATGAGAATTGTGACATAAACACCCTTACCCTAGCTCATACCACACGACTTGCATCCTTATTCACAACAAATAATACCGAAATTCTCCACCATAATTCCACCTAATCGAGAACCCTAACTCGATCTAGGGTTTTGGTTTTGTTCCACTTTTATACTTGTTGCTTGCTTCAATCGATCCAAGGTGTGGATAGTTTTGTGTCGGTGTTCCAGCAGGTTCCAAACAAAGCTAAAAACAATGGTGCTTGTTTTGTTTCATGGATTTCTCGGGCAGAAAGGGTGAAACCAAATCGGGTTTATTTACCTGTGTAACACCCCCAATTTTGTGATACGCAGCGGAATTCAAACTGGGTGTTACTTCATGGCACAACAGTCATAACAATAGAAAACGAACTCTAATGGAGTCGTTTTAAAAGATTTATCATTTGATTTATACAAATATCATAGTTTACAAAAATGAGGTCCCGAATGGTTTAATGTTTACAAAATACATTAAATGGGTTTTCGAATGATAATAAAATTTATAGCCTTCTTCAGTATCCTTGCTCCTCCGTGCCAGCTTCCGACATTATGGACCTGAAATACATGCTTAAAACTGTCAACACAAAGGTTGAGTGAAATTCATAGAGTTTTGGAAATCAGTTGAACACATAATGTTGTAGTGTGAGTTATAAATTCACACCAATGGTTTGAAAACCAAAAGAGATATTATTGCACTAAGCTCATGATACCGAAAACGTTAACAGCTTGTCAATAGAAATTGATAAAATAGTTACAGTTGCCCTAATAGGTAATTGCCAATAAACCTATAGATGCTCAAATATAGTGCGTTTGTTTGCCTACCCGGTCAACACAAACGGGATTCGTCAATCCCAATAGGCCTATCCACAATATTCGCGTTCACTCGTAAGTGATTAATAGTTCATGATAGTAGGGACTTAAGATTGGCAATAGTGGTACTTAGTGCAAATAATACATTCAGATAAGCATGCAGTTTGAAAACAATGTGTTGGATTTAAAATAAAGCATGTATCTCCCCCAAGGGTTTGTAAAACAATTAAGTAATAGAAAGTGGGGCTATGAACTCACCTTAATAAATGATATCACATGTATAATGAGAATGATGGATATGCCGTGAGAACTTCTACGAGCAACCTAGAATAGGATGTTGTGACTTAGGTTTGGAACAATGTTTAGGAAAACATAAACCATTCTATATATATTTCTATGTTGATCATGATGTAGACAATTATTATTTGATGTTTATAGAAAGATCTTTAATATGTGAAAACATATTTAGTTTATAGATATTGTACTACCATTCGGGCCATCATAATTCAGAGGTCATGCAAGAACGTTCGAGTAGCTAGGACGCTTTAAATCGTAAATCCCGCAACTCGTCGATCCGTTTACCCAAATGAAACCCCTCACATGAAGTTCCCTAGTGTTGTAGTGCTTAATACATAAAACATGTACTTTAATTACTTGATTATATGATATATTAAGAGTTGATAAATACAATAAATAAACTAACAAAGTTTAAAAGTATTTAAATAAGTTTGAGTTTTATAAATACTTACCTTAAAATAGAACACTTGTGTACTATGGAAAAATAAAATATTAGCTGAGCTTCGACGTAGAATTTGCAATCTTCGAAAACCCAAGGCTATTAGAAGATTATAACAACGCCTTCTTGAGAAACCGAAGAAGAAAAGAAGATTATAACGACGTCTTTTTGGAGACTTAAAGTTATTTGAAGATTATAACGATTCTTTCTTGAAAACTTCAAAGAACGAAGATCAAACGCTAGTTTTCTTCAAGAACACATGAATGTTCTTACAAGATCTATAATAAATACCTTAGGTTTAGGACTTTAGATGTTAAGAAGGGGTGGTGCAAGAGTAAATGAAGTGATTTTCTTGGTATTTATGGGCTAGTGGTTCTGGTTAACTATATATTGGGTTAAAAACTAACCATGGTTAAATTTACACATGTAAATGATCTTAAGGAAGCATGCTTAGGATCATGCCACCAAGGTGATGACTCCCCCCCTAGGTCGGCCAAGATAAGGTAAGAAGACTATGTGGATAGTTTTGGTATTATCTTAAGTTTAGAGTAAGATTTGGTTCCGTTAAATGCTAACCGAAGCCATAAAACGTAAACCGGGTATCTTAAAAATATGAAACTTACAGGAATGATGAAACTCATCATTATACTCCATCTAAAAATATAAAATGGGTGATAAGACCTATTGGGTGCAAAAACGCTGCTTTAAAACTGGAAATACGGGTCAAAAACGCGTAATTCGCAGTTTATCGGAAAAGAACGAAATTTCAGGGAAACGACCGTGAATTTATTTAGAGTAGAATAAATTTTTTCTAAAAGTGATATGAGATGTCAAAATGTGGTTTTCGTCATACGCGGGATAACTTTACAGTTATTCGTGAAGTTTAAAAGTTACGCGATTTAAGCAAAAATGTAGAACGTACAAGGTTAATTCCTTTATGGTCAAATGAGGAGGGAAATATGTTTGGATTTTCCAAAAAATGTAAAAGTGTCAAAAATATATTAGAAACACAGTGCAGGAATCGTTAAGTCTGGATGTAAGTAGAATTGTTTAAAACGTAAGTTTAGTTTTGTTCTGCGCTGGGCTTATTTGGTAACATAAAAATAATAAATCTTAAAAATTCTCAAATTAATCATGAGTGATCTAAAAATTTATCCGATATGAGGAAAATTATCAGAGTTGATTTTCGTTAAGCGCGTGATGACTAAATGGTATTCCGACCAAAATGAAACTTTAAAACTATCTTTTCTTAATAACTTTTGCGAAAATGATCTAACGATGGTCGAACTCTCAGGTTATTACTAAAATAATTTATCTTACAAGAATGTGGATTAAAAATTTTACGGGATGAATAGTAAAAGTGAATAGTAAATTCTCGAAAATGAAAAGTAACCTAAAAGTGCGGGTGGTTACAACCCGATATCGAAAAACTAGGGTTTTTGGATCTCATGTTGTTTTTGGTTCTCGGACAACAAAAGGCAGCATGTTGTTTTGTTTGGTTCAGGGTTTGAGCTTATAACACTTGTTGTTTGGGTAAACGCAATACGACAAGTATATCGGGCGTATTCGGTTTAACGTGTTTGTGTGAGCACTCGTAGAGGTGATCGTGTTGATTACTAGTTTCTTGTTTTAACTTGCGGGTGACTACAAGGGTTAGTTTTCTTGTTTCCTTTTTACTTTAGTTTTTTTAATATACGTGTTAATTGTAATTACTTAAACTATATTCATTATCCGTTGCGTACTCGTAGTTAATGGTTAACTTAGATTCATTAATCCCAATAGTTTCAATGATACCAGACGACTTTTATGAACAAGGGTATTATTTGAACGTTGCATCTCTCGATCATTGAATTGGATGATGGAGCAGGAAAAGGTTGTTAGTCGTTATCAGAGATGTTTAGCTTAGAAAATTCACATGACAAAACTTTCTAGTTTTTGCATACGAATATATGATCGATTTGGAAAATGATAAATGGTCGAAAGCGTGAAAGATTTGGGCACCAAAGCTTTGTTTATGGGGAGGCGTCGTTTTGGATCGAGGAGGACACCACAAGGCGGGGTGATAAAAGGTTATTTTTCACATGGCACATGCAGAAATTGTAACATTTAGGGTTTTTTAATGTCTTACTAATTTCTTACTCTTACCAGTAAGAGGTGGTCAGACGTTTTACTTGTTTGTTTTTTCATCACCAGTCAGACATGGTAAGAGCTAATATGTCTAACTCGGTAAGAGGTGGCGAAAAGATCTTACTACCTCTTAGTAACACCCCTTCAACTAATTCATTTTCAAAATCATTCAACCCATTCATCTTCAAATTATGGAAAGCTAGGTTTTAAATTATTTAGTATTGGTTAAGTTACTTAATTGTTGTTTCATTGCGTTAAGCTTATGTTTTATTTTAAGACGATTTCTGTAATAGTTTTTATTATGTTAAATTTTGGATATGTATTAAGATAATTTATTTAATGATTTATAATTGTGTTAAATCTATGATAAAAATGTTTTGTTTCAAGTTTACACTATTTACTTATTAATCGTATTTGCAATAGTTTAATATATACTTAAAAAAGAGAAAATTAAAACCATTAAGACAATTATAAAAAACAAACAACACTTTTTCATTCAGATTCAGACATTATAGTCACCTCTTACTAGTAAGATGTGGTAGTCAGATTCAGATGTGAAGCATCTTAACAACACACCATTAGTATTTCAGCGATCCTTCGTCTATTATTCTTGTATCGGCATTAAAGGATGTTTTCGACTAGTTATGGTAAATTGTTCAAATACAAAATGAACAAAAACTAGATGACAGATATTTACAATACAAAAGTCATCTCACTTCTGTGATTGTAAAGTACGAAGCTTTTAAAGTACAATGCTTTAGTAAAAGACGTACTTATGAATGAAAAAATATGAATGAAAAACTTTTAAAATTAAATGTGTAGTAAAAGACATCCAAACAATGAAGTAAAGTTGGTCATGACATGTAAGTCAAAATAATTCAAAGCATGACATATTTTCACAAACATCAATCCTTCAAGTAAACTTATAGGTTTTACTTTTTATTCAGTTTCAGCTTTGGTATTAAGGAGATCTTGACACTCTCATGAAACCATAAATGAATATATACAACGCGTATTATTTAGTGTATAGACGTGCATGGGGTTTGTTATATTCTTCGAGTACCCAACAACATGCTTAAAAATGCCAAGTGAATATGAGGTTGGCAAGTCAAACTAATGTATTAGTAGTGCAATGCGTAAGTGATAATTAAACTAAGGTCGTCTTATTGATTTGGGTGGCCCAGAGCAAAACTATGAATGAAGTCTCTTAAATCAGGAAAATTTTAATTATAATGAAAAATTCAAAACAGAATAAACTTATACTAAATCGGAGCTCCGACAAACGGTGGGCCTGTGCGATTGTCCCACTTGCATATGCTAATAACCACACTAAATCAAACAATTGTTTAATCTAGAGTAAATTGGTTAGTTAACAACAAAACACTCAAAAATATGATGTAAAAAAACATATATTATGATCGACCCAACTTTAACGATTTTATGATGCAATCATGGAAAAACACTTATATAGTGAAGGGATACAATACAAATGATGTTGTTCTTAAGTGACATAGTTTTGGAATTATTATTATTATCATTATTATTATTTTTGTTAAGCAAATTTATACTCCATCCGTCTCAAAATAATTGTCCACTATTGACATTTTTAGTCTTTTTTCTTCAACTTTGACAATAATTATTTTTGTTTGTGTTATATAATACTTGATGAAAAATATATGAATGTATTGAGCTTTAAATGTATTTTTCATTAGTATAATTTTCATCAAGTATTATATAACACAAATAAATAAATTAATGGTCAAAGTTAAACAAGAAAGACTAGTCAAAGTCAAACGGGACAATAAAAATGGGACGGAGGGATTATATAAGAACAATTTTATGTCATTTACGAAGAGATGGACGACAAATGGGCAGCAAGTTGCGCTACTAACTCTTTTTGAATTGAAAAACTAATCCTTTTGAAGACTACATTTGTGGATTTAGGTGTTATAACATTATTATGCATAACTTGTAGAATTCTGTTGAGGAAATCCAATGCCTCGGGTGTAAGAAAACCAAAAGTATCAAACGCGAAATAAATAAAAATATGTTGATTTTCAATGCACGTTTTCTCGTGTATTGACACTTTTCTGCATTGCTAGTATCTCACTCAACTTCATATTTCATGCAAGTTCATTTCATTCTGGTCATTTGGTTTCGTAGGCCATCTTCATACCATGGTATCTTAAAAGTGTTTGAGTTGGCACAATATTTTCTTAGAACACAAGTCGAATAAAATATATACCAAAAGCTCTTAGAGATGTTTCAATAAAAGTTTAACATACTTTCGAACAACAAAAACGATATGATCCTTCTAGCTTAGTTTCAACCGACACCAACTACCATAAAAGTAAAAACACCATAGGGAAGGATGAACCGGCTATATATATATATATATATATATATATATATCCAAACTAGCGCAATGTCTAATCACCTAAGGACAATCACGTGATAGAGAAGCATAAAAACGGGTTAACCGACTAAGACCACTAAATGAAACCCCTGGCGCGCCTTTGGCTAGCAGATTTTAAGGAAGTTGTTTGATAAGCTTTGGTGCCATGTAACAAAGGAGTTTTTTAGTTAAGCATAGTATTTTTAAAATTAATTTAACAAAGTATGCACTTCTAAATATATTTATAGAAAAGGGCCTTTTACTGTCACGCTTACTCACATACGCATCCAAGCGTATCAAATGTTTACCACAATACTAAACTTAAATATACCTTTGAAACTTTAATAATTAAGAAATTTGATGGAAGTTAAATTTGCAACACAATTTTGAATACCACCAATTGCTTTCGCTTAATTTTCTTTTATTAATTAATCTGAACATGCTATTTCCATTTTAATATCAGGGCTTCCAATCACTTATATATGTGCGGAATAACATTTCACTGGATGTTTCATGTTTGTCATGGAGTAAGTAAAGGACAGGATACAATGAAGAAATTAAAACTATGATCATCGCAGTATCGAACAGTTCAAACAAAATATTGATTTGTTAAAACTTATTAAAAATGTGGTGACTGGTGAGGGAAGCTAACAGAGATTAAAGATCAGTTCCGTACTTCCATGAGTGTCGTGTATCTAATCATGTTTTATGTGTTCTTTTACCTAAGATACTTTGTTCCTTCGGCTATGATGTCGAAAAAGTCATACTATACGTTATATCAAGATGATATTAGAAGTGTAGATTGATTACTGAGTTTTGTTATATCATAAATGGTGAGGACATTCGCTGAACCATGGATAATTTCTCCTATTTCATAGACTTTATATTTTGCTAATAAAATAAATGAAATAATATTACATATTAAATATTTTTAGATGTGCATAGTTTGTTAAATAAATTTTGAAAGTACAACAGTTAACCAAAAAACTCTGTAATAAAGTCCGAGCATCACCACCTTCCTCAATCCTCACTTTCTTTCTCTTAGTATCACCACCTTCCTCAATCCTCACTTTCTTTCTCTTAGTATCACCACTCACCATTCCTTTCATTCTCTTAGTATCACCACGTACTCACTATTTCTCTCACTTCTTCATAATGACATCACTAAGGAGACCACTACCAATACCAGAATTTATCCCTATGACGAGGGAGGGGAATAATGAGTTCTTCCCCTTCGACATCTCAAACCCTAAAAGATTCTTTTCCTGCTTATTCTCCCTTCGGAGACATTTTTTAGTTCGCAACGGAAAAGATCTTGTTATAAGGTATTTGGGGTCAGGTAAAGCTAAACGTCGGAAGCTTTACGTTCATTATGAACGGAAAACCTTATACGGGATGAAACTACACATCGATGATCAAGATTTTGATAACCCATGGGTTCTCGGGGATAAACTGACTGGTAAACGTCTTGGTATAAGTGAAGCTTATAGCCAAGACGAACTTGTTGGTTACTATGCATTTCAAAATGCGGTAAACGATGTGATTTTAAAACTTTCCAAATGGAGCAAGGACGACGATAAATGGAAAAATGGATTGCATACACTCATTGGTACTGTACTCATTATGAGTATAGAAGCTGTGAGATTTGTTTGGTTGGGAAATGATTTCTATCTAGACTTGATGGAACCCAAGTTTCACAGTCGTCCCCTAACAAAAGGAGAGAGAAAACTCATAACATCTTGGAAATCAGTTTCTGCTTGTCTTGATAAAGATGGACCTCCAGGTGTCTTTGAAATGTTGAGTCCAATTACCGAAGAAAGGGTAGCTCAGGCCGAAAACGATGTAACATTGGCCAGACACTGCATTGGAGTGCGACATCTTGATGATAAAACTGAAGAAGAAAAAATACAGTTCGGAAGAGGAATAGAACAATGTAGGATAACCGTTCAAAAAAAAGTTCCTAAAGTTCCTAAAAGTAAAATTAAAAAGAAGTAGGAAAAGATAGTTTTTTTTTTATTATTATTATTATTATTATTATTATTATTATTATTATTTTTTCTAGTAGTGTTTTAATCTTTATTTGTATGTTTAATTTGATGTAATGGTACAATGGAGGCCTTCATGTATCTTGTCGTTAGAGGTTTTTACATTTGCTCGCTAGTGAGTTGAAGTCTAAGTTATATATAGAAAACCCGGGCGGTTTGACAGTTGAAGTCTAATAATCCGACCCGATAAGTAATCGGGTTATTGGGTTCGGGTTGTTGTTGTCAGGTTCCATAATCTAATACTACGTATATCTATTTGGCTAATTAACTTGCAGACAAAGTTGAGCAGTATATGTGCTTGGCTCTGTTGTGAATCTGAATGAATCTGATCAGATGTCTTTGTGAATCTTTGTGCACAGTTAAAATAGTAAAATATAAGTTGGAGCTTCAAAAGCATAGCTAAGATATTTGACTTCTTCTTATAATGTTTTATTAGTAGTTCATTTTGTCTTGGAACATGCATGATAAGTTAGACTTGCATATATAGTTAACACGTACATCTGAAATTGGGGATTGGTAAATGTTTGGCATCTATTTAAGAAACCTTAAAATCATAGTCAAGTGAAACATATAAACTTAGCTTTCATGTCTTTGAATTAATCTTGGGCCAGGAGATTCAGATTCTTGTTATGATTCACTCGTTACGTCCCATGATGTCACAATAATTATAATGATACTTCACCATGCATCTAATATGAAACGTCGGTTCCATGTCAAATCGAGACCATGAAGAACAGGGGGTCGGGAATACCATGAACATGGAATGTGAGATGCCAGCTAGACGCGAATACCAATAATTTTTGGCTTACTTGGTTGATTTTTATAAATGTATAGAATAGAATGATCTCCAAAAATTGAAGTACTTCAAGTAAATATGTGCACATATTGAAGCCTTGCAATATCTGCACCCGTTATCACATTCCAAACCTCTTTGGTGGTCCAAAAGCATGATACAACATTAATAAAGCACATGTCTATTCGTTATTCTTGTGCGATATAATTAACAACCGATGTGAACTTTTTCGTTAAAGGCAGATTTAACAACGAACTATTTCACTAATACAAACACTCGATCACAATGATTTCACTTATATCCGTTAACTTGCACAACACCATATTGATAACAATCACAAAAAGAATGAATTAATAAGAGTGTTATTATTCTCACCTATACTTTATAAATGAACCATATATGATGAATGAATGCTAGCTTTATATTCAAACTCAACCTGGTACAATTTCAAAAGATGAACCATGAATGAATGAATGCTCTATATTCAAACTCATTCTATACATTCATCAACCTAGTTTAGAGTACTAATTTTACAAGATGGGTAGCTTCATTAATGACTTTGTAATGAATAGATAGATTAAAATAATTTTTAAATGTTCATCTTTTTATTGACTACATCTATTTTACACAGGGGGATCAATGAACTGAAATATTGAATGAAAATATAAATGCTGTTAGACCGAATTCATGATTCTAGCTTAGTATGTTTAGTTGATCACACTAGCGCACAAACTGGACAGGCCCATTAAATCTCGTCCAAGAAAGAATCAATAAGGTATAAATTTATACAGTCACAAAAGAAAGAGTAAATAAGGTGAAAAGACCCATTTTAGTCCATACCATTCAAAGATCCTGCAGAATTTGATACATGCACAGCTTGCAAAAGATATTCATCAAAAACTCAAATAGGACAAAACAAAACATGACACTGTCGCAAAAAAAATACGTATATGTTAAAATCAATTACCACAACAAACATTTTTCACACTCTACTACAAAAATAAACACTTTCAAAGAAGTCTACCAAAATCGATACTTTGAGCGAGCAAATCATTTGCTCTCCAATTAATTTCACCTACATGTCCTCGCTACAAGACCAAAAACATGAAGAGCAAACACTACTACACAAACTGGTTTTTCCCACATAAATTTTCCCATAGAAACAAAACTGTGTGAAATTTCACACGGGATACCAACAAATTACACACCAAATTGTTGACCAAATTTCGGTGGGAAATATGTAGTAAACTTCCAACGGATTTCCATTCTATACACACTAAATTGTTGACCAAGTTTTTCTGGGAAATTCGTCGCAAATTTCCCACAGATTTGCGACCATATTCACACTATATGTGTTTATTAGACGTCCGTGGGAAACTTGTGGCACATTTCACACATATTAGCCATGGCCAAAAGTATGTGGCAAATTTTAGCTCCATTACTCACGAATTTCATACGATTTTTTTTTTATTTTATAAAATAACTATTTAACCGGTCTGTGGGAAATCAGTGGGTCACTAGCCACGTATTTCCCACAAAATGTTATGCTTGTGTTTGTTGTGAGAAATATCTACATGACAAACCATTATATATGTGTGGACATCTACACGTATATGTTTATGTCTATTTATGACCTTCATTGTATCTATAGATGTTTTGTATCTAGGTATCGATGTGTATATGCGTGAACGTGTAACAATATATCATAAAAGTGAAAAAAAACGATTATGTCCATGGGAAATATGTGTGTACTTTCCCACATATTACCTACTAATTTAATAAATCCGTGGGAAATACGTGCGTAAATACCCACAGATTTCCCACAGAAAATATCGATTCGGTGTTTTGTCTACTTACACATTTTCACATTACTTAGTATGTCTTCATATGTGTTTGTAGTTTCATATTATATGTGTTTTTATATTAATAGAACTATTTGTGCCAGTATAACAAGTGTATGTGTAGGTTCAAGTATAACTTTTTTCTGTAACAAACTGTTGTATATGTGTAGATGTCTACACGTATATGTTACATATCTCTGTTTATGGCCTTCATTGTATCTATAGATGTATTATATCTAGGTATATGGACGTGTATATGCGTGAACGTGCAACTATTTCCAAAAGTAAAAGAAAACAATTATATCCGTGGGAAATATGTGGGGTACTTTCTCATATATTACCTACCAATTTAATAAACTCGTGGGAAACACGTGTGTAAATACCCGCGGATTTCCCACAAAAATACCGTCTTTATGTTTTTGCATACTTACACATTCACACATTACTTATTATGTTTTCATATGCATTTTTAGTTTCATATTATATGATTTCATTTATTAATGTAACTATTTATGTGAGTATCATAAGTGTATGTGTAATGGACACTTCGAAAAAAAAAGATAATATCAAGGCAATGATGGATATCGAGAAAATTTGTTTTTGGTTAATAAGCTATTCGAATTACTAATTGTGTTTTAATCAATTTACTCATTTCTTTTCCACAAATTTCCACAAACATTTGTATCGTTGCAAGTAACCATAAGTCAGTGTATAAACCTATTTACGGATTTCTATTTATGTGGAATAGTTAGGGTTTCACGCACCCCAGCCTCGGTATATTCCCCGTGATGTGGGATGTCGAGCATAATTGAAGTTCCACACGTTAATACAATTATTAGGCTTGAAGTTAACTCGGGTTTAGGCTTTAAGTCAAACTCATGTTTGGCTCGAGCTCTATTAAGTGGGGCTTGAGTTAAGTTTAGCCAAGCCGAGCTCACTTAAGTAATTCTCAACACCTCAACTCAATTACATCATAAGATAAGACTTTTAATATAAATTTTGTTAGTTTAAACCATGGTTATCAAAATAAGTTTTCACTTTCTGTTTTAACTAATAAAAAAAAAATTGTGGGGGAATATTTTATTGGTGTGGTTGAAAATTATAGTGATCCCATTGTTATTAAATTTTGTGATTTTTGTTTTCTGATAATAAATTTAAGACGAGGGAGTAATACTTATCTATTATTAGTACATTTCTTAAACACAAAAAATGTATGAAATTTTTAGCACCCCGCTTTAGTTTCTCGCCCCTCCTTTCCCCAAAAATCAAAACCCTAACACTTATCCCTCTAACTCCCACCCCCATTTCTTTCTTTCAATTCCAGCTGCTGAAAAAAAAAGCCAAACTATTTTATCTTTACTTCTTCTCTTGGAGTTCCTTCCAAATTCACCACAAACGAGTGTGTAAATATCACCCCAACTAGAATTTGTCATGAACTCGCAGTTCAAGGGGCTGATTGCATATAAGGAATATTGGGTTTGAGCCTTGATACGCCATTAAATACCATTTGAGCTGTTTTTGTGTATTATTTTTTATGTGATTCTTGTGGTATGATGTATCCTACTAATAATTTCAACAGTATTTTAGATTCGAGAAGGCAATTATTATGAAACCCAAAAGCTAGGGTTGAAATTGGGGCTCGATTTTGGTCAGATAACATCTTCTTATAAGTTTATATGTGTTTATTTCTTGGTTAACTGTATTTATTAAATCTTCATTTTTTTTATTTGGCCAGATTCGAGTTCTTGGGAAGAAAGTATCTTCATTGGTTAAGTTTAGTCATTTCATCTTTTACAGGTAAAAAATACTCTGAATGGCATCTAACTCATTTGATTTGTTTAACCGTTCTCCATCTTAGTTTTAGCTAATGTCATATTTAGAATGTATTGTTAGATTAGAGTTAGAAGTAAACTTAGATGGGTTAGTTGTAAATAGTCAATCTATACTAAAGGGTTTACAAGGCTTATTCGTGTGTTGTTTACTACTTGTTATAGTTGATTGTTGTTTATCGCTTGTTCTAGTTGATTGTTTTTAGTGCTTGTTCTAGTTGATTATCAAGGCTTATAATCTTTTCAGGGTTGCTCCTATCTTGATGTGGTTATTTTTTATCTGCAACATTCTGTATTCAAACATCCTGCCGCGAGGCACGGGTCTAAAACCTCGTACAAAACATCTCGTGGGGAACCAACATCATTATCTTTTTTTGGTTCTCTTAAGTATGCACATACAAAGTAAGCTTCAGTTTTTGTGTTAGAATTATTGGGTTGTAGTATCTCGAAAAGATGTTGCGTTGTCCGATAACATGTTGCTAACCTATGTCTTTTGGATTACTGATTTTTATGTCCATTGGGCGGCACATTGATGGATTTTGGGTAATGGATTTGTTTATTTTGAAGATCTCTTAATGGTTTTTATTGTTTTAAATATTAGTTTTTGTGTTTGTTCGGAAAATCTATTATAATACAGATATCACGGAATTTAGCCATGTCTTTCCCACTGATTAATCACAAAATTCCCACAGAACTGTTTGGGGAAAATTTATTTTTCTGTGGGAAATTTGTGATAAAACCATCAGAAGTTGTAGTGTGAAAATCGTTGAAGAACTGTGGAAAAAAAACCATGGATATGTGTGGAAAATGGCTACTAGAAACTGTGAGAAATTTCATGAGAAATATGTGGGAGAAATTGTAGTGTGAAAATCGTTTGACAAATGTGGCAAAAAAACCACGGATATGTGTGAAAAATGGCTACTAGAAACTGTGGGAAATTTCGTGAGAAATCTGTGAGATATTAAACCCACGGATTATCCACAATGATATTTGTGGGAAATAGTCAACGCTCCGTGGGAAAATTCGTGAGAAAATATTTACCCACAAGGTTTTTACAAATGGAATAATTCCGTGTGAAATCCGTGGAAATGGGCCTTTTTCCACGGATTTTACCGTGGGTAAAACCTGTTTGTGTAGTAGTGAAATGCTTTGCTCTCCCTCCCAATTGCTCTCTACCTCGCTACAAGACCAAGAACATGGATAGCAAATGCTTTTCTCTCTTTTCCAATTGCTCTCCACCTCGCTACAATACAAAGAACATGAAGAGCAAATGCTTGCTCGCTCCATGTTTGCTCGCCTAAAGTGTAGATTTTAGTAAAACGAGTTTATATGGTTTATTTTGATAAAGGTGGAGTTAAAGTGTTTATTAAAAAAAATCTCTATAAGTTAAAGGGGAAAATAAATAAAGAGATAAAACCAAATCACTTGAAAATATACCTAGTTATTTTAAAGTCTCTTGGGTAATTATTTGTGCTCTAAAGTTTTTAAATTATGCATAACTAGCTCTTGCTCTTTTATGTTACAAATCTTATACTCCCTACCATAGTTGTTACGATTTTGATATTGATCTTAGAATCTTACGATTTTATTATACCATAAAGCAAAAATGATTTGTATCTTACGTAGAATCTTAGCAAGCTTAAGATCTTATAAAATCCATATCTTTACCATAGGATCTTAAAATAAATCCGACCTGATCTTACTTTTTGCAAATTGTAAACAATAAAAATATGGGTTATATTTTATAGAATTTAAAAATAACATGTTAATCTCTTTAACCATTTATATTAATAACTTAGAACAACATTTTCATAACACATTTATATAATTTTGTATTTATTATCTTACAATCTATATCTATACTACTTATAATAGAAGAACGAATCTCTCTCCTCATGGTCTTAAAATTAAGACTTACAAAATATAAAGCCTATTGTACAATAAACAATGCATGATTAATGATCTTCCTCATCAATCTTAATTTTAAGACTTACAAGTCTTAAAGCTTAATGTACAAAATACAAAGCAATATTAATGTGTTCTAGATATTTAATGTAGTTAATTAATTAACAGATCAATAAATACATTTAATGCAATTACTGAAACACCCCTTACACAAGAAATACAAATTATCAAGCATATTGTACAACCAACTTAAACATAATTCGTGCATTAAATGTCACTAATACAAATAATAAAGTACATTATACAAATATTGAAGCCCGAACGTCCAACGGGCCAAATGGGCCCGAGCCCGAACGTGTACAGTCCAAACGGGGTCGAGCCCGAAAGGGAACGGGCCAAACGGGGTCAAGCTCGAACGAGAACGGGCCAAATGAGCTCGAGCCCGAACAGGCACGGACTAAACAAAATTCTTGATTCCCGTAAATTTGTTGTAAAAAAGAACATAATAAACTAAAATACATGATTCATCGGAAAATTTTATTTGAAGGTACCCGCCGCCGCAACTCGCGGGTACCCTGCTAGTTACTTATAATCCATTAACCTCTCTCTCTTAATAAATTTTAAAACATTCTAAAATAAAATTTAAACAAATACAATTTGCTAAGCTATTATTACAACCTTCTAATACATAAATAGTCAACCATTTCATATATATACTCAATCCACTCTTTAAATTTCATAAATACCTATTCTTGAGTATAAAACTTTATACTATTCTACCCTTTTGTATTGACTCACAAACGCTCTCATCTCCATACTGTATTTGGTTCCAAAGTTAAGATAGAAAAGAACTAATTCTTTGTTAATGTTTTGAGTGTGGAGTGTGCTTAAGTTGTATATCTATATTTGGTTCCATTGATACATGTTCTGTATATTTAAAAATTTTGAACGAATATGCAAAATTGCCCCATGTTTATTATTTACTTGTTTTGTGACGCCTGTAGGTTTGTTTTGTTGTTTATTCTCATGTGTTCATTCTACTACCTTTTTTTCCTTTTTTTAAAAAAAATTGTGTTGTGAAGATATATTGTCGCTCTATGCCAATATATAGTTCGATGATAAAAGAAAAATAGAAAAAAAGAAAAGAAAAACTATGTTACTTTGTTAAAGAGATAACTAGTGCAATAACCGTGCGTTGCTCGGGTATACGTTTTAAAAAATAACTTATCTATATATATATTAAGTTTATTCAACAATAGCTTTTAATACTAACATCAAATATTAAGAAAATCTGAATTTTACTGTTTTTATCGTAAGTAACAAAAAATTTCATATACCAATTTAACAACAAGTTGAGCAAGTTATGTAACGTGTATTAAGACACACTTTTCGTTATGTAATGTGTGCCTTTTATAGGAAGAATGTAGCATATAACGTTTCACAAGTGAAAGCTTAATAATATCTACTTTCAACTTTCAAAAATTTGACATTTGCCCCCAATAGATTTCCTTCTTCTTTATACATACTAACAAGATAAACTCTTCTAAAAGCTACAAAACTATTAATTAACTCTCACAGCCAAAATACAAACTGTGGCTGCCGCTTGCGTAAGTACGATGCTAGTATTTATAAAAGGTACATAGTTAAAATAGTTATCAAAGTACATCTCTTTCACTTTTATGAGGCTTTAAGCATTTGAAAACAATTTTAGTGACTATAAACCCACTGTTAACATGTTTAATGACTTTGACCCGTGATATACTACAAAAATTTATTCACACCACATGCACTTTTGCAGAGGTCAATAAGCATGATGCAATGGATTATTTATTGTGATCAACCGGGACATCGATATTTTCTAGTAGTGCAAGGTAATGAAAAGGAAAATTTTGGAACTAATAATGCATATGTTAATTTATGGTTGTATGCAATTGGAAGTACTTTAAATTCTTATGTAGTTGCCGGTGATCAATAGGTTGTTTAAGGTCACATCATATAACTTAGGATTAACACACCCTTGCATGAACCTCAAATCAGCATTAGCCAAGTCAACCCAAAAGGTTAATACATTTTGCCAGTCATTACTTAAGACCATGGTTGTCAGGATCCCGATCCTGATCTTAGAATCTTACGACTTTATGATACTACAAAGCCAAAACGATTCGGATCCTACGTAGGATCTTAGTAAGCTTAAGATCTTATAGGATCCCGATCTTGACAATAGGATCTTAAGATCTAATCTGATCCGATCTTACTTTTCTCGAACGATAAAGCTAAAAAAACTACAAAGTTATAGATTATGTTTTATAGGAATTAAAAAGAACATGTTAATCTTCTTAAACATTCCATATTCAGAATTTATGACAAGAATTCCATGAAAATTCATATAACTTTGTGTTTATAATATATAATAAGTTGTGAATTTGAATAAGATTACAAAGACTATTAAAAAATGACATTATAGTAGGATCTTAAGATCCCGATCAAATCTTACGACCTCGATCTTGCAAAACCGAATACGATCCCGAATAGGATCTCGATCTTGAAACCATGCCTAAGACATCATTTTAATATTGTATATACGTACATATCTCACATGAAGCAATTTGTACCCATTGTTTCTCGTCCATCGACAATGTAGACTCATGGACATAACACATTATTAGAGAAAATAATCCATATTGATAGATGTTATCTAAAGTCATGTCAAACAAAACAACAAAAATACCAAGAATCAGTATCATTACTACCATATATAATTTACACACACACACAAAATAAAAAAAAAAAAAAAAAAATGTCTAAGTGAGCATTTACTGTATAAGGTAGTGGGTAGAATATGTGAAACATGAGAAGGCCACCAATGTGTGAATTATAAATATAATAATGGTGAAATTTAAATTTGAAAACACAATAATGGAGATCAAGGATGTCGAGGAATAAGGGTTTTTTATTTTGTGATGCTAGTATTTTTTGGTCAAATTTCTCTACCCTATGATTTGTACACATTGTGTTTTGATTTGCACACTCTAATGTGCAACCTGTTAAAGCACAATATATATACAATACAATTGTTTAATGCACAGTTTTGAGTGTCTCAATCAATTTTTGGAGTGTACAAATCATTTCCCATAACTTAAACCCAAGTGCACCATCGACAATATAATAGAATAGTAATTCATTTGGTGAGAAAGCATGAAGGGCAAAATGGTTATAATAAAATTTGACTTTAATAAAATAAATAGAATTGGGGAAATATGAAATTTTAAGTGTGTTTTTGAGTATATATATGATTTTTTTTTTTTTTTTTTGAACGGCAGAGTATATATATGATATTGACTAGTTTAGTTGGGTATATATGAAATTAGTGAAATTCACCCTAATATAAATGCCAACTAGTTTATGCTTTTTTAAGTAGTTTTAACAAAAAACATTAAAACCATTTACGGTGCTTGCTCAAATACCCGTATTTTACATTAGATGGCTTTTAATTTCATACAGAAAATCAGTCAAAAGAACTACAAAAGGATATGAATCACTAACCGGTCAGAGAGCTGGATAGACATGTGTTTTGCGAGAGAACATGCAAGAAAAAAGTGAGTCAAGCAAAGCTATAAGATTGAGCAGGATATTAAACTCATTTTTTCACTTTGCACTTATTGTTGTCTTTCCCAACAAAGATTAAAATGCAAAGTTGGTGGTCTTTATATCTAGAAAAGTTAATTCTATACAACAGAAACATTGGTTCATGACTTGTAACTAAATCATACTATGTTATCAAAGTTGAATCAACGCATATTAGAAGTAGGGATGGCAAAAGCACTCGAAATCGATGGGGAAAACCGAAACCCGAACCGGTTGGGTCGTGTTCGGGGACAGGTTGGCGGGTTTGGATGCTGGTTTGGTATTGATAAAATTTTTTAGTCGGGTACGGGTTCGGTGACGGGTTCCAAAAATACCCGCCCGATTACCCGAACAAGTATCCGTATCCGTTTACCCAAATCTATACCCGCTTTATTTATATTATAATTAACGAGAATATATATACTACCTCCGTCCCTAAATAAATGTCCACGTTTGACTTTCAAAGTCTTACTTATTCAACTTTGACCTTAAATATTTGTGTTTATATTATATAATACTTGATACAAAATATATGAATGAATTGTGTTTTAAATGTACTTTAAGTTGGTATAATTTTTATCAAGTATTATATAACACAAATAAAAATATTTAAGGTCAAAGTTGTACAAGAAAGACTTTAAAAGTCAAAAGTGGACATTTATTTAGGGACGGAGGGAGTACATTTTATATAATTTCTTCCATTATATTTTTTTTTATATATAAGTATCTCTATTACATAACACGTTTTATTTTGTACATGAGTTATTCAAAAGCGTTAAATCGTTTGATACGATATTCATTTTCTTTAACTTTTAAAAAAGTTGAATTTATTTTCCTGTGTTCGGTCGGTGGATTATAGTGTTACTCAATCTGAATACTGCTATTTTTTTCATATAATATTCAATTGCGGATAACCGATATCAGTGAGAAAACCCGAAAAACCGATGGATAATATTAATCGGGTATCCGGCGGGTACGGGTTTGGATATTATAAACGGGTGCGGGTGCGGGTACGGGTACACTAAAACCCGCCCCGAACTCGACCCGTTGCGATCCCTAATCAAAAGTCTGTGGTCATCCACTAAGTTTGACTAGCTTGAATTAGGCCTTGCCTTAAAAAATGAGATTGGGCCTTCGTTACGAAGGACTGACGGAGGTATTGGTTGCAATGTCTCGATGTAAGCATACAAACAGAAAGAAAACAAATAAGAAAAAAGTGTTCTAAAAAAAATCTTATGAAGGAGGGATTTGTTGCAAATTCTCTATATTGTAGAACTATCGTCTAAAGTGGTATTGTCGATTCGTGATTGACTCTAAACAGTGGAGGATTTTAAGCATGCCAACGAGGTCGAGTCTGATCTTGTTTTTAGTCGGAAGTTTTAAATCTCAGAGTTGTTCGTTAGATTTTTTTAGATGGGTCAAGCTGTTAGTCGTTGTTAGGTGCTTCTTAGGTGTTGAACAATTTTGTAAAAAAATAAAGATCAAGGTGTTAGAACGATTTAAGTATTTTAGGTTGTAGCCTAGCCACCAATGAGTTGCTCACTTTGTTCTTTAAGGTATCGTCGTCTAGACTTGTTAAGTTTTTTTAGCTGTTTGGTACTGTTTTAGGTCGAGGTTTCTAGTTTCGGTGTTTTAGCATGCATTGTAATTATAGCTTTCTCGCTACTTCTTATTATCTTTGTCACTGTCTCCCTAAAACTAACATTATACTATTATAATAGGGCAGCAAGAATATACGACAATGCTAGAGAGTGTGGCGATCCAGTTTCAATTGTAAGGATCATATTTTATAAAAGTCAGTGAGAAATTTGAAATTATAACTAGCAACTTAGCCTTTCAAAAAAGTAAAAACATTATTTACATGTTAAACCTTAGCTCAGTGTCACATCAGCTTTAACCTTTTTACCTTAACAAAAAAAAAAAAAAACCCTTCATTATAACGCAACCTTAACTCACAAAAAACATCACATTTTAGGGGGGGCGAATTTATTTATTTATTTATTTTTTTTTAAATATATGCTTTTTAACGCAGCGTTAAGGTGGTAACGCACCCTTTAACTCAACGCTTTAACTCACTTGGGCGGTGTGGTTAACGCACCTTAACTCAAAAAAGTTAAGCCTTAACTCACCACCCGGAGTTAAGGTACCGCATGCTCTTAGAGTTTTGTTCAAAAGCTATGAAAAAAAAAGAAAAGTTTCAAAATTGTATGTCATTTGTTTCGCGAATGGTTGGTCCAAGTATATAACGTTAATTTAGTCACTTAATGTTGGCCACGATCAAGGAGACAAAGATATGTATCAGTCTTTAATCCCTTTTTCTGCAAAATGCACATAAATGAAGATGAAAATGTATCAGCTGTAATCTTCAAATTAAATAAATAAGTGTACAAGCCTTTATTTTCATGACTCATCACGCATGATTTCAAACTATTTAATTTGCAATATCTGGTAATTTTAAGAGACCTTACAAACTTAGCTTAAATATGTATATTTGACCCACCCATTTATGTATATTTATATTTAGACAATGAAATGAATTGAGTACACCAACCCCATGCAGCTATTATCCAGACAAACTAGATTGAAATAAATGACTAACAAGATTGGAACTTAATTTACCTTTGAAAGGAAAATTTGGTTGAATTCTAACAAAATAGGCAAAAACTCTACTTATAATAATTAATGTTTAATATCAATGTTTTATATGCTCACAAATGCCATCCAGATTTTACATACTTAGAAGCCAAAGCGTTTGCCCAAAACCCATGTGCCCAAAAAAAGGATATAACTTTATTAAAATGTATGCTGGGGTTGACCTATATCTTGACCAACACAGACACGCTTTATTTAGTATCAGTATTCGGTATTGGTTTACTGCTTTGAGAAAGGAAACGTCGATATGTTTCGAATATATGTTTCCATAGGTAATAGACTAATGTATAGATGTGTTTATCAAACCAATCGATGTCGAGTTGTATCCGGAGTTTAAAGCTTATTTTGATAAGTGACTTGAAATAATTTGATTTCAAAAGCTTATTAGAGCTTACTTTAAGGAAAAAGACTTTTATAAACACTCTAAGTCAAACAAAGTTTATATTTCAAATTATAAATATAACTATAAAAGAGTAAAAGTGCTATGACAACGTTATGCTAGTTTTAGCTTTTTTAAATTTAGCCTTACAACTATGTTTAACAAACCATATTTTAAATAGCAAGTAGCAAAAAATGTTGAGGACTTTCAAAACTTCATGGTATCCATGACTCGATTTTATAAAATACTACAGTACTTTTTTTTTTTTACTAATAGTAGAAAATAAAATTGAAAAGAGTGAAAGAATGACTAAAACTAAAATTAAAAAAAGTGAAAGATTGGTTAAAAGGTTCAAACTTGAGGGTATACTACTTTAACCTTTGAGCCAAGTTTCACTTCATTATTCATGCTTTAATATTTTATATGAAACAAATCCTTAATAAGACAAATTATATATATATATATATACTAAAACTCGGGATGAACAGTACCCCGTGCATGAACAGTGCGCCAAAAAAAAAAAAAAACCTTTAGCAAATTCATTCCCGTGAATAAAATAATCGAGGGCAACCCACTCCCGTCGCAATGCGCGGGTTAACCCGCTAGTAAGTTACGATTAGCAAATTTCTTTGCAAAATATTATTACAATCATGAACATATCTATTTATTAACTCCTACGACTTTATGTCGAGAAGTTTCAAGTTTCAACATATCATGGTATCCATAACTCACTTCTATAAAATACTAATCTTTATTTGACTAAAATAAATCACTTGTCTTAAGATTACAACTAGCATCAATGGTTTATATATGTATTTTTTTTTAGAACGGTGATATTATAACAAAACAAAAAAAACTAGCAAGGAGCTAGATTACAAAAAAATATCAGACAAGGGTTTTTAAGCCACTCATTCCAAACAAATGAGGCTTTACATCTAGACTTACACCAATAAAATGAACTGGAAACAACGTTGCCAAATATAATTGCCTTCATGGGAATATTGTCATAAAAAGGATCTTGTTTCGATAGGACCATATGTGCCACCAAAGCGAATACCAGACACCTTCGAACATTTGCTTGATCTTCGACTCCATGCGACATGAAATGAACCAAGTTTTCCACTCTTCATACGAATTAACTTCAACATAGTTAATGTTCCACCAGCTAGCTATCTTACATCCAATTTCTCGAATCAAGTAGCATTTAAAAAACAAGTGTTCCGAGGACTCAACACCATTCTCACAAACGGGGCAAGAAATGGATTGACGGAAACTTGCTAGTAATTATTTTCTTTAGTGATTAATATTAGAACGAAATAATAATGAAATAATGTTAGGACTTATGATGGTTAATAACTAACTAGTTTATTTATCGGTAAATCGAGGCAAAAGAAAGAAAAAACGAATAACAAACTAAAACCGAATCGATTTAAAGAGAACTACCGGTAAAACCGAAACCAAAATGCAATTTTCAAAAACCGAAGTTTTCGGTTCGGGTTTGTTCTTAAACAAAAACCGCCCCATGCTCACCCGGTACCAACTGTAATGTCGAAAGGAAAATAAAAAAGATTGTAGCACGGAATAAAGGTTCGAGAACTCACAACCTGTCCTCGATAGGTATACTACTTCAACCTTTAACTGAAGCTCCAATCTTATTATATTTGTCCCTCGTTTAATATTTTATATCAAGCAACTATAGTATAAGACAAGCTACCATATAACATATTCTTGGCAAAATATTATTACAACTGTGATATTATGTATATATCTAGTATCTCAAAAAATGGATTGTCAAGTTTACTCTTACAAATTGACTCATATTAACATTACATAATCATACATGTATTTGAAAATAATCTTTGAGATAGACCATCATTAGTTAGTTATCAAAAAGGTTATAAAAAGATGATCTTGGGTCATAGTAGCTAACTTCTACCCTACACTATGATGATTAAGTAAGACTCGTGCTAAGATAGACTATTAATTCGTGATTTGGGTTTCTATAACGGGATTTGAACTTGTCTAAATGATGTCGAGTTGTAGGTGGAATTTAAAGCTTATTTTGATAAGCTACTTGAAGTACTATGATTTCGTAAAGCAAATCAAAAGCTTATGAGAGCTTACTTAAAAAAAAATACTTTTATGTATAGCTAGATTGTGTTTGGCGCGAGGCTTATAGGGGCTTGAGCTTAGTTTTAAAAGAAATTACAAATTTATAAAATAAGCTTTGTTTGTCACACATGCTGATGAATTAAATTATTTTATAAGCATGTATTTTGAATGGTATTTTGATATAGCTAGAGTTATAGACCATCGTTAGTTATCAAAAAGGTTAATAATTTATGTCGAGGATTTTTAAGTTTCAACACATCATGGTATCCATAACTCACTTCTGTAAAATACAAACTTTTATTTGACTAATAGTAATAGGATGCGACTAATGCTTTTACTAATCTGTGTTAAATAATAGGAGTTGCATATTTTATAAACCCAAAGCAAGAAATGTCTTCCTTTTTAGAAAAAAATAATACTCGTAATACTTTTCTTGCTTAAAAACGAGAAAGAGCACAAGCAATTTGAGACTTGGTTAAATAAATCACTTGTCATTGATTTATATATCTGTGATGATGAGTAATTTCGTACATTTTCATTACATGGATTGACAAGGCCAGCATGTCGATGAATATTTATAACTACCAATAACGATAAAAGAAAAACGGAAAAGAAGATTAAAAAGATGTAACGAAGCTAATAGGTTTTTGAACGCAAGACCTACCATTAACAGGTATATGAATTTAACCTCTAAGCCAAGCTACACCATATGTCTATCCTTAAATATTTTATATCAATCAAATCTGGAACAAGGCACCTAACTTCCATTTGCAAATTCTTTGCAAAATATTACAGCTCTCGTTACGTTAGTTACATAAGGTTCAAGCTCGTTTACTACTTTTAAGCTCGTTTATATGTATAGAGAACACATATATATATATATATATATATATATATATATATATATATATATATATATATATATCTATGCATATATATATATATATATGTATGTATATATATATATATATAGAGTAAATTACACCGTTCGTCCATGTGGTTTGCTCCAAATCACACCGGTAGTCCCTGTTCTTTTTTTTTTGCTTTTTTGCTCCCTGTGGTTTACATATTGCCCGCTGTTAGTCCTTATCGCTAACTGCCGTTATCTTTTTCGTTATCTCAATGGCACCGTTAGTCCTAACCAAGCGATCACTTGCAGCGTTAGACCGTTAATAACTCCAAAATTTTACTTAAAAAAAATCTTTTCTACGCGGTTTTAATCGTTTTCGCCCGTTTTCTTACGTTTTCATGCGTTTTTGTCCGTTTATATACGTTTTCGTCTACTTTTTCTACGTTTTTCTTACGTTTTTGTCCGTTTTTGTCCGTTTTCCTTAGTTTTTTACGCTTTTGTCCGTTTTTATACGGTTTCCTTCGTTTTTTACGCTTTTGTCCGTTTTTCTTACGTTTTTGTCCGTTTTTATACGTTTTCCTTCGTTTTTTTACGCTTTTGTCCGTTTTTCTTACGTTTTTGTCCGTTTATATACGGTGTAATTTAAAAAAAAATGACGTATTTATTTTTAAAAAAAACGTATTTTTTTTAAATCGGAAAAAAAAACGTATTTTTTAAAAAAATATGACGTATTTTTTTTTAAATCGGAAAAAAAATGACGTATTTTTTTTTAAATCGGAAAAAAAAATGACGTATTTTTTTTTAAATCGGAAAAAAAAATGACGTATTTTTTTTAAAAGAATGACGTATTTTTTAAAAAACTTATTTTTTAAAAAATGACGGTTTTTTAATCGGAAAAAATGACGTATTTTTTTAAAAAAAAAACGTATTTTTTTTAAATCGGAAAAAAAAATCAGATTAAAAACAACGTCATTTTTTTTTTAAATTACACCGTATAAAAACGGACAAAAACGTAAGAAAAACGGACAAAAGCGTAAAAAAACGAAGGAAAACGTATAAAAAGGGACAAAAACGTAAGAAAAACGGACAAAAGTATAAAACAACGAAGGAAAACGTATAAAAACCTAAGAAAAATGGACAAAAGCGTAAAAAAAGTAAGGAAAACGTATAAAAACGGACAAAAACGTAAGAAAAACGTAGAAAAATTAGACGAAAACGTATATAAACGGACAAAAACGCATGAAAACGTAAGAAAACGGGCGAAAACGATAAAAACCGCGTAGAAAAGATTTTTTTTTAATAAAATTTTGGAGTTATTAACGGTCGTTAGTATAAAGGACTAACGCCGCAAGTGATCGCTTGGTTAGGACTAACGGTGCCATTGAGATAACGAAAAAGATAACGGCAGTTAACGATAAGGACTAACACGTGCAATATTTAAACCACAGGGAGCAAAAAGCAAAAAAAAAAACAGGGACTACCGGTGTGATTTGGAGCAAACCACAGGGACGAACGGTGTAATTTACTCTATATATATATATATATATATATATATATATATATATATATATATATATATATATATATATATAAATATATATATATATATTTAGGGCTCGTTTAGGTTCGCGAGCCTAATCGAGCTTTTAGTATAGAGCTCGGGCTCGAGCTCGATTATTAAATGAGCCCAAACTTAGGCTCGAGCTCGGGCTCGAGCTCGTTTAAGCTCGGCTCGTTCGAGCTTTTTACCGATCTGATTCTGAACTTTTCACGAGCAGCTTGGCTCGTTTCCACCCCTAACCTGCCCCGAATAGGTATACCAGTTTACCCTTTAACCATAGCTCCAATTCAGTATAAATGTCCATCCTTTAATATTTTATATCAATCAACTCTAGTATAAGACAAATTACCATTTAGCATACTCTTTGCAAAATATTATTAAACACGTGTACATATCTATTTATTTCGGTAATAAAACTCTTAGGATTTTAGAATCTAAAAAAGCAGTATTACATGAAATGATAAGTTACTTGAAATACTTTGATTTCAAAAGCTTATTAGAGCTTACTTTAAGAATAAGACTTTTTTAAACACGCGAAGTCAAACAAAGTTTATATTTCAAATTATAGCTTATTTTTCTTAAACAAACATAACTATAAAAGAGTAAAAGTGCTATGACAATGTTGTACTAGCATTTTCCGTGAATAACATGGAAGTTATCACGCAAACTTCGGTGTTTTATACGATGTTATTGGAACACGATTTATTTAGTGTGTGTTTATAAATATGTTTTAGTAATGTTGTTAGTTACTGCAAGTTAAATGATTCGTGGTTATGTTATATGTCGATACATTAACAGAATTTGAGCTAGTACAACTTCTACTTTTTAAGAGTTTGTAAACTAAACATACTCTTAGTTAAAAGGAAATTAGAATAAAGTAACAATCAAACTTATGTTGATGTAGAAGAATAAGGTAACCTATTAATTAAGTTAGCTTTTTAAATGCACACTTACAAGCTATTAAAGTTGTTAAAGTATTAGTTTTAACTTTTTAAACCTAGCTTTTAAAACTATGTTAAACAAAGTATATTTTAAATAACAAGTAGTAAAAAAATGTCGAAACTTTCAACACTTCATGAGCATTAGTTATATATCATCAATAGACTATGTGTGTAAAATGTTTTCTTTCTTTCATTTTAATTCTATCAAGGAGTAATAAAATAAAATTGTGTTGTTGTGTTGTTTTAAATTTTAAAAATATGTTTGTTATATTAAAGCCCATTTCGTGTATAAAGAAGAAGAACTCAATTTGTTACGCAATAAAATTTTCCTAGCGTAGGGTCGATTAGTTTCAGTGGCTCTCCATACACTAGCCCAACTGGCCAGGCCTAGTTCACGATTCCACCAGGTTTTGGCCCAGTACCTGTCCTTACTTCACAGTTTACTCAGCCGGCCCAACAAGCTCAGCCCAACAGTGGTCTAATGGCCCAACATGCTCAGCCCAGCACAGTGGCGGAACTCGACCATTTTTTTGGGGAGGGCGAATTTATTTGTGGGGGATCAGAGATTTGTTTGTAACCTCAACTAAATTACCCCTAAAACCTATAATATTTACACTAGGTGCCGAAAATTTTAGAAGCACCTATCCATACATTGAATATAATCTATTTGTGTACTCGTCGGTTGCAATATGTTGAGCTGATTGACTCATCCATGTGCACAACAACAAACAATAACAACGTATCCAATCTCGAAAGGAGCAAAGTTATGGGGTGATTATTTTTTAAAGTTGTTTTTTAAGTACCTAAAGATTATGGTGATCCTTCACCTATTTACCTTCATTGAACAAGTGTGAGAGTGACACCGGTTGGTTAGAAAGTCAAAAAGTACTTAAGATAGTGTGAATGTCACGGCTTGGTTAGAAGGTAAAAAGGGTGCATTGAATATGATAAATTGTTAAAGTAAAATTATAAATTTTTATGTTGGTGTTTTGAAGTAGTTAGAAATTATATGGGTCAAAGGGACCGACAAGCAGTTTTGTTTCTATTTGTTTGCCTCAAAAAACTAAAAATATTGTGTATTCATATAATTAAAAAATTTATGTCAAAATCCTGTGGGTGGATTGCTTGGCTTGTTAGCGAGAAAGCGCATAAAAGAATGTCATTTATCGATCGATAAAAGAGGCTCAAGTACATTAGTCCGTAACTGCCATTTTGACTAGGTGGATTTTTCCTTCTAGTTGACTTCTTTCTGCGGGATACCCTAGTTAGAGCAGTGAAACCTTTAAGGCAAGAGATGCGGGCAAGTCCGTCGCTAAAACTCCCATATGCTAATAACTTGCTAGAAGGGGTAGAAAGCCTGTTCTTTTATCCAGTCCCCGTTCACGCTTTTTCTTTTTCTTATCAATGAATAGATCTCTTTACTTGTATGACTTAGATGTCTCGTATTTCTCGAAAAAGATACAAAAACCACCCAAATGTTTCACCCAATGACCAAAGAGTCCTTCACTTTCCACATCTCAACCAAACTCATTTCCCTCCATTTTCAAACCATAATCACACCATCTCCATGAACTAACTAAACACGGCAACTACGAGCAATGCCTCGATCTCTACCGCCAAATGCTCCTTCACATCCCCGTAATTCTCAAATCCTAAACCGCCCCGTTTACGGCACACAGGTCCATTGACATTCACAACCCTTTGTGCAAACGGGTTTGATCGCACTTTATAGGAAATGTGGGTTCGTTGAAGATGCGCGTAAAGTGTTTGATGAAAGTCTTGAATCCCATAAATTGACTGTTTGTTATAACGCTCTTGTGGCTGGGTATGTTTCTTTTCTTTTTTTTTTTCTTTTTTTTCTTTTTTTTTGGGGGAGGTTAAGTTCATATAATAGCAAGATACTTTTAAGAATGTACAAATATAAATGTGGACTTTAAAAATACCAATATGGTACACGTACTTTCAAAATACGTACTGTTATCATCACAAGCATATTTTTAGTACGCCAAAATCCACATTATATGTACATGACATGTCATAATATGTCACTCATTCCCTATCATGTTGAATCTAATATAGTGTATATTTAGTTACATTCTTTAATTCGGTTCACCATCTATTTATGCTACTCGAAGCGCACTTTTTATGTACCGGAGTGTGTTTTTATAACGTAGTGGAACTTAGTTTTACTACAAAGTAATGATATTGAAAAAATAAATAACATGAGAAATTTTTTTGTCGTAAAATTATTCAAGCAAATGACAAACAATTGGATAATCATTAAATGAGAATATCGATTGTTTTCTCCTTCAATTTTTTGATCGCATCGATTTATCATTAGGATTCATATTTGTGTATGTAAAGTGTTTGTAACGTTATATACGAAAAATATAAGATAAAATAAATATATAAAGTAATCTTCATAGAAAATTTTCTAAAAGTAGGATGGTTTCAAAAAGTTAGCTAAAAGAAGGATGAAACCATTTTTATGTTCTAAATATGTGATGATTTGCTTTATTTATTCTAAAAGTAGGATTTTGACATTTTTCCAATACTACGTACAAGCTGCCCCACATCACTAAATTCTTCCTAACCAACTTATTTTACCATGACAACTACAAATAGTTACGGTTTGCATTTAACTCACTTCTAAGTGTGTGTTGAATTCTCTCTATCAACAAATTATGAAGAAAATCAATGGTGATTCCTGGTAAATTGGATTCATCTTGTAAACTTCGATCAAAACATTTTTCTTTGTCACAATTTGTAACATCAAAACGCATTTGTGGGGGATCGAGATTTGTTTGTAACCTCAACTAAATTACCCCTAAAACCTATAATATTTACACTAGGTGCCGAAAATTTTAGAAGCACCTATCCATACATTGAATATAATCTATTTGTGTACTCGTCGGTTGCAATATGTTGAGCTGATTGACTCATCCATGTGCACAACAACAAACAATAACAACGTATCCAATCTCGCAAGGAGCAAAGTTATGGAGTGATTATTTTTTAAAGTTGTTTTCTAAGTACCTAAAGATTACGGTGATCCTTCACCTATTTACCTTCATTGAACAAGTGTGAGAGTGACACCGGTTGGTTAGAAAGTCAAAAAGTTTTGTTTCTATTAGTGTGCCTCAAAAAACTAAAAATATTGTGTATTAACATACAACTAAAAATTTTATGTCAAAATCGTGTGGGTGGACTGCTTGGCTTGTTAGCGAGAAAGCGCATAAAAGAATGCCATTTATCGATCGATAAAAGAGGCTCAAGTACATTAGTCCGTAACTGCTATTTTGACTAGGTGGATTTTTCCTTCTAGTTGACTTCTTTCTGCGGGATACCCCAGTTAGACCAGTGAAACCTTTAAGGCAAGAGATGCGGGCAAGTCCGTCGCTAAAACTCCCAGATGCTAATAACTTGCTAGAAGGGGTAGAAAGCCTGTTCTTTTATCCAGTCCCCGTTCACATTTTTTCTTTTTCTTATCAATGAATAGATCTCTTTACTTGTATGACTTAGATGTCTCGTATTTCTCGAAAAAATGATTCGATTGATGGATGATTATAACCAATTCTAATAAAAAAGAAAAAAAAAAACTAACTTTTAACACAAAATGCTAATCCGGATCATAAACAAATCAAGCACACACTTATTTTACTCCATTACATAAGAAAACAAAGATACAAAAACCACCCAAATGTTTCACCCAATGACCAAAGAGTCCTTCACTTTCCACATCTCAACCAAACTCATTTCCCTCCATTTTCAAACCATAATCACACCATCTCCGTGAACTAACCAAACACGGCAACTACGAGCAATGCCTCGATCTCTACCGCCAAATGCTCCTTCACATCCCCGTAATTCTCAAATCCTAAACCGCCCCGTTTACGGCACACAGGTCCATTGACATTCACAACCCTTTGTGCAAACGGGTTTGATCGCACTTTATAGGAAATGTGGGTTCGTTGGTGATGCGCGTAAAGTGTTTGATGAAAGTCTTGAATCCCAAAAATTGACTGTTTGTTATAAAGCTCTTGTGGCTCGTTTTTTTTTTTTTTTTTTTTTGGGGGGTTAAGTTCATATAATAGCAAGATACTTTTAAGAATGTACAAATATAAATGTGGACTTTAAAAAATACCAATATTGTACACGTACTTTCAAAATACGTACTGTTATCATCACAAGCATATTTTTAATACGCCAAAATCCACATTATATGTACATGACATGTCATAATATGTCACTCATTCCCTATCATGTTGAATCTAATATAGTGTATATTTAGTTACATTCTTTAATTCGCTTCACCATCTATTTATGCTACTCGAAGCGCACTTTTTATGTACCGGAGTGTGTTTTTATAATGCAGTGGAACTTAGTTTTACTACAATGTAATGATATTGAACAAATAAATAACATGAGAAATTTTTTTGTCGTAAAATTATTCAAGCAAATGACAAACAATTGGATAATCATTAAATGAGAATATCGATTGTTTTCTCCTTCAATTTTTTGATCGCATCGATTTATCATTAGGATTCATATTTGTGTATGTAAAGTGTTTGTAACGTTGTATACGAAAAATATAAGATAAAATAAATATATAAAGTAATCTTCATAGAAAATTTTCTAAAAGTAGGATGGTTTCAAAAAGTTAGCTAAAAGAAGGATGAAACCATTTTTATGTTCTAAATATGTGATGATTTGCTTTATTTATTCTAAAAGTAGGATTTTGACATTTTTCCAATACTACGTACAAGCTGCCCCACATCACTAAATTCTTCCTAACCAACTTATTTTACCATGACAACTACAAATAGTTACGGTTTGCATTTAACTCACTTCTAAGTGTGTGTTGAATTCTCTCTATCAACAAATTATGAAGAAAATCAATGGTGATTCCTGGTAAATTGGATTCATCTTGTAAACTTCGATCAAAACATTTTTGCTGTCACAATTTGTAACATCAAAAACGCATTTGTGGGGGGATCAGAGATTTGTTTGTAACCTCAACTAAATTACCCCTAAAACCTATAATATTTACACTAGGTGCCGAAAATTTTAGAAGCACCTATCCATACATTGAATATAATCTATTTGTGTACTCGTCGGTTGCAATATGTTGAGCTGATTGACTCATCCATGTGCACAACAACAAACAATAACAACGTATCCAATCTCGCAAGGAGCAAAGTTATGGAGTGATTATTTTTTAAAGTTGTTTTCTAAGTACCTAAAGATTACGGTGATCCTTCACCTATTTACCTTCATTGAACAAGTGTGAGAGTGACACCGGTTGGTTAGAAAGTCAAAAAGTTTTGTTTCTATTAGTGTGCCTCAAAAAACTAAAAATATTGTGTATTAACATACAACTAAAAATTTTATGTCAAAATCGTGTGGGTGGACTGCTTGGCTTGTTAGCGAGAAAGCGCATAAAAGAATGCCATTTATCGATCGATAAAAGAGGCTCAAGTACATTAGTCCGTAACTGCTATTTTGACTAGGTGGATTTTTCCTTCTAGTTGACTTCTTTACGCGGGATACCCCAGTTAGACCAGTGAAACCTTTAAGGCAAGAGATGCGGGCAAGTCCGTCGCTAAAACTCCCAGATGCTAATAACTTGCTAGAAGGGGTAGAAAGCCTGTTCTTTTATCCAGTCCCCGTTCACATTTTTTCTTTTTCTTATCAATGAATAGATCTCTTTACTTGTATGACTTAGATGTCTCGTATTTCTCGAAAAAATGATTCGATTGATGGATGATTATAACCAATTCTAATAAAAAAGAAAAAAAAAAACTAACTTTTAACACAAAATGCTAATCCGGATCATAAACAAATCAAGCACACACTTATTTTACTCCATTACATAAGAAAACAAAGATACAAAAACCACCCAAATGTTTCACCCAATGACCAAAGAGTCCTTCACTTTCCACATCTCAACCAAACTCATTTCCCTCCATTTTCAAACCATAATCACACCATCTCCGTGAACTAACCAAACACGGCAACTACGAGCAATGCCTCGATCTCTACCGCCAAATGCTCCTTCACATCCCCGTAATTCTCAAATCCTAAACCGCCCCGTTTACGGCACACAGGTCCATTGACATTCACAACCCTTTGTGCAAACGGGTTTGATCGCACTTTATAGGAAATGTGGGTTAGTTGGTGATGCGTAAAGTGTTTGATGAAAGTCTTGAATCCCAAAATTGATGTTTGTTATAAAGCTCTTGTGGCTCGTTTTTTTTTTTTTTTTGGGGGTTAAGTTCATATAATAGCAAGATACTTTTAAGAATGTACAAATATAAATGTGGACTTTAAAAAATACCAATATTGTACACGTACTTTCAAAATACGTACTGTTATCATCACAAGCATATTTTTAATACGCCAAAATCCACATTATATGTACATGACATGTCATAATATGTCACTCATTCCCTATCATGTTGAATCTAATATAGTGTATATTTAGTTACATTCTTTAATTCGCTTCACCATCTATTTATGCTACTCGAAGCGCACTTTTTATGTACCGGAGTGTGTTTTTATAATGCAGTGGAACTTAGTTTTACTACAATGTAATGATATTGAACAAATAAATAACATGAGAAATTTTTTTGTCGTAAAATTATTCAAGCAAATGATAAACAATTGGATAATCATTAAATGAGAATATCGATTGTTTTCTCCTTCAATTTTTTAATCGCATCGATTTATCATTAGGATTCATATTTGTGTATGTAAAGTGTTTGTAACGTTATATACGAAAAATATAAGTAAGATATAATAAATATATAAAGTAATCTTCATAGAAAATTTTCTAAAAGTAGGATGGTTTCCAAAAAGTTAGCTAAAAGAAGGATGAAACCATTTTTATGTGATGATTTGCTTTATTTATTTTAAAAGTAGGATTTTGACATTTTTCCAATACTACGTACAAGCTGCCCTACATCACTAAATTCTTCCTACCAACTTATTTTACTATGACAACTACAAACACTTACGGTATGCATTTAACTCACTTCTAAGTGTGTGTGTTGTATTCTCTCTATCAACAAATTATGAAGAAAATCAATGGTGATTCCTGGTAAATTGGATTCATCTTGTAAACTTCGATCAAAACATTTTTGCTGTCACAATTTGTAACATAAAAAACGCATTTGTTTTGGTAACGCTCAAATCTAATATCATACCTTGAGTTACATGTCCTATGTCTTCCAAAGTGGTTGGTGTATCATTTGTCTGGACCGGCCACCAGCCACTTGTTTAAACAACGTTTGGGTCAATAAGGTGGTATAGTGTAGACATGTTTTTTGTACTTAAAAAGAGTGATCCAAGTGGATAACGAAATGGCCTTTCTAAATGGATTAACTTGTATATAACCTAAACCAAGACCCTACCTGTTGATAGGTGTAAATCAATCCACAAACATCTTGATCTGACCCAAGTACTTATTTTTAAATGGCAAAGAACTAACAATATAATAAGAGACGTGCTCTACAAGAATTTGAGCCAAATAGATAAAAGCAACACTAAATCTTATTAACCCAACGCCTTAGCATGGGCAGGCCACAAGCAATCTGTCATAAACATAAGCCATCCCATTCAGAGCAACCAGCAACTAACTCAGGTTTAACAAGCATTATGGCGGCAAGATTAAGAAACTATATAGACATGGCCTTGTGTATTTATTATTCTTAATCCTTGATATCCCTAACAACCCTAAACTTCTTTTCTTCTCTCCTCCATTGTGCTTGGTCGAAATCTATCCCTAAAACCTTAGGGAGTCGATTTCCAAAGAACACAACAAAGTGTTTGGTTGTTGGTGATTCAAGAAGCTAGCTTTTCTCTATTGGAAATCATAAGTCCAAATGCTCTATTCCTAAGTACTCTAAGACACTTTTATACTATGTATTATTATTATGTATGTATCAGACTTTAGTTTTTCAACCAATAAGGTTGAAGTTTAAGGATTGCCAACGTGTCACTTTTGACAGTTATAGGCAGTTATGTTAGTTAGATTTCTGTATGGCAGTTATGTCATGAAAGGGTATGATTCTATTGGTCAATTGTGAACCATCACATCCCTTGGACATACATGTTCATACTATATATATAGTCATGTATTATCAGACATATCAATATATCAATTACAGTTTTATTTATCAAATTGCTCCTTCCTCCCATACAAATTGCTCCTTCCTCCCATAGCTTTTATTTGTCATTTTGCATACTATTTCCTGCATATTATCTCTCAAACACTGCACAAATGTCCCATTCTAATCACTACACTTCTAACAAATTGACAAATCCTATGAGGAAGTCTGTTGTCACATCCAACATTTGGCATTAGAGCCCAAGTCCTGGGAAATTCAGTAACAACATATCTCATCAGGAACTCATAACTAGACATATTAAAAGAAGAAATGAAGCAACAATTGGCAATTGTATCAAAGAATTATCAATGGACTGCAAAAACATGCTTAAAAAGAAATTGGAGGAGATTCATGTGTATAACAACAGGTTAACACAAAAGAAGGAGATTCTTGAAAGACACAAGGAGTACATGTGTTTCAAGTGCAGGCTGAAAGGACACATAGCAAGAAATTTTCCAAAAGGAGATGGCCTCACAGAAGATAAAAGCCAAGGAATCATCACCAACTCTTCACAAATTCACATTACTTACCCTGAGTTCATCCATTTATCCACAGACTTCATGGTGGAGGGGACTGATGAACAAGGGTGGAACCACGGTATGTGAGTAACAACTTGAACAAACATGTCTGCTCTAACATGAACTTATTCTCTAAATTAAAGGAAAAATTCTCAGTTGAGAAAATTGAAGACCAAAAGAAGTTCATGTTTGTGCATGGCATAGGAGAGATACAAATCAAGTTTGGGTGCGAAATCTACATCATCCCCGGTGTGTACTACACCCCGATGTATCCCGAACATTATCTCCACAAGACGGTTGAGGCTCAGGCACGGAACTTACTTTCACTGGAAACAAGTGCAAGCCCATTCCAATGTTCCTTAAACCATCTAATTGTTCATTTGACTGCAACAAGATGATTCATAGGCAGAATCAATACATGGAAAGTTTTTATAAATTGCTTGATGAAGACTTTCAGGACAAAGAAAAGAAGATGCACCAACAATCACGAGTACCCCTCTCACACAAATGCAATATCTGTGGAGAAAAGGGACACATGGACTACATGTGCCCATCAAAGCAAACTGCTACACACAAATCACATGACAGTGATTATGTTATTATAAAAGGTGTACATATTCCGACTCTTATAAACTCTTTCTATGATTATATTTCATTCTTAGATCTAATTAAAGATGATAAGATAGTTAGTCAAGAATGGGATATATTCAGAAAAAAGTTCATGAAAGTTTATAAATGGTTTTTTACTGTCCATCTTAAAAAAGAAGTACCATGACCCTTACCACCCTCAATAGATGGGAAGGAGATCCATTTAATGGATCTCCACAAACTGGTTGAAACATTTGGGGGATACCCGGTGTTGAATTCTCAAATGACTTTCCCTATATTGCTGAAATCTTTGGCTTATCAAGGAAAAATGGTCTTGAGATAAAAAAAATTGTTGCAATCATTACTTGAGTGTTTTTAATTGTTATTATAACACAGCAAGGTTGTCACATTATGAAGCAGATGAATCTGTCTTCAAAGGCAAAGAAAAATGCCATGATGGTCGCGAAGATCTTGTGAAACAACCCACTGCATTGGACACTCAATGGAACAAGAAGATTGAACATTTTGGGATAAAACTTGAAGATCTCAAAGACAAAAGCCAACCATTACATCTCGGCAGTTATCATATGGGACAAGCAAGCAAAGAGGAAGGGAAGATGGAAGACAAAGATGATTTCACTATCATCTAAACCACATCAGAAACTAAGACTGCAAGCATTTGAACTTAGGGGAGTGTATTGGAAATCATAAGTCCAAATGCTCTATTCCTAAGTACTCTAAGACACTTTTATACTATGTATTATTATTATGTATGTATCAGACTTTAGTTTTTCAACCAATAAGGTTGAAGTTTAAGGATTGCCAACGTGTCACTTTTGACAGTGTATGGCAGTTATGTCATGAAAGGGTATGATTCTATTGGTCAATTGTGAACCATCACATCCCTTGGACATACATGTTCATACTATATATATAGTCATGTATTATCAGACATATCAATATATCAATTACAGTTTTATTTATCAAATTGCTCCTTCCTCCCATACAAATCACTCCTTCCTCCCATAGCTTATTTTAATGTCTTGTCTGCATGTAGTCATGCTGGATTGACTGATATAGGGTTAGGTTATTTTAATTTGGTCGACTTGATGAGGCTCAAAAGCTCATTAACACAATGCCAATGAAACCTGATGGTGTAGTATGGGGAGCTCTTTTGGGTGCTTGCAAGATTCACAAAAATGTTGACTTAGATGAATTTGCATTTGAGCGTGTTATTGAGCTTTGGACCCACAAATATTGGCTACTATGTCTTGTTATCAAACTTATACACTGAAGTGAAGAATACAGATGGTATTCTACGCTTGCGTGTGATGGATGAGAGAAAAGAGGCTAAAAGAGGATCCAGGGTATAGCTATGGTGATCATAATCATCCATAAACAAAAGAGATTTATGCAATGCTCGAGAGACTTGATTTGGTAAATGTTAGTAGTAGTAGTAGACTAGTAGTAGTAGTGGTGGTGGTGGTCTGGTTCATAGTGATTATTAGTGAGAGATTGGCAGCTATTGCGTTTGCACTTTTGACCACTGATATCGGGCAAGATATTCTTGTGATCAAGAACTTACAAGTATGTGGAGATTGTCACGTGTTTATAAAGTTATGTCGAAAGATGTTGTTTATAATCAGTTATTGTTAATCGCGCTCACAAATATCTATTTTAATTGATGAGTAAGTTCAGTTGGCATGTATTGTCAGTGTAAGTGTACGTGACTCAATTGGTACATTGCTGTGTTTTTGTAGGCTGTAGCAATATAGTATTATCAAATTAGGTTCGTTTAGAAAAGAGTGCTAGGGGGAAAACAAAAAATGTATTGTTTCTTATGAATTAGTGAATTGAAGATATATGCATACTGTTGGAGTTAGTCACATAGGTTGTTATAAAGTAGTTAGTGAACTACTAATTTAAATGATGATACTGCTATATAATGATTGTGCTTTGCTATAGTGCGATGGTGTTGGCCTAATAGCAAGTTCGATCAACTGAATAATATGTGCTTTAAATTTGAAGGAATGATTGCTTGTAGATTACTTGTTGTTAAGATGCATGTAAACCAAAGGAATATAGAAAGATGAATGCTAGGGGAACACACAGAAAAATCAAATTACCATAAGTTGAAGCAAACTTGGGAAACCAAGGTGAGATCATGAAGTTCAGTTTCATTACTATACTTTTCGACCTGCATTATGTGTTTGTCATATTTTGCTATTAATGCCACTATTGTTTTTATTATAATGACATAAATAAAGTGAATATGGACCATTACGAGCAGTATTAGTTAGCACACGTGGTTGTTGGAGTATGTTGTGGCATCGAAGCGTATAATATATGTCCCAAAACATCTAGTTAGTGTTAATATGTCTCTATAGCCTTCAAGGTAAATCGTTAATTGAACATCGTTAGCTTATTTAATATGGTTTGTTGTATTCATGTTAAGGTTAAAAGAAGAAAAGAAGCCTCCACTACTTGTAAATATCCGTGGGATGAGAAAGCTAATGAATACGAATCTGGAAAGAAAAAATGTGGAAAATAGTTTTTTTATTAATTTATTTGATCAAAAATAAATAAATGGCTAAGATTGATTTATTGGATCTATATTCATCTCAACTCGACGAGAATAAGTGACCAAATAGATTGTCACAAATTATAATGACCACATTCATGTTGTCACTATTTAGTGACCATGTCCATATGTCATTACTACCGTATGACATTTTGACGGACTTTTAGTGACGACGAGTGACCACTCTGATATGGTCACTAAATCAACTTAGTGACCAAATATCTACTATTAGTGACCATATTCGCGTGGTCACTAAATCCATTTTTCTTGTAGTTTTTATACATAAGAGATAATATATAAGCAGGAAATTGGTCAAAATTGTCATATATTGTATTTTCAATGCATTTAGGTCGTAATTGGAAGGTTAGATTAAAACCGGCTCTCGAGCCTTTTTTTTCTTAACACTTGTTACTTGAGCGAGTGTATAAATTTTTTGGCTATTTTTTTTCTAGGTACGTATTTAATTGCTATGGAAGGCAATCTTGTTTGCACTTTGAGGCGTTTCAGCTTGGGATGGCTCCAGTTTACATATCATTCCTGCGGTTCATGGGTGAGGATGGTGAAGCCAAGAAGTTCAGCTACTCGTTAGAAGTGGGAGGTTACGGGCGTAATTTACTTGGCAAGGGGTTCCAAGGAGCATACGTGACTCATCGTAAAGCCAAGACGGATTAGTCGTTCCAAGAAACTTGGCACTCCTTTTTTCTTTAAGAGTTGGCGGACGTATATTGCAAGAGCAGTGGGTGAAAAATAAGGAAGATGTGCTGGAAAAGGATTCAAGACTGCTTGTCTTCTGGATCGAACTCACGGTTGTGCTCGATGTTGTGTTAATTAGTTTATAAGAAGACCTGAATGGTAGTTTAAGTTGGAAGCCAAGGAAGATTGTTGTTGTAATGACATGTAACTTATTATTTGTTTTTATTATGACATTGGTAGTTTGGAAACACGAATGGTGTGATCTCATTACTTATAGTTGTATGGTATCATGAGTCGTGCACTCGTGCTGATTGTTGTTTTATGTATCGATGATCATCTTATATTATTATCGATCTGCAACTGATTTCAAACTAGCGGTGTTGATATTAGACACGACTTCACAAAATTACAAAATCAAACAGTAGGGCAGTACTTAACCGCTGGTACTTCTATGACATATGCAAGTTCCTACGAATTTCTAACATCAAAAGGAATTGAGATCCTTATGTTCAAAAGGTCATGCTGATCAATAGAAGCAAGCTTGTTAGTAAATCAATGGCCTACTTTTTTAGTTGCTCTCATTACCAACATGGCATCTCATGTTCACTTTGAACATGCCAGGATCTCTTTCCTGTCAAAAGATTGTCTTGTCATATTGTAACATAACAGATATCAAAAATATTGACCGTTGTAGTTCCATCTTGCTGTTAGATCCAAAGAGCATTCACTCCCAGTAATAGTATCGCTAGTGGTGAAACCTTCGCGTAGTGGCTTGAACTTGAAACAGTCATTCATAATCACTTTGTCAGAATGAAAATCCTCCATGTAAGCTTTGACTATAAGGGATCCGTTAGTGGGTACCGCAAGCACGGATTTAATCAGCGGAATAATATCTCCATCCTTTAGAACGTAAGGTGGATCTGGTCGGAAGAGTAGCATGCATGTAGCAATCTTTCGATATAGTTTCAGTTTCAGATTGCGATTCATCGAGAAAGTTGTCCCCATAATAAGCTACGATATAACCGCGAACTTTACAAGCACGAGAATCCGTTTTCGTAGTAAACTTAATCTTCAGCTTAGTATCTATGGCATCCCTTAATAACATGTAATACAAATCAGTACCTCCAACTGAAAGATGACCACACAAACCCTCTGATTTCTTGTTCCAAAACTCTGAGAGGTCTATATCTTCCTTGTGATCACAAACCTGATAACCCTCATTCTTATTTTTTTGAACAAAACCCTCATTCTTATTAGTAAGATAGAGTTCCATACAAATCTCAATGAAGCAAGAGAATGACACTGGATGACCGGAACTGGGATTGCCAGTGTATACAAGCCCTGAGTCGATGATCTGTATAGGATTATCCCAATCCTGGTTGAACAAAGCAACATGAGCAAAGTCTCGCTCAGAAAAGTGAGACTCCTGGACCGCGAACTTATCTGATGCGGAAATTTGCCCAAACACCCAACCTTTTCTATCATTCCAAAGGTGTGTATGAGGTGAGCTACAAAATGAGAACAACTCAAACCGAAAATTTCTGTTTGGATTCCTGATGAAAATCAAAACAGCAACCACAAATTAAAAACAAAAATTTATGGAAAGTCCTAAGTTATGGAAAGTCCTTGCCATGCATACAGTAGACATGAAAACTATCTTTTAATAACTTAAAGTTACAAAAAGAAATTAAAAAAGGAAATACCCAAGCGTTGGAACTCAAATTCACTCAAAGATGGCTTTCTAAAAAGTTTGGGTTATTTAATAAACAATAAACCGTAAAAATAATATTTCAAAACTGATTAAAAACTAATAAAATTGATATATACATGATTTTGATTTTATTGACATGCGATATTACAATTACAGACTACAAAATGATGACCCAACCTTTAATGGAAAGGTACAATACTTTATGCAAACAACCGTATATTCGACTTAACTTGCATGGAATGGAATAAACTTAGCTTAGAATATATCGATTTTTTTCAATATGAAATACGAAAACCGGTAGTTACCAAAGATTTAGATCCCTCATCCGGTGCTCCTCAGTGAACCACAGCAAGGCATGGCGGAAAATAGTCATTGGTGACTCAGAAAACGAGGATGGCTACACAAAAGAGGTTAAAAACTGGTTATAAAATGTAGAATTGTGACCAACTTTTTTAAGCTTGACTTGGTTTTGATAAAATCCTTTTGTACTTCTTCATAGTAAATTAAACATGAATCGCTTCAATGGTATGGTAAAGAGTTCTATTATAATCTTAATACACCCAAACCAATTTAAATTAGAGAACTTAAACCAAAAACCCTAAATAAATCTCAAATACTCCCTTTAAAAAACAAGAGTAAAGTGATCCATGGTTTATAAACAAAAGGTTGTCCCAGATAACAGAATCCATGGGGGAAAACGCGACCCGGGAAACCAAATTAACAAAAGAATTCCCTAAATAATGCGTACCAGAGTGATCCTTGAACGATGGGAGAATTTTTCGTTTACCACTCCTGGACCGATCCCCAAAAGATTAAAGCACTTTTCCATTACCACGTCAGTTGCCTCATACAACAATAATGTGCTTGTCTCCACAGCAGACCCATCCTGCCAAAACTTTCAAAGTTATGCCAAATCCCAACATAAATAATCTCACGTCTTTCTAAATTTAAAATTAGTTTTTAGAATATTAACTTGGTTTAAGAGAGCCGGAAATTAAGTTCAATAAAACACTGGTAAGTAAATACATTGCTTTCTCTCCAACAGAACCACTAACTTAGCAATACTTTCAAAATCACATTATCGTCACATTTACCTTTTTAAACATCAAATAGTTTTTATAAAAGTTAACTACGGTTTAAGTAAATCGGAAATTAAGTTCAATATTGTATGAGAAAAAACATGTGCAAGTAAATATACCTTGTACACAGAGTAATGGTATCTATTGTTAAATTTATTAGCTAAATCGTAGAGATATTCACACAGGATGTGAGGCAAGACAGATAAACAACACTCTTCGAGAACCTGGAAAAAAAAGTTAAAGAGTATTAATACGATAATATAACTTGCATAATCATATAAACAAGATTAGGAAAATTTGTAAAACACAACCTTTTCACTTCATGTATGCTTGTGAAATGTCGTCGTTTAGGCAAGTAAATTATTAATTGTATATTCACCCCAAATGTTTGTGCCAAGTTAGAAACTGAACTAGGTTTTTTAATTGGTATACTCCAATTATTTGTTTCATTATTCTCAAACTTTCCTTATAAGCATGGGACGAGATAACTTAAATCAACCATACATTTAAGAGCATATTGGAACAAGTATTCATTTCTAAGTTCTAACTTCAAACTATAATGTTGTTGTTCAAGGTAGGAAAAGTTAATCACTATATTGTCTTACCTCAGTAAACTCGAGTAAATGGAATCCCAACACACGTTCTTCCCCGTTCTTCAATCCTTCATCTTTCAACTGTGGTTCCTGTTGCAAACATATATATAGAAAGCAATCAAATTGGGTCCAGAGATTAAAAACTAGTAACAACATTGAAACGAAAAATTATTCTTACCTTCTTTAACTCAACGATGTCTTTCCGAAAATCATTGGTAATTCTACGAATTCGAGCTCTTGTATTAAGAAGATAAACGAAAGTATTTTTCTGTTTATCAATGAGTTTGAGCAGATAATGAGAATACAATATACAATTATAGCATAACATAATGGGTTAAATTCTAACCTTCTCATCAAACATATTATCGTCAAAAAAGCACGGGTACAATCTATGGTCTACCAGGGATGTATACCTGTTAAGAACATAAAACATAAAACATTGAATATGAATAAGTACGTAACTTGACTAAAAGAAGGGTATATCAGTTGATATCTGTTATATAAAGCTAGTTCAGTTAATTCATCTGAACTTTTGTTGATTTAGCTCAACAAGGAAGAAGTTATCGAGAGAAGCAGATTTATCGGAAGATATTGGTTTCGGAATCGTTTGATCGAAATGAGGATCTTCCTGTTAGAGTTAGGAAGTGTGAATATCTGTTCTATTTAGCCAGTTTACTTTTAGATTTCGGTATTGCTTATTTGAGTTATATAAACAAATAATGTGTTTTGAGTAGATAGAGCTTCTTATAGGGATGTTTGCCTTAGCTTATTTGATAGGTAAGCTTATCAACCATTAAAACTATTTCATACAATATCAGTGACAACTATAGTGACGGCTAATCTTATTCTTCTCGGCATTTTGTACATGTATGTTTTATTCTCTAAATGTTTAAACTTTTAGTTTTGTTTCAACTGGAGAGAAAACAATAGTATTGACACAATTAGGAAGCACTTTTAAGTCTTTCCTGTTATTTAATATTACAACTCTAAGGAGAAGGTCATAAAGATATATAAGTCTTCCAACCACAAGCCCTAACGTCATGACTCGTGAATGTTTCCTTTCTGTTCTTACCCACTTTGATCAGTTTGAGTCCCCTGCACAACCATTCATATGCGGGAACCCTCATTCTGCATATGTGGGAAATTATATGTATGATAACCCTCGCATTGGAGCATTCTCTCACACAGGTGGTTGGCATCACTGATTCAGGTGCTTATCTTGTGAAGCAGCCTCCAAGGTGCTCCCTTTCTCGACACCTGCTTTGTCTGTTTTCCTTAGGGCGTTGGCTACTCCTTTGTATCTCACTGTTGCTAGCATTATGGAGAAGATAGGGCCTCACTCTTCTGGGACACTTCGATTGGCATCCACTGATGTGAGAACCAACCCCATTGTCAGATTTAACTACTTTAGTAACCCTGTGGATCTGGAAAGGTGTCTGAATGGGACCCATAAGATTGGAGATTTGCTTAGAAGCCGAGCCATGGATTATATCAAGTTTTGGGGATGGTCTGGTACAGACTTTAGATTTGTGGGCCAAGCTTTGCCAGTTGACCAGATGAATAACGTGCTAATGGGTGAGTTCTGCAGACAGATAGTGAGCACAATATGGCATTACAATGGAGGATGTGTTGTTGGGAGAGTTGTGGATCACAATTTGAAGGTCATCAGTATTCCATTCTCTTCGTGTTGTGAATGGTTCCACTTTGACAAAGCCTACTCTTTTGATGCTTGGTAAGTGACTTACTAATTCATTTTAGTTACTGTGTTGTTATCGTATGAGTTGAAAGTTGTTTGTTTGACAAAGGTTGGTAATAATTATGCATGTGCATGGGGATGTAGATTTTGAGAGAGGGAATGCGCAAGTCAAGCGATTGATTTCTTGTGCTTCATGGTGATGTTGCATAGTTTGTATGTTTGATTTGTAGTATTAGCTGTAGTAAATGCGTTTTGGTTCATTCTTGTGAGTATCATTATCTTTATGGACTAAATTTTCTCTCAGATTGATGCTGCAAAACCTGATGGAGAAGTCTCTGAAACAGTCAATGCTATTTTCACCCGATTGACTGACAAGGTAAAACAATTTATGATATCTTCAGTGCCTAGTAAAATGCATATGTTTGTTATGCTCGTGCAGGACGCTGCCTAGGTTTAATCTACCATTACATCTTCGGTCTCGTCTTGAATAAAGGTAAAATATGACTGTTCTGTCTTTCGGAAATTAAAATGACTGTTCAAGTATGCTGTATGCACATAAGTTCGTGAGTCCAGTTCTCTAGAGGATATTTAGTATACATCCGGCTAAGATCTGAATATTCTTGGTGTAATGTGACAGTTGTTACACAATGGTCGACAACATCAGTTTCGGTTTTTCAAGGCTAAAACTGAGAGGGAATCGGGTAATGATCCTTGAGAGTTGCGACACTAAGATGATGCTGCAATATTCAGTTATACTAAAATGTAAGACTATTTCTTTAGTCTCTTAGAACTGCAAGAAGAGATGTTCATGGTGTTTTCGACTGCCATAGGAGACTTCGTGTATTTATGGGTCAATTATTCTTAATGCTATGATCATTCTATCAGTTATCTCGTAGATACTTACTTTTAATACATTGGGTTTCCTTTTCATCATTTAGGAGTTTTTGAAGATGAGCAACCAACCTAATGTTAGAAAGTGAAAATTTCGGAAGGAAGATTTCGTTAAATACTCTTTTGGAATTACAGTATATGAAGTTTGATATTATAACTTAGAGAATCTTTACTCAGTTTTATTGTTTTGTAATTTGTAGGTTAAGTATTAATTTTCTGGAACGAATGTAACTACATAGTGTGTGGACTTTGGTGATGTCTCAACTTTGGTGAGAGTGTGGCTTATCAAGTGAATTAACTACAGTTTTCATGTTGAATTTTCTTCTTGTTAGAAGTGTGGAAATTTAAAAAAAAAAAAAAAAAAAAAAAAAAATTAACACCCATATCCTCCACACAAGGTGAAAGTGGAGCTTATATTTTTACACACTTTTAAGTGTATGAATTTGTTGTAGTGATCGTTTATGAGACAATGGAAATATAACGGGCTAATAATAACATAAATAGAGAAGGGGAAAAATTATGATAAAAGCATGAGAATCTTACCTAAAGACACAATCTAAAACTTCTTCATCGCGATACCCAAGCAATTTAGCAGCCCAGCCTTATTAAAAAAATGTTGAGTGATTTTTGTAATCAAATAAATTTTATAATCACATTATTTATTCACGAAAGTAAATAAAGAATAAATGAACAATATCTGGTATACCTCCTAACATCTCCGCATATCTTATTTTAGCTTTGTAAAACATCTTTCGTGTCACTATCCTACTGCAACTTCGGTATCCTGCAAAAGTTGTTCTAGGGGGTTTGTTCCTATCGTTTGGGATCCACCCTTCGAGTTTAGCAGCCTGGAAAAAAGAAAAAAAAAAAAAAAAAAAAAAAAAAAAAAAAGGAATAGTATTCAATTTCTCATCTTTATATTGAACATATTATCAGTTAAGTTATGCTGCTGAGTAAAAAGTTACTTACAGCAAAGCACGTTTCAGTATACACCTGTTGCCCTATAGGTGCCACCCATACCATCCAATCTGCTTTCTGCTCTGGATTCCATAACTACATATGACAGAAGATTTGAAAGCCACTTTTCATATAACATTGGTGAACCGTAACACTATTTACAATAAATTCATAGGAAAAACAAATGTATTGCTAGCCAATTGATATATTTGTTTTAATATACTTGGCAAGTAAAGTACCTCAAAGCACAGATATCTTTATACGCATTTTCGAAGTCTGTCTCCGGAAGAATACAAGGTACTTCTCCTTTTATCACCACTTCATCTCCTCTTTTTTCACATGGAAACCATCTACTCAATATACCAGCCCACTGAAATAAAATGAAATTACTATTAAACTCATAAACTGCAAAATATGTGCCTATATTATATCAAAAATGAATAAAATGAAATTTAAGATTTCATATAATATATAGAGAACGATTTAATATAACAAGGATGAATGTGTACTTGAGAAGATTCGGGGAGGTGTATGCGATGAGCGAGGGTGACATCAACTTCTGCATACTCGAGTATACTCATGAGAGTGTATACAATAGGGAGTAGTCGAAACCAATTCACATGCGTTTCCAATTCCGATGAGGGACAGTCTACTATTACATTTTTAACAGTAAGTTTTGGTGCCCACGTGTCAATACCATGTTTTAGCATCTTATGAATGCTCTGCAAGGAATCAAGAAAAATCTAAGTGAAAATTGTATTGCATGTTTTAAAATAGGGAAAAGAAAAGAAAACAAAAAATACCTTAGCAATCCATTTCCCTGATAACTTTATAGTTACAATCCCAAGTTCATTTGTGGAGGGTCTTCCCTCTATCATGTCAGTTTCGGATTGTTTGATATTCTATAATAAATAATATACCACATGAAACATATAATTACAGTTGAAAATAACACTAGTAAATATTCAAAAACCATGATTGACAAAAAAAATATCACCTCCGCAACAATTTCCGCAACAATTTTTGGTCCTTCACCAAATTCTCTTGATGTTGAGCGACGTATTAATTCGGGCCATATCCACAAAGCATTTTGGCTGTCATTATTCAGAAGAAAAAACTAAATACATACCAAAGAAAGTAACACACAAATATCATAAGCAACACATACCAATGGTAAAGGCCAGGCTCCCCTTTACAAGAATATATAACATGCTGTTGTCTCAAATTGCGTTTTAGATACATTGGCATTCTATTTTCAAATAGCTTTAGGATTTCTTCTTCAAGGCTCCATCGTTCCTATATTACAAAACCAGTGCCATCATCCTAACTATGTAATTTTATATATTAAAATAAAAAAATAAAAATAAATAAAAAAATAAAAATTATATATATTAAAAAACTTTGACAAACTCTCACGACCCTGTATTACAAAACCTGTGTAATCATATATATATATATATATTAAAAACAATGATAATGTGTAAGTTAATAACAGGCTTACATCTCGAGCTGCACTTCTTCTTTCGGCAGAACGTTTCCACTTAAACAATCTCTTATGTTCCTTCTTTATTACAAAATCAGTGCCATGAGCTTAACTGTGTAGATTCATATCTATAAGAATTAATAATTATAATAGACTTACATCACGAGCTGCTTTTTCTGATGTAGAATGAGACCACTGTAAGAGATATCTCATGTATGCCTGTATTACAAAACAAGTCCCATCATCCTAACTGTGTAATTTTATATATTCAAAAAAGAAAAAAAAAAGAAAAAAACATGATAATGAGCAAGTTAATAACAGGCTTACATCTGGAGCTGTGCTTCTTCTTTCTGCAGAACGTTTCCACTTAAACAATCTCTTACGTTCCTCCTTTATTACAAAATCAGTTCCAAGGGCCATGAGCTTAACTGTGTAGATTCATATTTATAAGAAATAGTAATTATAATAAACTTACACGAGGAGCTGCTGTTCCTGATGTAGAATGAGACCACTGTAAGAGATATCGCTCGTATGCCTGTATTACAAAACAGGTCCCATCATCTTATCTTAACTGTATAAATTTATAAATAATAGAAAAACATGATATTTACTTGAGGAGCAGGATAGTTTGCGATTGTTGAATCTGATACAGATATTGCCCAATTAAGCAGTCTAAAAAATTCCTGTATAACAAACATGATTAGTAACAGTTCACCCTCACAATTCAAATAAGGAAGCAATTTTAGAAATCAAATGAAGATCGATGCTGCAGAGAAATAATTAAAAAGAATGTTGATTTAAGGTTTTAAATTTGGGAGAAAATAATGAGGTTTGCAAGAATATACAAACCAAAAGATGACAAGGTGTACGTAAATAATAATAGACTTACATCATCATCTCCTTTTTCTTTTGCTTCTAGTGCGGCAGCATATGCCCACTCTAAGAATTCCTCACGTTCCTGTTATATAAAATCAGTGTCATCATGCATGTGTTAATTCATTGATATATAAAAAAAAACATGATATTGTGTACATTAATAATAGACTTACTTTGGGAGTTGATGTAGCAGGTATCCACTCCTGTATTACAAAACCAGTGCCATTGTGTAAATATAAATATATATGTATGTATATGATAAATTGGAAATTGACAATAGACTCACAAATTTTGTTGGTATTGGTGTACTAGGAGTTGACGGATCTGTTGATGTCGAAGGTGGTTCCATTGTTGATTTAAATTTATAAGGTTTTGCCATTGTTAACGTAAAATGTTGTACGAAGCTATTTATTCGAAGTTCTGAATCTTTATAGTGTACGAAACTCCTTGTTGATGTATTTTTGTCCGGACCCATCTAGTAAGAAACATGTAAGAAAACCAATGTTACCAAAATATGTGCATCAATATAATAATGGTGTATATGATTTTGATTTGGAACTCTTTGCCACAAACTATGAATTACAAAAACACCAATGAAGTCACTGTCATATGCTTGTTTCTACATGTAATCACTGTTTATCATTCTAACTTTGACTATTTTTCTAATTGCGCATTAGATAGACCATTTTTAACTTTTCCGAAGGGCCTCCTCTTTAACAATCCTAAAAACGTGAATACACAATCAATACTTGGATGAACTCTTTTTTGTTACAACTAACTGTAGCAAAATATACTGTATTAACCACATCCCTGGCTTAATAAACAACCCTCTGATACAAGAATAAGATGATATACAAACACAATTCTAATTATAAAAATTGAAAATCACATTTAATTATGGTAAATCAAGGTTTATTGAATGCATTTTTTAGTGTAAGAAGAAAGTTTTAATGTATTACTGTAACTAGACATTAAATGCATTTATTTATTTATGGGGGGTGTTTGTTTAAGCTTATAGGTGGCTTATAAGCTAGTTTGCTTTTCAACTTATATATCATAAGCCTGGCTTAGTTTGAGACTTTTGGGCTTATATAAGTTTTTCTCAAAATAAGCCGTAAAATTTGGGTTTATGTAACATAAGCCGAAATCAAATAAGCTCATAAACCCACATATAAGCTTAAACAAATACCCCCTTACACATTAAAGGGTGCCTAGTGGGCAAATTAAAATGGTGTATATTTGAAGTACCAAACATTAAATGCATACATGTATATGTAATATGAAAGCCTCCTAAATCAAAGCCGGTAACAGATTTAAAGCACCCCAAACATTAAATGCATATATATGTATAAATGAAAAGGTAACAGATTTAAAACACCAAACGATAATCAACCAAAACTAATTCAATCTACTGACATCAACATAAAAGCATATCATTAAAATTAAAAAGAGAAGGTTTAGTACCTTTGAATAAATTAGATGCGTGATTTTAAAATTAGCTTGATTGATACTGAGTTTTACCACGGCTACAGTGATATACCACACCTACCGACTTATATGAAATTAGGGTTTTCTTTTCCCCTTAGTTTTAAAGTATATTATAATATTGGCCCTTCGGATTAATTTTTTATCAAGTACAAACTAAAATCTTGTGATGTACGGACCATGGTTAAAAAAAATGACAAATAATGTGTTGTTTAACTTATTACTAGTGTTACAAAATATAAAACCCTAACTCATCCATACGGACTTTTACGGATTAATATTTTAGAGATCGTTAAATTGATCTTTTGATAAATTTAAAAGGAAGTGATTGGACATTTGAAATTTTATTGAAACATCCAACTGTATGCACTGAGCAGTTGTATTTTAAGTATATATGGTCTGCTTTAACGGCTTTTCCAATGAGTGTTTTAATAAATTTTTAAAGTGTGTCAATCACTTCTTTCATTCTAAGGGGGCGTTTGGTTGGGCCAATTGAATATTGGGGCCATTTGAATTTTGGGCTCTTCAAATGTCTCGTTGCTGAACTCAAATGCAAGATTAAAGTAATTTACAATTTCCTAATTACCAAAATAGAGAGAATGAAATGCCTCCAAAAAATGAGGAATTTTAATTTACTTGAAAAAAAATTTATAAACTTTTTTTCTTATTGTTTTTTTTATAAACTTTTAAATAGCATATTTATGAATCTTTTTTTATATATTTTTTATAAACTTTTTTTTATAATTTTTTTATAAATTTCTTATAAATTTTTTATAAACTTTTTTTACAAATTTTTTATAAATCTTTTATAAACCTTTTTTTTTATAATTTTTTTGTTTATAAATTTCTTATAAACTTTTTTTATAAATTTTTTTCATAAATTATTTATAAACTTTTTTTATAAAACTTTTTTTATAATTTTTTTATAAACTTTTAAATAGAATATTCATGACATTTATGTTAAAAAAAATTATAAATTTCTGTCAACCAAACATGCGAAAGTATTTTAAATTCCGAAATTTTAAATTCTCAATAATTTAAATTTTCTAAAATTTAAAATTTCAGAATTTCAAATTACCCCAACCAAACTCCTTGTTAAAAGAGATTGAAAATACCATGTGGTGGCTTTTACTAGGAAATGTCTTGTGAATGTTTTGTAAGATTAATGCATTTACTTGGATACCATGTGATAAAATATTTTGTAATAATGTTTTACTTTTTGTTTTCCGTTACAATAACATTGTAAATTATGAGGATATATTGTTAGATAAACTTTAAATATCAAACTCTAAGTCATATAAATGTAGTAGTCGATAATATTGTGGAGTTATTAGATCAAATTAGTTGACATCGACTTATAGCAAACAAGTATAAGAGAGTGTGATTCGATTGCATTTATACAATATAAAAAACTACACATCCCAATCACAAAATATGATATCTAACCGATAATGAGCGTCTACGCTAAGTGCGGCAGTGCATTTTCTACTGCGTGTACTTTTCTTAATGTTGTTCGCCAATTTGTTTGTTAATATAATTATTTTCGATTGACAACGCCCAAAATCAACCGTACTTACCCATTTGAATCTAGTACAAACTAGGGGTGTTCACGGGTCGGTTAGTAGGAAGATTTTTTAACTATCCATAATGGGGCGGGTAATTCATTTCACTACCCGAAACTGAACCGTACTAGGCGGGTAGCCGGACTTACGGGTAACCGAAATTAGCGGTTACCCGCGGTTCGGGTCACGGTTAACCATTTTAGATGCATAATCGAGTTTGACCGTATGAACAATTACATGATTTAATACGTAAAATGTCATTTTAGTAAAACTAAATAGCAACAAATAGATTAACGTCATATTAAAATTGATATATCACAATACTTGCATTCAAATAAATATATGTATCATATTAACATAAATATTTATCTGACATATATGTATGTTAAGATCACATTAAATCAATTTTCACACAAAAATATTTAGTAAAAGTTACATTGTGAGTAAAAAAGTCGACATACAATAAAAGTAGTGCAATAATAAAATCAATACTTGTATAATTATTTGAATATTTAGTTGAAACATCATGTATATTATACACGGTTCGGTTCGGTTAACCGCGGATATCAAAAACTAAAGCCCGAAACCGAAATTTTTTCGGTTTCGAATTGAGCGGTTCGGCTCGGTTTGTCGGTTTCTCGGTTTTTTTTTATGATATGGAGCGAGTCTTTGTACTTGAAGTTTCCATTAGAATTTGTTTTCGATAGTGCTACTTTTGTCTTTTTTATGCTAAGGTTTCTCATAAATAAGCTTCGTAAGTCGTAACAAATATTAGTTATATCTATGGTGTAACATCTTTTTTATGTTAAGATTTCGATGCCAAAATGATCCAGCTTCTTAGCATGCTTAAAGACATTTTATGAAATTACGTAAACATTTTGAAAAAGTATACAGAGATACAAATACATTTCTTTGCAAGTCGTGTAACATCTTTCATGTCGAAGCTATCAAAGGGGGATTCTAACCATAGACGGACCTTAATGGAGACTGGGGAGGGTCACGGCCCTCCCAAAAATTTGAGGTTTTACTTATATTTACTTAAAAAAATACAATTTTAATTAACCCTCCCAAATTAACTGATATATATAGCACTCGGCCCTTCCAACAAATTCACCCAAGTTCCGTCAATGATTCTAACTCTAACGCCTCCAGAACCGTGTTATGCAAAGCCAACTCATGTAACCATTTCCCATTTGGCCTGTTATCACCTACGTAATCATTTTCTATGTCATTCCAATTTAAATACAAACTTCTCAAATCGATACAATACCTAGCGATATCCTCTAAACCATCCTCCAAAAACATTTTACACCCACGAATCTCTAAACTCCTTAAACTACGACCTCGGGTTTTCGCCAAGTGTTTAAGACCAGAAGCAGACACAACCATGTTCCGTATAGAAAGTGATTTCAAACGCTTAAAATCAACGGCTATATGTTCAATCCACGGGGTGACTAGAGCATGACATATGTCAGCAGTACCATTTCCATGGGAATAAGACTTGAGTGTTAACGAGTCGAGATTAGGGAATCTACGGCTTATACGTTCGGGGTCGGGGGCGAAATGCACATGGACAGTGAGGTGTTTACGCGTTAAGGAGTCGATATCAAAATATTTCCTAGAGACTAATGAAACATAATTAAGGTGGTCTTGTTGTATGTAAGGCATCACACAATCAAGCACTTGCTCCTCCATATTTTTATGGTTTTAACTATTCCTAAAAACAAGAACAAGAGCCTTTACCGACCATAATTCTTGAAATGGGGTTAAGGTTTTGCTATTCAGTTTCAAGTAAAATGTGTTACAGTACTAGTTGATAGTGTTGTTGTAAGAACTAAGAAAAGATAATGGGCCTGTGTTTTAAGATGATAGTAACTGGTGGGTTGGGCTTGAATTATACAAACTAGGTAAATCTATAGGCTGTGTAAATTGATTCAACATGCAGCATATAAAGTCACTAATAGTGCACGATTGATAAGGTAACATGTGAAAATATATAGTAACTAGCGTCCTGTACAGGCCAACTAATGTTCCCTGTCTGAAAATCCAAAACAACTGGGCCCTTGCGCGCACCTACATACAGTAGCACGAAACAAACAATTAAATGAAAAAAACTATACATCGCTGCAGACGCATAATATATAAGCAACTAACCAAATGAACAACTGGTTGGCGTTAAAGGGTGATCAGATTTCACATGAGCCTGTAATTCCAGCGGGTGGGGCGCTTGAGACTGTGCAGATAAACCTGTCCCTAACTGAAGATGTATGAACATTATCAACCTGCATTATCGAATATAAATTAGTCGAGACTGAATCCATAAGACACAATTGGCTGTAAAGACAACCATCGCTGATAATTTACCTGAGATAATGGTCGCACAACATGGACATCGGCATATATGTTTCCATGGTTTGGCCTGTTTGGAGGCCGGATAAGCGACTGTTCCAAAACGTCACCCACAACCCTTTTAGAAGCAAGACAGTCGCTAGCTACAGAACAAACCGAAGAATCCGTTTGCAATAAAAACCTGCCACCTTCTTGAAGACAGTCCGCGGGTGATACAGATTATGTTTGATCAGCAATACCGAGATTTCTGCTTGCACACAAACCAACACAGCTGTCAGAAACCTGCATAATGCAACAAACATTTTATCAATACAACCAAGATAACACACGATAGCTGTTGAATCTCAAATACAAAGCATAAGTTACCTGACCAACACTTTGTGGAACACGTTTACAAACCTCAACCCCCGTTAGACCTCTTAACACCCTCTTGAATAGACCGGAAAGAAGTGTCAGACAATTTCCTTTTTGAAGACCGACTGGCAGCTTTCACAGATAATTTACAATCACATACCACTTGAGTGACCACCTTATGTGAACCACTTTCATGAGAGCTAGCAGATAACGCAAGACCATCGACACCACATACACAGCGGTCTACCACACTTGACGAAGACTGATGTTGATCAATGACAGCTGCTGCAAATAAAGCATCTCTACCAGCAGACAAAACATTAGTATCTGTCCCAGACGTTACAACAACAGGTCCAGGCACTTTTTTTTCAACTTGCATGGCTTATGTAAAGGGAAAATATGTACAAAATAACAGAATTCACACACAAAATGGAAAGCCGCTTTTGTACAAAAATTACAGGGAAAAACTTTGAGGATCATGATATCAACATAAAGTAAGTAAGTTAGTAACTTCTCAACACCAAAAAGAAAGTAGATCAACATGCAACGATCCAAAAAAAACACATATACCTGAGGGCACATCCTAACCTAAACAAAAACTATAGACACACAAAATAACGCCAATAAACAACACATACAAAGGTTATAGGTACAAGTTAAGCCAAAAAAAATAAGGAACCACTAAACCACTTCACCTAAACACATAGAAAATTAGAAACAATACACGTTAAAAAAAAGTTAAAACCAAGTATATGACAGAAAGAAAAGCCACACAGTTACATAAACCATAAAGGAGTCGCCTCAGATCTGGAAAACCTACCCAGGAAGTTGGTGGTTGCTTCTGGAAAAAGGAAGGTAGTATCAGAAGACGATACGTTCTAGCATGTTAGTATACCACCAATAGTAAACAGGCCACCCAAACTCTGTTGGGCATGGCTGGCATAGGCCCACACACGTAAGCCCAACTGAAACCAAAGTCCACCCCCATAGTTGACCTGGTTCAAAAAAATTGATTGACCTACGGATATGAACCGGGCCAAGATGACAACGTGATTGTTAGATCGAACGACATGCACAGAAAATAATATTTTAGGGTGTTGGCCAACGTGCCCTCGTCTCATGTATTAGAGCACAAGGTATCATGGATACCAATAACACGTTATTGGTATGCCACGTCAGCGCCACATAATACAACTCTCAATAACTCACCAATAACTAAAATACCCTCCCTCATAACACACCACTAATACGTTATCGGCCCCACAAAATACCCCACTAAAAAATACCCACTCACTCACAATATACAAAAAAACACTAAACATCACAATGGCTTGAGCCATTGAATGGCTCAAATCTCTTTGGCCACGAAGCACCAAGTGTGGCATTGGCGTACCACCAACGCACTAAAATTGATGTTTGGCATGTTAAATTCTTCCCATACCGTGTGCTCTTATACAAGTCCTTACTGGCAAAGTTTGCTTGGTCGATGGATGTGGATCCCAGCTTCAGGTTCTGATCTCTTGTCGCAGTGCTAACAGACGAACTCAACTAGCACCAACTGTCCTACCTAAAAAAGAGAATGGAAAAAAAAAAAAAAAAAAAAAAGTAATTGAACAGAAGGGTACAATTTTTGTTATATTTCTCTATATTATTATGTTATGTAGCGACTCTTGCGGAAAATTCATGTCGTACTAAGCATGTTAAACAAACTAATGATGAGTTACTTGAAGAATGTGTCAACTTTCTCATGTTATGCGAAACACACAGCTACCAGTCTTTTAGTGTATGAACGTGTAAAGAGCAATTCATTGTTGTTAGAAATATGCCATGGAGATGAAGCTGCAAACTAAATGCATCTTTAGCATTTTTGTTCTAGTTTTATAATTTGATTTGTATGATTACAAGGTTTTTAGCCCGCGTTTTGCACGCATACAGAAGTATTATTTAACATTCGAGCTAAGTGTGTTTCTATTAGATATGTTTTTTAGATTTTTAGCGTGAGGAATATAATTGCTTGCGAATTTACTCAAAAAATATGTTATCGTTGGTTGCGTTGCGTTTTATACAGAGCTTCTTAATAAAAAATGATAGAATGTCATTATTTAACAACCGTTAAGTAACGGCGGTTAGTAGGACTGTTTGTGTAACGAACGTCTAACATAAAGGACCAATTATGTAAAAAAATTTACATCGTTAGTCCCTACAGGACCTATTTGTTAGTTGACCGTTAGTTACTTTTACATCGTTAGTCCCTAGAGGACCTATTTTGCAACGCAAGTTAAACCTCGAGGACTCTTGTCGCATTTTCATTTCTTTAAAAATATAACGACGTTAAGTAGATAGCGCTGCTGTTTCAACGACCTAGTTACTGTGTCTTTCACTGTTCACTCGCTTCCTATTGGGTGTGGTAGCAGCACAAACCCAACTGTCAATAGTCACATTCTTAAATGTACTTTAGTAGAAATAGATAATAGTGAGTCTTCAAACATTGTAAAAAGCATAAAACAGTTTTGCAACTTTATTGTGATTAATACTCTTTTAATGATCCGTAGAAAAACACCGAGAGTAGGCACCTTCTCTTAAAAACCGGTGTTTGTTACTATATTAAAAATTTTATTAATATAGGAGAATGAAAATTGAATACAATACGTTTCCAACATCACCCAACCCTTTTTACCATCCTTTACTTTGACCCTTAAAGCTACCAACTCCACATTGATAAATCTCTTTGATATGATAGAAAGACTTGAATTGTAGGAGGCCATACTCATCTTTTTTCAAAAATCTCATCGTACT
>OU343219.1:234959490-235061244 GCA_910596185.1 Chrysanthemum makinoi | reverse complement strand
AAATGCACATAGATCCTCCATCAAGCTTCAAAATTTCCAATCATGCTTCCATCCCATGTCGGTGCCCTGAGCAACCACTATTAAAACTCCCTTTATCTTTAGCTCAGTTTGAAGATTGCCCTGCCCATAAATTACACACGTTAGTTCCTCTTGTGGACCCAAGCCAGTACGACTTGGTCTGCCCTGTGCATCATAATATTCAAATTTCTTTAGGTCCATTGATGCACAGTTGACATGTGGTAAAACCTTGGTCTTAGGCTTCCATTGCCAACTAGCTGAGGCCTTAACAGCATAAAAATGATTTCCAACCATGTTATCAGTTATCACCTTTGGAATTTTTAAAACTTCTTTTGAATCAGTGGTGATATTTTTGCTTAACAGTGGTTTGACACTGCTTAGCCGTGTTTACATTTTGCTTAGCAGTGGTTTGAACCCATTAGGTGAAGCAGTGACAATCGATTTTGTATTCCCATTCCTCATCAGCACTGCTCTTGGAATCATGTTACTATTAGGATGAGGGTTTGTTTTTCTTGAAAAGTTTTGATGATTTACCCTCCTCCAATGATTCCAAACTTGTGGTCTGTTTTTATGACAATTTCTCTGTAAGTGTTCAAAACTACCACACACAAAACAAGCCTTTTTAACACATTGAAACTCATCACCTAATCTGTTAGAAATTAGACCATTTAAGCTTCTTTGATTACCCCTAGGTTTATATTGTTTCATCTGGTCCCTAGGAATTTCCCTGTACTCTACAACTTTCTTGGTAACTTTAGCTCCAAATCTAGGTACAAGGTTGACTTGCTTAGAATCAACTTTCTTAACTGGCTCTATCTTTTCAGACTTAGTTGATTCAGTTCTATCATCCTCAGAATCTGATTCCCAATCTTCAATTATGGGAGCATCAGATAACTTATCAGAACTTATCTTAGGTGTTTCAGTCTTATTTATTTCTTCAACAGGTTTATTAAAACTGAATTCACTACTAAATGACAGTTCTTTAGCAGGTGGTGCATGTTTCATCAAAGGGGGTGGTGGCATATCATTGTATCCTAAACTAGTACCATCTTTGAACAATTTTTGACCTATTGGTTTCTGTACAAGATCAGAAGCATATTGTGTTTTAGCAACCCTAACAACATGTTTTTCTTTTTCCTCTAGGGCCTGTAGTTTTACACTTTCTGCCTCTGCTAGTTTATCTTTAAGCATTTTAATCTCTCTGTTTTTAAGATCAATTTCACCACCTAGTATATTGATCTTTTCTACATACTCAAACTCACATTTAATACAGAATTTTAGCTTTTCTTCCACACCCTCTAAACCAACTATATATCCTAAGTTATCTAGAGTCAATCTCTCTACTTCTTTTCTCAGACTCTCAGTGATAGCCTTTTGAGACTCTAAGTTATCAGAACATGATTTAAAAGAACAAGTAGATGTTTTAGAATCATTAGATACCTCATAATCTGAACCAGAAGATGAAGCATAGGCCATTAGAGCAAAGTTATGCTCTTTTGAAGCTTCACTAGCAAGAAAAGCTGCATTTGGACCTTCTTCAATCTGATCACTCCAATCATAATCACCAAGTCCATCCTGAGCAACCAAAGCTGAAGAAGTAGCAGGCTCTTCTGTTGTCTTCTTAATGCTTTCAATTCTCTTAGGAGCTCGACATTCCCTAGCAAAATGACCTTTCTTCTTGCAGTTAAAGCACTCCATCTTGCTTTTGTCGAATCCAGCTCTCCTTTGACCATCATACCTAACATGTCTTCCAGTCCTCCTTAGAAACTTCCTTGCTTGTAGAGTCAGCATTTCCATTTGCCATTGAAGATTAATTTCATCAAGATCATCAGGATCAATTTGATCTAGATCTTGATTCAAAACATCAACATTGGTAGTTATATCTGACAGAAAAGCACAAATTGCACCATCACTGACATTATCACTAACAGTGGTATTGTTTGCAATGGCCGTAGTTATACCATAAGCAGCAGTGGATACATCTTGTGAGCTTTTGTGATTTGTGGACACAAAAGCAATGTTTTGATCAGAAGAAGACGAGTTAGAAAAGTTATTCTCAGACTCATAAACCTTCAAGTTATTGAAGAGATTGTCTAGAGTCATTGTAGCAAAGTCCGTCTTATTTCTCCACACAATTGTATGAATAGTCCAATGAGATGATAAGCTCCTAATGAACTTCAAATTAATATCTTCTTGAAGGAACTTGTGACCCACTGCCTTCAGTTGACTGATAAGTTTTTGAAGTCTATTGTATGTTCCATCAATCTTTTCTCCACTAAGAGCAGTGAAGGTTTCAAACTGATGCTTGAGCATGTTCATCCTTGACTTCTTAGTAGCCTCATTACCAGCAAACCTTAATTCAAGAGCATCCAATAATTCTTTAGCGGACTCATATTGATCAAAGTCCAATGCAAACTCATTGGGTATTCCCATGGAGAGAATACTGTGAGCTTTGATCTCCATCTTCCTCTTAGCTTTATCAGGTTCACTGATAATAGCAACCTCCTTACCATCCACACCCTTCAAAGGAAGAGTGTCTCCTTTTTCAACAACATCCCATAGAGCATAATCAATCATACGAATGTATTGCCTCATTGGCATCCTCCAGATTTGATACTCACCATGTTTGAGCATGGGCACTTTTGAAGCAGTCACCATGTGAGTTTCTTTAGACATCTTTACCTACTTGAGTAAAGATTAACAGACTTCTTCTTGGTTACAGTTTCTAGATCACAAGCTCTGATACCACTTGTTGATCCCAGTTGAGCAAACGATCTAATATAGAAACCGACTTGTAACAAAAGCTTATTAAGTATTACGCGGAATTTAATACTTAATCTTAAGAAGAAGAACAATTAACATTCAACACCTCAATATTATTTATTATCATCAATACTCTTACAAGATTAGGGTTTTGCAACCTTGAAGTGTATCGACCTTAGATATAAAACATAATGATATCTAACTCTAACCTAGGACCTCCTTTTATAGGCTAAGGAGTCCTATTCAATATACAATAACGAACCTACAAGATAAGTATCTTTACTATATTTATCCAATACAAATAAACTAACCGACTATACAAGACTAAAGGCTTACTACATACTATCAGTGGTTACATAATACTACTAGCCGCGGTTGTCTTCATCCGTGGTTACACTCTTCAGTCCGTTGTTACATCAAGCTTGTCCGTGGTTCCAGTACTTAGAGTAATTCGTTATCCAAGGAACCTAAAACCCAACAAAATCTTTTTAAAAATAGCTACTCATGTTTTACGTTAAAACATATATATTTAGTAAAAGACTAAGATCCGTTCATCCTATTGTCACATTAGTTGATCTACTAGCAATAATATCAACTAGCAATAATAGATTTGATGGGTAGATCATTCATCATCAATTATGTTAGCATAAAAAGTGATTTCATTAAAAATGAAAAATATATGCGACATAGAGATAAGTATAAACAGTTGTTTCAATAAACTCGTGGATAAATAAAAGAGGTTCATCACAAGCAAACTAAAGACTACGAGACGACAAAAATATTGTCCTGTCTTGTGATGCCTACAAAAGCTAAGTTAAGATGTTAAACCTACAATAAATCAATGAATCAAATGACTATATTCCATTTAAGCCAAGATTATGATCACATGAAAAAATGGAGAAAAGACCTCGAGCTCTACACGTTTTTTAGCTACTCTTCTGAAAGGCTTTCGGTTTCTCCATAAAAGGCGTTCAATGCCACTACGTCGCTTGGTACTAATATCGTTGTTTTCTGCTACCTTTTGGGTTGCATTTGAATATGATCTTTCTGCTTCCCGTCTCAACTCCATTGGTCTCGTAGATGGTGTTTGCGGCTCTTCACATTCACCATTTGACTTGTCATAGTCAAACCATCTCACGTGTAAATTTAACTTCTAAGAGGTTTGTGATTACTATTTATTTAAATAAAAAAGGTTTTAGAAAGAGTGCACTTGCCTTTCTAGCGCAATTGATGACGAAGCGCATTTATCCTCCTCATCTAGTGTATCAACCTTACATGCGCGGGCAAATATAAGTCTTTGTGCGAAGATGTACCGATACCAAAGTGATACCATTCGTCACACTTATCACACGCTGATCATTGTCTCCGATCATATGGCTTCCTACATATGCGAAAGCATACATCTGTCGTGTAATAACCGCGAATCACCAAAAGATAACACATTAGTAATAAATAATATTAAAATTATAGATAAAATATATATTATTTATCTACTTTGCTCGTTACCTTAAGTTCCTTGTCAAAGTGCATAGGCAAATTTTCTCCTTCCGCTATCAGTTCAAAAACTTTATGCAATTCAAGTGCACAGAATCCTGAAACCTGTTCAGTAGTAGGAATAAGGTGTCAATTGACTTGGGAGGGTCAAAAATTTTGGTCAAAGTGGAGGGAAAAAAAGGACCTTTTTGGCCTTCATTGCCCATTGTAGACCATTTTCTTTTATTGTCTCGAGCCTATGCCAAAAATAATCTTCCAAAGGAACGCTTATAGTCGACCACAGATATTATTATATGACAGAGTCAGCTTTCCATACGATGCAAATGAAACTCATATCCAAACAGTTACTTAAAGAATAACATCATAAACTTTACAATCAACACGTACCTCTTTTAATAGCCTTTAGATTTGGTTGATTGATGGTTTTTGTGAGCTTTTTAATAATTTAGATGCTCGAACTCTCCATGAGTTTCTTGCTAACGCAAGCTCAAATTTGCTATTACTTTCGCGATCATAGGCCCTAGCCATCTCTAATGCAAGCTCAAATTTGCTATTACTTTCCCGATCTCCATGAGTTTCTTGCTAATGAAAAAAAATACCTTTTTGGCCTTCATTGCCCATTGTAGACCATTTTCTTTTATTGTCTCGAGCCTATGCCAAAAATAATCTTCCAAAGGAACGTTTATAGTCAGACCCTGCAGATATTATTATATGACAGAGTCAGCTTTCCATACGATGCAAATGAAACTCATATCCAAACAGTTACTTAAAGAATAAGATCATAAACTATACAATCAACAAGTACCCTTTAATAGCCTTTGGATCTGGTTGATTGATGGTTTTTGTGAGCTTTTTAATAATTTAGATGCTCGAACTCTCCATGAGTTTCTTGCTAACGCAAGCTCAAATTTGCTATTACTTTCGCGATCATAGGCCCTAGCCATCTCTACTGCCTGTGAAATAAAAACAGCAAATACTTGAAGAAATAACACGAGATTATCAAGAAATCCAAACTACATATCACCTTTTAAGCATTGGACAGTTTCCTTACTACCACACTTGGGTCTTCACCTAAAGAAGCCAAGGAAAATTCTACAATTTGAAATAAGCAAGCTGTGTGCCAGAGCTTTCTTGATAATTTTACATATCATAGCCTGTTCCTCAATCCTGCAAAAACATAAAAGGAGTTCATATAAGGTTAGAGCATAATGGTCGATGAAAAGAATATTTAAAGCTTAAGGAATGCGATTGGAATTGGAAGAAGGCAGGGAAGGTACATACTCCACACATAGGTTATCAGCATCAGATAGAAGCTCCGTAAACATATCCAACTCGGGACGTTTTGCATCAATCTTCTGAAAAATATGAATTGCAAGTCAAGCAAAAAATCAAATATTTAGTCTTTATGAGCCAACTAAATCTTACCAGCCGAGAGATTTTGCCGCTCTCAATATTATGGCAATAAGGACAAATGTGAGTTGCTGCATCACTTGTACAGCCTGAAGCTGGATTTATGCGCTGCATATGGTAGCTGTAAAGTGTAAACAAATAAACAAAATAAAAGTTAACAAATAAAAAATAAAACGGGAAAATGAAACAAATAAACAAAATAGTGATATATGAAGTACAGAAGATGATAGCTTACCAATCAAGGCATACAGAGCAAGTCGAGACTTCCTGATCCCGAGAGCCATTTGAGCAGAAACTACAAATATATCTTTGGTTGCATCCATCAGGCTTGCTATGTACATACTAAGAAGGTTTGTTACCGATGAATAAATTAGATGCGGCTACAGTGATTTTAGCTTGATTGATACTGTAATATATATACCACACCTACCTACTAACTTATTAAAATTAGGGTTTTGTTTTCCATTGTGTTTTAAAGTATATTATACAGTATTGGCCCTTATTTCTCAGCATTTTCTTTTACGGAGTAATTTTTTCTATAGTATCAAGTACAAACTAAGATCTTGTGATGTACCAAAAGTTGGGACCATGGTTAAAAAAAAGGACAAATAATGTGTTGTTTAACTTATGACTAGTGTTACAAAATATAAAACCTTAACTTATCCGTACGGACTTTTACGGATTAATATTTTAGAGACCGTTAGATTTCTTTTTTACTTTAAGGGCCGCTTGGTATAGAGTATTTGGCTTTGGGGAATGAAATCAAAGAAAATAAAATTGTTTGTTTTAAAATTAAAAAAAAAGAAGAAGATGGTTTATTACCGATGAATAAATTAGATGCGGCTACAGTGATTTTAGCTTGATTGATACTGTAATATAGAGTAAATTACACCGTTCGTCCTTGTGGTTTGCGTTGACCGCAGCCTTTCGTCCTTTGACCAAAAAAACTGCGCCTTTTGTCCTTAAGTGGCAAACGTTATGCGCCATTCGTCCCTTGACCAAACGACGTTAAGTTTGATCTAAACTCCCCTCATGTGACTTGCACATGAGGGTAAAAATGTCATTTCATCTACCCCTTATATAGTTTGTGGTCAATACTCTTCCACATAAACACAAAACCTACAAAATCCTTTATCCATCGATCATCTTTTCTCACAAAACACAAACACAGATCCAACTACAAACAATCCTTAAACCACCCCACCTCCACAAATCCGACTACAAACCATCGTAAACCACCCCACCACCACAGATCCGACTACAAACCACCACTAAACCACCTGCACTAAGTATATATATTTCTAAAGGAATCAACAAAAGATTGAACTGTATAAAATACTTTAGAATCTACTTTTTGACTAAGATCCCAACAACAACAAGCTCCCCACAACTACCAAGTCTACCACAATTATTCTGCATATTTTATTTTTATGAAAATGACAAGTTTTCCACCATATTAGACTAATGAACAAATGAACACAGTACGTCATCCATTTCAAGTAAAAAAATAATGCACTCTCAACCTTTTAAAGGCACAAAAAGTATTTTAAGATGCCAACTTCTCACTAATCTACCCATATACATCCATCGTGACCACCAACCAAATCCAAGAACGTCGACCACTTCTCAAGTAGAGCACCCCAATTTATTAAATGAATGCCGCGCACCAACACTTTAATTGATTATTATTTGATTTTGGTGATGGTGGTTTTATTCTGTGAGGTGGGTTAGCGGGTATGGTTGTGAGTTTAGCGCAAAAATTAAAACACAAACACATAGCTTATTTGATGATGATGGAGGTGATCGGGATGTGAGGATGGTGGCAGGTGGTGTATGTAAGAATGGTTGTGGCTGCAAGATTTTATTGTATACAAAATTAGTGTTTTTGATATTTAGTGATTTTGTTGTAAGATGAAAAATGATTTTTTGTGATTTCTATTTTTGATTTTATGAGAAATATGTACAGCTAGAGATGAAGATAAGAGAGAATGAGATGTTTTTTTCTTTTTTGAAGAGAGAATATTAGGAGAGAGAAGCAGAATGAGGTTGGGTTTATGTTTATTAGGATAGAGAAGCAATTTGAAGAAAGAAGGGTAAGAGACAATAAATAAGTGGTAGCAGGTGGTGATAATTGAAGATTGGGATGAGAAAGAAAAATAAAAGTTAAATAATGAGGGAAAAGACTGATATACCCTCACATGGGGTGTCACATGCGTAAACTTAACGACGGTTAGTGGGCCCTGTTAGAGAGAAGGACAAACGGCGCATAACGTTTGCCACTTAGGGACAAACGGCGCATTTTTTTGGTCAAAGGACGAAAAGCTGCGGTCAACGCAAACCACAAGGACGAAAGGTGTAATATATATACCACACCTACCTACTAACTTATTAAAATTAGGGTTTTGTTTTCCCCTGAGTTTTAAAGTATATTATACAGTATTGGCCCTTCGATTTCGCATTTCTTTTACGGAGTAATTTTTTTTATAGTATCAAGTACAAACTAAGATCTTGTGATGGACCAAAAGTTGGGACCATGGTTAAAAAAAGGACAAATAATGTGTTGTTTAACTTATGACTAGTGTTACAAAACATTAAACCTTAACTTATCCATACGGACTTTTACAGATTAATATTTTAGAGACCGTTAGATTTCTTTTTTACTTTAAGGGTCGTTTGGTATAGAGTATTTGGCTTTGGGGAATGAAATCAAATAAAATAAAATTGTTTGTTTTTTTTAAAAAAAAAAGAAAAAAAAAAAAGAAGAAGGTTTGTTACCGATGAATAAATTAGATGCGGCTACAGTGATTTTAGCTTGATTGATACTGTAATATATATACCACACCTACCTACTAACTTATTAAAATTAGGGTTTTGTTTTCCATTGTGTTTTAAAGTATATTATACAGTATTGGCCCTTCGGATTTCTCGCATTTTCTTTTACGGAGTAATTTTTTCTATAGTATCAAGTACAAACTAAGATCTTGTGATGTACCAAAAGTTGGGACCATGGTTAAAAAAAAGGACAAATAATGTGTTGTTTAACTTATGACTAGTGTTACAAAATATAAAACCTTAACTTGTCCATACGGACTTTTATGGATTAATATTTTAGAGACCGTTAGATTTCTTTTTTACTTTAAGGGCCGTTTGGTATAGAGTATTTGGTTTTGGGGAATGAAATCAAAGAAAATAAAATTGTTTGTTTTATAAAAAAAAATAAAAATAAAAAAAAGGTTTATTACCGATGAATAAATTAGATGCGGCTACAGTGATTTTAGCTTGATTGATACTGTAATATATATACCACACCTACCTACTAACTTATTAAAATTAGGGTTTTGTTTTCCCCTGAGTTTTAAAGTATATTATACAGTATTGGCCATTCGGATTTCTCGCATTTTCTTTTACGGAGTAATTTTTTTTATAGTATCAAGTACAAACTAAGATCCTGTGATGTACCAAAAGTTGGGACCATGGTTAAAAAAAGGACAAATAATGTGTTGTTTAACTTATGACTAGTGTTACGAAATATAAAACCCTAAGTCATCCACACTGACTTTTACGGATTAATATTTTAGAGACTGTTAAATTGATCTTTTGATAAATTGTAAAAAGAAAGTGATTGGTACATTCTAAAATTTTATTGAAACATTCAACTGTATGTGAGCAGTTGTATTTTAAGTATGGTTTGCTTTAACGACTTTTACAGTGAGTGTTTTAATAAATTTTTAGAGTGTGTCGATCACTTCTTCCATTCTAAAAGTTGTTAAAATAGATTGAAAATATCATGTGGTGGCTTTTACTAATTTATGGGGAATGCAGGAAATGTCTTGTGAATGTTTTGTAAGATTAATGCATTTACTTGGATACTATGTGATAAAATATTTTGCAATAATGTTTTACTTTTTGTTTTCCGTTACAATAACATTGTAAATTATGAGGATATATTGTTAGATAAACTTTAAATATCAAACTCTAAGTGATATAAATGCAGTAGTCGATAATATTATGGAGTTATTAGATCAAATTAGTTGACGTTGACTTGTCGCAAACAAGTATAAGAGAGTGTGATTCGATTACATTTATACGATATAAAAAACTACACATCCCAATCACAAAATATGATATCTAACGAGGAATTGCGCTAGTGCATTTTCAACAGTCTGTATTTTTCATAATATCGTTCGCCAATTTGTTTGTTAACATCATTATTGTCGATTGACAATGCCCAAAATCAACCGTACTTACCCATTTGAATCTAGTACAAACTAGGCGTGTTCACGGGTCGGATCGGTTCGGTTAGTAGGAAGATTTTAACTATCTATAACGGGGCGGGTAATTTACTTCACTACCCGAAAATGAATCGTACTAGGCGGGTAACCGGACTTGCGGATAACCGAAATTAGCGGTTACCCGCTGTTCGGGTCACGGTTAACCATTTTAGATGCATAATCGAGTTTGACCGTATGAACAATTACATGATTTAATACGTAAAATGTCATTTTAGTAAAACTAAATAGCAACAAATAGATTAACGTCATATTAAAATTGATATATCAGAATACTTGCATTCAAATAAATGTACGTATCATATTAACATAAATATTTATCCGACGTATATGTATGTTAAGATCACATTAAATCAATATTCACACAAAAATATTTAGTAAAAGTTACATTGTGAGTAAAAAAGTCGACATACAATAAAAGTAGTGCAATAATAAAAATCAATACTCGTATAATTATTTGAATATTTTGTTGAAATATTCATGTATATTATACACGGTTCGGTTCGGTTAATCGCGGATATCTAAAACTAAAGCCCGAAACCGAACCGTGATAAGCGGTTTTTTCCGGTTTGAGTTTTTTCGGTTTAGATTAAGCGGTTCGGCTCGGTTTGTCTATTTGTGGGATTTTTTTAACACCCCTAGTACAAACTATGATATGGAGCGAGTCTTTGTACTTGAAGTTTCGGTTAGAATTTGTTTTCGATAGTGCTACTTTTGTCTTTTTTATGCTAAGGTTTCTCATAAATACGCTTCGTAAGTCGTAACAAATATTAGTTATATCTATGGTGTAACATCTTTTTTATGCTAAGGTTTCGATGCCAAATTGATCCAACTTCTTAGCATGCTTAAAGACATTTCTGAAATTACTTAAACATTTTGGGAAAGTATAGAGAGATACCAATACATTTCTTTGCAAGTCGTGTAACATCTTTCATATCGAAGCTATCAAAAGGGGATTGTAACTCTAACGCCTCCATAACCGTGTGTATGCAAAGCCAACTCATGTAACCATTTCCCATTTGGCCTATAAGAGCACTCCCAATGATAACACGAGTTAACTTTAACACCGTGCCACGTCAGCGCCACATCAGCTTTAACATTTCACCTTAACTCACCCAAAAAACATCTATAATCATAACATCCCAAGTTAAACTTTAACACACCAACAATTTACAAAAACAACCCCTCATTTAGGGGCAGAAATGAAAAAAATAATAATAACGCCGGTTAAGTGAGGAACGCCGGAACTTTAACGCCCAATAATGCCGGATCCCCCAACGTTTAACGCCGGCTCCGGCGTTATTGATGCAGATGCTCTAACCACCTACGTAATCATTTTCTATAACATTCCAATTTAAATACAACCTTCTCAAATCAATACAATACCTAGCGATATCCTCTAAACCATCCTCTGAAAACATTTTACACCCGCGAATATCTAAACTCCTTAAACTATCACCTCAGGTTTCCGCCAAGCATTTGAGATCAGAAGGGGACACAACCATGTTCCATATAGAAAGTGATTCCAAACACTTAAACCCAACAGCTATATGTTCAATCCATGGGGTGACTGGAACACGACATTTTTCAGCAGTACTAAATCCATGCGAAAAGGAAAGTGTTAACGACTCGAGATTAGGGAATCTTAGACTTAAACGAGAGGGGTTTTTGAGGTAATGCACATGGACAGTTACGTGTTTACGCGTTAAAGAATCGATATCAAGATATTTCCTAGAGACTAATGAAACAGAATTAATGTCTCGTATGTAAGGCATTACACAATTAAACACTTGCTCCTCCATATTTATAACTACAAAAGTACCTACCTTTTAGAAAAAACAAGAATAATAAGCGCCTTACCGCCGCCGGTGACCGGAATTCTGGAAATGAGGTTTCACTGTAGAGGTGGCAATCACAAACCATTTAGAGACAAATAAGTTGCTATGGGTCTAAAATAACAACGTATGGGTTGGATTGGGTTACCCCATTGGCAAAGAACAGGTCAAATGGGTCAACAATTAGACTTATGTGAATCAACAAATGGGTCGAATGTGTCAACAAATGGGTCGAATGGGTCACTTAAGGGTCGGATGATAACTCAAACACAATTAGATTTCGTGTTTTTATGTTTTTATATTTTTTTCATCAGTTTTAACATTTTCATCTGTTTTTGCTCGTTTTCGTCATTTTTTACGTTTTCGTATGTTTTTTTACGTTTTCGTCTGCTTTTTACGTTTTCATCCGTTTCGTCCGTTTTTTACGCTTTTACCGCTTTTTACGTTATCATCACTTTTGGCGCCGCTTTTCGCCTTTTTTACGTTTTTATCGCTTTTACGCTTTCACCGCTTTTGCGCGTTCGTTCGTTTTTTTGCCATCCGTTTTTACGTTTTCAAGTGTTTTCGTTTGTTTTTTTACGTTTTCGTCTGTCTTTTTACGTTTTTTACGCTTTCATCCGTTTTTGTGCGTTTTCGCATGTTTTTTACGTTTACGTCTGTTTTTTACGTTTTAGTTCGTTTTTTACGTTTTCATATGTTTTTGCGAGTTTTCGTCTATTTTTTTACGTATTTGACCTTATTTTACGTTTTCATCTGTTTTTGCGCGTTTTCGTCTCTTTTTTACGTTTTCATATGTTTTTGCCCATTTTCGGCCATTTTTTACGTTTTCGTATGTTTTTTACCTTTTCATATGTTTTTGTGTGTTTTCGTCCGTTTTTTACGCTTTCATCTGTTTTTTTACGTTTTCATCCGTTTTTGCGCGTTTTCATCTGTTTTTTTACGTTTTCATCCGTTTTGCGCGTTTTTGTTTGTTCTTTTTAACGTTTTTCATTTGTTTTTTACGTTTTCCTTTGTTTTCTTAAGTTTTCAGCCGTCTTTTACGTTTACGTCCGTTTTTGCGTGTTTTCATCCGTTGTTTTCGTCCTTTTTTTACATTCTCATTTGTGTTTTTTCAATTTCGTACGTTTTAAGTAAGTAAACGGACGAAAACGTAATAAACATACGAAAACGTAAAAAAACGGACGAAAATGTAAAAAACAGGCGATTATGTAAGAAAACGTAAAAATTGACGTAAACATAAAAAAAAATGGACGAAAACGTAAAAAAACATACGCAAACGTAAAAAACGCACGAAAACGTAAGAAAACGGGCGAAAACGTAAAAAAAAAGGGCGAAAACGTTAAATAACGGAAGAAACGTAAAATATAGACGAAAACATAAAAAAAACATATGAAAACGTAAAAGAATGGATCAAAACGTAAAAATACAGACGAAAACGTAAAATAACGGACTAAAACGTTAAAAAACGGAAGAAAACGTAAAAAATGGACGAAAACGTAAAAGACAGGCGAAAATGTAAAAAATACACGAAAACGTGCAAAAAATGGATTAAAACGCTAAAAAATGGACGAAAAGGCGCAAAAATAGACGAAAAAGTAAAAAAACAGACGAAAACGTAAAATACAGACGAAAACATAAAAAACATACGAAAACATAAGAAAACGGAGGAAAACTTAAAAAACAGACGAAAACGTTAAAAATTGGCGAAAACGTAAAAAAACGGACGAAAATGTAAAAAAGCGGACGAAAACGTAAAAAAGCATACGAAAACGCCCAAAAATGGACGAAAACGTAAAATAACTGACTAAAACGTTAAAAAACGGAAGAAAATGTAAAAAATGGACGAAAACGGAAAAAAACATATGAAAACGTAAAAAACGGACGAAAATGTAAAAAAAACGGACGAAACATACTATAGTAGCATGATTACAGGTGGAAATGTAACGAGCCGACCCTACCCATTCTACCAATTCTTATAGTATGACCCGTTTGACCCATAACCCATTTGCGCCATGACTCAAACTGACCCGACCCGACCCATTTGCCACCTCTAGGTTTCAGTTTCAAGTAAAAAATGTTGTTTACTAGTGCTAGTTAATGATGTTGGTCGTTCAAAAAAAAGTTAATGATGTTGTTGTAAGAAGTAGGAAAATATATGGGCCTGGGTTTTAAGATGTTAGTAATGGGTGGGTTGGGCTTGAAATATACAAATAAACGATAAGGCTTCTCAAGTTCTCATCTTTTGTCACGTAAGATATGGGTGTTAACCTGACGCGCCAGCACGCCATCAGCGCGCCAGGAGTATGAGCAAGTTTGAATCTTCACTAAATGATTTTGCAAAACCATTCGTTCCTCGTACTTCTTTTGTAGATACTCAGAGTAACCAAACATCCATTACTAGAAGTGAAATCACAAAACAAGAACCTTGTCCGATTCCATGTAATGGGTTTGGATACTTACGAACTCGAGACGACCAAAGACCTTTGTTATTTACCCCTATTATGAGACCTATCTCCTCATATGACTGAAGATTTTTTAGACCACAAGTATCAAGATCATGACCCAAGATTTCAAAATCATAGTAATTTTCAAAACAACCCTTGGTTTATACACACTAGAAGGGATCACAATAATTTGTATGAATTAGATCATGACCATAGTTTAACTAGCTTGTGAACTTTAACCACTAACCAAAATAGACCCAATAAGCAATGGGTACCAAATGTTTGAAGTGCTCTATAAGATGGCCTCTAAGGAGAACTACAATCAAATGAATAATTGATGGAAGTTGTACTTAGCTCATGTTTGGCATAATCATCGGCAAAGGCAATGTTCTCCATGACTTCATAGAAATTACCTATGTTGAGCATGTTAGTGGGCTAAAATTTAACTTGATTAGTGTTAGTCAATTAAGTGATGATGATTGTGAGGTTAAATTTACTAAGGTTGATTGTACAATTAGTAAAAATGGTAAAGTGCTTGCTAGAGATCATAGAAGAAATAACTTGTATACTTGCATCTGTGGTGGATAACTCAACGCTTTAGCATAGGAGGTTAGGTCACGCCAATATAAGGTTAGTCCAAAACCTAGCTTCTAAAGAGCTAGTAAAGAATTTACCTAAGTTGAGCTTTGAAAGACATCATTATGGAACTTGTAGTTTAGAGAGTCAAGGACATGCAAACAATAAAAATAGAAATGTAGTAACAACTAATAGGGTTTTAGAGTTGTTACACTTAGATTTGTTTGGTCCATCCCCAATTCAAAACTATCGAGGAAACTTCTACACTTTGATGATTGTAGATGACTATTCAAACTATACTTGGATGATATTTAGTGACAAAAGATATAGTATTAAGAAATTTTGATAATTTAAGGAAAACGCTTGAAAACCTACTTGATTGTTCCATTGTTTCAATACAAACAAATCATAGTAATGAATTTGAAAAATGGCAATTTGGTAGCTTTTGTGAACAACATGGAATATCTTATAACTTATCGGGCCCGTTCACTTCTCAATCGCTTGAGATTGTTGAAAGAACACATTGTAAGTTACGAAAGATGAGTCGTGCAATGCTTGACGAGCCATCCATTCCACAAACGTTTTGGTGTCATGCCTTAGATACCGCGTGTTACATCTTTAATAGAGTTTATACTAGAAAAGTCATTAATAAAACACCCTTTGAGATACTTAGAAATAGGAAGCCTTCATTAGAATATTTTAGGGTATTTGGTTGCAAAGTATTCATAATTAACACCAAATAATATCTCACCAAGTTCGACCCAGTAAATCATACATAGTGCTTAACAAGAAAACAATGAGGATTGAGGAATCTCTCAATGTGACCTTTGATGAGAGTTTGCCCGAGCATAAATCATCTTCTTCGGTAGAAGATTATTTGATCAATGAAAAAGTAGTTCAAGATCAAGAAAGGTCGTCGTCATTACAAGTTAATGTTTCGGATGAAGGCAATCCTAAGAAAGTGAGAGAAGCAAGGGGTCATCCAATATAACAAGTCATTGGTGACTTGAATAAAAGAACATTGAGATCACAAACCAAAAAAGATCAGGTCTTGGCATGACATTTTTCAAAAATCCAAATTGTTTTGGGATAAGTTTAGGTGTTCATGGTTAACATGCATCTTAGGAAAACAATCTTTAGAATAAGTTAATTGGTCATTTTCATGGTCTTTCTTAGGCACTCTTAGAACTTATATGCTTTTGTGATTAAGACTTTTATGAAGGAATAGAAGGAATACAAACAAATGTTTTATGAGAGGAAAGATATTCATCAACGCATTAATCAAACAATGGTTGATAATGTCCAAGGTTCTACATGCCTATACTATATGTGATGAACCAGAAAATTTGACTCGATCTATCCTACAACAATTGCTAGAATTGAAAGTCATTTGTTTCAAAATACCAAAATGAGATAAAATTTCCGACCACAACTCACACTTGTATTGAAGATATTATATCTACATCTACTTGTTCAATTTATGTGAGTATGCATGTTATATGTTTAGGGTAGAAAAGAGAAGAAATTTTTTTATGCAAACATAAAAAACTACTTACGTAGTTGAAGAGAATTCACGTGGATTGAATTCAGTATGGTATTGCATAACAAACTAAAATATCCAATGAATAGAGTGGATAAACTAAGCATTTCATATGAAATCTTATAAACTTATTTTGTTAATGCAAGTAACAAATAAGGATTATCAAACTCGACATACTACATAACGAACTACAAATTGAAGATATCATGCATTGTATATTGACTTTCTATACAATATATGATGGCTTGTAGGATCTAGTTTGTGTATCTCAATAATAAAATATACACTTCAAATCTTAACACAAGCAACTACATTCTTGGGATGACTTGCATGAAATGCTTGCACTTGGTTTATGCATAATGAGATGTAGATTCCATATTCTGTTTAATGAAATCAATTTATTCCAAAATGGTGATCTTGGATCCTTACTCATTCAATTGGAAGAATCAACATGAGTAACCATATCATTTCATCTCAACCAAGAACTAACCAATACATGGTGTATTAAGTCTCTTCTTTTAGTACTATCATCAAAGCATAATTGTCTTTCCCATATATTCCCTATCAAATCTACTAGGAATCAAGGTACTTAACCTTAATATCCTTAGGGTATTAGGTCACACATTATCCTTACCTAACCACTAATGAGCTCTTATAAATTGGGAACATGATACTTTGCTTGTACATCATCTTCTTCACCTTCATCCACTATTGAGAAATGGCCACTAACGCTGTGTTCTTAAGAAGAAAAAAAAATGAAGAAAGTGAAAGAAAGATAAAGTAAAGTAAGTGAGAGGAAGTAAAGTCACTTTCATTCCAAAAGTAGGATGAAAGTTTTATAACTAAAGTATCTTCACTTTCACTCACTTTACTTCCTAAAAAAAACTGGAGAACACGACTTTTATCACTTTCACTTTCCTTCCTCCCATTTACTCAACTTGAGAACACACTGTAAATACCTCATGAAACGTATTGTCGATGTTAAAAAACACCTATGCCTATGAACCTTTTGAATATCATGAATACCATGAAGGTCTTCATTGTGACAAAAACTTCATTTGTGCCACCAACATGAAACAACCTTTCACCAAATCCAAATGTTTTTCACTCTTCAACAACCTACCTTTCACCATCTACTCAAGGCACATTCAAGAGTTTCATGCCCGTTACTATTTTGATAGGCCTTCCGTAACTCTTAATTTTCACATGTATGCATGGAATCTAAGAAAGTTTGAAAGTGTGTTGAATGTATCATCCAAAGGGCCATTGTTCTATACAAAATCATACGAGACCAAAGCCTTCATGAAAATTAAACATTATCACCCAAACACATATGCATGTGATCATCCAATCAATAGCATCTTCATTCAAAACACCATCATGCAACCTAAGGTTCATTGTGAAGGGGTCCCATTTGATTCATGGAATAAGTCTCAACTTCACCCCAAATTGCAAACTTGGGCGAATGCATTGTTGAGCAATGTGTTTGTAGAGATTGAAGCTCAAGAAAAATTGCCCATTATTGTTGGCTATATGCTCTTTTGCATAAAGACCGATACCCCCTTCAACTTCGGTTATTTCATAACCAAACGAATGGATGGGTTAGGATACAACAATGAGGCAATTCCATATGTTAGGATCATGACAACACTCTTTGAATACATAAAAAAAACATCCCTCTCGCATGATGAGGTTGATGAAGTGATTCCCATGAATGAACCTTTCACAATGGACTCCTTGGACGTAGTATCTTAGGAAAATATTGTAATGTGTCTCCCATATGCCTCTATCTTAGCCTAGATGTTCTAGATATATTGTAAGTGTATGGTTTTTGTTTCTCAATCCCTCTAGTGCTATTGGCTTAAGCTTAATCTAATATGTATTCCATGAATGTTATGTGCGATGAATAAAATGCTTTGTGTTTATTGTGTCCATGAGTGTTTCAATGTGGCTTTTTTCTATATATTATCCTCGTGCTCAACAAATGGTTTGTGAAGTCAACTGGACTCATAATATATAATACTAATGTCTAACCCATGTCGTAAGCATCCAAATGGTTACCTAACCCATATTGGACTTTCACATGTGAGAATTGTTTATGTGTTGCGTGTTGTATGTTTATGTGTAGCCAAAAAGACCGCAAAGGTGATGCTCTTAACCCATAGATCCCCGCCTTTAAAAAACGGGGAGCAACGATCTAGAGGGAGCTACGTTCAAGGGGGAGCATACTCGGGTGAATAAATGAGCTCAACACTATCCCACATGCCCAAGTTTGAAACATGGCTTGATATGGGATCCCGCCTTTTTGATTCGACAAAAGGGGGAGAAAGAAAGCAAAGAGAGCAAAGCTTCGGGAGAAAGAAAGAAGCTCAGGTGAAGGTTTACTAAGGGTGTCATTGTTTGATTAAGATGTTTCACATCTGAATTTGACTACCACATCTTACTAGTAAGAGGTGGCTATAATGTCTGAATCTGAATGAAAAAGTGTTGTTTGTTTTTTTATAATTGTATGAATAATTTTAATTTTCCCTTTTTAAGTATATATTAAACTATTGCAGATACGATTAATAAGTAAATAGTGTAAAATTGAAATAAAATATTTTTATCATAGATTTAACACAATTATAAATCATTAAATAAATTATCTTAATACATACTATCTAAAATTTAACATAATAAAAACTATTACATAAATCGTCTTAAAATAAAACATAAGCTTAACGCAATGAAACAACAATTAAGTAACTTAACCAATGCCAAATAATTTAAAACCTAGCTTTGCATAATTTGAAGATGAATGGGTTTAAGGGTTTTGAAGATGAATGAGTTAAAGGGGTGTTAATAAGAGGTAGTAAGATCTTTTCGCCACCTCTTACCGAGTTAGACATATTAGCTCTTACCATGTTTGACTGGCGATGAAAAAACAAACAAGTAAAACGTCTGACCGCCTCTTACTGGTAAGAATAAGAGGGCTAGTAAGACTTTAAAAAAAAACAAACACACCCTAAAGATATATCAAGCTTCACCAAATTACATGGCAAAGGTCAAGACGCAAGACTACATCAACGGCGATCTTAATCTTCGATACGTTATGTAACTTTATTTGCTTTCAAAATTTATTTGTCATCATAAAATAGGGGAGGATTGTTGGGACAACATTGCTTGGGTATCCTTTTGTGTTAATGATGACAAATAAACATTCACAACACATAAAATCACAAACGTTTGCTAAAACCAAAACGAACCACACCTGCTCTTGACTCATTGGCTAAGGCCCGACGCGCAGCCCTGGTTGGTCTTTGAAACTCGGCTTTCCCCTTACCAGAAAAATGTGATTCTTTCAATACAGGTATGAATATGATATGTGTTTCATTGGGAACACTCGAAACGAGTTTTAGAATTAGAGGATTCAAAATCACAACCTCTCGTTTTTGACAAAACGCCAACTCAAATATTTCATCAAACGCCTCTAGCCAAGGCTTTTATAAACTTAGGAGATTCATACCTTTCATATGACATCAAGGGAAAGTATTTATATGACCATAATTCGTGTTTACGTTTCTCTAATCACGTAACGGGGTTTACTCTCTTATTGGTCAAACAAAGTCAAATGTCCCCTTGCGTAAACGCATCGTTTTCCATTATGGGACATGCTTTACTATGAGGCAAAGCACTTAGCTTGTTTGCATCAAGATGATTATTGATTACGTAAAATTGTGGAAAACACGAGTTATGGTATTATGAATACTTGATGTTGTGTTATTTGGGAGCATGGTATTCTTTGATTTTCTTACCCGACACACACAACCCATAATCATCATTGTCCAATCTTTTCTTTCTTAATGATAATGTGATTATCTCATAATCAATCATTTTATTATTTTCTTATTACCAAATCAACCCTTTAACAAATAAACCTTCCAAATCTCTACAAATCCTATCCTAAACATTCTCTAAATATTCCTTTACACACCTTGTACTTGCATGTACTATTTGCCTCCCTACATTCTAACATTTTCCACATCAACCTTTTTTTCACCACATTCTCTATAAACCACACACAATCAAAGACATCACCATATTACTATTCACTTTCTTCTATAACCATCTTTACATATACTTATCAAGCTTGCCAAACACATCTTATTCACTCACATAATTATCAAGCTTTCCAAACACACCTTACTCACTTACACACTCACATGCCAGGCTCACTCACACACACACTCTCTTATAGGCTCCCCATCATATTCATACACACACTAGATTTTCAAATTACACACACTACTCACATACACTCTCATCTTCTCTTACATAGAATCCCTATTACATCTCACTTACACAACCATCTCATCATGTCATTCACTCTTACACACACTAGAAATTTGAATTACAAACACTACTCACATTCACTCACATGGTATCTCTCTCTTATCTTGTATACTCCCTATCACATCCATATACACACTAGAATTCAAAGTCTTACACACTACTCACATACATTCTCATCTCCTCTTACATAGGCTCCCCATCACATCATGTTTACACCACCATCTCTATCATGTCATACACTCTCACACACACTACAATTCAAATATCACACACTACATGTTATTATATATATTGTACAAACAAATAAAACACATAGAGCTTTATACAATTTATATGCTAACAAGTTGATGTTACATATGATTTGAAAACCGAACCGGACCAACGGGTTCAACCGGAATCCGAAGTCGCCATCGGTTCGGCTAGCCAATAAAAGCCATTCAAAAATGAAATAGAGAGGACCAGTCTAAATCAGTAAAAACGCATGTAATGGGTTGGACAAGGATCATCTTTTTTTCTCCGGTTAATCAGTTCGTCATTTTTTTATTGGCACATAAACTTTAATTACAGGGTACCCGCCGCTGCAACGCGCGGGGTACCCTGCTAGTATTTATGACTTACAGATATCTAAACATCTTAACAAAGTTAATATCGTTACTGAATATTGTTCTTATACGTTTTTGTCCGTTTTTATAAGTTTTCACTATTTTTTCTGTTTTTATACGTTTTCGCCTGTTTTCTTACGTTTTTGTCCGTTTTTGTATGTTTTCGTTTGTTTTTATACGTTTTCGTTAGTTTTTATACGTTTCCTCTATTTTTGTATGTTTACTTATGTTTTTATATGTTTTCGTCCATTTTTGTACGTTTTTATACGTTTTCATACATTTTTATACGTTCTTTATAGAAGTGGTTGTTGAAGTTTCGTTCGTTTTTATATGTCTTCGTTCGTTTTTATAGTTTTTTATCCGTTTTGATACGTTTTCAATAGCAGTGGTTGTAGAAGTGGGTTTAATGATGATGATGGTGGTGGAAAGATCAATTGAAAATGAGTGTTTAAGTGGTGGTTGTTGTTGAGAAGTGATATATAGATGTTAGGTAAGAAAACGTATGAAAACATATAAAAGTGGAGGAAAACGTATAAAAACGAACGAAAATATATGAAAATGGACGAAAACATATAAAAACAAACGAAAACAAAAGAAAATGTATAAAAGCGGACAAAAACGTATAAAAACGGATGAAAACGAGTGAAAACGTATAAAAACGGACGAAAACGTATGAAAACATAAGAAAACGTAAGAAAACAGGTGAAAACGTATAAAAATGAATGAAAACTTAAAACGGACGAAAACGTACAAAAACAGATGAAAACATATAAAATTGATGAAAACGTATAAAAACGAACAAAAACTTGTAAAAACGGACGAAAACGTATAAAAACGAATAAAATGTACAAAAATGGACGAAAACGTAAAAAACGAACGAAAACTTATAAAAACGGATGAAAAGTTAAAAAAAATGGACGAAAACGGATAAAACGTACAAAAAACGTGTCAAAACGTATAAAAACATATAAAAACGGATGAAAACATGTAAAAACGGATGAAAACTTGTAAAACGGGCAAAAATGTTCAGAAACGGACAAAAACGTATAAAAACGGATGAAAACGTACAAAAAGGACGAAAGCGTATAAACCGGATGAAAACGTATAAAAGGAAACGAAAACGTATAAAAAGGACAATATGTATGACAACGAACGAAAACGTAAGATAACGAAATTTTAAGTTATTTACTAACGATGCCAAACTGGATACACACAATAACATGAATTCAAAAGGTTGGTGTCAAGTTGGAAAAAAAAGGACGCTACAGACAATGAAAAAAAGTGGAAAGTGTGACGCCTTTTCGTGCTAATAACCCTAGGTATCATATCACATTTATAGGCACAGGGCCGGATTTTAGGGTGTGAAGAGTGTGCAATCGTATAGGGCCTTCTAATTTTCGGGGGGCCCGAAGTTGTAACTGTAAGGCTAATTTACATTGGGGTTTAGCGAAAAGTTAATAAGAATATAATCTGGATCATAAGATTTTGACGCTATTTAAGTGAAACATAGATTAATCTCAAGCGTTCTGGAAAGAAAAAAGAAAAAACATATTTTTAGTGAACTCAGAAGTCTAAATACGTTGAAGAAGACTAGCAGGGTACCCGCGCGTTGCAGCGGCAGGTACCCTGTGATTAAAAATTTTGGCGAACAAAATTTTGCTATTATATGTTTACCGTGACAATAACTTTATAGAATAAGAGATTTTTTTGTTGTAATATCGTTAAGCAATAGCATACTATTTCATATAAAAATATTAGTGCATCCACATGATATGAGTCATGAACCAAGTGAGTTTTGAGTTAGTTTTTGTTTTGCTTTGATACAAACAAAAATTGATAGTCTAAAAATGATTTGGCTAATACCCAGCGTAACTTGTTATACTCGGTCCAAACTTAAAACTTATAGCACTCTACACAATGCAAATTTTATTTTAACATTCATACCTGGCCGACAATTACAATTCAGTTAATAGTACTCGGACCAAGAATTATCTAGTGATACTCGGCCTAACAACACTTGTAATACCACACGGTCCAACTATTTCTGCCACACAAAAACAATACTCGGCCCAAATCCAATACTTAAGATAACTGGTCCACTTCAAAAGTTGATAAATAAAACATAATCAATAACTACAACCCTAAACTCATATTTCATCTCTTGTGGCAGCCACACCTGACTCATTTTTTATACACAACCCCACTAAAAACTTGTCTTTCTTTTGTTCTTCTCTAAGATTCAAATACAAACACCCTTTTATATTGAGACCTTTTTGTTGGTGCTTGAATATGAGTTTGTACCAGGTAGGTTTATTTGAAATGAGGTTGTTTATTCTTGAGTTTTTGGTTTGTAAAGATCAATAATGGGTTGTGTTGGATCTATAAAGATATTTGATTATTTCGAAAAACAAGCCCGAGATCATTTTATTTGAAACTTTTTGTTTTCGTTTATGATCTTGAGAAAAAATTGGTCTGATTTCAAGTTAGGTGGTTTATTTGTCACAACTATATATATGGATTAAGATCATAAGTTAATTCACAGTGGCAACATAAAACAAATACAATAGGAATAGAAAAAATACACTTTTAAAAAAAAAAATAAGTGACGTGGGTGGGTTTATAGCATTTGAGAAGATGAGTATTGACTTGTTTGACCCAGTTGATGCAACTTTTTTAAAGTATACAATGTTTTTTTTTTGTTGGTCCAATTTTAGCAAATGTATATTCGTTTGGGTAATTTTGTGTTCGGAAACCCCTAAAAGTTGGCATCTTGAAGTTGATAATTCTTTATAAGTTAACTTACAGTGGTTTATTTATTTAGATGTGTGGACACTGAAGAGTATGAAAAAAAGAATTCAATATTGTAACATTTTCTTTTAACCCAACATTGAAAATGTTAGTCAAAAGTTAGAATGAAGTTGTAGTAAGAAAAAATGACAATTGCATAAACGGAGACAATGAATAACAGTTTTAAGATGGGTAGGTATTATTTTTAAGAGTAGCTTGATTATGTTGTACATTGTGGTAAAATGATTGTATATGTTGGTGAATGGGTAAATTAAATTGTGTATTAATTGAATGTGTTGAATAGTGTTTTTTTAGTTTTAGTTGTGCTTTAAGTACTTGTAAATGATGCTTTGTAACTTGTATTTGCTTAAAATTCTATATATGGTAATCTTAAAATAATTAATAGGAGGGAAGTTCATCCCTCTATTATAAGATAGTTAGATGATAACTATGGGTAATATTTACTTTACACCCTAAGGTTGATTAAGATTACACTTTTATCCTAGTCTTTTGGTTTTATTCATTAACTACACATGGGTTTACCAAATTTACACTTTCATTCCATGTCTAAATAAAATTGTGGAATCAGTCCAGTTTATTAAATTGTACGTCTTTTTAAAAAATTGTTACTTTTAAGCTTTAAACGTGGTTCTATAAAATTAATATGATAAAAACATGTTATACACTGTTATGCTTTATGTTTACGTATAAGTACCTTTTTCAATATATGTTTTTTTACATATTGAAGTTCTTGGTGCTCGTAAGATTCGTATCGTAAAAATGACACAGGGCAACCAAAATCAACGGGCCGGCCCTGTATAGGCGGGACATCATTTAACCTTATAGCATATGTTTGGTCTAGCAATAACATTATACTATATACTAAAGATGGGGGAAAGTTTTCTTCCGTTTGTAACGGACGTTATGTCCTTTGAGGGGTTTGTCAAACTTCCATTGGTTGTCCAAATGTGTTGGCTTGTTCTCATTGGTTTCCAAAAACAACATCTCACAGTTGCTACAGTGATAAAACATCATTCAACTCTGCACTTCCGTTAATTCCCCCCAATTCTAGAGGTTTCTTCACACTTTTCTTCTCCACATTCACCCTCATAACACACACACACACACACACACACAAAACAAACGACTCTCTTCTCTCCTGATCCATCAAGCATACAAATCTAATAATCAAAGTCCCAAACACACATGAATCATCAACAACACCAGTTCTTCATCAACAGATCCAAACACCCATGAATCAAGTTAACCATTGGACGCTACTACTGTGTGCGTGTTTTCAATACCTATACTCACAGATTAGGTGTCCCTCAAATACATAATCCACCGCACCCACTTATCCTGATTCACAATGATATCTCAGTTACTCACAAATGAGGAAGTGAAGATTTGGCTAATAATTGTTTTATTCTTATTAGGTGATAAAACCCCCTTTTTAATTATTGTTTGATTTGTGTTTGATTTTACTAATTATTTTTTTTGTAAATTTATTCTAAATTGTGATTTGTGATGTTGGTTTTTAATTTTGTTAGTTTGTGTTTGCGTATGAAAAGGCCAAATGGGTTTTGGATCAGTTGGAGAACAATGGGTTGCATAAAGATGTGTAATTCATAGCTATAAAAGATCTTCTTTCAATGATAGTAGCAATGTGATATGTGATCAAGTCAAAGTCAAAGAAAGTCAAAGCTAAAAGTCAAAGTTTAAACCAACAGTTTTTCCCGCCCATTAGTTTACCCATTTCCTGTATAAATACAATTCTTGTAATCATTCATAACTAGCTAATCATTTTGTAATCTTCTTCCTCATTGTAAACCCTCATCTATCAAATAACAAATCCTTTTCATTTCAATTCGTGATTCTATTCTTATCTCTTGGAATTGCCTATTGTTGTGAAGGTACTACTTCATTTCCTTGTGATTTCTAGTAGTACACATCAATTGGTATCAGAGCAGAAATCTTGGCACCAAGAATATGTTCTTGTACTGATTACATCTATCTTACATTTTCAATTAACATCCATCATTCACAATACGTGTTTAATTTAAGTTTTGCTGGGTTTTGTTGGTTCTTGATTGTAACTACTTTCTTGAATAGTTAGTTACAATTCTTGAGTGGGAAGTTAAGAGTTTATTATATTGTTACAGAATTCATTGTTTCTTGATCAATCTTGAAGTAATGGTGAATACAAGATCTGTTGAGGCTCCTCCTCCAACAATGGAAAGTCAATTGGAGAGTCTTATGAGAACAATGACTCAAATGGGAAATAATATGACTCAAATGGGGGATAGTATCAGGTTGTTGGAACAAAGAATCAACAATGGTGAGGGTCCAAGTCAAAGGGGTACGAATGTTGGAAGTCAAAATACTGGTCAGACTGGGAATCCAATGCAGTTCACAAGGGTTACCAGAATTGAATTTCCTAAGTTTGGGGGTGATGATGTAAGAGGGTGGCTTTACAAATGTGAACAATTCTTTAGAGTGGATAACATTGCTGATGATCAAAAGGTAGCCTTAATCTCTATTCACTTGTTTGATATTGCACTAATGTGGCATAGGCAATTCTTGAGAATAATGGGTGATAATGTTGATTGAGTGGTTTATAAAACTGCTATACTTAAGAGATTTGGTAGTTCTTTTGATGATCCATTAGCAGAATTGAAAAACATTAAGTATGAAACTACTATGGAAAACTATCAAAATGAATATGATAAGTTGTTGAGTAGGGTGGAAATACCAGAAGAACAAATAATTAGTTTTTTCTTGGCTGGTTTACCTACTGAGATTGAGTTGTCTATTAGAATGTTTAATCCACAAACATTGGCTGATGCTTATTCTTTGGCAAAATTGCAAGAAGCCACTAATATAGCAGTTAAGAAGAAAATGAGACCACCATTGTTTAGTACTCCTAAGTTTGGAAGTTATCACAACAGTGGTCCCATAACTAGTCCTAAACCATTAGCACTACCAGCTCCAAATGCTAATTGGAGAAACAAACCACCTAGAAAACAATTGACACAGAAAGAACTTGAAGAAAAAAGGGCTAAAAACTTGTGCTTCTATTGTGACCAAAAATACTTTCCTGGCCATAAGTGTCCTAGTCAAATGTTTTCATTGGAGGTCATAGTGGATCAAGAGGAAAGTGAAGAAGAAGAAATTGTGTATGAAGGTGTGGTGGAGGACCAGATTGGTAGTGAATTGGAAGGTAGTACTGAAGTTGCACCACAAATTTCTATTCATGCTTTAAATGGAATTCAGACTTATCAGACAATGAGGGTAATTGGGAAACTTGGGAAGCATGAGTTGCATATTTTGATTGATACTGGGAGTACTCATAACTTCTTGGATGTTAATAAGGCTAAGAAAATTGGGTGTGATCTTAAGAATACTTATCCTTTGCAAGTGATTGTGGCAGGGGGAAGGAATTTGTATAGCAATATTGTGTGTGATGATTTTTCATGGAAGTTGCAGGGTGAAATCTTTACTACTAGTGTTATGTTGTTACCATTGGGAGGTTGTGACATGGTTCTAGGAATGCAGTGGTTGTCTACTTTGGGAGAAATGAGATGCAATTTTTTGGATCTCAGAATGAGTTTTATTTACAATGGTAGAATGATCAATCTAAGAGGAAGTACTAAGACAACTGTGTAGTGGTTAAATGGTAAACATATTGCAAAAGGAATGGAGAAAGGAACCAATTTAGCCATGTGTGTGTATCCTAATGCTATGTTAAATATGATCACAGCTTCTAATTCTGATCAAACACCTCAACACACTAATTCAACCCAAATCCAAGCATCCCTTCAGCTGCTAATTGAAGAATTTGCAGATGTGTTTGCAATACCAAAAGACTTACCACCCAAGAGATCTCATGATCATAAGATACCTTTGAAGGAGGGTACACCACCAATCAATTTGAGACCCTATAGACATCCACCTACACAGAAAGATGTTATGGAATCCATGGTTCAGGAGTTGTTGGAATCAGGAGTTATCAGGCATAGTCAAAGTGCCTTCTCATCTCCAATAGTCATGGTTAAAAAGAAAGATGGTAGTTGGAGAATGTGTATAGACTACAGACAATTAAACAAGAATACTTTGAAGGATAAGTTCCCCATTCCATTAATTGAAGAGCTGATAGATGAGTTACATGGATCTGTGATTTTTACTAGATTGGATTTGAGGTCTGGGTATCATCAAATCAGGATGTATGAGGATGACATTTCTAAAATAGCTTTTAAAACTCATGAAGGTCATTATGAGTTTGTGGTGATGCCCTTTGGTCTCACTAATGCACCATTAACATTCCAGTCTTTAATGAATGAAGTGTTCAAACCATTTCTGAGGAAGTTTACCTTGGTGTTTTTTGATGACATTTTGGTATATAATTCAAGTGTGGAAAAGCATGTGCAACAGTTGAGAATTATCTTGCAAACCATGAGATCAAACCAGCTCTTTGCAAAACAAAGTAAGTGTGTATTTGGAGCTGAACAAGTGGAGTACTTGGGTCATGTGATTACTAGTAAAGGAGTGGCTACAGATCCTCAGAAAATTCAAGCTATGGTTGAGTGGCCTGTTCCTAAGACTCTGAAGCAACTTAGAGGTTTTTTGGGCTTAACAGGTTACTATAGAAGATTTATAAAAGGCTATGCTGCCATTAGTTCTCCCTTGACTGTGTTGTTAAGAAAGAATGCTTTTGGCTGGAATGAGAGTGCTCAAGTGGCTTTTGAAAAGTTGAAAACTGCAATGGTTAATGCTCCAGTTCTAAAACTACCAGATTTTAATGAGGTATTTGTGATTGAGACAGATGCTTCTGGTTTGGGTATTGGTGTTGTACTACAACAACAAGGTCATCCTATTGCTTTCCTCAGTAAGACACTTGCCCCAAAACACCATTCATTATCAACATATGAGAAAGAATTCTTAGCAGTACTACAAGCTTTAGACAAATGGAGAGGGTATCTACTTGACAGGCACTTTATCATAAAAACAGATCACTTCAGCCTTAAGTACTTGTTAGACCAAAGGATTACTACTCCTACTCAGATGAAATGGCTTCCAAAGTTGATGGGGTATGATTATGAAATTGTGTATAAGAAGGGGTCTGAAAATGTAGTTGCTGATGCACTTTCCAGGGTACCATCTGGTGCAAAATTGTTACAGATCAGTGTCAATTCTGTATCTAGTGATCTCTATGAACAAATCAAGAAAGGATGAAATGATGATCCAAGTTACAAGCTCTAATTTTGAAATTACAAGCTGATGCAACTAGTGCCAAACACTATTCATGGTCTGCTGGCAGTTGCTAAGGAAGGGCAAATTAGTCATTAGTAGAGATGCTGAGTTAAGAAAGAACATGTTGACATACTTTCATAGTAGCCCTGATGGTGGACACTCAGGAATGCAGGCTACTATGCAAAGGATGTGTGCTCATGTGTATTGGAAGAAAATGAGAAAACAAGTTAAGGAATTTGTGAGGCAATGTGATGTGTGTCAAAGATTTAAACCTGAGTTAGTTGCCTACCCTGGGCTAATACAACCTCTCCCTATTCCTGAAACTGTGTGGACAGAAATTTCAATGGACTTCATTGATGGGCTACCAATGTCACAAGGAAGGACAGCCATTATGGTTGTTGTTGACAAATTGAGCAAATGCAGTCATTTTATAGCCCTTAAACACCCTTACACAACCATACTAATAGCCCAAGTGATTTTGGATACCATCTATAGGTTGCATGGGTTGCCTCAGATCATTGTCAATCATAGAGATGCAGTCTTTATGAGTAAGTTTTGGAAGGAATTGTTCTCTATTTTGAAGGTCAAATTGCATACTTCAACAGCCTATCATCCCCAAAGTGATGGGCAAACTGAAGTGGTAAACAGAAGTTTAGAATGTTACTTGAGATGCATGTGTGGAGATAGGCCAAAGGAATGGAATTCATGGTTGCCCTTAGCTGAATACTGGTACAATACTTCATATCATACCACAATCAAAACTACACCATACCAAGTTGTTTATGGCCTAGCACCACCAGTCCACATTGCATACACAAAAGGGGATAGTAAAGTTGATATGGTAGATAGAACCTTGGGAGCAAGAGAAGAAGCAATTAAGCTACTCAAGTTTCACATGAAAAGGACACAGGAAAGAATGAAAGAGCTGGCTGATAAGCACAGGACTGATAGAGAATTCTTGGTCAATGATTGGGTTTACTTAAAACTACAACCATATAGACAATCTACCATCAGACAAAGTAGGAATCACAAGCTGTCAGCCAAGTATTATGGACCTTTGCAAGTCATCCAAAAGATTGGAAAGGTAGCTTACAAACCGCAATTGCACGAAGCCGCCAGATTCATCCAGTTTTTCATGTTTCTCAGCTTAAAAAGTACAAGGGTGAGACTCCTCAAGAAGCTGGAAGATTGCCACATATGAACATTGAAGGTTTGGTTGCAGCAGAGCCTTTTGCCATTTTAGACAGAAGACTAGCTATGAAGGGAAATGCAGCAGCAGTGTATGTACTGGTGCATTGGACAAATGGAGAAGTTTCAGATGCCACATGGGAGTTATATGATGACATTGCTACTAAGTTTCCACAGTTTAACATGGTTACTTAAGTAGTTGCTTGAGGACAATCAACATTTGAAGGAGAATGCATTGATATGTGATCAAGTCAAAGTCAAAGAAAGTCAAAGCTAAAAGTCAAAGTTAAAACCAACAGTTTTTCCCGCCCATTAGTTTACCCAATTTCCTGTATAAATACAATTCTTGTAATCATTCATAACTAGCTAATCATTTTGCAATCTTCTTCCTCATTGTAAACTCTCATCTATCAGATAACAAATCCTTTTCATTTCAATTCGTGATTCTATTCTTATCTCTTGGAATTGCCTATTGTTGTGAAGGTACTACTTCATTTCCTTGTGATTTCTAGTAGTACACATCACAATGGCAAGTGGTAACTTTACTTTTGATCATTGTTGTTTGTATATTGCTAGAATATAAAATAACAGCAGTAGAGTAGCGTTTTTTTGTTGTAGTTGGAGCTGCTGAATCTTGATTTCATTTGCAGGCGGTATCGTACGCAACATAAAAAACTACTTTGACCTTTTTACGGCCAACGTGTCGTCCTTATGAACTAGAAAAGATGTGTGACCAGGTATGTATTTGCAAGTTAAAGTGAAACCATGAAGTACTGAAGTCAAGATCAAAAGGTATGCGCCACAGATCATTCATAATCTTAACCTGACTGTGGTTTACCAGTTTTCAGTAATACTATATTTTACCAACTCTATCTCTTTATTCTCATCGAGGGTGTCTTTTGCAGATTTACAGTCACAGTTTTATGATGCTTCATATAGAGGAACACGAATTTTAAGCTACTCTTAATCAGGTACGTATTATTAGTTGAATTTCAAGTCTTATGCTATTCCGATTAAAGTTATACTTTCTGTCCCATACAACAATATTTTGTATGATGGCTGAATCAACCAAACTTTTTTCATACAAGTTATGTTTTCTATTGCACATATATTGAAGCAATGTTGTTCTCTTATGTTTGTAGGAAGCTATGGCATAACCAAACATTGGCCATAAAAAAAATCTCTAGACGACCACTATTAATCAGTGTTAGGCAAGGTAATAAAGAAACAGAGAGGGGAAATGACGACCTTTGTTTCTACTAGCATAGAATATAAACATCTGCAGGTAGCTTTATTGCTTGGATACATCGTTAATCAGTTTTAGCACATATCTTGATTGTGAAATACGAATCAATAATTGAAGATTTTTGGTGTGTATGGTGTGTTTGTGAATTGAGGTTTCGTTGTGTTTGTGTGTTTATCAATTGCTTCTTTAGGAATTTTTGTTGTTTAAATTTAGGGTCCTGAGAAATGGTGACAATTTTTTTTACATTTTTAGATACCTTAAAGCCTTTCTTTCTTCAATTTATGAGGTTGCGTTGTACACTTTATAGCTAAGCTACAAATGATATGAACTCTGGCTTATAAGGTCATTAAAAACAGGGAGTTATTAACTTGGTCATACTTTGGTGCACGTTACCGATGAATGGCTGCTTGTCGGGTAGTTTGCTGGTATTCGTTGGAGACTTGGATTTTTTTTGGTCTTATGCGGTCTTCAGGTTGTAAGTCCAAGCCCTTGCCGAGAGGTGTTTGGCGAGGATGCTACTTGGTATGCTCAAGACGTACAAGATCACATTTTATTAGAAGTCAAAGCATATTTGTCTGGCGAGATAGTCTTTGGATGTGCTTTTTTTGCTTTAATTTGTAATACATGAACCACCCCTGGATTTCCATTATCCCTGTAAGTTTGGACTTCAATTCTTTTCAGTTTGTTACTTTACATGACATAATTTGTCACACTGGCCGTTTATGAGGCGTACAAAATTTCTTCTTTTTTACCATAAAGTGTTTAAGGTCTACCCCGAAAAAAGCAAACTGTTTTGACTTATTCAAGGTCAATTCATGTTTACATTCTTCTTAAAGAGTCGGCTTTCCGTATTGTTAATTTACAATCTATTTCTCAGAGTTTGATTACTCGACTAATGTTATTCAGAACTGTAATGGTTTTACCCAAACAGTATAAATCACAGCAATCCACACCCTCTTATGCTACTGATAGAAAATTAATAACAAAATATACTATGCTCTGAAAGTGGTTTTAAACCTCGCTGCGAAACAACCACTGGAATACCAGTTGGCGGTGTACATAAGAGCCAATAAAGGCTCGCCTTTCCCTGGGTGAGTAACCTGAACAGGGTCTCCCATGCTTTTTTTACTGTCATGAACCACATGATTGATGTGTCTGGATGTTTTAGTAAGTAAGTTTATACGTTTAAATCTATAGGTGTTGGTGGAGGATGCGTAGGATAATAAAGTGCGTCGTATTTGGCGCATATACCAGTGAGTAGGAATTGGTGTAAGTTGCAGGTGTATGCATATGATGTTAAGGTGTCTACTGTAAGTTTAGTGAAGGGTGCTTAAGATAATAAAGTGCGCACCGATGGCCGTAAAGTATGACCAGGAATTAGTATGTTTGCCTATGCCTTTTTAGTAAAATTTGCCCACTGAAGTGCCCTCTTTGTAGCCTTATCAACCTAACTAAATAGGTCTATTTACAATCTTTTTTACCAAATAATTCATATGCATATAAGCTTGCATCTAATTCGGCCAAAGTACTTTCATTTTAGCTCTTTATATTTCTTATGTATAGCAGTAAAGAAGGATTTTTTTTTTCTTTTTTTTTTCAATTGCCTTTTTTGCATTGTGAATAAGGTGAAATAGCATTTTGGCCTAAGCGTATAGATCTTATGTTAATATGGGGAATTAATTGCAGCACAAGGATTTTAGAACAAAAGAGTGGCTCAAGCCACAAAGACGTATTTTGACCAGCCCTTTTTTAAGGGCTTCGGTTAGAGCCTTGGAAGTCCTTCTTTTCTTCCATTTTTCGGGCCAAACATTAAGGTAAGTAGTTTCTTTTATTATTATTATTAAATTTTACGATCAAAAGTTGCACTTTTATTAACAGCTTCTAATTTGAGATTTTATTTTTGTATATATGCATAAATGGATGAGAACTTGGGAACATTGTGCGTCGCTTTACATCAGCAACTCGCTGTATCATGATTTCATGAAACAGACAGCTGTCTTTTCCTCCTCACTGAATTGCATAGAATCTTGAGATCAATTATGCCCACACGAAGAAGAGATAGAATGAATTGCATAGAATCTTGACATCAATTATAGCCACACGAAAAAAAGATAGAATTAGAAATGAGGATAAATATGACAAGATTTGGATAACCCTACTAGACCTTTTTATTGTTAATTGATTGGATTCATTAATATTACAAAGTAACAATAGAAAAGTTTCCAATTTTTTAGACTATCCATGGAATTCCTTTTGTGATTAATAGCAATACGTTGATCAAGCCCATGCTGCCATGTCAACTTATTTACTATTCATATTAGTTTATGTATGTTTTGATATAGTTGGTCTGTGCACTCGCGGTCGAAGTTACTGGAGGAACCATTGTTCCATTCCTGGAAGAACTTTATGCACCTGCATTCTCTAATACCATGAGACCAAAATATGTAGATCACATGCTTAAGTTTTATCTTACTTATATTTATTTTACATGTTACTACAAATGTAATAATAGTAGCATGTACTTTGGTCTTTTATACACGTACCAACCCCGCACTTCCCGCAGCAACGCGCGGGTTCCCCCACTCATGATGGATTATTCAACCTTATACTTTTTATTGCTGAGTACGTCTCTCGTGTTCGTAATCGCGTCTCTTCCACTGTGTGCTATGCATGTATGTATGCGTGTATATTCATGATCATTGGTTACTATAATTTTAAATAAACAAAATTTGTCATCAGTTTTATTTGAATAATGCTACATGACTCATAACGTTTACCTTTTTATTATCTATCTATCTATCTAGAGTAAATTGTACTTTATGGTTCCTGTGATTTGGCCAAATTGGTCTCTGATCAACGTAAAATGATCAAATTACCCTTGTCTTCTTCTTTATAAATAAAAGGTATTTTAGTCATTTAACTTTAACCAAAGACCAAACATGTAATCCAAACTTCAAAATGAAGACTACACTGTCTTTCAAAAGGATTGGAACCAAACCTGCAAGTTGGTCAAACCACAAGGACCAAAAGTGCAAATTACTCATCTATCTATTACTCCATTTGTCTCAAACTAATAGTCCATGTTTTTTTTGGATGGTCTAAATTAATTGTCTAACACTAAAAATAGCTAGGAAAGTTGATTGAGTTTATTATAATATATTTGCTTGACATTATTATTACAAACTTTAAAAAATACAACAATTTATTAATTAAGAGTAAAACTGTCATTCTGCTAATAAGTAAGGAAAAAAAACAATAATAATTATATTTTTCTTAAACTATATGTTTTATGTTTGGAAATAATTATTTTAAGATGGATGAAGTATCTATCTATCTATACTATCTATAACAGAAAAATGGTCAAAATGAAAAGTGAAAAGTCAAGAAAGTGAAATGTGAAAAAAATTAAAAAGGAAATGTTGAAATAATTAATTATGAGTAATTTCAACTATTAAATAGTATTAATACATAGTTTCAAAAGGAAACTATTAATACACATCGAAAACCGGGTTGACCCAGGACCCGGTTTAATCTGACCCGTTTTTTCGACCCAACCCGTCTGGTTGACCCGGTTTATATTGACTCGTTTTTTAACCGGAACGGTTCAACCAGTTGAACCGCCCGGATTGAACCGGGTTTCAAAATATTATGTTAATCCCCAATTTCTCAAACTTTTACTATTATTCGTTTATAACCCATAAACTTTTTTTATTACTAAAACTATCTTACTAAAAAGTACAATAAAATTTTCACAATATACCATTAAACAAGCTACAACATAATTCTAAATATAAAATAATTAAACAGACTAATTAATATTATTTTTAAAACACCCTAAAATGAAAAATACATGTTATTATATACATTATACAAATTAATAAAACACACAAAACTTCATACAAGATAACAAGTTGATGGTACATATAGTTTTGAAAATCGGATCGGACCAACGGGTTCAACCGGAAACTGGTGTCGCCACCCGCTAACCAATAATAGCCATCCAAAAACGAATAGAGAGGACCCGTTGAAACCGATACAACCGGTGAATCGGTCTCACCGAGATCTATTTCTCCGGTTAATCGCCGGCGCAACGCGTGGGTACCCTGTTACACTATATATAAAGGAAAACCAAAAGTAAAAAGTGAAAATTTGAAACTATTAATACATATCGAAAACCGGTTTGACCCTGGACGCTTCAAAACAGGTGGGTTGACCCTGTTTAATTTGACCCATTTTGACCCAACCTGTCGGGTTGACTCGGTTTAAATCGACCCGTTTTCGGACGGAACGGTTCAACCGGTTGAACCACCCGGTCGTACCGGGTTTCAAAACATTATGTTTAATCCCCAAATCTTCAAACTTTTATTATTCTTCGTTTAGAACCCATAAACTTTTTTTTAACACAAAACGATCTGTCGCTATATAAATATATTATATATATAAGTATTTTTTCAAAAACAATTATAATATTTTACAATTAAGAGAAAATATGTGCCCGTTAGTGCACATTTAACTTTTCAATAGGCTAAATACGCCCATTTCAAAAAGAAAAATGGGGCTAAACGTGCCCAAATCTTTTATAAAATAGCCAAAATTAGCCTTTTTTTTTTTGGCTAATCACATTCATGCTAATTTTGGTACTTGCGTTCTTCTTAACAACGGCACCATTAATCCCATCCTTGTTAGTTTTACGCGACAAGGAACATTTACTTTCATTTTCATTAAATGTTTTTATATGTTGTTTGATAGATGTTAAGAATTTTGTCTAGACTTTAGTTATCGTATAGTACAACCGTTTGCAATTGCATTTTCATCGGTTCATGTTCTATTTTAAACGCTACACAAAACACTCACCATAATATCACAAATCATTAATTATCTGACGCTAGAAACCGCTGCCGCTAGGCGCGGGTACACGCGTAGTTAAATATAAAGATCGAGTTCCAAGCATTAAATGTCAAGTTTTAATGACTTCAACATTATAAAATCTATCTAGAATTTTATAATTTGATTTTCATGATATAATATATCATTATGATTTACATCATCAAGTTAAATTTCATGCCCAAGTCCTTGCAAGTGCTTTTCTAACGTCTTTTGACATTTAAAAAAGTTAAATCAATAAGTGAGACTTAAACTTTTACATTTAGAACTACTAACACAAACATGTCATATATCTTTTCAGTTGTGACACATAAATTCGCTACATTCATTTTGAAATTTAATCCGGGGAACTTATTTGGTAGCTATAAATGACATACTTTGATTGTCTTGATATTTATGGTTTTTGTTTTGACTTTTCTTATTCGTTGTTTAAGAGATGAGTAATATTAAATTTCAAGAATAATCCTTTGTAGTTTTATAAATAGTTCAACTTTAAATGAAACCTTAATTTAAGATATCATCACAAATGAGTTGATACCTATTTTTGGTTAACTAGTATGCTTTTGTAGAATCATTTTCAAGATCGAATTTGAGATGTCCATTGTTACTTCTAAATTATTGTCATTGAACACTACAAATCTTGAGACATTGATATTTTGTTGAAATAAGACATTTGTTGTTACGATCGGACAACAAAGTTAATTTCTTAAGTTAATTTAATTTATTGACGTGCATAAAAAAGTAGTTGTGAAAATATTTCTTAAGTATTGGCTTTTGGAATAGATGTGGGAAGATGTATACGAAACTTTCGTATAAGAGTTGGCTCAAATATTGGCTCAAGTGTTATCGAAGTGGGGAATAAATACAAGTCGAATTGTATTTATTAGATTTGTTAGATTTCGAGGTGTGAAAATATATATACAATATATATTCATCGGAGTTGTGGGAAAATAATATATTTAGAAAGTATAATATTTATAGTTTACGCGGATGTGGTCGTCAAAAGAAAATATGTGTTAAACATGTTTATTTGGAAGAAAAGCGGTAAAAATATATATGTTATTTCTCATAAAAGTTTTTGGGTGAAAAGTGTAAAAGTATCAAACTAGAGGGGATGAAGTTGCAAACATAATATAAGTTTCAAAACTTTATAAAAGTTTTAAGAGAATATCAAGCATTTTCAATTTGATGGTTTGGAAGTGTAAATATTTATATAAGTTACTAACTTATATCAATTTTAAGAAAAAAACTGTTATTTGTTTCGAAGTTGAAGGACCGGAAGTATAAAATAGCCATAAATAACAAAAATGGCAAAAATGTGGCAACTAACAATGCAGGAATCGAACACTACACCCCTCGCTCACAAACCCAGGACATAACCAATGGACCGCTAGGACATTCGCGTTATAACTTGCATGCGAGAAGGTTTTATGTGATTTGTAACTGGTTTGGATTTGGTTTAAGTGTTCGAACAGTATACTGTGGTTTCGAGTCCTTTTCCATCCGCTTTTCTTTCAACTTTTCTCAAGTAGCAGTTGGTTTGTGATGTTGAAACAAGTGAGCTTATGGTCTCGGCTTATAATTAAGCTCTTCGAACAAACTGTTGAGTTTTTAAGGCTCGATGATAAGGGCTTGGTCTTGATTTGTGTTTATAGGCAACACACATGAGGAGTTCTAAAGTTTTACAAATCACAGTTAAAGGGAAATAAACTGGAACCAAGTTTGATAGCTCGTGGGTTGGGTTTTCAAGCCACCGTATGTTGAGTTTGTTCAAGAAGAAACATGGCTCGAATATATGGGTTGCATGAAATGTTTTGGACAAAGTGGGTATAGATATGTATATGCCGAGTAGAATGAGTTTCGATATATAACAAGAAATCAAAACACGCACAGGAATGAGCCAATCTTTTATATAATAAAACAAAACCCCTAGTGGGAATTTTTCTTTTCAAAAAAATCAAACCATACCTTATTTGGTAATACTTTTTAGTTATTATTTATTTTTTTAGAGATAATTATTAAACAAAACACTAAATATTTCCTGTTTTGACATAAATTAAACAAAATTCGTTTTTATATAAAAGATGCAGAAAAGTTCATAAAATACACATGTACTTGAAATGTAATATCTAATACTTTTGGACTAGATTGTAAAATAGAAAAATAAAACACGCTTCTATGCCTACCTACCCTAACCATAACTAGAGCATCTGTTGGACTTCCTCATGGGAGAATGCAGGTATGTGGTTTGGTTAGTTCTATCGTTTACTTTAGTAAATTAATTGTTTGATAATCTGATTTCGATTGAATTTGTTGAATTATTGGTGGAAGTGTGTTTAGTTTCCTTAAATTTATCTAAGCCTTAAACTGTTTTATATACATGATCTTTAAGTGTGATGTAACTTTGCGATTGAATAATGTCATAAGCAACAATCTAATTCAATATCCCTTTAAAGATACCATCTGGGTCTCAGATCTATTTAAGTTTAATGCTGGTTTGTTAATAGCATAAACTTACTTGGTCAAAGTTAAGGTGCACCCTTTTTTATTATGTTTAATGTTGGATTGTTAGTTTTGATTTTTATTGTGTTTTGATCATGTTTATTATAGTTTAAGTGAAAAATTTGAAGTGATTGGGGAATGTTTATTATAGTTTAAGGAATGACTATTTTTTCATTAGTTAATAGGTAAATTGAAAGAACCATGTTTGGTATACTTATTGATGTCATGGTTATACAAGTGATTATAATGTAGTCATCAAGTTGTTCTTATAAATGTTTTCGACGTTGGTGATAAAGTTCAATGGCAAGTAAGCTTTTATTTTTCTAATAAATGTGGTCATAGTGTTCTCGCTGGCCCAATTCAAATAGTAGCTACTTATATCGAAAAGGTTCATAATATGAGAAAGTTAGTACAACTGGTACAAACATGATTTTCATGATCCCATCAACTTCTTTAAAGAAAATTATTTTAAAGATTAACAACATTACAGAGGAGACTTCCTTTCCAAACTTTGTGATGTTGTGTATATGTGCAACACGAGTAACTGTAAACTTGCAAAGAATGTGGGTTCACTAATGAGGCTCAATATTATTTATAGAGAATTATTAGTGCATAGGCTACTGAAACAATAACCACCGGAAGATCTTTTGTATAAACGGGAAATATGCCGAGAAGAATAGTAATTTCATACATATAATAGCGACCGAAGAAATCATCAAAAACCAAAATATGCTTATTACAATAAGTGATGATTGATATTACATATATGTAAGAGTGACTTTCTGTAGCGGGTAACAATGTCAAAACATTTGTTTTAGGTAATAATTGATTTTTTATTATTTTTTTGATTCAGATATAAAAGAAAAACGTGGCTAAATATCTCTTGATTTAGTCAAAATTAAATGATTTTCGTTTTTTAATTCTTCGAACCCCAAAGTGAAGATTCCTATTTCGTTCCCATATTCATATACGAAAATTCCATTTGAAGAAACAAAGTTGGCGAATTTATGGAAGTTTCGTTATTAAACCCTAATTCAAGATCATCTTTGATCATGGTTTTCTTCTCAAATTCCTTGGTAATTTTAGTGGTAGTATAATTACTATGGATATGGCGTTGATCACCATTGTTTAATTTTGATGGAGATGTCTTATGAATTGATATGTTCATGTGTTTCTTACTTTTTTTTTTTAATATTATATTCTTTGATATGGACTTTTTCTGCCATTATAATAAATCTTCAGGTTCACGAGATTAAAATAGCCATGAACAAAGGCCTTTGTAGATAGATTGGAAGTTGGAACAAGTTTCATACAAATATGAAACAATGCTATTGTTTAAGATTTGTTATTTTATTTATCTTCATGTTAAAGTCTTGGTGATGTATAGATTGGAAAGTGATATTGAGATAATATCGATGAAAATAGATATTTGATTTTGAAGCTAAAATCTGTGCCAAGTACGGTGTGTGGACAATTGTGAACGATCTGGTAGGTATGCAAGTCGTTTTCATTATTTTTCCAACAACATTGTTCTGACTAAATAATGTACGATCGAAGTTCATTGTATTATCATTATTGATAAACATAATTATATTAGTAACCTATAGTTGTCCATATGTTATAAGCTAGCTTCTTTGATAAAACTTACTTCATACAAATTTAGGACAGATTACCTCAACTGTTGATTGGTTATGCAAGTTATCAAGTGCTATTGTAGTACCTTAATTAGGAATGTATATAGAAAGATCTTATTTTAAATAAAGTTAAGTCGTATATATATAGGTCCTATACATATAAGCTAGAGATTCTAATGTACGTATTTCCTACGAGATACTTTTATATCTACATTATAATTGTGATATCCTTAGGTTTGGTACTAATTACACCATGACTAATATAGTTTAATAGAACATAACTTTGAAATTCAAAATAGATCAGGTTGATCATTATATGATTGTAGAAGGTCATATCTTATGCTTTGATAATCTTCCATTTTTGTCTAACTGGTTAATATTTGTGTGTCATCATCTTTGATTTACACTCTTCAAGATATATTAGTTGATAGTTTTCTTTCTGTGGTGTAGATATACTCACAAACTGTGAAAGCATACTCTATAATACCAGACGTGTGAGAAACTGAAAACAATAAACAGAATAAAAAAAAGTATAACATTTTCTTCACCAAAGGAATGTATTCACCTTATCTTTTAGAACAAACAGTGTTACAGAAATCGCCACAGAAATGGAAAAACTTCTAGACGTTAGGTCAATCTTCATACCCGTTTAAGAATATACTTTAATAAATAGAATTTTGTAAGTTTAATCTGCTGGAGACTACACGTGTAAGCCGATTGCACTTTTAACGTTACTTTATTATTGATTCAGGTTCATCTCATTTGACAACCATCAATGCTGCGGCGGCTCAATTTTTGAAAGTTTGAAACTTCTATATGATGAAATAGCCGACGACTTTGATAAACAAGGGTATTAGCAAAAGATATGACCACTTCGCGGAAAGCCAAGATGCCTTCATGTTCTACAGCTAAAGGGGATTTTGCCTTTGAAGTTTGCCATTGAGGCTGTTAAGTATGCCCCAAAAGTAGAATTCTCACCATTTATCCAATTGGTCAAATATAGTCCCGCACCAAGGTACTCCCACATTGCTTCTTAACTGTGCTACGTGATATGAAATAGTTTTGTTGGAATAAAAGGAAATTTGACTATTTAGTTAATATAAAGGAGTTTGGATGTACCTATTGAAAGTGATTATATAGTGGTATTTGGAGGAGCTTTTGTTGTGTGAAGTTGTAAAAGATAAATGATTGTTTATCGGTTGTTGCTTATATTTTATTTATATACATTATCACAACAAAAATATAATTCATATAAAAGGTAGAATACATAAGAGTAAACTCTTCGTATAACTAAATTTATTACCGATGCAAAAAACATGATTTAACCAAAAGCCACTCACAAACCATGAAAACACGCGTATTACGGCCTCTTTTAAACCTTTTTATCAACATGAATCAACATATACAACGATTTGGCCACGGCTTACCCATGCCTCGCAATGACTAACATTCATTTGATGAATATGAAACAAAGAGGGGAATGTTCTACCAACAATACACAATACTTAAAAATTACAAATAATAATTAACAAAAAAAATTAGATTTATAATAGAAAAAATACATTATTTAAAAAATTAGAAAAAATCCTGCGCGTCTTGCGGGCATTATAACTAGTAAATCAACACAAGATTATTCCAAGACAAGCCAAACTTAGTGTGTTTCAAAGATTTTCTTTCTTTTGTTACTACACGTTCAAATACATGAAATAATTCCATGTTTCATTTTAATTTTAAACCTGCTTAACCACAAAACGTTCATTAGCTAGTTTTACATTCGATAGCCCATATTTAACATTCAAAAACTCCACATTGACGTAACAACCCGAGATGAAGTAAGCTAGTTCATAATAGTCAAGTTTAAGTAAGGTTTCAATGATTTTTCATAATTATGAAGCACATAATATCGAATACGTTTTTGTAAACTAAACGACATAAGATATGAATCAAATGAGATTGGTTCGAGTTTGCTTACAAGGATGGGAAGTGTACGAGTGAATGAATGAGCAAAGAACCAAGAGAACTAGAACTCGACTTGCTTTTCAAAAACCGAACTCGATCGCTCCAAAGTTATAATATATATATATATAGAATATATACAGATCGAGATAAGGGAAGGAGTGAGTAGATTTCTTTTATTTATAGATGTAGCTAGCCCAAAAAAATAACAATAAGGTGGCGCATGGTTAAGTTGCAGCGGGTCAAGAGGGAAAGAGCAAAAAGGGCAAGTCAAATGTTGTTTGCATGGGAAATGACTAAAAGAGAAGTTGGTTTTGGCTTGGTCTTAAGCATGCTTGAATTCAGCTGTAAATGGGGGCATGGGTTAGGAGAAATCAAGTCATAGAGATGGATAAAGGGATATATTACCCAAGAGTTTTGCAAGTAAAAGAAAAGGAGTTCAAAACTTACTTATTATATTTAATAGCTAGTGTTTTGTGCTTTTTCTTTGGTCATACGTAAAGGATAAAAATAACAAAGAGCATGCAGGTGTTTACACACTAGATATCATGGTCTTGAAGTCAAAGCAAGGTTTATGTATTATTCAAATATGTAGCCTAGGGGGATTAGGAGCATGGTTACAAAAAAAAAGGAAACATGCGTTTCTGATATGTTTGAGTCCTACACGCAAGGAAAGAAAATGAGGCATGTGGTGCTTGTAGTTGTCTAAGTTTATAATTTGCCAAAACAACCTAAGGTGCTTTTGCGTTTTTGCTACTGAGCCAAAGAAAAGAGAACATACATAAGAATTGGGTTCATGACATGGATTTGCCCCAAGGAAGGAAATAGGAGGGTGGTTTGTTTGGACTAAGTAAGAAAGTCGTAGCCCAATGGTTACAAAGGGGCGTTCGTTTGGTTGGTGACACGGGCCAAAGCCCAATAGTTAATAAAGGTGTGTCGGGTTTAATGTTATAAGACCCAAATGAATTATCGGGTTTGATTATTTCGTTAGTTAAACCATCGTGGTACGCGTGTGAGCTCGTTCAAAATGAAATATGAGTTATGTCAAATAGTTGGTTGACGAATATCATTTGTAGTTTAAATAAAAGAAAATTTTACACGTGAAAATGGCTAAATAACCTTTATAATAGAATAGTTCATGTTTAAGATTAATTAATGACTTGAAAATTTTACGGGGTTCTACATAAGGTTGTGAAAGAGAATATACCAATCTTTACGGAAAATATCTCATTTCCCGACGTATCAAATCGTGGCCTTGCAACCGCGACAAGAACCATGACTTTTGTTATAAACTTTTTTGATTGACATGTTCTTAATGGCTCCTCCTGATTGGGAAGAAGATAATATCGTTTTGATGGTTTTGACATGTAAAACCATTTTTCATTAATGTGTATAACATTAAACATATATGCAAATTTGTAATACCTGACATAGATGGAGTAACCATTGATAAACAAAATTTTAATCTTGCTATTTTATTCTCATTGGTGAGAGTCGGCTTGATAGCATTTGTATGTAGTCTAAGCGCACCTTCTTTGATTCGCATATGCATGGTTGATTTCGAAACACCAACTAAGTTTGCAAGAAAGCGTATGTTGGTTCGACGAAACGATGGAATTTCCGAAACATGTTTAGTTGTAACCTTTTTGGTCCAACGACCTTTGGCCTCTTTTATGATAGATTAATCATTGATCCATTTGAGACTTGATGTTGGGCTTGAATGCTTGATGCCAAATGCGACTGACGATTCAGTTGCATACACCGAACTGCTCTCCTACAAGAGTTATTGATCATTTTTTTTTTAATATTCCATTCAAACTCTCTTGCAACAACAAATGATAAATGGTTTGACGTTTGGAATCACTTACGTTGGGTTTAATGCATGACATACTAAAGTCCTCCATATTCAAAAAGACCATAAAGACAAAGCTTAAATAAAAATATGAAAATACATTTAACTCAACATATATGGGCTGCTGTATTACGGAGGGAATACAAGAAAATGGGTGGGTGTATATTTGAGATTTTGTTTGTGTTAAAAAATAACGCCTAAACTTCCCTCTATATAGTTAGTGGAGTAAAGTACAAATTATTATATTCTTCACTGGCAGACGTCAATTTAAAAGTTGACTTTTTTGTTTTTGATATTTTCATTTTCTCAAAGTTTAAAAGTGATAGTAGTACAAGTACTTGGTAAATTTGTCATTTGATCCTTCAATCCTTTCTTACCTCATTATGGTGGACATTTTGTAAGGGACAAAAGGAGTACTTGCTTGTTTCGAGGTTTGGTTTAAAAAATGATAATTAAATAAGCTATTACAATTATAGGCTAAATAGGTGGATTTGTTTTTGTCACACCCCCAAATTACCTGTTTTGCAGCGGAATGGAATTCCTGGGGATTGACTGTCATAACATCACAATCACAGTTATATTGAACGACCTAAAGTGTCGTTTTGGAAATATCGTTTGATTCAGTAAAATAATCAGAGTTTACAAAACATAGGTCCCAATAGATTTCCAAGATACCAAAATAAGTTTGTTACAATCAAACGATAGTTAAGTGCAAAAAATGTAGGTGAGACGCGTCGACACCCCGACTCTATGATAAGTCCACATGCATGCCATGAAGTGAATGCCTTAGATACCGAGATAAAACATGCTAAAAGTGTCAACACAATGGTTGAGTGAGTTCATAGAGTTTGGTTAACAAGTAAAGCTTTTAAAGAGCGATCATGCAACAAAGGCAAAGTTTTGGTCATTTAGAATAGTCCACAAAAGCAAAGGCATTGCAAATCCACTCAGTTCCAAGTTCCGCCCATACAAAACTTGCAACCTGTGTGTTCACAACCCACTGCCAAAATATGTCTAGTTTATGTTCAAGCACACGAGGTTAAATGAGTTCTCAAAGCAAAGGCATTGTAAATCCACTCAGTTCCAAGTCCCGCCCATACAAAACTTGCAACCTGTGTGTTCACAACCCATTGCACAAAATATAGTGTGTCTAATAGTCGAGTATAAGTGGTCATAATAATTCACAAAATTGCACTACGTATATAATAATTCAGGGATGCTCCTGATGAAACCAAATTATGTTGGGTGCCACTACCCAAAGTTATACTTGGGTGCCCTTCCCAAAGATATCTTGGGTGCCTCTTCCCAAAGATATCTTGGGTGCCTCTTCCCAAAGATATACTCGAACATAGGAGACTTTATAGTGATGCTCCGAACAAAGGAGACTTTATAGTGATGCTCCGAACAAAGGAGACTTTATAGTGATGCTCTGAACATAGGAGACTTTATAGTGATGCTCCGAACATAGGAGACTTTATAGTGATGCTCCGAACATAGGAGACTTTAGGTCAAGGTCATAACACGTACGGTTCAATAAGTTCAAACAAGTCATAAGTTTGTATTTAAGTTCAAGAGTTCCGTTCAAAAGTTCGTAATTAAGTTCAAAGATTTAAGTCGAGTTCAAAAGTTCGAACAGTCAAAGAGCTTGAAACATATCAAAAGGTTCAAGATAGTCGAAGCGTTCAAAATCATGTCAAACAAGTTTAAAATATATCAAAAGGGTTCTTTACAGGTTAAGAGAGTTCAATTATATGTCAAAAAGTTCAAATCAAGTCCAAAGTGTTCACTTATATGTCAAAGGGTCTGAATCAATTTAAAAGAGTTCAAATATACATGTCGAAGGGTTCAGAATCAAGGAAAGTGTTTCAACTAATAGCGTTCATAATATAGTGATCAATTTAGTTCGGGCATAATCTACTTACGCACACATAGAGTGAAACAAAGGATATTTAAGTTCATATAAATGTAAAGTAAAAACAAGTAGTTGAGCATGTATCTCCCCCGAAGAGTTTGTAAAACAATTAAACGAGTAAAAGTGGGGCTACGAACTCACCGGATGCAATGATTATGGTGACAAAAGTAGATATACTGAAATGAGGTGCGATCTCTATCCGCAACCTAATATGAATGATATGCTCTAATATAAGTCATGAAACAATGTCGTGCATGCAACTCCATATGATATCCATACCACTTGTACGTTTTGGAAATAATGTTTATCGTCAAAATATATGTTTATGACATCTCGTCATATTATAAAATACTTTACAAGTATTTACGTTGAAATGATATCCTACGATAATCATTTAGTGATTTATTGTGAAATTATAACTTTTCGTAGTAAAATAATGTCGTTGAAATTTTCATGAAAGTGACTAAAATGGCCTTGAAAAGTTAGTCGTAAAATGGTGCACGTCGAGTGTTAGGAAATGACTCAACGGTTTTGGGAAGTTTGTATCATTATCTCAAAGTTTTAGTGTTTAAGTTTCCATCCTAGAGGTCTCGATCACAAAGAAAAATATAGGTTACGTATTGTACTTTAGTCCAAAAATATAGTTTGAAAGGATGGTTTTGGGCAAAGTTTGAGTGACTATATGTTATTCGTTACAACTCCGCTCAACAAACGGTTGGACATTTTGGAAAATATGCTAGGCGAACTTACTTTTACTAGAAGACATCACGTTATAAAAAGTTCTACATCATTGTTAAAAACGTCCGCCAACATGGTCCTTTAGTTGCCGTAGTATGTTTTTAATAAAGAATATATTAATTTTGCTAATAGAATAGAGTTACGGCAACTTGGTTTATCGCGTGTAATTTAATCGTTACAAGTCCGTTTTCTACATTTTCTACATCCTTAGATTCGTGTCAAGGTATACTAATATATTTTTGATAAGTCGACACAATTTATAAAGCTTAAGACTCATTTTGACTCGTAGGTGTAACATTTTCAAATGCTGAAATTTCTGAAATTAATAGTTTTCCTCGTCAAACTTGAAAAATTCATAACTTCTTCGTTATAACTCCGTTTTAATCCGTTCAAGCGGCCACGGATTCGTTTTAAAGTATATTTTCTAAATATCTAGGCCAAAAATTCGTGCCTACTGTCGGATTTTCCAGAAAATCAAAACAAGATCAGACCACTATATATACTTGTCGAAAAGAGTTTTTCTCGTACTAAACCTATTCCAATCCCTTCAAAACAACTCCGAAGCTATTCTAATCCTACCATACACCTTCTTAGGGTGTCATGGGTTCCTAGACATCACCAAAACTAATATATAACAAGGAGTAATTATAGGATGGATTATATATATTTAGCACATAAAAACCTTAAAAACCTTAAAAATGGTATAAATATCATGAGACTTGCATGTTTCTCAAATAAAATGATATGACCATAAAAATGAATGTGAAATAAAAATATGAATATGAATGCTTACTAGTGATATGATGAGGTTTATGGACAAAAGGTTTTTCCTAATCACTTGAGGTTTGTATTACAAAACCTTAACAACAAATGATACTAGTGTGTAATTATATTTGTCTTGAAAAGTTGGAGTGATCCTTTCTTTGATCCCTTGGCTGCCGTATATTTTGAGAGAAAAGCAAGATGGAAACTTGGTCTAGTTTTGCAAATGAAAAAGAAATGAAGTATATGTATAATAATGTATATGTATAAGAGATATTTGCAAGACAAGATCCACAATTCAAGTGGAGTTGATGGATCTTGTGTAGTTCATTTATTTATTTATTATTATTATTATATATTTTGTTTTGTTTTTTTTTTTTTCAAATATGCATAAGTGTAATTATATGTAAGTTACTTGAAGACTTGTGGTAAATCGTGTACACATTTGAATATTTAGGGTAGCGTTAACTAAAATAAATTTTAACGAGTCAAAGTAAAATATGTTGAGGTCATAAAAATTATAAAAATACATTTCTTGCAAAATTTGAGTGAATAAATATTTATCGGGTTGAATTTAAGAAAACCGTCGTAATTTATATAAACATAACAATTTATATACGAAATAAATTTAAAACATTGGGTAAACTAATAATAATATTTTTATAAACTTAATATGAGTATAAAAATATATTGTGATAAATTTTGGAAGTATCGGATCAATTGTTCAAAATAATTTATTACGCGATAACGTTTATTTAATATGAAATTATGCGTTTAACGTGAAATGAAAAACCCATGCATGACTAGTATGATGAATGTAGAGTTTGAGAAATGACCAAAAATTGAGAATTGTGACATTCTTCCCATGTCAGTGGAATCACGTCCTCGTGATTCGATTAATGATACTATGGCCCAAAACGCGACAAGGGTTCTAAAAGTTTATGCTTATGTATGGTCTAAATGATTATGTCAATGCTCATGCATATAACGTGACTATATCCCATTCTAAAGACATGCTCCCTTATGATTAGGCTCGATGAGACAAGCTTTCCCATTCTCGAGCAAAATTTTCAAAAGACTTTTAGGTAACCGATTTTTACTTAATCCCACAACTCATCAAACAAGAACTGTCATACGATTAGGCTAAATCGGTTTAGGTAACAACTTGTTTCTAGCTTGATCTTTGCAACTCATCAAACAAGAACTGTCACGCGGATCAAACTGGAAACAAGTGGTTTGAAGAAAATCTCTTGAAAATTTGGCTCGATTACGGAATTGCTTACACATATGAGACTACTACTCCCTTCATTGCATTATTCTTCCTGAATTAGACATAGGTGATCAGGCTATGTATAATTTAGGAGCAACTATGCAATGCTTGAACTAATCGTCTCATATGATGTTTGGTGTTGAGTCATAAGTTCGCATGTATAAGGAGTATGCACTTATAATGATATGATGAGATGCTATGATGATGTAGTTATAGTCTAGGGTCAATGATGCAACCTAGTTCTCTATAACCTGGCTCTGATGCCAATCTGTCACACCCCCAAATTACCTGTTTTGCAGCGGAATGGAATTCCGGGGGATTGACTGTCATAGCATCACAATCACAGTTATATTGAACGACCTAAAGTGTCGTTTTGGAAATATCGTTTGATTCAAAAAATAATCGAGTTTACAAAACATAAATCCCAATAGATTTCCAAGATACCAAAATAAGTTTGTTACAATCAAACGATAGTTAAGTGCAAAAAAATGTAGGTGAGACGCGTCGACACCGTGACTCTATGATAAGTCCACATGCATGCCATGAAGTGAATGCCTTAGATACACGAGATAAAACATGCTAAAAAGTGTCAACACAATGGTTGAGTGAGTTCATAGAGTTTGGTTAACAAGTAAAGCTTTTAAAGAGCGATCATGCAACAAAGGCAAAGTTTTGGTCATTTAGAATAGTCCACAAAAGCAAAGGCATTGCAAATCCACTCAGTTCCAAGTTCCGCCCATACAAAACTTGCAACCTGTGTGTTCACAACCTTTGCCAAAATATGTCTAGTGTATGTTCAAGCACACGAGGTTAAATGAGTTCTCAAAGCAAAGGCATTGTAAATCCACTCAGTTCCAAGTCTCGCCCATACAAAACTTGCAACATGTGTGTTCACAACCCATTGCACAAAATATAGTGTGTCTAATAGTCGAGTATAAGTGGTCATAATAATTCACAAAATTGCACTACGTATATAATAATTCAGTGGATGCTCCGATGAAACCAAATTATCTTTGGGTGCCACTACCCAAAGTTATCTTGGGTGCCCCTTCCCAAAGATATCCTGGGTGCCTCTTCCCAAAGATATACTGGGTGCCTCTTCCCAAAGATATACTCAGAACATAGGAGTCTTTATAGTGATGCTCGAACAAAGGAGACTTTATAGTGATGCTCAAACAAAGGAGACTTTATAGTGATGCTCGAACATAGGAGACTTTATAGTGATGCTTCGAACATAGGAGACTTTATAGTGATGCTCCGAACATAGGAGACTTTAGGTCAAGGTCATAACACGTACGGTTCAATAAGTTCAAACAAGTCATAAGTTTGTATTTAAGTTCAAGAGTTCCGTTCAAAAGTTAGTAATTAAGTTCAAAGATTTAAGTCGATTTCAAAAGTTCGAAAGTCAAAGAGCTTAAAACATATCAAAAGGTTCAAGATAGTCGAAGCGTTCAAAATCATGTCAAACAAGTTTAAAATATATCAAAAGGGTTCTTTACAGGTTAAGAGAGTTCAATTATATGTCAAAAAGTTCAAATCAAGTCCAAAGTGTTCACTTATATGTCAAAGGGTCTGAATCAATTTAAAAGAGTTCAAATATACATGTCGAAGGGTTCAGAATCAAGGAAAGTGTTTCAACTAATAGCGTTCATAATATAGTGATCAATTTAGTTCGGGCATAATCTACTTACGCACACATAGAGTGAAACAAAGGATATTTAAGTTCATATAAATGTAAAGTAAAAACAAGTAGTTGAGCATGTATCTCCCTCGAAGAGTTTGTAAAACAATTAAACGAGTAAAAGTGGGGCTACGAACTCACGATGCAATGATTATGGTGACAAAAGTAGATATGTTGAAATGAGGTGCGATCTCTATCCGCAACCTAATATGAATGATATGCTCTAATATAAGTCATGAAACAATGTCGTGCATGCAACTCCATATGATATCCATACCACTTGTACGTTTTGGAAATAATGTTTATCGTCAAAATATATGTTTATGACATCTCGTCATATTATAAAATACTTTACAAGTATTTACGTTGAAATGATATCCTACGATAATCATTTAGTGATTTATTGTGAAATTATAACTTTTCGTCAGTAAAAATAATGTCGTTGAAGTTTTCATGAAAGTGACTAAAATGGCCTTGAAAAGTTAGTCGTAAAATGGTGCACGTCGAGTGTTAGGAAATGACTCAACGGTTTTGGGAAGTTTGTATCATTATCTCAAAGTTTTAGTGTTTAAGTTTCCATCCTAGAGGTCTCGATCACAAAGAAAAATATAGGTTACGTATTGTACTTTAGTCCAAAAATATAGTTTGAAAGGATGGTTTTGGGCAAAGTTTGAGTGACTATATGTTATTCGTTACAACTCCGCTCAACAAGCGGTTGGACATTTTGGAAAATATGCTAGGCGAACTTACTTTTACTAGAAGACATCACGTTATAAAAGTTCTACATCATTTTTAAAAACGTCCGCCAACATGGTCCTTTAGTTGCCGTAGTATGTTTTTAATAAAGAATATATTAATTTTGCTAATAGAATAGAGTTACGGCAACTTGGTTTATCGCGTGTAATTTAATCGTTACAAGTCCGTTTTCTCCGTTTTCTACATCCTTAGATTCGTGTCAAGGTATACTAATATATTTTTGATAAGTCGACACAATTTATAAAGCTTAAGACTCATTTTGACTCGTAAGGTGTAACATTTTCAATGCTGAAATTTCTGAAATTAATAGTTTTCCTCGTCAAACTTGAAAAATTCATAACTTCTTCGTTATAGCTCCGTTTTAATCCGTTCAAGCGCCACGGATTCGTTTTAAAGTATATTTTCTAAATATCTAGGCCAAAATTCGTGCCTACTGTCGGATTTTCCAGAAAATCAAAACAAGATCAGACCACTATATATACTTGTCGAAAAGAGTTTTTCTCGTACTAAACCTATTCCAATCCCTTCAAAACAACTCTGAAGCTATTCTAATCCTACCATACACCTTCTTAGGGTGTCATGGGTTCCTAGACATCACCAAAACTAATATATAACAAGGAGTAATTATAGGATGGATTATATATATTTAGCACATAAAAACCTTAAAAACCTTAAAAATGGTATAAATATCATGAGACTTGCATGTTTCTCAAATAAAATGATATGACCATAAAAATGAATGTGAAATAAAAATATGAATATGAATGCTTACTAGTGATATGATGAGGTTTATGGACAAAAGGTTTTTCCTAATCACTTGAGGTTTGTATTACAAAACCTTAACAACAAATGATACTAGTGTGTAATTATATTTGTCTTGAAAACTTGGAGTGATCCTTTCTTTGATCCCTTGGCTGCGTATATTTTTGAGAGAAAAGCAAGATGGAAACTTGGTCTAGTTTTGCAAATGAAAAAGAAATGAAGTATATGTATAATAATGTATATGTATAAGAGATATTTGCAAGACAAGATCCACAATTCAAGTGGAGTTGATGGATCTTGTCTAGTTCATTTATTTATTTATTATTATTATTATATATTTTGTTTTGTTTTTTTTTTTTTCAAATATGCATAAGTGTAATTATATGTAAGTTACTTGAAGACTTGTGGTAAATCGTGTACACATTTGAATATTTAGGGTAGCGTTAACTAAAATAAATTTTAACGAGTCAAAGTAAAATATGTTGAGGTCATAAAAATTGTAAAAATACATTTCTTGCAAAAATTTGAGTGAATAAATATTTATCGGGTTGAATTTAAGAAAACCGTCGTAATTTATATAAACATAACAATTTATATACGAAATAAATTTAAAACATTGGGTAAACTAATAATAATATTTTTATAAACTTATTATGAGTATAAAAATATATTGTGATAAATTTTGGAAGTATCGTTATCAATTGTTCAAAATAATTTATTATGCGATAAGGTTTATTTAATATGAAATTATGCGTTTAATGTGAAATGCAAAACCCATGCATGACTAGTATGATGAATGTAGAGTTTAAGAAATGACCAAAAATTGAGAATTGTGACAGTTTTGATTATTTGTGGCTCTCAATAATATCTTTTTATCTTACACATAAATTTCTCTTTCTTTCTACTTTATTTATAAAAATAATATATTTTATTTAAAAGTTATTATAAAATATAGAAAAAATTACACGTTTGGTCCCTGTGTTTTGTCTGATTTCAAGTTTAGTCTCTAAGTCGTTTTAATTACACCAGAGATACCTATTTTTGAAACCTTGCACTCATTTAGTCCCTATTTTGGATGGGCCGTTAGTTTCTCCGTTAAGTTTTTGCACCGTTAGTCCCTCCGTTAATAATTTTTGCATCGTTAGTCCTATTTTTTCAAATAATGGTTTATGCCAGTTAGTCCTTTGGTTAATAATAGTTTTCGCCTGTTTTTGTCCGTTTTTATCCGTTTTCGTTCGTTTTTTTATCCGTTTCCCCCGTTTTTTTACGTTTTTCGTCCGTTTTTTACGTTTTTATCCGTCTTCGTCTGTTTTTATATGTTTTCATCCGTTTTTTACATTTTTGTCCGTTTTTATCCGTTTTTGTCTGTTTTATCCGTTTTTGACCAATTTTTTACATTTTTGTTCGTTTTTATCCGTTTTCGTTGGTTTTATCCGTTTTGCCTATTTCTTTTACGTTTTTTGTCCGTTTTTATTCTATTTCATTCGTTTTTCATCCGTTTTTGCACGTTTTTTTGTTTTTAAATGTTTTCGTCCGTTTTTTTGCCTTTTTGTCCGTTTTTCACCTTTATGTCTCTTTTTTTTATCCGTTTTGACCATTTTTTTTTACGTTTTTGTCGTTTTATCCGTTTTCATTCGTTTTTTTTATCTTTTTTGCCCATTTTTTTTTTATGTTTTTATCCCTTTCATTTGTTTTTTTATCCGTTGCACGATTTTTACGTTTTTATATGTTTTCGTCCATCTTTTTTATGTTTTTATCCGTTTTTGTCCGTTTTTTACGTTTTCACCCGTTTTTTACGTTTTGTCTATTCTTATCCGTTTTCGTTCATTTTTTATCCGTTTTCGCCCGGTTTTTGTACGTTTTTATCCGTTTTCATTCGTTTTTAACCGTTTTCGTTCGTTTTTTACGTTTATGTACATTTTTTATCCGTTTTCATTCGTTTTTTATCCTTTCTTGTTCGTTTTTTTATCCATTTTCGCCATTTTTTATGTTTTTATCCGTTTTCATTCGTTTTTTATCCGTTTTATCCGTTTTTGTACGTTTTCATTCATTTTCATTCGGATAGAAAACGAATGAAAACGGATAAAAACGTAAAAAAATGGCGAAAATGGATAAAAACGAAACGGATAAAAAACGAATGAAAACGGATAGAAAACGTACATAAACGTAAAAAACGTAAAAAAGCGGGCGAAAACGGATAAAAAACGAACAAAAACGGATAAATACAGCAAAGCGTAAAAGCGGGTGAACGTAAAGGATAAAACATAAAAACCAAACATATAAACGTAAATCATGCGAAAACGGATAAAAAACAAATGAAACGGATAAAAAACGAATGAAACCGGATAAAAACGTAAAAAAAAAGGTCAAAAACGGATAAAAAACAGAAAAAAAACGTGAAAAATGGACAAAAACGCAAAAAAACGGACGAAAACATATAAAAACAAAAAAACGCGCGAAAACGGATAAAAACGAACAAAAATGTAAAAATATGGTAAAAAACGGATAAAACAGACAAAAACAAATAAATACAGACAAAAACGTAAAAAAAACGGACGAAAACATGTAAAAACAGACGAAGACGGATAAAAACGTAAAAAACGGACGAAAAACGTAAAAAAACGGGGGAAACGGATAAAAAAAGAACGAAAACGGATAAAAACGGGAAAAAACGATTATTAACCAAAGGACTAACTGGCATAAACCATTATTTGAAAAAATAGGACTAACGATGCAAAAATTATTAACGGAGGGACTACGGTGCAAAACTTAACGAGAAACTAACGGCCCATCCAAAATAAGGACTAAATGAGTGCAAGGTTTAAAAAATAGGTATTTCTGGTGTAATTAAAACGACTTAGAGACTAAACTTGAAATCAGAGCAAACCACAGGGACCAAACATGTAATTTTTTATAAAATATATTTAAATAATTATATTTTCTTTCTCTTAAAACTATCTCAAATTCAAAGGCCAGTTTGGTTGGCACCCCGTGTCCTTTTGATTTGACTTTAATAATCAAAACATTTGTTTGTTTCGAAAGTTAGGTTTACAAACGAAACGGATCCCAAATTTTATATCAAATTTGAATCCTAATCCAACCCGCTTATAACCGAAAAATGAAATGAACCATTCCACAAACAAAATCTAAGCCTAAAAGTATTTACAAAATCTAAAAAACAAAAAGGAAACAAGAGAGTACGGAAACCACACACAGAAGCTGAAAACCGCCCATAGTAACCCAAACACAAACACAAAACACAAAACACAAAACACATAGATAGTGCACTTACTGGACTTAATGGTACTTTCGTAAATCCTTAAAATATCAAGTCCCAAAAAAAAAGTCAAAATTTTTCATCAGTTTGTTTACCGCAAAACCTAAAGAACCCAAACTGCAGATCCTCAATCCTTAACAAAAACCAAACACACAAATTCCTTATATTAATTGTTCACTAACCAAAGGTATAACACTTTTTCGCTTTTTAATAATCTGCAATTGTATGTAGTTATGAAGTAGTTAATTATGTTGTTTAATTATTTGTTAATATAGAAATAGGTTAAATTAAATGGGGAGAACTAAACCTAGGGCTGCTGAGAAAAAGATATTAGGGCAAGGCTCAATTGTATTGGACTCTTCGTCCTCGTTAACTATACCATTAGCCCCCGTTTATTATCCTAATGAGGAGGAGTTTAGAGATCCGTTAGCGTATATTTATAAGATTAGACCCGAGGCGGAAAAGTACGGGATTTGTAAGATTGTGCCTCCGGAGAATTGGAAGCCGCCCTTTGCCCTAGATTTAGATAAGTTTAAGTTTCCGACCAAGACTCAAGCGATTCATAGGTTGCAAGCGCGTCCGCCGGCGTGTAATAGTAAGACGTTTGAGTTGGAGTATACTAGGTTTTTGGAAGGGCATTATGGGAAGAAAGTTGGGAAGAAGAGGGTTGTGTTTGAGGGTAAGGAGTTGAGAAGGAGAAGAAGTGGGGGGGAGGTTTTTAGGTTTGTGACGTCGTCTGGTGGGAAGATTAGTAAGTGTTCGACGTATGTGTTGTGTCAGTTGTATAAAGAGCATTTGTTTGATTACGAGAGTTATTATAATAAGATGGAGAGGATTAAGGAGAAGAAGAGCTGTGGTAATAGAGGTTTGGATGCTGAGAAGAAAAGTGGACAGCAAAGTAGTAGTAAAAGAAGTCGAGTTAGTGAATCAGGTAAGAAAGCTGACGTTAGTAAATTAGAGGATCAAGTGTATGATCAGATATGTGAACAATGTCGAAGCGGGTTGCACGGGGAAGTAATGCTTTTGTGCGATAGATGTAATAAGGGATGGCATATGCATTGTTTGTCGCCACCTTTGAAACAGATCCCGCCTGGTAATTGGTATTGCTCGGAGTGTTTCAACTCTGAGAAAGATAGCTTCGGTTTTGTGCCTGGTAAACAGTTGACGTTGGAAGCTTTTAGGCGAGTGGCTGATCGGGCTAAAAAGAAATGGTTTGGTACGACACCTGCCTCTAGGGTACAGTTGGAAAAGAAGTTTTGGGAAATAGTGGAAGGGTCTGTTGGTGAAGTTGAAGTAATTTATGGAAGTGATTTGGATACTTCTGTTTACGGTAGTGGCTTTCCAAGGGTAGGTGATGAATACCATCGTCTATAGAAGTCGACGGATGGGATGAATACTGTGCTAGTCAGAACAACTTGCCTAAGTTACAAGGGTCAATGCTCCGCGCTGTTCATCATAACGTTGCTGGTGTTATGGTCCCCTGGCTTTACATTGGGATGCTATTCTCGTCTTTTTGTTGGCACTTTGAAGACCATTGCTTCTACTCCATGAACTATCATCACTGGTATGTAACTCGTTGGTCTCAGAATCTGTTACTTTCTCAGTTTATTTATGTTTGTCATTTGCAAGGATGTTCTCATCGTCAGTCATGTATGCCTATAACAGTTGATTCAGTATATTCATGATCATTTGCAACGTGCATATACTAAAAATTAAGCAACAGTGTGAACCTTGTGACTTCCTTAAGCACATTTATATTATATGTATAGTGATTAGTGAATGCACCCAATGCAGTTAAAAAATTTCTATGCATTGGCAAACTTTACTGAGGCTGGAGAGTAAACGTCTTAGCACCACTACTTACACTTGCAATGAACTCCACATATCTGCAGTCCGCACTAATATAAATGGTTGAAATTTTAAGTTAGATGGAACTTACGTATGCAGAGTAGTAACAAGGTTGGCAAGGTCTTAGACTGTTTAGCTGCCTTGGAAGATTTTATAGCTAGAACCCTGAAATTTTAAAACCACTTTTTAAAGTTTCGGTCACACTAAATTTAACTACATTTGCTGTTTGGTAGCTAATCAGCTCTCTACTTCTCTTGATTACATTAATGAGACGCAGTTACACCTACAAAATCTGTGGCCTTCTATAAAAAATACTATGGAAATGAGAAATGAGCTAGTTAACGATACTATGGGTTTGGTTACTGCTTTATAACAAAAGCTTAAAACTGTAATTGATATATTGGAGGTTGTTTCGGCATTTCTTTTATTTTTTGTGTTTGCCTTTAACAAGCATTTGGCCTCTAGAGAGTGTTTCGATGTACTGTAGTCAAGGCATCACATTGTGGAATGCTAGTATTATTACTTCATATAAGGATGCACCCTCCTATCTCTGATTAGCATTCATGCGGTTAAAAATCTTGGTCCATGCAGTATAGTTCTCTGTTATGTTGTTTGGTCCCTTTTCATGTTAAGTGTGTTTATGGCTTAAGAATACTGCAATTTAATTGTCTCAAAATGTAAACTCGAGGTTGTTCATATACTTTCAGGGGAGAACCCAAATGCTGGTACAGTGTTCCTGGTAGTGGTGCCGGTGCTTTTGAGAAGGTATCATGTCATTTCCTGTTCAATAACTTATACTCCCTCCGTCCCATATTAAATGTGCACTTTCAAAGTGCAGAAAATTTTAGGAAATTCCACTAACTACACGCTCCACCAATCAAATATCATTTTTACCCACTAAAGTCTCATCTCATTGGCTGGAATACATTATGGACACTTAATTTGGGACATCCCAAGATTCCATTGTGGACACACTTAATATGGGACGGAGGGAGTAACTTTTATACATTTGGAAATGATATAAAATAAGTACTTATCTTTAGTAGCTCTGATTAGCTTTACACTGCTAGAGGAACTAGTGTAATGGCGGGTATAGTGTATGATTGAAAAGCTTATATCTTTTATTTAAAAGTTAGAATGTGTTATGGCCAAAATGTTGACCTTGAGGACTGATACGACTGCAGGTGATGCGGAACAGCCTTCCTGATTTGTTGGATGCACAGCCTGACTTACTCTTTCAGCTGGTCACTATTCTGAATCCATCTGTTTTGCAAGCAAATAATGTTCCAGTTTACAGTGTACTACAGGTTTGATTTTGTCTCTTTAAGCTTTTAGGTTAGATGGTCCCTTTAGTCCAAATAGTATTGAAGCCACAAATGATAGGTAGATTTGAGTCCGTTTTTACGTCACCTTTGCTAGTTGCAAATGTTTTATAAGTGTCTGTGTTTGTGGCTAGTTGCTCATTGTTACTACACCCTACGAACTTTTCTCTGTATAATCTTATCGTTTTTTTTGACTTGGGTTATAATTTTTGTATATTCTTATAGTCCTCTTTTCTAAGTTTCGTCTTTGCCATGCTTCTGTCAGGAACCTGGGAATTTTGTCATTACCTTTTCTAGATCTTATCATGGAGGTTTCAACTTTGGTGAGCCAAATTTCTCGGAAGTGGAGTTTCTTTAGTCTTATCTTTCTTTCTCTTAGTGTTTTGATCAGTTATCTCTTGGTTTTGGCAGGCTTGAATTGTGCAGAAGCTGTCAATTTTGCACCAGCTGATTGGTTACCTTATGGTGGCTCTGGAGCAGAGCTTTATCAGTATTATCGCAAAGCTGCTGTATTGTCTCATGAAGAGCTGCTTTGTGTGGTAGCCAAGGTCAGCATAAATATATTCCGTATCTTTCTTGTGATAGTATATCTTTTCTATACTTTCTGTTCTGGATGTACCTAAACATTACCTTCTATTTACAGAACGACATGGAGAGCAATGCCTTCCCTTACATGAAGGATGAGCTGCTTAGGGTATACAATAAAGAAAAGAGCTGAAGAGAACGTCTTTGGAAAAATGGCATTATTAGGTCTTTGCCTATGGCTCCTAAGAAGCAACCAAATTATGTTGGTGTTGAAGAGGTAACTCGAGGCTTCTGAGTCTGTTTTCTGTATTCTTTTATGCTCTGAAACATTAACATAATTGGTTGTAAATAACTTTTTAATGAAAATTGTATCCATTTTTTTGTAGGATGCGACTTGCATCATATGGCAGCAGTTCTTGTACCTTTCTACTGTGGGTTGTAGCTGCAGACCTTCTGCTTTTGTTTGTCTGGAGGTGAGAAATTCTAAGTGCCCTCACTGAGAGAGTTCACTGATCGTATTTAAGTTGCATCTTTAATCGTGTTTTACCCCTTGTTCTAGCTTCTTCTTAATTAATTACTTGTGTTATTCATGCAGCACTGGGAAAATCTGTGTGAATGCAAGCCCCGCAAACGCCATTTTCGTTATCGCCACACACTTGCAGAACTAAATGATATGGTCGTTATGATGGATAAGCCTAGTTCTGAGGAAATGATTGAAAAGAGAAACACACGTGCCAATGAGTCACCCCCTTTATCAAAAAAGGTTTTAATTTCAACTAAAATCCTCTATATTCTAAATCATGTGCTCACTTCAATTTGTTTGCTAGCCTTATTTCTTTCCTGAATGGAATTTTTGAATACATTACAATTTTGGTGATAAACATAGTAGGGTTGGTTCAGTGGTAAACCCCTTGCCTCTCAACCGAGAGGTCAGGGGTTCGAACCTCACTCCCTACAAAAGGACGGAGGTCCTTTCTACCTTTGGTAGAATTGGAAGCAGCCTCTCTACCTTAGGTAGGGGTAAGGCTGTCTACATCTTAACCTCCCCCATACACCGGAAACGGTATTGGGTACCCATAACCCGTGGAAGACGGCATTGGGCGTTACTTTACTTTTTTTTTTTTTATTGCAATTTTGGTGATAGGATAACGCTACATTTCTTTTGACAGTGTTGAATTTGACACTTTTTTTTCTCTAATATATAGGTTAAAGGTGGTCATGTTACAATTACACAACTTGCTGAAGAATGGCTTCTGAGGTCTTGTAAAATCCTTCAGATGCCATATTCAAATAACGCATATACCGTTGCCTTGAAAGAAGCTCAACAGTTTCTTTGGGCTGGTTCTGAAATGGACTCAGTAAGTTCGAAGTCTCTAATTATTGTTTCCTTAATTATATTTTTACTCAAAGAGTCTGGCATTCATATAGTACATGAATGGAATTAGGTTCGGGAACTGGCTAAGAACTTGGCTGAAGCTCAGAACTGGGCAGAAGGTATAAGAGACTGTCTTTCAAAAATCGAATCGTGGGCATCTCACCATAACTGTGATGTGGAGAGAGTGAAGATGGAAGATGTAAGCTCTTTGATTAACGTCAGTCATGTGCCTTGTAGTGAACCTGGACATCTGAAGTTAAAGGCGAGTATTATTTCAGTCCTATATTACAAAACAAGTGTGTTTCTCTATGTAGGCTTATGAAGAAGAAGCAAGAGGGCTTATTCAAGAAATCCGTTCTGCTCTATCAACATGCTCTAATGTAAGCCTTCATAACAAATTATGTATGGTGATCATATCTATATCTAGATTGTTCGTTTACTCATCTTTTGTCATACTTTTAGATTGATGATTTGGAAACCTTGTACCGCAAAGCTTCTAAGTCTGCTATATATTCTAAAGAAATTGAGGAATTATCGAACAAAGTATCATCTGTAAAGGTTATTTTCGTCTTTTGTCTCATCTTGTATTGGTCTTCATGTTTTGTCGCTTTCTAATATATTCTATTAAATTTGTCACTTCAGCAATGGCTACACACTGTAAGAAATTGCATATCAGAGAAATCTCCAGGTGTGATCGAGGTTGATATCATCACTAACCTGAAGTCAGAGGTGACCAAGATATATCGTTTTCCGCTTGTTCTTATATATTGTCTTTATATCCTGTATTGACATTCATTGTTTTATGCAATCTCTTCTGATCAGATCATGCAACTTCAACTCCAAGTTCCTGAAGTCTCGGTATTTTTAGATTTTGTAACACAAGTTGAAACATGTCAATCTCGATGTACGGAGATGTTGAAAGGTTCTACAACTCTAAAGGTTGGTAATTTAGTTATTTATGGAACTGGAGGGTTTGAGTAGTACCTTATATAATATCGAACGTTATGTACAATGTGCAGAATCTTGAAGTGCTGGTACAAGAATATGATGGTTTTGCTATTAATGTTCCAGAGTTGAAACTTTTGAGACAATTTCAAAATGATGCCTCTGATTGAGAGGATCAGGAAAACGTTGTTAATTAGTTGAAATGCCTCGAGAAAGATGGGTCGTTATTGAAAGTTCAAGGTTTGTTTACATTTCTGAGTATGTGGTCATTTTGTCAAGTAGTTGGTGAGTTGCTCCTCGTTGATGTGGAGTTAAAGAAGGCTTCTTGTAGGGTAGAAGCTTGGAAGGTAATTCTCACATATGTAATTTAGTTAAATTTTGCAATAGTCCAAACAGGCCGACTTGAGTTCGGTTGGCCAGATACACTTTTTTCTATTTCACAGGCATTAGAGGTGGCTGGGGTCTATGATCGGGAAAGTAATAGCAAATTTGAGCTTGCATTAGCAAGAAACTCATGGAGAGTTCGAGCATCTAAATTATTAAATAGCTCACAAAAACCATCAATCAACCAAATCCAAAGGCTATTAAAAGAGGTACTTGTTGATTGTATAGTTTATGATCTTATTCTTTAAGTAACTGTTTGGATATGAGTTTCATTTGCATTGTATGGAAAGCTGACTCTGTCATATGATAATATCTGCAGGGTCTGACTATAAACGTTCCTTTGGAAGATTATTTTTGGCATAGGCTCGAGACAATAAAAGAAAATGGTCTACAATGGGCAATGAAGGCCAAAAAGGTCCTTTTTTCCCACTTTGACCAAAATTTTTGACCCTCCCAAGTCAATTGACACCTTATTCCTACTACTGAACAGGTTTCAGCAGATTCTGGTGCACTTGAATTGCATAAAGTTTTTGAACTGATAGCGGAAGGAGAAAATTTGCCTGTGCACTTTGACAAGGAACTTAAGGTAACGAGCAAAGTAGATAAATAATATATATTTTATCTATAATTTTAATATTTTTTATTACTAATGTGTTATCTTTTGGTGATTGCAGTTATTACACGAACGCAGTATGCTTTACTGCATATGTAGGAAGCCATATGATCAGAGAGCAATGATCACGTGTGATAAGTGTGACGAATGGTATCACTTTGACTGTATCAGACTGTCTTACGCACCAAAGACACACTAGATGAGGAGGATAAATGCACTTCGTCATCAATTGCACTAGAAAGGCAAGTGCACTCTTTCTAAACATTACCCTTTTTAAATAAATAGTTATTACAAGCCTCCTAGAAGTTAAATTTACACGTGAGATGGTTTGACTATGACAGGTCAAATGGTGAATGTGAAGAGCCGCAAACACCATCTACGAGACCAATGGAGTTGAGACGGGAAGCAGAAAGATCAAATTCAAATGCAACCCAAAGGTAGCAGAAAACAACGATATTAGTACCAAGCGACGTAGTGGCATTGAACGCCTTTTATGGAGAAACCGAAAGCCTTTCAGAAGAGTAGCTAAAAAACGTGTAGAGCTCGAGGTCTTTTCTCCATTTTTTCATGTACAGTCATAATCTTGGGTTAAATGGGAATTTAGTCATTTGATTCATTAAATTTATTCTAGGTTTAACATCTTAACTTAGCTTTTGTAGGCATCACAAGACAGGACAGTATTTTTGTCGTCTCGTAGTCTTTAGTTTGCTTGTGATGAACCTCTTTTGTTTACCCACGAGTTTATTGAAACAACTGTTTATACTTATCTCTATATCGCATATATTTTTCATTTTTAATGAAATCACTTTTAATGCTAACATAATTGATGATGAATGATCTACCCATCAAATCTATTATTGCTAGTAGATCAACTAATGTGACAATAGAAGGACTAACGGATCTTAGTCTTTTACTAAATATATATGTTTTAACGTAAAACATGTGTAGCTATTTATAAAAAGATTTTTTTTTCTTATTATAAACTACTAAAATAAACTTTGTAAATTTTATTAATAAGAATTAATGCGACAAACTAGTTTTCTTTTGATGATGCGCAAACTAGTTTTCTGATGTAAACAAAAGTTTGATCCTTTTGAAGATACACAAACTAGTTTTCTTTTCTGGAAAGAAAGAAAACAATTCCGGATCATTTTTCTTGTTAGTGAAAAACTAATATTCGCTAATTTATACATATATGTAATGCTAAAATTGTCTCATGGTGGCAGTGTTACCGTGTTTTTATACATATATGTAATGCTATCTTGAACAAATCAAAGTGTGCCACGTGGTGGCAGTATTGAAGCATTTAGTTACCGTGTTTTTTTAAGGAGATGTGTTTTGCAATGATTTGTAACTAGAGGGGCTATAATAAAAATATAGAAACCCTAGCTTTGAAACACATTTGTATATTCTCTTTCTTCAACTTATTTGGTTTCTTAGATTCGGACATAAGCAATATATCCATCTAATCAGGAAACACATGACGGCACGTATACCCTAGAAGCTTGTACAATATCCAAAGGGTGTCACATTCTTATCGTTGACACCCCTTGTTAAGTCATTCTTATTCTTACCAGTTAAAATGAGCTAGATTATTGTTAATTTTAGCTATATCTCTTACTTAGTTTCTAGTTTACTTGTTTTTCCCCCTCCTCTTTGCTAGTTTGTTTATAGGGCTAAAGGCACATATAGTAGAAAAAAATACAATAAAATCAAGTTTAGTACATAGATTAGCAAAAAAAAAAAATTGTTCGATACATATAAAATGTGCGAGTAACAAGTATGATACATTAAGGTGCCATTAGCCCTTATTTATATCATTAATATACTATTTGAAGTTACGCTCATGAAACTAGGAAGCTTCTTGTAACCTGACTTGTCCATGGTGCTCTTTTGCATATAGGTTAGTAAGGTTAAATACACTGAACGCAACGAATATGGCTTATTAATACAAATAAGCGGTAAAAACGTTTATTTATATTTTACGATCTTATAATGTTTTGTTGATAACAAACGTAAAATCATGTTAACGAAACAAATAAAATACGTAAATGGTTTGAGCCAATAGTTTTCTAACACACTTACGCTTTCACATAAAACACTAAAACAAATATAAGTGACTTTATGATTTAGTATTACATATGTACAACAACTAGTGTTTACATATTTGGGTAAAATATACACATAACTAGTATGTAGTATATTGGGTAATATAAATGGGTAGAAACTTAAGTATCATAACCCATTGACCAAATACATTGAATGTAGTTGGGTACAACCCAAAGTCCATGACCCATATCCATGGAGCTTGACCCATAACCCATTGCATGACATCATGCTTATGACATATATGAATAATATCCATAACCCATGGTATTGACCCATACCCATTTGACTAGGTGCATTGCACTCATGAGATACATTGTATCTAATAAAAGACCCATGGATCAACCCATAACCCATGACCATTGACCCATAACCAAAATACCCATGGGTAATGAGGAGCGTCCCACGGATCCATAGCTTTAGGCTAGACGGATCCTTTGTGGGAGGGATCCGTGGGATCCGGGGAGCAGTAGGCATTTTCTCTCTATAAATAGTGAGCCATTTCTTCATTCTTTCTCACCCCTTTCTCACATACTTTCTCCTTGAGTTAAAAACTCTCTAACCCCAGATCCAAGTGATATATGTTTGTAGTTTTGTTTTTGTGTGATTCTCTAGGTTCCTCTTAAAGGCGAGATCACCACCCTTGAAGTCAAGCAAGCTCAAGTCCATGAGTTGCCATGCTTCCTCATCATCAAGACTACTGAAGTCCTCTTGTTGATGGTTCTTTTCTTTCTTCTAAGAAGTGTAGTGTTGAAGACATTAGTGAAAGATGTCTCAAGTGTCAAGACGAAGACATTAGTGAAAGGTGTCGATCGTCCGTATTTTAGGCATTAGTGAAGGGTGCCTAGAAGTCAAGTCACAAGACATTAGTGAAGGGTGTCTTGAAGATTTAGTCAAAGGCATTAGTGAAAGGTGCCTAAGATGTACATTCGATATGGTGTGTTTCGATGTACAAGATAGATTAGTATTGTGTCAAAGGATATTGTTATCCTTGTTGACATTATAAGGAGTAGATCTCCTTTGGGGTTAGTTAATTGGTGTAGTGTTGGGTAGTAGTTCCTCCATTGTAATGGAACTCGGTACTTAGCCTAGTACCGGATAAAGGGTAGGCGACGTTGTGGTAGGTGTGGTTCACCTTGGTGTGAAAGAACCCGGTGGTTAGCCTAGTACCGGAAAAAGAGTAGGCAACGTTGTGAAGGTTTCTCCACCATAAGGATTCAGTGTTGTGTAGTGATTACAAACTCTCGAGTAGGTGACTCGGGGAGTGGAGTAGGGAAAGGAAGGTGTCCTTGTTGCCGAACCACTAAAAATACTCGTGTTGTGGTTTTGTGCTTCTTACTCTTATCTTTTCATTACATATTTATACTTCTATATGTTTGTTTATCAACATCCAACACACATCCAAATAGATTGACATAAGTCGATCTAAATAGTTTAAAACGAGTTTTAATTGGCAAAACTATTCAACCCCCCCTTCTAGTTTTCCATAATTGGCATCAGAGCTTCGTTACCAAGTTTCTTGAAGTATATTGTACTTTAAAAACTTGATATGATCCATGGTTAATTGAAAACTACAAAGAAGGTTTTCATAAAAACAAACACCATGTCTTTTAAAACTCTTTGTTTGGATGTTGATTAGATAACAAAATTTTTCTTATTATTTTTCATTTAATTGCACTAATATTCTTTGTCATGTTGATTAGTCAAAGCTCATACCTACCAAGCCATAGGAATCGCTTGGTAACAAGAGTACCTTCCCTAAGAAGGTATCTTAAACACAAACGAGCTGGAATTGTCTACTGACATTTGTTGTGTCATTTGTAAAGACATTCCTAAGTGCATAAGAGGTATGACTTTCTACTTATCTCTAAATGACATTAGCTAATTAAGTATGCCTACATAGGTATTTATATGATTATATTTTGTGCATATACATGTATTACATGAAGCTTCATTAGGAAGCCTTTTCTCACATACGTGTTATTTTTTCGTCTAAAGTCATGGTATATAAAACTTGTGTTTTATTTCACTTAATCCAAAAATCACATCTTTCTAATAATAAAACAAAACACAAATCTCAAAAAATTCATCCTTCCCCATAAATAAACTATCCGTCGCCTACTTTATCAAATTCCCACTTTTTCAAATCTTCCATTTTCAAAAAATTACCTCTCATTCAAAACTTCATCTTCCTCTCATCTCATCTCATCTCAAACCAAAACCAAGAAGGTTCGTCATCAACATGGTTTACATTGCCCTCGTGCTCATCGCCTTAACACTCATCGCTCTTGTGTTCCCTATGATTAAGTTCACATATGAAGACATATACTTTGTGTTGTTAATCTACATTGGGGTTATATACCCAATCCTTTGTATCATTCTTAGCATTGAAATAAAATATTATTAATAGTCTAGTTTATCTAGGTTATTATTATCATAACGTGTTTGTCATTTCTTTTGATTTATATCTTTCGTATTCTTTCGTGATACATTAGAAACCATGAATGCATGCTAAAAGAAAATGTAGGGTAAAACACATATCTTGGTATAAAACTATTAAACTTATGTTTTTATCAAAAATCTGCTTCTGTTACTACAGATCTACAGATCCCGGCAAGCATACTAGCCAGATCCCTTATAGAAGGGAACCGTCCTTCTGGATAACAGATTTTTCCATGAAAAATAAAAACCACTTTCTTCCTAAAAGAAATATTCTACTAAAATGTCAAACATTAAGTTAGTTAAATGTCATTGTTAATAAACATCTTGTAAAAACGTTAGGTAATCATTGTTTTACCCGTAATACGTCACATCCTATTAACTTGTCTTTCCTATAGGTCTCGCTATGTCGCATGAATATGAGTTTGATTTTTCACTCACTAGCGTCTACACTTCTAACATCTCCCTTGAGCCCAACACACCTAGAAATCATGTCTGTGGGTTCAATAATCTCGAAAACCGTCACTTCCACGAAGGACGTATTGTAGACACCTCTCTACAATTCGAAGAAGGTATCAATACCTCCTTCCGAACCATAGGATTGGAATGTCTTCTAGAAATTAACGAGAAAATATGTCCAAGGTTTGTATTGGAATTCTTCCGTCAAGCCGAACTCGTTTGTAACGAGGATCGTTCTCTATCTCTTTGGTTTTGGATCAAAAACCAAAAGTTTGTTTTAACCCTTGGACAATTTGCTCAAATTCTCCGAATTCCAAATCATGGACAATGTGCCTTCACAGAAGATTGGTCTCTTGATTCTCTCTTCAACTTTCGTGAAGAAAATAGTCCATATTGTTCACACATACCTTCCCCGCAAGACTTGATTCGCACAATATGAAAACCTCGACCCTATTACTACGATCCAAACATTATCTGTATAAAGGATATCCGAGAAGAGTACAAGGCTCTCGCACTCATCCTACGGGAAAATGTTTGGAGTCTTAGGGGAAATCGAGAAATCCTTCCCGCTTGTTGTGCTCACATAATGTACTGTTTGCTAACACAACAACCATGCAATCTCGCCTACTTCTTCGCAAGGCGAATTGTAAATCTTCAAGGCTCCAAGAACAAACTCATCCCTTATGGAATGTTCTTGACGCGCCTTTATCATAACATCATGCACTTCCACCCTCAATTTCAAAGTCCATTGTACGTACTTGTGAACAAGATGATGGAACCTCTAAACATATCTCTCATGAAGACTTTCTTCATTCCTGAATCAACAAACACTCATCAACCATTTGATGACCCTTCTAGCGAAAATGCTCAAGGAACTTAGTAATCTTTCAAATAGGATCAATCCTTAGTATTCATGCTTTATCAATGTAATCCAATTTCTTTCATGAAATAAAACATTTTACATTTGATGTCTTAGTGTTAGAACCTCTTTAACTAACCTTGAAATATAATGCATTGTCAAAATCATTGCATACCTTTAGTAAAGGTTCTGCTTAGCAGATAGACGGATCCCAAAGGTTGTGCTAGACGGATCCCTACTCTTAGGGAACCGTGGGATCCGACAAACAGAAAATGCAATTGCAATCATTGTATTTCAAACATGTCCTTAGAACACCTCACACTAAACTAGACATAGTGCCTTAAGGCAAATTAAGTCCTTATCAAGTTAAGTAGATCTTTTCTACTCACACATAACTCACCTAGATCACACTCAAGATGCTTGTAGATCTATCGTTTCACTTAAACCCATTACTCTTCCGCTCTCAAGCTCAATCATCATTTCTCACATAATCCCTCACATCTAGCCTTGGAAATCTTTCAATTATGGCAAAATTGATCATAATCATCCTTACCTCAAAATTGATCAAATTCTAGTTTTTCCATCTTAAGCCTTTAGGATATTCTCCAAAACATTATCCTAAGCCACTATCTGATCTCTAGGATCATTTAGCTCTATTTGACACTCTTAAAATCTTTAGTGTCATCTTTGTTCATTCATTGGTACTCATGAAAGTTCTAATTTCTTCTATAAAAGGCAATCATTAGCTATTTCACTCATTACCCTCAAAGTACTTAAGCACCTCTTCATTTAAGACACTTAGATAAGCTGAAACACTCAAGAAGAAATAGGCATTAGACCTTACAAACATCATTACTATCTTTTCTTAGCTGCTGATAGACGGATCCCTAGGATTAGCGTAGGTGGATCCCTCGTTGGAGGGAACCGTGGGATCCGTATGACAGACTCATGCCAACTCTAGCTAAAACAATCATTTCAAGCTCATCTTTCTAACTTAAACACTCCATCTCATCTTAAATGAGTTCCTAGATCAATACAACTATGAAGTTGACTCTTGTGCATGTTAATCATCACATTCCAATGAATTTTAGTGGCTTAAGTCTTGAATGCACTTGCCAAATCCCTTGGTTTATAAACCACATTGTTAGGACTTCTAAAGTCATCATCCTCATCCTCATTTTCAGCACTAAGAAACCTTTACAAACCTCTTGAAATCATCTCATCATGAGAAAAACTCCAAGTAGCAACTTATCTACCAAAGAACCACCCAAGAAAATTGCTCGTGTTGGACACGAAATCTCTTCAACCAAATCATCTCCGGTCAAGTCCACAAATGCAAGGATTGCTCCTCCACCAATCAAACCAATCCCTAAAAGGATAGTACCCACAAAACTACCTATTGCAAACACCACCATACCTCCTAGGCCAAACAATCCCATCTCCACTAAACCATCACCATTGGTTCCTAGAGCTATCTCATTCACAACTCCACTATCATCACCACACCTCTACAATTTAGAGGATTTTCCTCCTAGGCCGTCTCATCCTCCTCCACCGGCAACATTCTCCTCACTAGGAGGAATAATGGTACAAAATCAAGGTGTTGAGTCAACACTAGCCCCGGCTTCCTTTTCGCCGTCACCATCATATAATCCCATTTGGATTATGAAAAATTATCAAGGTCAACCACCCGAACATATGGAAGTTGACACTTCTCTACCACCACCATCATTCTTGGTTGAGCCATCTTCAAATGTTCCTCCACCAATCCCTCCGTCGTTTGAGGCTCTCCAATCCGCTTCACTTGATCCTTCGCATCAAGCAATTTCATTTCTTCCACCACCACTACCTAGCCATGACAAAGATTGTTATCATTGTCAACACGTTGAAAGTTTGATACATGAAGTACGAGAAGATCAACGTTTCATGTTCTATCACCTCCTCGAACGTTTCGACGAGATTAAACCTAAACAAACTTGAGCTAGAGGATGTTTAGTGGTGTCCTAGTATCAAGCGTTACTTAGATAAGTCTAGTAATTCCAAGTTATGTATCGTTCATTTTCTTAGTTTTTGGAGTCATGTATATCATATCTCTAGTTTTATTAAATGAAAATACATGCTACTTGCTATATTTCTGAGTATATGATTATGTTGTATAATACATATCTCACTTTGATGTTAACATTATTTGTAATATCACCATTGCTGAAATCATTCATCAGCCAGACGGATCCCTTTAATTTGCCTAAACGGATCCCTTAAGGAAGGGAATCGTGGGATCCGTGAGACAGAAAACGAATTTTCTACTAACTTGAGTCATATTTGCAGGAAATTATGCATTATACTTGTTTTCTAACCTTTTTTTTGCAGTTATTCAACTTACACATTAAGACTTTGACACTCTAAAGCTAGGGGAGCTTTGTGTCAAAGCAATACATTGCAAAAATTACTTGCAATTTTAGGATTACATTTCATGACATCCCTTTGCAAAATTGCAATCATCAAGGGGGAGCACATTCGTCACATAAACAAAATCTTTTGTTAACTTAGTTGCAAATGAACTAGCTTAGAATTATCTTTTTTTTGACGCCCTCACATAGGGATGGACTCGTCAAGGGGGAGTTAAGACGAGATCCTTTCCCGTTACTTGCTCTATACTTTTTATTTCTTTTCTAATTTTGTACATGTTTTTCTTAAAGGGGAGAAGAAAGTAAAAACTACAAATTCAAACTTTTTACGAATTTTAGCTTTTCCTTACAATAATTTTATGTTTTGTCATCAACAAAAAGGGGGAGATTGTTAATACAAATAAGCCTTAAAAACGTTTATTTATATTTTACGATCTTCTAATATTTTGTCGATAACAAACCTAAAATCATGTTAACGAAACAAATAAACTACGTAAATGGTTTGAGCCAATAGTTTTCTAACACACTTACGCTTTCACATAAAACACTAAAACAAGTATAAGTGACTTTATGATTTAGTATTACATATGTACAACAACTAGTGTTTACATATTTGTGTAAAATATACACATAACTAGTATGTAGTATATCGGGTAATATAAACGGGTAGAAACTTAAGTATCATAACCCATTGACCAAATAAATTGAATGTAGTTGGGTACAACCCAAAGTCCATGACCCATATCCATGGAGATTGACCCATAACCCATTGCATGACATCATGCTTATGTCATATATGGATAATATCCATAACCCATGGTATTGACCCATACCCATTTGACTAGGTGCATTGCACTCATGAGATACATTGTATCTAATAAAAGACCCATGGATCAACCCATAACCCATGACCCATGACCCATAACCAAAATACCCATGGGTAAAGAGGAGCGGCCCACGGATCCCTAGCTTTACGCTAGACAGATCTGTTGTGGGAGGGATCCGTGGGATTCGGGGAACAGTAGGCATTTTCTCTCTATAAATAGTGAGCCATTTCTTCATTGTTTCTCACCCCTTTCTCACATACTTTTTCCTTGAGTTAAAAACTCTCTAACCCCAGATCCAAGTGATCTATGTTCGTAGTTTTGTTTTTGTGTGATTCTCTAGGTTCCTCTTAAAGGCGAGATCACCACCCTTGAAGTCAAGCAAGCTTAAGTCCATGAGTTGCCATGCTTCCTCATCATCAAGACTACTGAAGTCCTCTTGTTGATGGTTCTTTTCTTTCTTCTAAGAAGTGTAGTGTTGAAGACATTAGTGAAAGATGTCTTAAGTGTCAAGATGAAGACATTAATGAAAGGTGTCGATCGTCCATATTTTAGGCATTAGTGAAGGGTGCCTAGAAGTCAAGTCACAAGACATTAGTGAAGGGTGTCTTGAAGATTTAGTCAAAGGCATTAGTGAAAGGTGCCTAAGATGTACATTCGATATGGTGTGTTTCGATGTACAAGATAGATTAGTATTGTGTCAAAGGATATTGTTATCCTTGTTGACATTATAAGGAGTAGATCTCCTTTGGGGTTAGTTAATTGGTGTAGTGTTGGGTAGTAGTTCCTCCATTGTAATGGAACTCGGTACTTAGCCTAATACCGGATAAAGGGTAGGCGACGTTGTGGTCGGTGTGGTTCACCTTGGTGTGAAAGAACCCGGTGGTTAGCCTAGTACCGGAAAAAGAGTAGGCAACGTTGTGGAGGTTTCTCCACCATAAGGATTCGGTGTTGTGTAGTGATTAGAAACTCTCGAGTAGGTGACTCGGGGAGTGTAGTAGGGCAAGGAAGGTGTCCTTGTAGCCGAACCACTATAAATACTCGCGTTGTGGTTTTGTGCTTCTTAATCTTATCTTTTCATTACATATTTATACTTCTATATGTTTGTTTATCAACATCCAACACAGATCCAAATAGATTGACATAAGTCGATCTAAATGGTTTAAAAATAGTTTTAATTGGCAAAACTATTCAACCCCCCCTTCTAGTTTTCCACATGGCTGTATATTTGATGCTTATGACATATTCAGTTGGGAAAAGCATACTCTTGAATGTCGAGCTACTGACTTGATTACGGTATCTAATCACTGTTTCTATTAGTTAATCGAGTAATTTAATTTGTTTTAATTTTATTTTGTTAATCAAGTAGTAATTTCTTTATTGCAGTGTCCTTACGTCTGTGATAATTTTTACCGTATTATGTGGATCACTAAAGAAGGAAAAGTATGTTTCCTTCTTAATATTCCTTGAGTAGATCTAGTATTGAATTGATTCTGATAAGTGAATTAAATCTCTCAGGTTATGTTGCATAAGAGAAAGGATCCCTCTACATGCCAACAACGCTGCTTGAACCGTCAGCGTGAGGGTGATGTTACCCCTACTATTGGTTTCGTGGCTCGCGTAAATTATCCACACTATTACTCGGTTTTATTTTATACTTGCTATATGAGATTTGACTACTTGAAAATTGGGTTTTCATGGAATTAATAGAAGAATTGCTGCCATTTTTTTTACGTGATTAGATGCTTTATTTGTGTGTCTATGCAGAATCAAAAGAAACTTCAAGATGGGAAACAACTGGTTCTCAATGTTAAGTCAGCAATGGGAAAAGAGCATATATGTGGTATCACCGAGTTGTCACGATGATTAGTTAGGATTTTACTTTCTGCAATACTATGATTAGTCCATTGGATTTGGGTTACGAAGAGTGTAGTTTAAATTTCTCTATCTTTGCTTCTACAACTAAATGCAGCAACATCTTTATTTTATTTTGCGTTTTATTAAGATATTCCGTAATCAAAATCATGGCTGTTTAATTTTTCTTGCCTTAATTACTGTATTATTTCAGTCGTTATTTCAGTCTTTGTTTAAGGTAATACTAGTTATAAATGTTGCGTAAGAGCATTATTAGGTATAGATAATTTGTGTTGCATAATACATGTGCCTGTTCTTCGTCAATTTGTGAAAACAAACAATTTCCTGCAAATGCAACCATATTAGTTTATCTGGTGATCCTTGATTGATTGTAAGTGGGAACATAATAGGCAGGTTAACAGGTGTAACCATTTTGAGTGTAAACACTCTTTTGTTTAGTTCTTTGAATTGTACAGATAATATAGTCGATATGATTTAAAAGGTTCAAAACATCTAAACAACATTTTAACAAGTATCTACTCGTTTCAGTTGCTGCCTAGCTGGATACCGTCTTGAGCTAATGTTTTAGATTTGACTTCTTTGACCCAATAGAGATCCGAAAAACGGATGAGATGAGACTCTGCAAAAACGTGTTCTAAGTCATCTTTCTAAGGATTGGTGTCGTTGGACTTGTCTGAATGGTCTCAAGTATGGTTAAGCTGAAATATGCACATGTGTTCTGCAAATGATCTTTGTTTATCCAAATGGCCACAAGGCTATGAACTAGTAAACCAACGGTCCAATGAAGTTAAAAATTGAGATGGGAGCCTAATTATCCGCTACGTATGGTCTAATTATTTTAGCTTACAAAAAACATGAAGTACCGTCTGTAACAGTTGACCTGTTCCATTTGTAACCAAAATATTTGTTACCAATTTTTTTTCTCCTTTGAACAAATCTCATTTAACAAAACGAAGGGGAGCACATACCTAAGAACAAACAATAAACAATATCAGAAAAATACTACACCCGGACCTAAATTATTAAGATAAAATATCCATACCCAACCAAATGATAAAAGCAAATAATTACTAAAATGAGCTAGATCCATCTTGATGCCTTTCTGAACGCAACTGAAAACACAGACATCAAAATAGAGATGGTAACCGAACTGTTGCACTAAACCTGGGACTGATCCTCTTCGATACAAACTGAATTCTGCCAGGTAAAAGAATAGTGATGTTTCATCGAAGAGATGAGCCATCTTTCATGAACGTAATTGCAGTGGCACTGTCAAATATCAAGTTATGTTCCTTGCCCATTGTCCCTCCACATCATTAGCTCCTAATTCCTATACCCAGCTATCTCATATCAACATAGTTCATCCTTAAAGGAACTGCCAACAACAAAAGAAAACCGTGTTTATGTGTTGGATACGGTGACGTTGCTGATGAAAAATGTGCATTATTTACTTACAAATAATACCCCATTTTACTAAAAAGTTCACACTTAAACTCTCTCAACTATCTTCAATTTCACACACATCCTTAACTTTTTTTCACACAAACACTATGGCTAACGAATCAAACGAGGTGCTAAAAAGCTATCATTAAGCGACTCATGTTGGCAAACAATTTATTGGGTGAGATGACCCGTTATCTCAACCAGTTTCGTGACTGCACTGCGGAAGAAATGAGGGTGCATTCGCTGCCTCTCGACCAACCACTCAATAGTTACGGTATGCTAATGAGCTAAATCTCTTTAGATTTTACTAAATTACCACATCTATTGTGTGATTGTCCTTAGGTGATTATAGTTTTGATAGCGGGTTCATCCTTATCTACGTTGTTTTTATTTTATGGTAGTTGTTGTCGGTTGAAACTAATCTAGAAGGATCGTTTTTTGTTGTTAGAAAGTATGTTATTAGGGTCCTTGTAGGCTAAGGGTCGATATTCGTATGACGTGCCACCGAGAGTCATGTATTCTTATCAACTTGATTGCGTTAATCCAAAGTGTACATTAATATATAATGATTATGATTCAAGTCAGGAGACGTAAAATATTAAACCAAATGACTCATTAGTTGATCGGTCCAAATTAACGACAAATTTATAAGTGCAAAAGGGGCAATGACATTGAAGTGTAATTTCTTTTTTCTAGGAAAGTTTAAAATATTGTGTACATACTGAAATTTAGCAAAATAGTGCAAGTAGCTATCAGAAATGATGATTTTGTATTAACCTAAGAACATAAAAGCTGCACTCGTTTTTAATAAAGAGATTGACCAAATTGAATGAAGATATCAAAATCTTATCTTTTATTGTCCTTGTTAAGAGGCTCTCATTTACCCTCCTAGGAACTCATTCGTTAACAGGATAGCTAGCTTCACACCAATAAAGAGAGTCATCTTAAAAAAGAACATATATGTTGCAACAAATGATTTGTAAAAAGATATACAATAAACATACTTTATATCAAAACCAGAATTTTGATCATCTTAAAGTAGAGAAACGGACCAAAACTCCTTTTTTATAAGGCATGCCCTTGGCTTCATTTAAATGCTTACAACTTACAACTCTCCACTAGAATTTTCTATATAATTGTCTTATTAATTAGACTTCAACTCAACATCATCTTCTTCTTTTGCTTTGTTTTTGTTGACACTATTATCATTCGGAAGAAGGTGCAGCAGTGACAAAGGTAACAATGAGCTGAGGTTGTATAAGAAGGGCTAAACTATCAAACCGCCGGGTTTTATGTAAAAAAAATCACAATATTACCTAAACATTTATAAAACCTAGGGCGAAAGGGGTCCCTCATAGGTTCTAGCTTTTTGCTCATGATCCAATTGTAATAGAGCCTAGACATTATATTCATGGGTGCCTTATAGTCAATGTAGGTATGATCCCTATATAAGTATCCAATCATACACGGTATCTTGATGTTTTTAGGGTTACCCCTTCTTATACGAGGCTCGAAAGGTGGTCTCGGGAAGTTAACCACGTTATAGTGATAGGCGGTTTCCTTCCCTTTAGGGTATGAATCGAAATACTCCCTAAGTTCTTCCTCCTCCTTACTATCCTCCTTAATTTCTAACACCTTATAATCTCCATCTTCTAGGTCATCATCCGAATCACTTGAGGTCGAATCACTATCTAAAGGGTTAGTAGATTCCTTAAGGGCTTCCTCAAGCGTATTTTCAATTATCCTATTTAGTTTCCTAAGCTCTCCAATTTCACTAACAATACGAGCTCGAAGTTGGTTGGCAAAGGCTGGATCAAGCGGTGGGTATTTATTTGGTGGTGGGTTGTTGAGTGGTGGTTGGTTATCATCTTCCATGATGAAAAGTGATGGGGTTACGAACAAAGGTCACGAAGAAGGGGGATAGACTACGAGGAAGCTAAAAATGGGAAAAAAGGTTACTTGATAGGAATCAAGCAAGGAAACCTAAACGAGGTAGACTCCTAACTAGCTATTCTATTCCCCGGCACAAAACTTGATAACGCAACGGCGTCGTTCGGTCAAAGGAACTTCTTTTTCGTCGAGCAAGTTTTTCAACACCCTAGGCAGTGAACCTAATCTTTGTAGTGTAGTATTAGGGTAAGCCACGGGAATTGATATCGTTCTCTAGAGGAATAGGAATGCTAGTGAGAAGTTAAAACGCTAAGGTTGGGGTTGAGGAAGATTATTTTTTATCTTTTTATGTTTTTTAGGAAATGGAAAGGTACAAATCTCGGGGTTTGGATTTGGGGTTGGTATTTCTACCGATTACTCTACTCGTCTAATTATCTAATCTAAGGTGTATGTAGTCTATGTCTAATTATTGTGTGCTCGTATGATGATTCAAAGATGTGTTTACTTAGGTTTTATTACTCCTTAATTATCTCCTATTGATGGTTGAATTGTCACGTCCTTATTCTTAACCGTGTTGTGTGTCTAAGGTCGTAGGGTATGCGTTTATCCCTAACTCTTTGAAACTACCAAATTAATGACTACAAAATCTCTAGGATTTATAAACTTAACTCTAAGGTACTCTTCGGATGGTTTAGCCTACAATGACTCTAGGAACTATAAGCTAAGGTTCACAAAGATTAATCAAGCATTAACTACACAACGGATGACTTATCGCAATACTAGATCATTAACAATTAAGATAAGAGACAACCAATCAATATTCAATAATCAAGTTTCATATCTCCTAAGCAAATACATAAGTAAATTAGCCGGACATGGAGAACATGCAAGCATACACACAATTAATTGAAGACATAATTGAATTATTGAAGTGAAACACTTATCTTGATGTAAGATAGGGTATGGAACCCTAAAATACAGTACAAGATAGCCTTGGTTCGTTTAGGTTTTTACTCCAAAAGACTACACACTGAAAACTAAAAAATTCGGATTCTATATATAAGATAACACATGCGACGGCGTCACCCTTTGATTTGTGACGCCATCGGGCCGCCGTCATTAGGGTTTCATCTTGGCCACGTTAGTCTTGTGACGACGTCACCTTATGCTTGTGACGCCGTCCCCTTTAGTCTCTGACGTCGTCTGGATCAAATCTAGGCCGTCTGAGTTACGACGACCTACTCTTTTAAAGCCTGACACCGTCACTTGTAAATGAGCAATTTGGCTACTGAGCCGTCATAAAATTTGTTGATAACACTACACGCGTCGTTCGGGGTCAAAGGAACTTCCTTTTCGTCGATCAAGTTTTATAACACCCTAGGCAGTGAACCTAATCACTGTGGTGTAGTATTAGGGTAAGCCACGGGTATTGATATCGTTCTCTAGGGGAATAATGTCGTTAGGCTGAAGTGTATGTCGATTTAAGTCTAAAGGTGAGGGATGATTATTTTTGTATTTTTATATTTTATGAATCTCGTTGGAAGGGTGTGGAATTAGTTGCTAGTCAACTAACCCAAAAGATACTAACTAAATTATGGGTCTACCAATAACGTGAAGCGTATCTACTTATGATGTATTACTCCTTGCTAGCTATCCAATTCTACCTACTGAATTGTCACGTCCTATTGATGGTTGAATTGTCACGTCCTTATTCTTAACGTGTTGTGTTTTCTAAGGTCGTAGGGTATGCGTTTCTCCCTAACTCCTTGAAGTTACCTAAGGTTAATGACTATGAAATCTCTAGGATTCATAAACGTAACACTAAGGTGATCTTTGGATATTTAGCCTACAATTCCACTAGTAACTACAAGCTAAGATTCAACAAATATTAATCAATCATTAATAACAATGACCTATCACAATATTAGGTCAATCACAATTAAGATAAGAGACAACCAATCAAACAAGAGACAGTAGGATGCAAGAATTATAAAATAAACCAATTAGACTCATTGAAACTGTTACACCCTAATGATGAAGATAGACACAAGCATCACTAAGAAATCAATAAGATCTAATTAATTATATACAAGTTTCATACAATCATAAGCAAATACTAGGTGAATTAGCCAAGCATAATTAATGAAGAGCAAGCAACAATTATGATAATTGAAGACATACCATGGGATTAGATTAACAAACAAACCATTAGACGATGTTTCTAGAGTTTTTGAAACTCTTTAAGTTGCTGTAAAAACACCTACCTAAACCTCAGAATTGGACTTAGGGTTTAGGGCTTACAAAAAGTGAAGTTATAATGTTATATTTATAGGCAGATTTTCTGTCGGCAAAGAGTGACGGCGTCACAACTATAGATTGACAGCGTTACGACCATTTTTTCACCAAACTTTAGATTTTATCGTTCCGATCGCGTGGGCTTTTGAATCACTTAAATCCGAGTTCGTATGCAAAAGTTATGGCCAAAACAATATCAGCTACTTTGCGCGCATGTTGCAGCTTGTGACCGCCACCTTATGCCCGACACGCCGCCTATGACGCTGTCTGGATCAAATCTAGGCCATCTGAGCTGCGACACCCTACTGTTTTAAAACCTGAAGCTGTTAGGATTTAGTAAATCCAGTACTTAAAGTGTCGGTCACCTCAACAATGTATGCTCGTTAGAAAGCTCGTAGTCGTAGTAAGTCCATGATAGTATTTAGTTTACTTTGTAACACCATGGAGGACGGACGGGTCTTTACCCACTTTATGCCTGATCCATAGCCTTAAAGAGGCGTCTCATGTTTGTACCCTATAAATACCCTTTGCCCTCCAAGGCAAAGGGTTGAGCTCATAATACATTTTTCTTTGTCTCTTTAAAGTTCCCATCCTCTCCCACTTTCTCTCTCTAAACCTTATCTCTTTACTCCTATCTTGTGATAAACAAAGATCCTACAAATGGTATCAAGAGCCATGGTTTGATCATCCATCTCTCATGTTCTTGGTTTGATAGTTATTCTTGGGTTAAGGTTTGGTTTATACGCGTAAAGTGGTAGTCTCGTATACGGTATTTTTGAATCCTTAAAGCTTTAAAATTTACACTTTTTAATCCAAGATTCTTGTGGGTTAAGGTTTATTGAGTGCTTAAATTTCAGTTTCTTGCAAAAAGGTTCAAACTTTACAAGTTTTTCTTGGTTTTTAAGAGTGTTTGGATACGTAAGGACTTACGCGTAGAGAGAGATTCGTGGTTTTGATCCTCGCTTTGTTGTTTTGATGTTTTAAGGTTGTATCATCATTATAATCGGTTTACTAAACGGTTTTGATCATAAAACGTGTTTGGCAAATTTGTACTTCCTACGCATATGAAAACCCTAGTTCTACGCGAAGTCAACTTACGTAAAGTGTTTTAGATCTTCATTTCGTGGTTACTCAGTTCTTCTTGCTTGGATAAGCGATAAACACTTCGACTTTGGATATCTCGCGTAATCTGTGAAGTGTAAGAGATTTTTGTGGGTAAAACCCTAATTTTACGCATAAGCATAAAACTTACGCCTAAAAAATTCTTACGCATAAGCCTTTTCTTACGCATAAGCTTGTCTTACGCCTAAGGGAAACTTACGCATAAGGTTATTACGTCTAAGCTTTGGTTTACGCATAAACTTATGCCTTTTATCCTTATACTCTACGCGTAAGCTTTAGACTACACGTAAACTCTGTCTACGCTTAAGCTTGTGTCTACGCGTAAGTTTGTTGCTTCGCCTAAGCTGCTGCCTACGTGTAAGCCTTTCATCTACGCATAAGTGTATAAGTTTTACGGTTTGTCTTTTGATTTTGTAAAATCCTGTGAAAGAATCTATTTCCCGGTTAAATAAAAGACTTGTAAAATCCCGTAAAATTTAAACATGTCTTCCGTTGTTGATGATGTGCAAGCCGCAGGATCTATATCGCCTCCCATGCTTGATAGAACCGACTATGAGTCTTGGTCACAAAGAATCGTACATCGCTTAGGAAAGGAGAATGAAATTAACATCCTTAAGTCAATTGATGAAGGACCTTATCGGGTTGAGACCACAAGAGACATAATTATTGATATTGCAGCGATGGTACAATGATTTTTGGATTAGAGCACAAGACATATGATGAGTGAGTGATAAGGAGAAAAGAGATTTGATGTTGATGTCAGGGCTTCAAACATCATACTCGTGGTCTTCCAAAAGATATCTACAAGCTTATCAATCACAACACGAAGCCAAGGCGTTTGGGATAATGTCAAGATGCTACTCGGGTTCGAATTGACCATCAAGACAGAGAATCCAAACTGTATGATGAATTCGAGTACTTTAAGATGAAACCTGAAGAAAGTGTCTATGAATATTACGTGAGATTCCACAAGCTGGTGAATGATATGAGGAATATCAAGATGACTATGCCAAACATTCAAATTAACTCAAATTCGTAAACAACATGAACCTAATGGCACAAGTTTGTCACTTCGCGAAGCTTACAAAGGACTAAAGAACACCAACTATGAGCAATTGTATGCCTTTCTTCTCGAATGAGAAACATGCTATGTTGAAAAAGGATTCTTGAACATTCAAATCTTAACCGGGAGAAACAAGCTCATCGAATGATACAACTGCATTCTTCACCAAAGCATCACAAGTCACACCCACTGGAAATGATAATCACAAGCCCGTTCCTGATTCGGGATATAAGCAACCTGATGGCAATGCAGTCATGGAACACTTTATCAATAAATTAGCTCTTATGGTTAAATAAAACTTAACCTTCTCTCCACATACCAACAGACTTCACACTAACAATAAAATCAGGACTGCATCCAATCTACACAACCATGCTTTGGTCAGAGATGGAAAGGTTACAATACAACAGCCAAGAAAGGCAAGACGAACAAGGAAGGTGGAGCTGGCAGAGGCTATGCTCAAATCGGAATAGGGAAGGAATGGAAACCGTGGTCAAGCAAAGCAAATCAAATGTTACAACTGTGGAGGTGAGGGACATATTGCAAGGAACCGCATTACCAAAACGAATGCCGAAGTATTTTAAGGATAAGATGTTGCTTGTGCAAGCTCAGGATAATGGTGCATCCTTGGATGAAGAGAGTTGTTGTTCTTGGTCGGAAGGAAATGCTAAGACATATGATGCGATGTGGATGAGCAACCAATTCAGGAGATAGGCCATAATCATCAGAATGCCTTTCAAGTAGTTGATTGTGATGCATACGACTCTGATGTTGATGAAGAACCTACTGCACACACCATTTTCATGGCTAGCATTTCTCCAATGGTCTCTCCTATAGTCTCTTCATCATCACAAGCTGGTCCATCCAAAGACAAAATCATTTCTGAGGTACTAAAACTATACGATGATGCTGATGTGCAAAAGATGCATGACAAAGTACAATCAACTGAAACTATTGAGTCAGATATTGAAAATATGGGTAATATCAACATTGTCCTATATGATCAATATGTGAAACAAAGTGAAAGTGAGATTGTATCAAGTGATGCATCTTCTACAGTCAATGATGACTATGTCTTTGATGAATACATTGCATGTGCCCCTAATGATTCTGTTATTTCTGAACTTAATGCCTATAAAGAACGAGTGGCCATTTATGAACAACGTGCTAAGTCCGAGCTAACCAACCGTGAGCAGGAAATGGAAGACCAAATGCGTACAACTATTAGAAAAAGTAATTTTAGAGAAGAAGTATTAAAACAAGGGTTAAACTCCTTACAAGAAAACTTTCTAAATCTGCTAAGCAAAAACAAGAACTTCAAGAAAATGTGAAAATGCTTAAGCAAGAATTCAATGCTAAGGAATCAAAACTTTTGAATGATTTTTCCAATCTAAAAACTTTGAAAAACAAACTTGAGAATAAGTTGTACGTACAAGGGAATACCATTCAAACTGCTCACATGATCACTAAGCATAGAGTTTTAAGCGATAAGCATAGCGTTCCCCTTGTTGAGGAACCAAGTCCAGAGGTTATTAAAAAGGCTAGAGCTGCTCATAAGGTACTTTATGATGGTAATGAAATCCTTAAACCTAGGCAGAAACCTAGTTGCGTTGAGTGCACTGAGGAAGATAAGAAATCAGATGAAGTCACTAGGGAGAAAATGAACAAGAAGCTAGAAAATCCTGAGTGTAAAAAGAATAACATAATGATCAAACCTCATGATTACACTAAGGAAAATTGGATCACCTTAAATAAGTTTAAGCCTCAGACACTTCTAACTCCCGAACAAGTGTTCTGGAAAATGGATTTAGATAAGCAAAAAGCAGAGAATCTTGTTGTTACTAACCCTCCCCTTAGGAAATTGCCAAAAGCAACTGTGTATCCTCCTAATACACCAATGAACCTAGTTCCTAGATCTATTGCCACTAATAGCAGGACCTTAATCAGCCTATATGTTGTTTATCAGCTGTTTGTTGATTTTGAGAAAACGTGTAAGAAGAGAATCACACCTACAGGGATAACTGAGGGGGAAAGGGGCTTTGAGCAAACCAAAGAATGTTATTTAACCGAGGTCATGCCTTTCTTCAAACAATTAAAAGGTCAATTTGAGAGTCTTAAAATTGGAATTAATTCTAATATTAAAGAAATGGAAAAGGAATTTGATGCGATGATTGTTGAGGTTAGTGACTATAAGCGAGAACTAAATATAATGAGATTGAGAGGAAGAACTTGCATACCTTGAATGAGAATCTTATTTCTGAATGTATTGCTCAAGATGTTTACATCTGCTACAAATTGTTCCATTTGTGCTTCTAATTTCATGAATTATCTGTTGCTCAAAGTCTCCCATGATCGTGTCATGAGCTTGAAAAACTAACTCTAAACTGCATAATAAGGTTGAACAGATGATCATGATAACCTGGTGAAACAGTTTACTAAATTGGAAGTTGAGCATCTTGCTTTGCAATTAAAATATCAACATCTCAAAGAAAATGTTAAAACCTCAAATATCAAGACATCCTTGGATGTTCTCGAATTTGATGCGTTTTGAAATTAGAACGTGATGAACATATTCGAGCTCACTGTAACACGATCAGAAAGTTGAAAGCCCAAATTTCTCAATTAAAGGGTGAAATGAACAATGTGATTGGCTCCCGAATGCCTCCTCCTTTAGATTCTCGGAACTCTCAAAACTTTCATCTTCAAAACTTGGTTAATGCTTTACAAAAGGAAAATGAGAGTTTTCTAGAAGAAAATGAAAAGGTTAAATGTCATTTCAATGAGTTATTTGAGTCAATAAAAGTCACTGAAATAAAAAATAATGAAAAAATAACCTCGTTGCAAAAGGAAGTTGAGAATCTGAAGAGTCAGGTAAAAGGGAAAATGCCAATGACAAATGGGGAGAATGGTGCTTCAAAGGTGCATGTCTGTAATAAATATGCTTTGACAGTGAAATATGTTCCTCCTCATCTTAGGAATAACAAACTTGCTATTCAAACATATTTCTCATACCTTAAAGACAGCCTAGAATGTCTCCGTGAGATTGTAGAAGAGGATAAGTTAGAGAAACCACTTGATAATGCAATTGGCCATGCATGCTTATATGTCAAACGATCTCAAGAACTTCTAGAATGCTTAATTACAATATGCCCTAAAACCTTAGGTGAGCAAGTCAATCCCTTGATACATTGTTATATGCCTAGTGCCAAGCATACAACTCATTCAATGCCTAATGTCATGAATGCGAACTCTAGTATGCCTAATATGCCTTCAAGTAGTTCAGATCCCAGCACATCTAAACAGGAAATGCAAAAATTAGTAAAACCAACTAATGTTCCCATTCCCTCTACAGGAGTAATTAGTGACATTAAAGCAAGCAGGTCAAAGTCTCTACAAGGAATGATAGGACCTCGCAAGCTAAGAATGTGCATTGGAAAAGAGTAGAAGATAACCCTAGGAACACTATGTTTGAGTTGAATAAAATGAATCGTTGATTCTAGTATTAGCTATGCTGCATCTGTAATTAATTCAATTCTGCTACTATATGCAAACCATGTAATGATTTCTTGATTCTGCTATAATCATGAATGTGGTGCGAATGTTTTGTCTAATGCTGTCAAATGCCCTGTTAAAATTGTTAATGCTAAAAATCATACTAAAAGGAAAAGATGTAAGAAAGTTAGAAAACAGTGGAAACCCACAGGAAGAACATTTAGTAAGATAGGTTATCAATGGATACCTGTTGGCCATAAGATTAATCTCGGCCCGCCCTCAACTGATAAGACAATGCCCTCTAGAAAATGGATGCCTACCGGTAGAACTATTTCCCAAGAAGTGAACATACTTTGAATAGGACAAATACGACACCAAAGACGTGATCTATTCCTAATGATTCTATTTCTTATATTTCTGATATGGGTGTCCATATCACTGTTACTAACAAAATGGAACCCATTCTTGCATGGGGATCCCAATTATCCAGTTATCCATTCTTGTCTGTGTTCAACTGCAGATCGTTCAAATAGTTTTGGGTACTGGACTCAGCCGTTCCAAGTTATATGACTGAGACCGTCGCGCCTCATGAACTTCGTGAGTAAATTCATCGACAGCTTAGATTCGAAACCGACCATTTTGGAGCAATTATGGGTTATGGAGATTATGTGGTTGGAGATAGTGTAATTTCTCGGGTATACTATGTGGAAGGTCTTGGTCATAACTTGTTCTCTGTTGGTCAATTCTATGATTCCGATCTTGAAGTGGCTTTTAGAAAACATACTTGTTTTGTTAGAGAACTTGATGGTGTGGAATTGTAAGAGGAACCTCGTGGTTCAAACCTATACACCCGCCTACCCCAAGACATGATGAAGTCCTTCCAATCGCTTGTTGTCAAAGGCTTCAAAAACAAAGTCTTGGTTATGGCATCGTCGTCTCAATCACTTGAACTTCGGCACCATAAACAACCTCTCCAGTTTCAATATCATTAAGTCAGTTGTTGAGCCTCGGCCTGGATCACCGTCTTCATCCAAGCAAATCATCAATCATCGAATGTACATCATGGAATTGTTCGCACCAATGATGAAGTTAACCCTTTTGCTACTCCCGAAGATGCTCCATTTGAAAACATATTTGCCCCTGAACCAACACCTGAACCACCTTAGAAAATGGACACATGACCATCCATTGGATAACATCATTGGGAATCCTTCTCGTTCGTGATCAACCTCAAAAACAATTAGCTTTAAATTTCCGATGCCCTGGCTTAAAGTTTCTTCACCAAGACTTCCAAGATCGAACCAAAAGATGTTAAAACCTGCCAATGTCTCGAGGAGACGTACCGGTTTAATGCAATGCAAGAAGAAATTCATGAGTTCGATCGTTTAGATGTATGGGAATTAATACCAGCCCAGATTGTGAATAGATTGCTCTTGGATCTTCAAAGAAGCTTGATGAGCATGGTGATGTTCAAAAATAAGGCACGTTAGTTGCTAAAGGTTATCGCCAAGAAGAAGGTACGAATTTGAGGAATCTTTTTCTCCGCTTGCACACATCGAAGCAATCCTAATCTTCGGCTAATGCTTAAAGTAAGAATATGATTGTTCATCATGGATGTAAAGACGGCTTTTCAACGGAGATCTTAAAGAAGTCGATACGCCGACCAACCGTAAGGTTTGTGAATCCAGAGCATCCTACTCATGTCTATCGCTTGAAAAGGCCCTTTACGGTTTGAAGCAAGCTCCAAGGGCATGGTATGATACGCTATCAAAGTTTCTTCTATCCATCGGATTCAGCAAAGGAGCAGTTGATCCAACATTGTTCACCGAAAGTCGCAAACATTTAATTCACGTTCAAATTTACGTTGATGATATTATTTTTGCCTCGACTGACCCTAATGAATGTGATCATTTTTCTATGGAGATGGGCTCCAAATTTCAAATGTCAATGATGGGACAAATGTCATTTTATTTGGGATTACAAATTTCACAAAGTCCCGGAGGCATTTTTATAAATCAATCTAAATACGCTAATGAAATCTTAAAGAAATTTGGATTTACCTCTAGTGACCCCTGTTGACACTCCATGGTGGAGCGATAAAACTGGATGAGGACTACTCAGGGATCATGGTTGATTAAACGAAATATCGTAGTATGATTGGATCCTGACATGTACCCACAGCCAGACCGACATTTTGTTCGCTGTTAGCATGTGTGCTAGATATCAGGCTAAGCCTACCAAAAAGCACCTTGAAGCGGTTAAACGAGTCTTTCGGTATCTCCAAGGAACCATTATTATGGGACTTTGGTATCCGAAGGACTCTCAGATGTCTCTAACAAAATGCTCATGCTGATCATGCAGATGTCAAGACACTCGCCGGTACTTCAGTGTGGTGCTCAATTTTTAGGTGACAAGCTCGTAGTGATCTTCAAAGAAACAAATGAGCACTTCCATATCCTCTACAGAGGTTGAATACATAGCCATGTCATCTTGTTGTGCTCAAATCTTATGGATGAGATCCCAATTATCTGACTATGGCTTTGTATTCAACAAAGTTCCTATGTATTGTGATAACAAAAGTGCCATTGCTCTCTGCAGCAACAATGTTCAACATTCTAGAGCAAAGCACATCGACATTTGACATCATTTCATCAGGGAACAAGTTGAAAATGGTGTGGTTGAACTATACTTCGTAAGGACTGAATATCAACTAGCAGACATCTTCACCAAAGCTCTTTCTAGAGAACGCTTTGAGTTTATTCTTCCACGACTAGGCTTAAAGAGCCTTCAACCAGAAACACTCAAACGTCTTCAGGAAGACGTCGACGAGTAAAGGTGTTCGACTATATCTTTTATTTGTATATATCTTTTCAAAAACCAAATACAAAAATATAAAACCATCAAAACAAAAATAGAAAAATATAAAACTTTTCAAAATCCATAAAAATCAGAAAATCTTGAAAATTTTCAAAAATATTATTTATTTATCATGTTTTTCTTGTCGGTTCGATAACATCTACGGACTTTGAGGTGTCACTCAAAGAATGGCACCTGCTCTAGATGAAGAAATTAAAAAAAAAAAAAAAGAACGAGATGGAGAAAAATGATGGTTTATTGTCATTTCAGGCAGTAACCCGCTTTTCAAAGAAAGAACAGAGCCATGCTTTATCTTGGTTTTCAAATTTCTTACTCTGATTCTTTAAACTAATCCTTACTATCCAATGAAAACTAGTTGTTTTGAAAAATAACTCGGACTCTATTTTTGATAATCATCTGGACTTAAAAGTTTGTCAAAATATCTATATCTCAATCAACAACTTATGTCATTGATTGAGGAGGAGAATGATTTCAATTAAATCAAAAATTTATTTGTCATACAATTGTTCTCAAAATATAATCATGCATGTTTATTCAATGAAGTTTAAAGTCATAAAATTCGATCCTTATCAGATAAAACGCTTTCATAATCAAGTCACAATTCTCCTTAAAAGCTTTCAAAATCAATTTAAATCTACAGAGATCACAAATATCAAATGATTTGATAATTGTGAACGGGGGAGAATTTGTGATTTAAATTGGATTTAATCTGATAATCCGGCAAATGGTTTTATAAGGATGTACAAGCTCTCCTTCCCACATGTGCCAAACGATTTTAAATTTTCCATGCACATGTTGAGGGGGAGCATCTATCTTAAACCACAAAGATCTGAAACGTGATCAATTTATTTCAATGTGCAGGTTCCCTCTTGTATGTGCAAAACTTTTTCAAACCTCAAGGCACATATTGAGGGGGAGCAAGTTTATGAAAACCTCATCCTTCCCTTATATGCTTTATCTACCTGTTTTGATCAAGGAAGTATTGTTGATATCTTTTAGAAAATGGAAATCAAAGAAGTTAATTCTTCCTCTTGCCTCCGTGTGCTAAAACAATTTCAAATATTTGAAGCACATGTTGAGGGGGAGCTCTTGTTCTAAAAATATCAAAAACAATTCAGGTACAAAATGCTTTGATAATATATCACAAGTATCTGGATTGATTTTCAAATGGTTTTCAATTGGTTCCAATGGCAGATGAACAATACCAAATAGACCGACCAACTTTACTTTATGTATGGTGATATAAGGATGATAAGGTTAGGTATTTGTTCTCATGATCCGTCAGAACCGGAGGGATCTACCCAGGGACAATCCACTAGATAGTGTAGAAGTCCTTAGGTATATTGAAAAAAAAAGGAAGAAAAATGAGATATGGGAAGACTGCGGACTGAGTCTGAGCTAGTACTTGAATAAACCCAACAAGGTTCTAGCTATGAAGTCTCGGTAGTTAAGGCAATGAAGAATGAAAAGAATTGAATGAGAAAAGGGTGAAAACAAATAGCCCTCCAATTATTCAACCTTAGGGCAAATACCGGGTTCAATTCATATGCTACTGGTGGTTACCAAGGTAACATCGGTATTGAAGACAAGACGTCATGGACCCAATGACGCACTGCACTTCAACTTCCCAAACCACTCAAGTTCTTCTTAAAAGGTCTTGTTTCATTCTCATGGGGAACCAACATAATCTATCGACTTTCTCTTAGAGATTGTTGATATTGAAGAAGGAGACCCTCTCCCGAGTCTCCGGCACAGGATCCAAATATGCACAAATTGAGTCTAGAGCCATGAGATCATCAATAAATCTCCTTAGGACACTTTCAATGAAGACTCTCTATTTCACACAATGTGGAAAGAGAGATAATATCTTGAGTCCTACGCATTATCCTTGTGGTATTGCAACATCCGAAAGTGATATGCATACATGTTCACAATGAAGATGGAAAGCCTTATGGAGCCAACATCAAACAAGCTCCTGGTAGGTGGCATGTGAGATCTATTCTATAGATCAACCATGTGACAACTGAACAGAAACAATGGGGCGATTCAATCTTTTGAATCAATCCTGGTTCAGGTTATGGATTGACGGATACCTTTGAAAACCGATCTTTGTGCTTAAAAACTCTTTTCTTTAGCACTTCAACCGCGTACAAATATTTCAATTCAAAAGGTGTTTATGATTGATAATTGATTTTCATTAAAACCGTCGCTGTGTTGCAAAAACAATTTTCTATTGAGCGATACACGATTGTTTTTCAAATCTATTTTCATCAATCAGTGAATCTCTATTCGCTGGTTCACTCACTCCGTGTTGTCTTTAGAACATCCGATTTGAGAACAACTAGAAAATGCTAAACCTGTCAAGGAAATTCTTCGAATTATACCCGATCACAGCAGATTACTGTATTGATCAACGGGAACCGTGGGCGTGGTACCTCAATTCAACGAAGTGATCAAAGACACGTGCACTTTATTCCTAATCTGTTGTATGCTGCAGTATCGACGTTTGCGCATCGAATGAAGCACCAATCCATAAGCCGCATGCTCACACAACACATTCATTTCCAAAGAAATCATGATTAGTGCATCAATGACTCTGATAGTTTCACTCCATGCTTCTGCTACGCTGCTGCAAATATCATAAATCAGCTAAAAGCTTCCGCTACTCTGATAAGAAGATATCAAAATCTAGAATGTGAGCATGTCGGTCCAAAAGTCACAACTTCACATACTATCAACACAACAATGGAAGAGTCAGAGATTTATGGTTGCTGATGATCTCAAAGCTGGTTCAAAAACTCAAACATCACGTGGATCAGTTAAAGACCTCCTCTTGAATTAACAAAACATGCAGAACATGATGAATCAAAGACTACGAGCTAAAGAACAAAAGTGCTTAATCAAAGAAACCAAGAACAACGAAATATTATATCAGTTTGTAATCATTGTAAGTTGAGGTGACCTCCCTTAGGGGGAGATTGTTAGGATTTAGTAAATCCAGTACTTAAAGTGTCGGTCACCTCAAAAATGTATGCTCGTTAGAAAGCTCGTAGTCGTAGTAAGTCTATGATAGTATTTAGTTTACTTTGTAACACCGTGGAGGACGGACGGGTCTTTACCCACTGTATGCCTGATCCACAGCCTTAAAGAGGCGTCTCATGTTTGTACCCTATAAATAATTTGCCTCCAGGCAAAGGGTTGGAGCTTTCATAATAGATTTTTCTTTGTCTCTCTAAAGTTCCCATCCTCTCTGTTGGGATATGAAAGTGCTGAAGATATCAAAGTATTGAAGATATGAAAGTACTATAAGCCGCAAAGTACTGGAAGAAGTCAAAGACTCAAAGTACTGCTAAAGACAAAGTCAAAGTACCCAATATGAAGTCAAAGTACCGCAAGAACAAAAGAACTCAAGTATATTCGCTTTATGGAAAGAATTGTATTCTATGTTTAGATTACTTGTCGGCAAGGTTATCAATTGTAAACCACTAGGATATCCGAGCCTATAAAAGGACCTAGATTGGCATTAGAGGTACGAAATATGAGTTTTAGAGTTTATGGTTTGCTTATGATTTCGTAATTAGTGTTTTAGAGAAAAGTTCGATTATCTTAGAGTTATTGAGTATTCTGCATAATAAGTGATTTAGAGTTTATAATAAAAGGTTATTCTTCTTAGCTTTGTTGGTAAATTCCGCAAGTTTCTAATAAAGATTGCTCGTTGTTTTTTGTTAATAACTTAGATTTATCCGAGGTTATTAAACCCAAATAAAGCTAGGTTAGTTTGATTAAAGTATATCGATCCAACAAGTGGTATCGAGCTTGTGTGGAAACTCACTGGTGGGAAGAAACCACTTCAACAATATTCAGATGTCAACTAGCTGATCAACTCCTATCACAGAGGTATGTTCTAAGTGTCATGATTTTCACTCTACTACCAGTAGCTATGTGATTGAGAGAGATAATTCGTATAAGGCTAGGTTCTGAGGTAGTAGGTTATCAACAAACCTTAGAATCTATGGAAGCCAAAAATCTTAGCACATGAAACTAATGAAGAGAAATAGCTGAAAATATGCACAACAGATTACCAAAGCAAAGCCAGTGAATGGAAATTAAACTGTAAAAACTGCCAAATTGAGAAAATTAACTAAGGAAAGAGATGAGATAGGTTTCGCCAGGTGTCAGTTGCCTCACATGTTACTTATGTTCAAAAACAGTAAAAGAGCCTACCTTAAAACCGATAGGTTTTGGAATGGATTTGAAGATAGAAGAAACCACCTAGTAATCGATTAGTATGAAATGGATATAACCACTAGTATGAAGAAACTCATTAATTATGTAGATACATCTAGTAATGATGGTTCATTAAGGACTCACCTCCAATCTAAGAAAGCTAATGATTATCATACTGCCTACATCCCACCGGCATTCATCAACCCCTTAGGCCTCCTCATGTTTCGTTATGGTGTAGACAGCCTAGAGTTTTAGGAAGAAGCTTGTTGCTCATCCAGTCTGGAAAACCCAAGGAAATCAAGAAATTCGTTGTTCAAATACCAAATCGAAACAAGCAAGCATAATTTTAAATCAAAGTATCACTCCACAAGCAGCACTTCTTCAAAACCTTTTCAAAAATAAAGATCAAAACCTTTTTGGGATAATTTGGTCAAAACAAAGTTTTAATCACTCACCAAGAAGGCAAAAATAATTTTGGGCATAGACATAAGATGTCACTTTGACAAGATGGGGGAAATCAGGTTTTATGTGTTTTAGTCCTACTCATCTAATTAAGGATTGGAACATCACTCAAAATACCTAGAAAATTTCCAAAGAACAGACCTGCCAACCGTGAAACCTAGAGAGTACAAACCATTTGGAATCATTCAAATATCAATCACAAAAATTTCTCACCAGATCATAGATACATTAACACCCAGCGAAAAACTTTTTTCAAAACCATCAGAGATCTCACAAGACTTTCCAAAGTATCGTTAACTCGCCCAAGATTCTCAAAGTAATGCCTTTAAAACAAGGTAACGAAAACACTACTTGAATAGCATTCTAGGATCTCACTATCAACCTAGAAGGTATCACAATTCATATAGGGACTAGATCACAGAACCACCTAAAACCGAATGGTAAAAAGGAAAAATCTGCAGAGGACAAACAAGACGCTCAACAAAAAGTGAATCGATGTTTGTGATGAAAGAAAGAGATTTATGTTGAAAAACTGAAAGTTTTGAAATCCACATGTTTTGAATAACAAGATAATACTGATCATGTTTAGAAAACAGTTGGAGATTATATACTCAAAGAATGAGTATGTCATCTACTGCGGAACACAAGTCAAGAATGGCTTGGGTTCCTCAAAGAAACTAACTTTTTCATCTTATTAGATGTGGCAAACCTGTAAGAGAGCTTAAAGATCATTTTATTGTTGATAGTGGTTGTTCTGTGAGCATGCCAAGAGACAAGGAGTTTCGCTGTGATGTTTTGGAGTATATTTAGCTAAGGAAGATATTTAAGTGGGAGGACTATTTAGTATTTGTATAGTCCCGTATTGCTTTGAGGGGAGGATGCTTGTTTATACTTAGTTTATATGAAGGAATTTGGCAAGTACTATTTTTCCTCGAAAAGTATCGCTGAAAGTACCGCATAATGCGGAAAGTACCGCTTTGTCGATAGCATCGTCAAACGTATACTATACCGTGAAGGTTTGACTTCGAGCATTATGTTTGCAAGGAGCTTGTTAGGTTGAACAAGATCTTTGAGTTTCTCCAAAGCGTTTAGGAAATTGAAGCGTAATATCCTGGTTGAGGAATTTATTAAACCATATTCAAGGTTTCAAATCATGGGTTAAAGAGGAAAAACAAACGTCGTAAAACAACTTCGAAAGGAATTAAAAACGCTAAGAAGGTTTCTAAATCATCTTCATTCAACTTGGGAGGAATTAGAAAAGGAAAAATTTGAAAGAAGATGTTAGCGGAGTTAAAGAAAGAATCTTGTAGTACCGCTAAAAGATTATTTTCGTGATTCGAGAAGAAGTAGTTCAAGGTAATCATGATCAAGGTATTGAACATCAAAATAATTTTTTCTATGATACATCTAGTGCAAGAAGTAATAACACCAAGGGTATTGAATTTTGGAAGAAGATTTGGTCCTTCTACAATTGTTTGTAGTGAAGAGGAGGAAGCCACATTCAAACCTATTCATTCTCGGCAGAAGTGGATGATGAATTAATTTCTACAATGTTAGATTTGTCACAACCAAGAGGAGGAGTTACTATTAGAGACAAATGTACTTTTAAAGAACAACCAAGAACTTCAACCCTAAATTGATCCAAAAGATAAAGTGGAAGGTATTCGTTGAACAAAGAAAAAGAAACTCACTTTTATGTAACTTAGCAATTGAAGTTGTTAGGAAATGAAGTCAGCAAATGAAAATTCAAGAAGAGTTAGATGCTAAAGATAGAAAAGACGTATTCAAGAAGCTCAATAGAAAGCTACCAAAAGGTAAGATGAATTATACAAGCCATCAACCTTTAGTACCCCTCTACACCTCGTTAGATATATGCCAAGAAGACCTAATTTGGCTATATACGAAAATGCTATGATGGCTATATCCAAAAGTCAAGGCAAAGGATTATGTGTTTAATTATTTTGATGAAGAGATTATATGATGCCGCTAGGAGATTATATTAAGAATGTTGCGTGCATCAAAGACGAGGAAGTTATCCGACCGGGTTAAAAAGAAAAGAAGAGTTTGAAAAGAAAAAGAAAACTGTTGTTGCATTCTGGGAAAAGAAAGAAAAGCTTGAATTAAGATCCGAGACTAGTGATGAACAAGAAATTATCCTAATAGTAGATTTTGATTATTCAAAAGAAGATAATGACATGAAGATAAACAGATCAAAGATTGGTTGTTTTTGAAATTGTGAAATCCAAGGAAGGAGATTACATGATTTTCATAAAGAAGATGAAAGCTTCAAAGTTTTCAAAAGGCTATGGGATTTTCATCGTGATATTATAGATAGAGTAGACTTATTCTACTTATATCATGTTGTGAAGGCTTACTTTGAAGATAATCCATTGGAAGGGATTGGTTTGGTTTTACATGGTGATCTCATAACTATATGGGAAATCAAGAAGGAAAGAATCATGATATCCGGAAGAATCAAGAGAGCTAGGAAATAGTTTGGCTGAGACTTTGAAGAATTGAGTTCATGTTTTAGAGCTAGAAAATGGAACAACATGTTTGCGTAAAAGAAGATACCCCTCTCACAATTGAGCTCATGAGAAGAATGTTAGATCATGGATTGGAAGTAGAAGAGGATAATGAAACTGCTTGCATGGTTATCAACTTGTTTATAAACCTGACTACTATTGCTTCAGAATGATCATTAACCGGTATGAATTTTATTTGAATAAATACTTTTGATATATATCTCTTTATTCAAAGTATCGTTGACGCATTAGCATTTCATCAAAGTACCGCTTAAAGCAATAAACCGCTTAAATGAATCATAGAAGAAACCTTTTGCTAATTATTAAATTTTTTTGAAACAAAGGTTAAATAAATGGTTTTGTGATGATAATATCAATAGGTTATCAATCCACCATGGTTTCACAAAGTAGGATTGCCTAATCCATGAGCAAACGCCTCGTAAAGATATATCAAACTGCTTTTAGTTGACAACTCTATAATTGTTGTATGGTAATCAACTCACCATATCAGTTAATGTAAAGAGTTGGCTAGCCCACAAGAAAAATGGCCTGCGGTAAAGGCAAAGGAAACCATTATTGGTAATTAGTTCACCATTAGATAGAAGAACTAACTAGTCCAAGTGGTACGTATTTTTGGTAAAGACAAATCTAAATCAGTTGATAGCCGATGGTTTGCTAAAAATCATATGGTTATCAATGTACCATTGTCTTACACACCAAAACATTTGGCTACCCAAGAGAAAATGGCTTTGCAAAGAGATATAAATCATTAATTTTTCAATGATTCACTTGGAAGTGATGGAATAGTATGCAACTTAAATCAATTAATGTACAAATGTCATATATTGTAGGTTAAGCCGAAGATGGAGCTTGTGAATGCCGGCCGTAAAGAAAAACAATTCTAAGAGATACTTTACAAGCACTGATGTTAATGAGATAAAAGCTTAAAGACTAAGAAACAATCCATTTTAAAAGATGAAGTCATAAAGATATATTCACAAAAGGAACCCAGTCGCAAGTAGAATTCAAGTTAGGGGAGGATTGTTGGGATATGAAAGTGTCAAGATATCAAAGCATCAAGATATGAAAGTATCGTAGTTTGAAAGTATCGAAGAAGTCAAGACTCAAAGTAACGCAAAGACAAAGTCAAAGTACTACAATATGAAGTCAAGTAATCGCAAGAACAAAAGAACTGCTATATTCTTATGGAAAGAATTGTATTCTATGTTCAGATTACTTGTCGCACAAGGTTATCAATTGTAAACCTAATTAGGATATCCTTGAGCCTATAAAAGGACTCTAGATTGGCATTAGATTATGAAGTCTATGAGTTTTAGAGTTTACATTGCTTATGATTTCTAATTAGTGTTTTAGAGAAAAGTTCGAGTTTATCTTAGAGTTGTATTATATCGTGCATAATAAGTGCATTTAGAGTTTATAATAAAGGTTATTCTTCTTAGTTTGTTAAGTAAATTCCGCGTACTTAATAAAGATTGCTCATTGTTTCTTTGTTAATAACTTAGGATTTATCCGAGGTTATTAAACCTTAACAAGCTAGTTGAGTTAGTTTGATTAAAGTATATCGATCCAACACTCTCCCACTTTCTCTTTCTAAACCTTATCTCTTTACGCCTAACTTGTGATAAACCAAGATCCTACAGAAGCCGTCACTTGTAAATGGGCAATTACCTGAGCCAAGCCACAAAGTTGTCCAATCCAAGGCCGCCAGCTACCGACGCCCCCTTCAGCCTGTACCGAAAGTGTCTCGATTCTTGACTTTGGCCATTTTCTTCAGATATCGCTTTTCGTCCGAATAAGTCTCATTCCAGCATTTTGCCTTCAAGATACCTAAAAAGTGAAAAGGAACGATATTAAGTAATAACGGATACAAAAGTGATCAAATAAGGGCTTAAATGACCCCTCAAAAAGGTACATTTTAAAACCTTATAAAATATCCCTACACTTGCTATTTTCTTGTCCTCAAGCAAATGTGCTTTTAGCCAATCAATTTATAAGTTGGGAGGTCATGAAGCATTAGTTTAGAACGGTTCACAACACATATAAGCCTCGCAAAAGTCATAACAAGCATGGAAATTACATACTAGCACCTCACATGGGGTGTTTGGATACTCACATCTCGCGGGTGTATATGAAATATAACAAGTTGGAAATGGAAGATAAACACTCATTAACCGTCCTAGTATATAGATTACCATAGGCTTGAGACTAGATCAAACCTCCATCGCTTGGCTTGAAGCACCTAGGAAAGAACTATCCAAGAGGTCTTTTAAAGGGTTGTAATGTTAGGCTTATGGTAGGCAAACAAAGGGTTTGGTGGGATGTTGCATTTAGGGTGGCAAGTCAAAAATCTTTATGTTACAAGCATGCCAAGAATGCATGCGCTAAGCCAAGACTCTACACTCTAGACACTAGATAACTGAAACAAACAAACATAATCAAAAAGATAGATGTAGGATGGTAGCCCTATCTTTTTCACTCTATTTTCTTTTTCTTTCTCTTTTTCTATATTTTTTTTTCATACACTTTTACTCTACCATCCTCTATGATAACATCAAAATGATAGGGATTTATAGGCACATCCCTACACTTGAGTTTTTATTACTCTAACACTAATTTGACCCAATTTGAAAAGATCAAAACACTTGGAGTACATTATTACGCAAATAAAGGGAATTTGAATTTAACGCCCTTCCGCCATCTCATAAAATTTAACTTTTCCCATAGTCCCAATCGTCCCAAAAACTGTGTACAAAGGATATGACTCGACTTAGCAACTTATGCAAGCTACTAGATAATTGAACTAAGGGTTTAGGGTGATAACAATAATGTACTAAAGGTGAGTATGCAAAGGTAGGCTAAGGTGATTTGGGTGTATATTTGGGGCTAGGGTGTAAACAATGCTCTTCATTGATATTCTAGAAAACCGGAAACACAGAACCCCGAAAAGGATAGGCTCATGGTTAACTAGGGGTATCGTGGTACTAAAGATGAGTACAATGTACATAAGTGTGGGGAATTACTCGACCGATGTGGAAGAAGTAATTATATTACAGGTATCAAACAAGGGTTATCCTAATGCCTCTTATCATTTATGTTATTCCTAACTACACAAGTGTAGTCTTACTAGCTGTATCCTCGACATCACAAAACAAGTTCTAGAATCTAATATACTACCGATTCACACACTAAGCATTAAAGATGAATGCTTCATTCCCTATCTAAGTGGCCATCCTCACATTTTGGGTGGAATTGGTAAAGGGTTTTTGTGCTAGTCATGAACTTCCTATCCATGAGATGCTTTATTAAGACTAATGACCCTCTCCTATAGGTCATGAAAAATTTTAAATTTGGTGCCAAAATTACTCTAACCGACATTTTCTCATGGTTTATTACACAAATGCAATTGGACAAAGCAAATATTCAAGGATAAGCATAGTTTCAAAGTTCCGCTTTATTTTCCTCCTACATCTTTAAACCTACATTGTCCCCAATGTTCCCCGAAAGTATCAAAGTTATGATAATGGAAGGTAATAAAAACAAAAGAAACTAATACTCCCTCGATTAGCTTCGGAGGATCCGTAAAGTAGTGGTTAAATATTTTTTCAAGAAGAGTGTTTGCGTGAAAAGCTCCTTCCAATCTTATGTATCTTTTCTGATAAATAAAACCCGCACACTTTAAGAAAACAACAACCCAACGATCAAACCTAACAAAGAAAAATCACAATAAAGATAATTCCTTACTCTAAATAAGATATAATGCTTGTGGAATGGATGTTTGCGATTTTTGGTGAAAATTAAGACCGAAAATTCCAAAATTTATAAGTAGCTCGAAAACGAGAAAAGTAATAAATTGTTTTCTCCTTTCCCCGACGTCAAAGTTATCCCATTTAAACTGTCCGCGACCGAAAAATTGAAAATTTACATATTTAGAATCCGAAAAATTTCAGAAAAACATCCATTATGACTCTCGATACAAGCATTTGACTCACAAATGTATATCTTTAATTAATTGAAATTTCATGTTTACGCTTCTTTGAAACGTGTAATCCTCCCTACACTTATCCCTTATGTAAAATACCTTTATATGTAATTAAGACGATGTTAAAGACAAAATAAAGCATTTTTCCAACTTTAAACATGAGACTAAACAATCAATAAAAGTTATAATGACACAAACAAGCAAACAATTAAGCATGGTTGCCTCCCCCGATAACTTAAAATGAACATGTTTTAGTAGCTGCTTATTATTGGTTTTGCAGCACATGTTTCAATCAAGTAAAAGTGCAAAAGATGTTTGTGTATGTATATGTAGCTGTGTATCATGAATGATGAAGAAAGGAAGTTTTATGCACATTTGGAAGATTCCCGAGGAAGGAATCGAACAAGGAAGCTTTTGGACTCAATGATGGGAAGCACAATGATTTCTAAGTATCTACGTAAGGAGAGATCAAGTTGCCTTGGAAATCATCACGAGCAAAGAATGAGGCATATAAAAGAAAGTCAAAAAAGTCAAATCAAGATCAATCCAATTCGGCCGGTCGTGAACCGAACTCATCCGGTCAAGCAAATGGTCAAATCGCACCGATCCGTTGCGAGAGTCAGAGGTTACACAAAGTTGCATTTATTGTTGCCTTAACTCCCCATAATCATTGCAGTGGGATCATTTCTTGCTATTAACTTGTCGGGGAACATTTTTGGCCGCTGAGCAAGTTTATTTGGCTCTATATTGAACCTATTCCTAGTTTACTAGGTGTGACACAAACCAAAAGTGTATTAGCTTACATCAAACTAATACCAACCATTTTTATTCATCCCAAAAGTTTAGTTCTGTCAGAAACGCCCCAGAGCAAGGAGGGAACAATTCTCATCCATAGTTTTGGTAATTTGGAGTTATACGGTGAATATAGGTGATTGGAGGTTGCCGTGGTTTACAAGCCAATGCATTCTAATTCTGTAATCGCAAAAGTTTAGGTATTCTATGAACTTTGTTATGGATTTCTATTCTATTGAGTTATTGGAATTACTTTGTTATTTCTTGTGTTTAGTTATTATTATCATGGAGTAGTTTTGGGATATACTTGTGTGTTGGGATGTAGATAATCATACTAGTGTTCTTATATGTGATGCATGTATATATGATCTTGTTTAAATAAGTTTGTTGGAAAAATACTAGTCTTGGTTTGATTTGTTGGTAAAACATGTTTTAAGAAAAGGGACCGAAAGGATTTCTCTTGTGTTTTATTCCAAAAAGTTGAGTGACAAACTAGTATGAGGATATGGTGATTGACAACCACCATGTTTGCTTATTAAAACAAGACTAGAAACATTTTCATCACTAAAGGGCTTAAAGATTCGTAAGAACCAGTTTAATAAGAACATGTTGCAAACAAATGGATTTTCTAAAGGATAATCATTAGGATAAGGACCGAAAGGATTACCTAGATGTGTTTGTTCTTAGAATGATTTTTACAAACATATACCATGGTTGGAGATCATTTGCTTATGATTTGTGCATCATATCAAGAGTTTACACCAAGCTTTCATGAACAGTATTATGATTGACTATAGACTACACACAAGTATATGTATTTCTTATTATTGAATGTCGCTATAAACATCACTATTTGAGGAAGCCTTGACAAGCTTTCTTGTTGCAATCTTTTCAAGAAATACTTCAAACACAAAATCCCTTGGGACGATCTCGACTTACCCAACTTTGCTATCGCGAACGAGTATACTTGCTCGTATGTGTTAATAGAATTAGACGGTTAAATCGTGTTTATAAATTTTAAACTTGCACTACACGAACACATCGTTTTTGGCGTTGTCCGGGGATTTTATTTCAATTTGATTTTCTCAGAAATTGGGTAGTATTGGAATTGAATTTGGTGAAAAGTAAAAAAGTTTTGTTAGTTAACCCCATTCGTTGCTTCCGCAACCAATCCTGTTAGAGCTACGTAATTATTTTTTTTGAATTGACATAGTTTTAGTTTATTTAGTGATTTGTTATAGTTCTTAGATTAATTCCTGCCATTTCGCATTTTGATATAGATTATATATTTTTGTTTTAATGTTTTCTTAGATTTTTAATTTTTCTTTATTTTTATCCTTAGTTTATTAATTTTATATTAATTCATGTTTTGATTCTAATGATTAGACAATTAAATTTTCAGTTTATATGGTTTAGTGATATTTACAGAGTAATTTAATGGAGTAGTTAATATAGTTTTAGTTTAATGGCTTAATTATTAATTAATTAATTATAGGGTATTGAAGAGTTTTAATTAATTAAGAGTTTTAGTACATTTAATAGTTTTAAATTTCCACTAATATTCAGCTTTTATTAAATCGATCTAACCGATCGTTGCAACCCACAACCGATCCGTTAGACTATTTGGTCAAGTGATTACCACCAACCGATCCGTTGAGCTCGTAAAAATTTTTCTAATTTTTAGATTTTGAGTTTTAACTTATGTTTTTAGTTTTGTTGAGTGTCTTTACTTGCTTAGTATATGTTTCTATAGTTTGTTCTTGTTTTACTAACTCTAACGCTAATGATTCGGATTTTGTTTTGTTTTTGTTTAGTTTAGCTAGT
>OU343219.1:234641877-234959390 GCA_910596185.1 Chrysanthemum makinoi | reverse complement strand
GCTCAAATACTCAACATCCGTGTGATCGGTTAAAGACCTCCACTTGTAATAATAACAAAACATAGGAACATGAAGAATCAAGACTACGAGCTTCTGAGAACAAAGAGCTTTATCAAAGAAACCAAGAACAACAAAGCGTTATATGGGTTTGTAATTAATGTAAGTCGAGGTGACCTCCGCCAGGGGAGATTGTTAGGATTTAGTAAATCCGATTCTTAAAGTGTAGGTCACCTCAAGTATGTATACTTGTTAAGCTTCGTAGTCATTAGTAATCGATGATAGTAAGTAGATTACTTAGTAACAGTGGAGGACTGATGGGTCTTTACCCTTTGTATGCACGATCATGGCACATAGTAGGCGTGCTATGTAATACCTATAAATACCCTTTGCCCTCCAAGGCCAAAGGGTTGGAGCAATTCATTTTTCTTTGTTTCTCTAAAGTTCCCATCCTCTCCACTTTCTCTCTAACCTTAACGCCTAACTTTGCTTATGATGTGTTTGTGATAAACCAAGATGCTACATATTCGTATGACATGCCACTAAGAGTCATGTATTCTTATCAACTTGATTCGCGCTAATCAAGCGTGTACATTAAATATGTGATTATGAATCAAGTCTCAAGAGGGAAAATAGTGCTTTTTAAGCTTCATGCGAGTTTCTAGCAAACACAAAATATTGAACCAAATGACTTCGATGGTTTATCGATCCAAATTAACGACAAATTTATAAATGCAAAAGTAGCAATGACGTTGAAGTGTATTTTGTTTTTTCTTTTTTCTAGAAAAGTTTAAAATATTGTGTATATACTGACATTTAGCAAAACAGTGCAAGTAGCTATTAGAAATGATGATTTTGTATTAACGTAGAACAAAACACTTTCGTTTTAATTGAAGAGATTGACAAATTGAATAGCTTGATATCAAAATCTTATCTTTTATTTCTAGAGTTGGTCCTAGTAGTTATCACATCTTTTTGCACTTTAAGAAACTCTTTTATATCCTTGTTGTTAAGAGGCTCTCTTTTACCCTCCTAGGAACTCATTTGTTAATAGGCTAGCTAGCTTCGCACCAATAAAGAGTCATCTTAAAAGAACATGTTTGCAACAAATGATTTGCAAGCGATGTATCATTAAGATTAAGTAAAAACAAGTTGTGTAGCATAAAGATATACAATAAACATAATTTATATCAAAACTAGAATTTTGATAATCTTAAGGTGAAAGCGGGCCAAAACTCCTTTTATAATGCCATTGGCTTCATTTAAATGCTTACAACCAAGGCCTTTTTTGGCCTACTTGGTCATCAACTTAGATTTTGTGGGTTCAAGTCTCGTAGGAGACATGTGAGATAGAATTATGGACGAAAAGACTTATATGGCATGAAACTACATATCGATAATCAAGATTGGAAAACCCCATGGCTTCTCGGTTTAAAGAACCGCACTGATCAGGATTGATATAGGCTCAAGGGTTATGTGTGGGGATAAATCCTTAATATCAATATCAAAAATACTCACGAAGATAGATTCAAATTCTCTTAGGAAAAAGAATACTAAATCAAATCCCGTGTGTGATCGTGTGTACGGATTAGTCAACCGAATCGTTTTTCCCAGCGTTGAATTGCCAGCGTCGTTCTTGGTTTGGATTTAATGCTTGATGATTTGGATTATAAATTTTGATTTTATTAACTACGGGAATGGGAAAGTAATTAAGGAAATCTATCCTACGGGAAATCCTAAACGCGAATTAAACTAAAAGCGTAATTAACAAACGCAACTAAAAATGCAACTACGTCTAAACGATATCCTAAGAATGCCTAAATTTACTTTTACTCTAAAAATATGATTAGAAAACTATTTTAGAATTAAAACTATTTTTTGGATTTTTCTTGATTTATAAAAATTAAAAACTAATTTAAACTAAATAAAACTAATTAAAATTCTAAAAATTATAAAATTCAAAGGAAAAATAAGGAAAAATCTTTTTTATGCTTTTTATATTTTTCTTAAACTATTAAAATTGAAAAATTATTTTTTGGAACTTTTTCTCAATTATTTGCTAATAAAGCTTGATTAAAAATTGATTAAAATCTATTTAAATTGAGAAAAATAGCAAATCAAGACCAAAAATTATGAAACTTACAGGAAAAATCTAAAATGATATTTAGAATCTATGAAAAATGAAAAACAAGCAGCTTATGTATGAAATATGGAAGCTATAGTTATGCTTGCACTCAAATAAGCTACTAAAATAAGCTAATGATCTACTAAGCCAACCAAACAGTGAACAAGGCTAACTTATACTAAAATGAACTAATATCAACAAATGCTTCTAACTACTCTAACAAGCCTAAAGCTCAATCGGTGAAATAAGCCAAGCTGCTATTCCACAGTCAATGAACACCCTACTTTGTTGGGGCTTATCACCACTTATAGAATAAGCTAACCCAAAATCATCGGTCTTGATCCTACACACCTTTGGCTAGCTACAAATAACAAAATACCGACCCTAATCTGATTTGAAGCTAATGTAATCCAGCGATGCACGATCACACTTAAGTGTGAACAGTGATTATAAGCTAAAGTACTAGCTTATTTGAAGCTTAAAATGACCAAACAGTTCTCAAAAAGTTGATATCAAAACAAAACCAAGTGAACTTGTTAATTCCAAAGTCTCAAACTCTAAAACTTAGATGAATCAATGATTTGATTCACAGTTTGTTGAAACTGATTGACAACTTGTTGACTTTTAAGAACACATGAAAGTTTGACCAAACTCAGTTTTAATTCAATCTAATGGCCGATATTGATGTTTTAACTAAATATATGATTACTAAAAGCTAGATCTAACACATCCAAACCAACTGCAACTAATGACCACTCTGATTTCAAGATTGAGTCTAGATCGGTTTAAAAGTATTTGACTTTTTATGACTAAATTTGCTATAACAAGACCTCAATTGACTATCCAATAACTACTCAAGCTTGAATCAACAACTACTAACAGCTTAGCTACTCTCTAGCCGCAGTTATTAGCTATGCCAAACACTACTAGGCTGATTTAAGAACTAACAAGGATAAGACTAGATAACCTAAACAAGTATCATTCTTAGATCAAACGATATCAAATATGACTAATGAACAGAATCAATCCCAGATAAATGAGCAATGTGAATATGATGATGACTTACAATTTGCCTTAGCGACTATGGCTTGCCAAGTGAAGAAACAAGAACTCTATCCTACTTATACCCCTAACCTAAACAATTCAAGCTCAACATGAACCCAATCCGACTCTTTTGCACCAATCCAAACCAGGATCCGATCAAATTGGCGTGAAACACATGTAACAAACCAAGCTGTATCGATTCAACTTGAGATTTTGGTGAATTTGAGATTAAAACTAATATAAGCTCACAATAAGCTACTTAAAAGCTTAAATGAACCTATGAAACAATAGATCAATGGTGGATTAATCCAAAACAAAGATCTAAAGTGATTTTTGATTTTTCAAAGGATTTTGTGTGATTTTTTTGTATTTTTGAGGTTTTGAAAAGTAAAGCTAAAACATGTGTTTAAAATACTGAATAAGCACTAGAATAAGATAATAATCAGATTTAGAACATAAAAACTTAATAACAATGATTGAAAGTGAAATTCAAATTCTATTAATAAGGAAGATTAGTACAAAATATGAATTACAAACTATTTAAATCATTGAAAGATGTAAATAACCACTACAAATAATTCTAGAGAGATGAAAAATACAGGAAATTAAGATACATTTGCGAATGACTAAGAAGGTCTATATATAGTTGAGCTAAGGGTCTTGGAAGCTTCTCGAATTTCTTCTCTTTGTGCTTCTTTGCAGCTTGTTATCACCCTTGGATCATAATAACCGTTTCCCCTCTCATCACAACCCTTGGATTTAATCTAGTGACATGCCTCGACCAATAAGAGAGCGACAAGTGGCCAATAGCACACGGATGGATGAGGTGTCATTCCTTTTGCCAGTAAGGTGTCAGGGGAAGTACATAATTGCCCTTTGATTACTGCTTGATTTGGCTCAATTGTTTAAAGGGGTATTTAGGGTTCATGTAATTAGCGATATTGGGAAAATAGAAGCGGCTCTATTTTGGTTTATTTTAGTGTTTTTCAAATGTTTGACGGTTCAAGAAGGGTTTGACTTCGGGTAATATAACTACTTAGGGTATAGTGTGTGTGTTTAGTTTTTGGGCTCGGGTCATTATTTTGGGCCAAGAGATGTTAGAAATGGATTGGACTTATATTGTTAACATAATATGCACCAAGGACTAAACATGTACAATTCGAATTTCCAAGGGACCAAAAGTGTAATTCGACAATCTCAAGGACCAATCTTGTAAAGCTCAAATAATCCAAGGGTGACTCTATAATTTCTGAATCTTTGAGGGACCAAATATGTCAAAAGCTCAAAGTGCAGGGGTCATTCTTGACTTTTCTTCAAACTTTTCTGAAACTTCAAAAATCATCTTATAAGAATAAAATCTTCCAAATGCATAATCTTGACCTTCCGGCTCAAAGCTAAAACTCTCTTAATCTCTCGTGCCGGATTTACATCTGATTTGGATCCTTTTTATGCTGTTTTGCATATCCCATTACCTGACAAGCACAAACTCAAGAAAACCACAAATATAAGCAATAAACGGCTTTTCCTTGGTTGTTTTGGGTCTATATTGATAAAGAAAAGGTATGTGTTTAAGCACATATCAAAAATACCCCAGACGAGACCATTGCCGTTTCCTCACGCAATGCAATCAACTCACGCTTCTAAAACCAAGGATTTCAATCTCTTTCTACTAAACCTATGAAGAAGTAGCAAAGATTCCTCAAAAGAGATTAAGAAAACCTTAATTCTAAAAGCGCCCGTTACCTTTTAATTCATGATATTACGGTTAAGCACTTCAGATTATGAATGACGGTTTGTTGAACTTTCATGTCGATCAATAACTCAAACATTTTTCAAACGACACGTTAGGATCACGGAGTAGAAACACAACACAGCGTGAAGTGACCATACGGATAGAATACATCGTCCCTGATTTTTCACAAGTCCCAAACTAAGCGTAAAACCGAAATCATTGTTAAATATGATTCTAGATGCTAACACTACCCATGGAAGTTACTTGTGTACTTACTTTTCGTTCCCATTTTCCTATTTCCTCTAGATTTTTTTATTTTTGTGAGAAATGAATTTCTTCAAATTCTCGTTTCGATAACTTTTATTCCGATAAAGATACAAAGCTAAGTCGATAATTAGTTATCCGCCTTCTCTCAAGAACCATTGTCGTAAAAATGAGGTCCACATCAAGGAATTTTTATTCACTTATACTTTTTTTTTTTTTTTTTTTTTTTTTTTTTTTTTTTTTTTTTTTTTTTTTTTTTTTTGCACTTATACTTTTACTTATATGAGCTGTGAACCACGGAGCTTCACGGGGTAATTCCAAGACTATAGGCTTCATGAAATGAGGATCCCGGTTGGCTAGGCTAAGACCTCATACAATCCCGGCTAAAGATCCAAGGGTCCGATCTCGACACCGCAACTCACAACTTTATTTATTACATTTCACTTTTCACTGATTACTCATTCATTTATTACGGATCCTTGATGTGTACCCAATTTTTAAAACAAAGATTCTTTAAAGAAGATAAAGAACTAACTATCGCCAAAAACTCGACATCTCTAATTATTTAGACATATATGGGGTGAAACAATTTTGTGGGAACAAAAGCCATAAGTACCTTCGATGGGCTCTAAAGAGAACCAACTACTCCACGCTTAGCATCTAAACTCATAAGTAACTCTATCATTTCTCGATCTCTGCAAATTTAAAATCCCAAATAATGAGATCCGCAGATGCTTAGCCGATAATTTTAGATTATCTATGGTTAAGGGAACAAGCTAGGGCTCAACACGCCCGGTCAAGTCGTAATTCTATTCCTACTCTCACCAAATGAAAGTCAATCAAGGTGTAAAAACATATATTAACTTAGCAAATGCTTCGTCTAATGAAATCAAGTTATGCATATTTAAAGTCACTCAGGAAACTTGCAAAATCTTGGCCTTGTGAGCTAGAATTCGCATTTTATAGCTTTAATCTAAGAGACTAGCAAAACTTTTCAATCAAAAAGACTTAACAAAAGCTTGAAAATTTTTAAATTTTACTCATTTTTGCACAATTTTTCATTTTCTAAGGAAAACCGGGGTTACGAGAGAAACACGACAGAAATAAGCAAGTGCGGTCAAATCAAATCGAAGATTACCCTACCCCAGACTAGAACGAAACATTGTCCTCAATGTTTAAAAGCAAGGGTATCACGAAAATCTAAAAGCCGTTTATTAAGTATGCTAGAAGATAAACGTTAGTCGATAAGATTAGGATATCGGATTTCCATCAGCATCGATCATGAAACTCGAGTGGAGAAATGACAAACTTCAAGCACGAGAGTCTTCATATCGGGAACATCCTGAACAACATCACAAACAACCAAACACGAGAAATCGAAGAGGCAAACCCCTTCGCGTCACTTATTAGAAAATAGAAAGAAGATAGAGATAAGCATGGGGTGCCTCCCACGGCGCATCTGTTTTTGGTTACCAAGTCGCTAGCTTGACTCGATCCCCGAATTCAGTTGTCCTTAGGGAAAGTTTGGAGATCCGGGACAACCATGGATGGAATGTCCCCTCCGAAATAGTGTTTCACACGATGACCATTCACCTTGAAATTAGGACCATCGGGCTGAGATAGCTCCACCGTTCCATACGGGAAAACTTGAGTGATGGTGAATGGTCCTGACCAACGGGTTTTGAGTTTGCCCGAGAAAATCTTCAATCGAGTTAAAAGGAGAACTTGATCACCAACGTTGAAAACGCAGTTTTTGATTTTAGCATCATGAATCCTCTTAGTCTTCTCTTTGAAAATCAAAGAATTCTCGTAGGCCTGATCCCTAAGCTCGTTTAATTCATTCAATTGAACTTTTCGTTGATCACCCGCGGTCTTAAGATCGAAATTAACATGTTTCAAGGCCCAGAATGCCTTATGTTCGAGCTCGATGGGCAAGTGACAAGCTTTTCCATACACCAACTTGAATGGGGTGCACCCGATGGGTGTCTTGTGTGCGGAAAGCCCATAATGCATCATCTAACTTATCAGCCCATGAAGCTCGATTCTCTCCTACAGTTCTCTCTAAAATCCTCTTTAAACCACGATTCGAGACCTCAACTTGTCCGCCGTTGCGGGTGATACGCTGTAGAAAGACGATGGGTAACTCCATATTTAGCCATAACTTTAGCAAATTGCTCATTACAGAAATGGGTACCGCGATCATCGATGATAGCACGAGGTGCTCGAATCGGAAAACAAATTTTCGAAACTTAACAACCACTCGGGCATCGTTGGTGGGGAGCGCTTTTGCTTCAACCCATTTGGACAAGTAGTCGACGGCCACGAGGATATACTTATTTCCTTTAGATGATGGAAATGGCCCCATAAAATCGATGCCCCATACGTCAAAAATCTCACAGACTTGAATAGCATTTTGTGGCATTTCATCCTTCTGAAATTTTCCTTGACGTTGGCAAGAATCACAAGATTTGACTAAATCATGGGCATCTCGATATATGGTCGGCCAATAGAACCCGGAATCAAAAATCTTCTTGGCGGTGTAACTTGCACCATGATGGCCACCAGGGGGTCCGTTATGGCAAGCATTAAGAATATCAAGAGCCTCTTGGCCATGAACACACCGCCGGATTACTTGATCCGCACAAATCTTGAACAAGTAGGGTCGTCCCCGAAATAATGCTTAACATCTTTGAAAACTTTTTCTTCTTGTTGGGACGACATCCCTTTCACGATGAAATTACCCGCATGGTAATTTGCAAAATCGGCAAACCATGGGGTGTTCGGGTCTTTCTTAGCAATCATCCCAAGTGTCTCAAGAGGAAATGTTTCCGTAATCTCCTTTTTCTCGAGCACACTTTGATGGGGATTTTCAAGTCTAGACAGATGATCGGCAGCAAGGTTCTCCGCTCCTTTTTTGTCAAGAATAGTAACATCAAACTCTTGAAGGAGGAGAACCCACCGAAGTAATCGTGGCTTAGCATCTTGCTTTGCCAAAAGATACTTTAGGCGTAATGGTCGGTATACACTATGGTCTTCGACAAGACAAGGTAGGGTCGAAATTTTTCAAAAGCATAAACAACGGCCAACAATTCTTTTCAAGAGTCGTTATAATTGTGTTGGGCCTCGCATAATGTCTTACTCGCATAGTGTATAGGCTGAAAATGTTTCGACTTTCGTTGCCCCAAGAATGCCCCAATTGCGTAATCACTAGCATCACACATAAGCTCAAAGGGCAAATCCCGGTCGGGGCAACTAAAATTGGTGCCTCAGTTAGTTTCTTCTTAAGAAAGTTAAATGCCTCAATGCATTCATTGGTGAAGATAAACGGAGCATCCTTTTCAAGGAGATGGGTCGAGGCGGGCTATCTTGAGAAATCTTGGATGAAACGGCGATAGAAACCGGCATGACCCAAAAACTCCGAATACCTTTGACGGTAGTGGGATGAGGGAGTTTAGCTATAACGCCGACTTTAGCTCGGTCGACCTCAATCCCAGATTTCGAAATCTTATGGCCGAGGACAATGCCCTCTCGAACCATGAAATGGCACTTCTCCCAATTCAAGACCAAGTTGGTGTCTTCACACCTTTTGAGCATGTGGTCTAGATGAGAGAGGCAAGAAGTGAAAGAATCTCCATAAACCGAGAAATCGCCCATAAAAACTTCCATAGACTTCTCGATCATGTCATGAAAAATAGCCATCATGCACCTTTGAAACGCTCCAGGGGAGCATTGCATAAACCAAATGGCATTCGCCGGTAAGCAAACGTTCCATAAGGGCACGTGAAAGTCGTTTTCTCTTGATCCTTTGGATCGATCGGGTTTGAAAATAACCGAGAAACCATCGAGAAAGCAATAGAACTCATTTCCGCTAAACGCTCGAGCATCTGATCCATAAAGGTAGCGGAAATGATCCTTCCTTGTAGCATCATTCAACTTCCGGTAGTCAATACACACTCTCCATCCGGTGACGAGGCGTGTGGAAATCAATTCGTTATCTTCATTGGCAATGACGGTCATTCCACCTTTCTTAGGAACACAATGAACAGGGCTAACCCATGAGCTATCGGAAATGGGATAAATGATTCCGGCTGGCCGAGGAGTTTAAGAACTTCCTTTTTGATAACATCATGAATCTTTGGGTTAACCCTACGTTGTTGTTGAATAACGGGTTTACAATCATCCTCCATCAGAATTTTGTGGGTACGAAAAGCGAGGATTGATTCCTTTGATGTCGAAAATTTGCCAAGCTAAATTATGGCATTCTTATGTTTTAAGAATCTCCAAAAGTGCAGTTTTCTCCTCATCTTTTAAGTTTTTAGCAATGATGACGGGAAATTTGTTTGGTTCTTCAAGAAAAGCGTATTCAAGATGAGGAGGTAAATCCTTGAGCTCGGGCTCCAAAGGTTTTTCATCAGACGTTTGTACTTCTTTAATCTCTTCTATCGTAATCTCCTTCGGAGGGAGTGACGGTAATGGATCTTCGTTCAACAATTGTTCAAGATAACGGATATCTCCCTCCGAATCATAAACACCATCATCAATTCCCGGTGGAATCGATTCATCATCAAAGAAGAAACTCATCGATATCTTCCAAAATGAAGTCACCTCCCTCGAACGGAGTGAGAGAGGGGGAAGAATCGGCAATTATAGGCTCGTAAAGATGGTTCAATATTTTCAGAAGGAATGGTGGGATTTCCACCCATAAAATCAAGAACTTCTTGAGCATACTCCTCCGTAGCCATATCGAGAATGTCGATTCGATTAATAGAAGCATCATCGTAGTTGGAGGAGTATCTCGAAGGTTGGTTGATATTAAACGAGACGGTTTCCTTGTTAGCTCGTAAAGGTGATTTCCCTTCATAAACATCAATCATCGCGACGCCCGTTCTTAGAAAAGGCCTCCCGAGAATAAGAGGTACTCGGGGTCAAGATCAAAGTCAACGACAATGAAGTCGGCGGGAAAATGCAGTGGTCCTACTTTCACATAGACGTCTTCGGCAATTCCTTTCGGAATAGAGGTTGAACGGTCCGCGAGTTCAAGAGTCATCTTAGTAGGTGTGAGTTCCGGGAGAGAAAGTTTGTTGTAAATCGAAAGAGGCATTAAGTTAATACTCGCACCAAGATCGGCCAAGGCGGAGCATTTCACTATTCTCGAAAACTCACAAGGGATAAGAAATTTGCCGGGGTCTCCTAACTTTTCGAGAAGTTTCTTGAGGAGCACCGCCGAGCAATTCTCATTCAACGGTGTTTTTGCTATTTCAGCCAGCTTTTCTTTGTTACTCACTAAATTTTTGATCATAGCGGCAAACTTCGGCATGAGGAGTAAAGCATCGGTGAAACTGATGTTAAAATTCAAGGATTGAACGATTTCAGAAAATTTCTCCATTTGGTTTTCGGTTTTATCACGGAGCTTTTGATTATGAAGTCTTGAAGGATAAGGAAGTGAAGGTTTAAGAGTAGTCTTCGAAACATCGGGTTCCGGAATCGAGTCCTGAACGACCGGAGGTGGTACAGGTGCGGGTTGCACATTTTCTTCAACAACCTCGGTATCTTTTTCCTCCTCCCTTGTCAGCGGAGTAGGAGATGAGGGTCCATCAATAGCCTTACCACTTCGTGTGGTTATAGCTTTCAACTCACCCTTCGGGTTGGGAATAGTATCACTCGGAAGAGAACCCGAAGATGAGGGTTGGCTGACCTTACACAACACAAAGATTCAACATGTCTTCGAGTTTATTCTGTGAAGTTTCCAATTTGTTGTTCAGAAGTGAATCTCATTCCTAAACTCATTGCTCTGTCTAGTTAATGAAGTTTGAAACTCGTTCCTCAAACTCGTAATCTGATTTTGCATAGTGTGGATGGTAGAATTGGTATTCTGCACATAAGTTGTGAAGTCATTTGGAGGCAAAGGTGAAGCTTGAAAGCTTGGGTTGTGATATACATGATTGTAGTGAGCTCCTTGATTTGGGTGTTGATTTGTTGGAGCTTTGAATTGGTTTTGAACATTCGGTCCACGAACTTGATTCTGATTGAAACGATTCTGATTGTTCGATGGAGAAAATCCCGGAGGTCCCATTTGATTACTAACACGAGGGTTCGTTTCAACTTGAGGACGGTATTGGGCACCTCCGGTTACGGCATTAGATTGGAACGGATTGCCATCGGTGGCGGTACAATTGTAGTAGGCATGCGGCCTCCACAAGTAGTACAAGTCGTTTCTACCGCTTTGACTTGAGCGGGTAGAGAAGAATTACTCTTAACCAAAGCATGGATCAAATCCGCAAGCTTATCAATCTTAGCATCGGTGCTAGACGTATTCGCTAAACGAGGATGATGGTGTATCATTCACCGCAAAGAACCGATTTGCTACGCAGGTGAACGAACTTTGGATTTGTTCATAATAATCGACAAGGCATCTCTTGTTGATCGGGTCAACAAATTACCACCCGCGGCGGCATTGAGAGAGTCTTGATCATTCTCATTCAAACCATTATAAAACGTATCAAGTTGGTGCAACTCAGAAAAACCATGATGGGGACATTGCCTAAGCAAATCTTTGAATCGGTCCCATGCCTCACTAAATGATTCATCAAATCTTTGTGTGAATTTTGTTATCTCATTTTTTAAACTTGTGGTTTTAGACGGTGGGAAGAATTCGTTCTACGATTTTGAAACTAAATTTTCCCATGTGGTTATCGATCGAGGGGGTAGTTTTTCGAGCCAAATCCGGGCGCCCCGAAAGTGAAAACGGAAGAGTAGTAGCTTGATAGCCTCTTCCGAACGCTACGGTACTTTGATCGTAGACGTGAGCTTGTTAAACCGACGGATATGAGAATGAGGATCGTCTCTCTCGAATCCGTAAAATTGGCTTGACGAAACCAAATTTATCAACCCGTGTTTAAGCTCGAAGTTATCGCAACCATTGCGGACGACGATAGCTTCTCCATAACCCTCGGTGGGTGCTTAGAGTTGCTCTAGCATAGATCGGTTGTCCTCCGCCATTTCGATGATGGGCGGGCTTGATTAGTTCAATCTCGGGTTCGACTAATGGACCACGCCTATTACGCTAATGCTTCTGGAATTGTAGCGTTGCAAGGTTCTCTCCGTAGTTATTAGAACGAAAAGCGCATGCACTTTCAAAACCAGGCAATTAAAACGAATCGGTATTCAAAAACACAGTGAACTTAAACCAATAATCCCAAGTGAATAAATCACCTCTACAAGACAAACGCACAAGCGGCGAGAAGCTTTGTAGGTCAATACAAGCTTATTAAAACCCGCTTCTTACAAACCGCAATTTAATGTCAGACCGTCCTTATACCCACCACACAGTTTGTTTATCCGATAGAAGTAAATAAATCCACAAGCGACACAAAGGCAAGTTTTTGATCTTTTGTTTGGGAACTTATAATGATAACACCTCCGTTGAGAATGTTATATAATTGGTATCTTCTATTTATTATCAAAAACAAAGAGAAAATCTTTTTGTATTTTTTTTAATCTGATATATATATACAAAAGAAAAAGGAAAATATTTTTTTACTTTTTTATTTTTTATAGAAAAATAACTTCACGAATGAAGGATCTCAAGTCACTAATCGACAAACTTCAAACGATATTGTCGTGACACAACCTCCGTAGCCGCCAAAATTTGATACTAGGTGGCTCAAGGGTTATGTGTGGGGATAAATCCTTAATATCAATATCAAAAATACTCACGAAGATAGATTCAAATTCTCTTAGGAAAAAGAATAATAAATCAAATCCCGTGTGTGATCGGTAGTACGGATTAGTCATCCCGAATCGTTTTCCCAACGAGGCGTGAATTGCCAACGTCGTTCTTGGTTTGGATTTTATGCTTGATGATTTGGATTATAGATTTTGATTTTATTAACTACGGGAATGGGAAAGTAATTAAGGAAATCTATCCTACGGGAAATCCTAAACGCGAATAAAACTAAAACGTATTAAACAAAACGCGATTAAAATGCAACTACGTCTAAACGATATCCTAAAAATGCCTAAATTTACTTTTACTCTAAAAATGAAATAAGAAAACTATTTTAGAATTAAAACTATTTTTTTGGATTTTTCTTGATTTTATAAAAATTAAAAACTAATTTAAACTAATTAAAACTAATTAAAATTCTAAAATTATAAAATTCAAAGAGAAAATAAGGAAAAATCTTTTTATGCTTTTATATTTTTCTTAAACTAATAAAATTGAAAAATTATTTTTTGGAACTTTTTCTTAATTATTTGCTAATAAAGCTAATTAAAAATTGATTAAAATCTATTTAAATTGAGAAAAATAGCAAATTAAGACCAAAAATTATGAAACTTACAGGAAAAATCTAAAATGATATTTAGAATCTATGAAAAATGAAAAACAAGCAGCTTATGTATGAAATATGGAAGCTATAGTGCAACTGCAACTCAAATAAGCTACTAAAATAAGCTAATGATCTACTAAGCCAACCAAACAGTGAACAAAGCTAACTTATACTAAAATGAACTAATTTCAACTGTTTCTAACTACTCCTAACAAGCCTAAAGCTCAGATCAGTGAAATAAGCCAAGCCTTATTCCACCAATTGAAACACCCCTACTGTTGAGCTTATGCACCAGCTTATAGAAAAAGCTAACCCAAAATCAAATCCCTACACACCACCGGCTAGCTACAAATAACCAAAATACAGTCCCTAACTCCTTGAAATGAACTCAGTGCAATAGATGAAAGATTGCCTGATTCACACTTAAGTGTGAACAGGGCAGATATAAGCTAAAGTACTAGCTTATTTGAAGCTTAAAATGACCAAACCAGATTTCTCAAAAAGTTGATATCAAAACAAGACCAAGTGAACTTTTAAAATCAAAGTTTCAAACACTGATTTTCAGAGATGAATTAGAAAATTGAATCACAAAGTTTTGTTGAAAACTGCAAGTGACAGATTTGACTTTATGAAGCTCACAATGAAACTTTGACCAAATTGAGTTTTAATCTAAATTATTGAACAGGTTATGATGATATAAGATTAACTATGATTACTAAAAGCTAGATCTATGATTCAAACCAATATGCAATCTATAACTCCAACTGATTTCAACAGATTCAGAGTCTAGAACAGATTCAAGCTTGATTTGACTTTTAGAGTGAAACTGCTCTTGCTAAGACCTCAATTGACTTCCAATTAACTACTGAAACTAGTATCAAACACTAAACACTGATCTACTATTCTCTAACACAGATTATGCAGCTATGCCAAACACTAGTTTAACTACTATTATAAGAACTAAATAGCAGATTATCACTAGATTAAACCAAACAAACACAATCACAGATCAAATAACTATAGATAATCACTAATAAACAGATTCAAACACAGATATAATGAGCAAATACAGATTTGGAACTTACAAGGTGCCTTAGCCACTATGGCTTGCCAAGTGAAGAAACAAGAACCACTAACCTAACCAACCTCTAACCTATTTCAATTCCGCTAAATCAACCCAAAGCATCAACCAATCCAAACCAGATCCAAACCAAGCAAATCAGCCGTGACTCTTGTAGCATCGATGTGATCTAAGATTTTTGTGATTTTTTATTATGAAACAAGTTTAAGCTCACTATAAGCTACTAACAGCTTAAATGAACTTAACAAAACAATAGATCAGTTGGAATCAATCCATAAACAGATCTAGAGTTATTTTTTATTTTTCAATGATTTATTTGATTTTTTTGTATTTTTGAGATTTTGAAAAGTTAAGCTAAAACAAATTTGATAAAACTAAAATAAGTAATGAAATAAGTTTATAAGCAGATTGAGATTAATAAAAACTTAAACAAACAATTTAAAGTGAAATACTAAATTTTATTAATAAGGAAGATTGAGTACAAATACGAATTACAAAAGGATTTAAAACATTTGAAATTGAAATAACCACTACAACTAAATCTAGAGAGAAGAAAAATACAGGAATTAAGATACATTGTGAATGAATGAAAGGTCTATATATAGTTGAGCTAAGGGTCTTGGAAGCTTCTCGAATTTCTTCTCTTTGTGCTTCTTTGCAGCTTGTTATCACCCTTGGATCATAATAACCGTTTCCCCTCTCATCACAACCCTTGGATTTAATCTAGTGACATGCCTCGACCAATAAGAGAGCGACAAGTGGCCAATAGCACACGGATGGATGAGGTGTCATTCCTTTTGCCAGTAAGGTGTCAGGGGAAGTACATAATTGCCCTTAATTACTGAATTTGGCTCAATTGTTTAAAGGGTATTTTAGGGTTCATGTGAGTAGCAGTATTGGGGGGAAAATAGGCGCGGCTTTATTTTGGTTTATTTTAGTGTTTTTCAAATGTTTGACCGGTTCAAGAAGGGTTTGACTCGGGTAATATAAACCGGGTTTGTTTGGTTCTCGGGTTAATATAACTAACCGGGTATAGTGTGTTTGGTTTTGGGCTCGGGTCATTATTTTGGGCCAAGAGATGTTAGAAATGGATTGGACTTATATTGTTAACATAATATGCACCAAGGACTAAACATGTACAATTCGAATTTCCAAGGGACCAAAAGTGTAATTAGAAAATCTCTCAAGGACCAATCTTGTAAAGCTCAAATAATCCAAGGGTGACTCTATAATTTCTGAATCTTTGAGGGACCAAATATGTCAAAAGCTCAAAGTGCAGGGGTCATTCTTGACTTTTCTTCAAACTTTTCTGAAACTTCAAAAATCATCTTAGAGAATAAAATCTTCCAAATGCATAATCTTGACCTTCCAGCTCAGCTAAAACTCTCTTAATCTCTCGTGCTCGGATTTACATCTGATTTGGATCCTTTTTGCGTGTTTTTGCATATCCGTACCTGCACAAGCACAAACTCAAGAAAACCACAAATATAAGCAATAAACGGCTTTTCCTTGGTTGTTTTGGGTCTATATTGATAAAGAAAAGGTATGTGTTTAAGCACATATCAAAAATACCCCAGACGAGACCATTGCCGTGTCCTCACGCAATGCAATCAACTCACGCTTCTAAGACCAAGGATTTCAATCTCTTTCTACTAAACCTATGAAGAAGTAGCAAAGATTCCTCAAAAGAGATTAAACACCCTTAATTCTAAAAACGCCCCGTTTACCTTTTAATTCACAAGTAGATATTACGATTAAGCACTTCAGATTATGAATGACGGATTGTTGAACTTTCATGTCGATTAATAACTCAAACATTTTTCAAACGACACGTTAGGATCACGGAGTAGAAAACACAACACGACGTGAAGTGACCATACGGATAGAATACATCGTCCCGATTTTCACAAGTTCCCAAACTAAGCGTAAAACCGAAATCATTGTTACATATGATTCTAGATGCTAACACTACCCATGGAAGTTACTTGTGTACTTACCTTTTGTTCCCATTTTCCTATTTCCTCTAGACTTTTTTATTTTTGTGAGAAATGAATTTCTTCAAGTTCTCGTTTCGATAACTTTTATTCAGATAAAGATACAAAGCTAAGTCGATAATTAGTTATCCGTCTTCTCTCAAGAACCATTGTCGTAAAATGAGGTCCACATCAAGGAATTTTTATTCACTTATACTTTTGACTTTTTTCACTTTTCAACATTTTTCATTTTTTTTTTTTTTACTTTGCACTTATACTTTTATTTATATGAGCTGTGAACCACGGAGCTTCACGGGGTAATTCCAAGACTATAGGCTTCATGAAATGAGGATCCGGGCTGGCTAGGCTAAGACCTCATACAATCCTGGCTAAAGATCCAAGGGTCCGATCTCGACACCGCAACTCACAACTTTATTTATTACATTTCACTTTTCACTGATTACTCATTCATTTATTACGGATCCTTGATGTGTACCCAATTTTTAAAACAAAGATTCTCTTAAGAAGATAAAGAACTAACTATCGTCAAGAACTCGACATCTCTAATTATTTAGACATATATGGGGTGAAACAATTTTGTGGGAACAAAAAGCCATAAGTACCTTCAATGGGCTCTAAAGAGAACCAACTACTCCACGCTTAGCATCTAAACTCATAAGTAACTCTATCATTTCTCGATCTCGGCAAATTTAAAATCCCAAATAATGAGATCCGCAGATGCTTAGCCGATAATTTTAGATTATCTATGGTTAAGGGAACAAGCTAGGGCTCAACACGCCGGTCAAGTCAGAATTCTATTCCTACCCTCACCAGCGGAAAGTCAATCAATGTGTCAAAACATATATTAACTTAGCAAATGCTTCGTCTAATGAAATCAAGTTATGCATATTTAAAGTCACTCAGGGAAACTTGCAAAATCTTGGCCTTGTGAGCTAGAATTCGCATTTTATAGCTTCTAATCTAAGAGACTAGCAAAACTTTTCAATCAAAAAGACTTAACAAAAGCTTGAAAATTTTTAAATTTTACTCATTTTTGCACAATTTTTCATTTTCTAAGGAAAACGGGTTACGAGAGAAACACTGTGAGAAATAAGCAAGTGTGGTTAAATCAAATCGAAGATTACCCTACCCCAGACTAGAACGAAACATTGTCCTCAATGTTTAAAAGCAAGGGTATCACGAAAATCTAAAAGCCGTTTATAAAGTATGCTCAAAGATAAACGTTAGTCGATAAGATTAGGATATCGGATTTCCATCAGCATCGATCATGAAACTCGAGTGGAGAAATGACAAACTTCGAGCACGAGAGTCTTCATATCGGGAACATCCTGAACAACATCACAAACAACCAAACACGAGAAATCGAAGAGGCAGACCCCTTCACGTCACTTATTAGAAAATAGAAAGAAGATAGAGATAAGCATGGGGTGCCTCCCACGGCGCTCTTTTTTTTGGTTACCGAGTCGCTAGCTTGACTCGATACCCGAATTCAGTTGTCCTTAGGGAAAGTTTGGAGATCCGGGACAACCATGGATGGAATGTCCTCTCCGAAATAGTGTTTCACACGATGACCATTCACCTTGAAATTAGGGCCATCGGGCTGAGATAGCTCCACCGTTCCATATGGGAAAACTTGAGTGATGGTGAATGGTCCGGACCAACGGGTTTTGAGTTTGCCCGAGAAAATCTTCAATCGAGAGTTAAAAAGGAGAACTTGATCACCAACGTTGAAAGCGCGGTTTTTGATTTTAGCATCATGAATCCTCTTAGTCTTCTCTTTGAAAATCAAAGAATTCTCGTAGGCCGATCCCTAAGCTCGTTTAATTCATTCAATTGAACTTTTCGGTGATCACTCGCGGTCTTAAGATCGAAATTAGCATGTTTCAAGGCCCAGAATGCCTTATGTTCGAGCTCGATGGGCAAGTGACAAGCTTTTCCATACACCAACTTGATGGGGTGCACCGATGGGTGTCTTGAATGCGGTGCGGAAAGCCCATAATGCATCATCTAACTTATCGGCCCATGAAGCTCGATTCTCTCCTACGTTCCTCTCTAAAATCCTTTTCAAACCACGATTCGAGACCTCAACTTGTCCGCTCGTTTGCGGGTGATACGCGATAGAAAGACGATGGGTAACTCCATATTTAGCCATAACTTTAGCAAATTGCTCATTACAAAATGGGTACGCGATCAGCGATGATAGCACGAGGTGCTCGAATCGGAAAACAAATTTTTCAGAAACTTAACAACCACTCGGGCATCGTTGGTGGGGAGCGCTTTTGCTTCAACCCATTTGGACAAGTAGTCGACGGCCACGAGGATATACTTATTTCCTTTAGATGACGGAAATGGTCCCATAAAATCGATGCCCCATACGTCAAAAATCTCACAGACTTGAATAGCATTTTGTGGCATTTCATCCTTCTGTGAAATTTTCCCTTGACGTTGGCAAGAATCACAAGATTTGACTAAATCATGGGCATCTCGATATATGGTCGGCCAATAGAACCCGGAATCAAAAATCTTCTTGGCGGTGTAACTTGCACCATGATGGCCACCATTAGGGTCCGTTATGGCAAGCATTAAGAATATCAAGAGCCTCTTGGCCATGAACACACCGTCGGATTACTTGATCCGCACAAATCTTGAACAAGTAAGGGTCGTCCCAGAAATAATGCTTAACATCTTTGAAAAACTTTTTCTTCTGTTGGGACGACATCCCTTTCACAATGAAATTGCCCGCATGGTAATTTGCAAAATCGGCAAACCATGGGGTGTTTGGGTCTTTCTTAGCAATCATCCCAAGTGTCTCAAGAGGAAATGTTTCCGTAATCTCCTTTTTCTCGAGCACACTTTGATGGGGATTTTCAAGTCTAGACAGATGATCGGCAGCAAGGTTCTCCGCTCCTTTTTTGTCAAGAATAGTAACATCAAACTCTTGAAGGAGGAGAACCCACCGAAGTAATCGTGGCTTAGCATCTTGCTTTGCCAAAAGATACTTTAAGGCAGAATGGTCGGTATACACTATGGTCTTCGACAAGACAAGGTAGGGTCGAAATTTTTCAAAAGCATAAACAACGGCCAACAATTCTTTTTGGTAGTCGTGTAATTGTGTTGGGCCTCAGATAATGTCTTACTCGCATAGTGTATGGGCTGAAAATGTTTCGACTTTCGTTGCCCCAAGACTGCCCCAATTGCGTAATCACTAGCATCACACATAAGCTCAAAGGGCAAATCCCATCGGGGGCAACTAAGATCGGTGCCTCAGTTAGTTTCTTCTTAAGAAAGTTAAATGCCTCAATGCATTCATTGGTGAAGATAAACGGAGCATCCTTTTCAAGGAGATGGGTCAGAGGGCGGGCTATCTTAGAGAAATCTTGGATGAAACGGCGATAGAAACGGCATGACCCAAAAAACTCCGAATACCTTTGGCGGTAGTGGGATGAGGGAGTTTAGCTATAACGTCGACTTTAGCTCGGTCGACCTCAATCCCATATTTTGAAATCTTATGGCCGAGGACAATGCCCTCGAACCATGAAATGGCACTTCTCCCAATTCAAGACCAAGTTGGTGTCTTCACACCTTTTGAGCATGTGGTCTAGATGAGAGAGGCAAGAAGTGAAAGAATCTCCATAAACCGAGAAATCGTCCATGAAAACTTCCATAGACTTTTCGATCATGTCATGAAATATAGCCATCATGCACCTTTGAAGCGTTCGAGCATTGCATAAGCCAAATGGCATTCGTCGGTAAGCAAGCGTTCCATAAGGGCACGTGAAAGTCGTTTTCTCTTGATCCTTTGGATCGATCGGGATTTGAAAATAACCGGAGAAACCATCGAGAAAGCAATAGAACTCATTTCCCGCTAAACGCGTTCGAGCATCGATCCATAAAGGTAGCGGAAATGATCCTTCCTTGTAGCATCATTCAACTCCCGGTAGTCAATACACACTCTCCATCCGGTGGCGAGTGTGGAAATCAATTCATTATCTTCATTGGCAATGACGGTCATTCCACCTTTCTTGGGAACACAATGAATAGGGCTAACCCATGAGCTATCGGAGATGGGATAAATGATTCCGGCGTCGAGGAGTTTCAGAACTTCCTTTTTGATAACATCATGAATCTTTGGGTTAACCCTACGTTGTTGTTGAATAACGGGTTTACAATCATCCTCCATCAGAATTTTGTGGGTACAAAAACGAGGATTGATTCCTTTGATGTCGAAATTTGCCAGCAATGGCACTCTTATGTTTACGAAGAATCTCCAAAAGTGCGGTTTTCTCCTCATCTTTTAAGTTTTTAGCAATGATGACGGGAAATTTGTTTGGTTCTTCAAGAAAAGCGTATTCAAGATGAGGAGGTAAATCCTTGAGCTCGGGCTCCAAAGGTTTTTCATCAGACGTTTGTACTTCTTTAATCTCTTCTATCGTAATCTCTTCGAGGAGGTGACGGTAATGGATCCTCGTTCAACAATTGTTCAAGATAACGGATATCTCCCTCCGAATCATAAACACCATCATCAATTCCAGGTGGAATCGATTCATCATCAGCAAGAAACTCATCGATCTCTTCCAAAATGAAGTCACCTCCCTCGAACGGAGTGAGAGGGAAGAAAAGTCGGCAATTATAGGCTCAGAAGATGGTTCAATATTTTAAGAAGGAATGGTGGGATTTCCACCCATAAAATCAAGAACTTCTTGAGCATACTCCTCCGTAGCCATATCGAGAATGTCGATTCGATTAATAGAAGCATCATCGTAGTTGGAGGAGTATCTCGAAGGTTGGTTGATATTAAGCGAGGCGGTTTCCTTGTTAGCTCGTAAGGTGATTTCCCTTCATAAACATCAATCATCGCATCGACCCGTTCTTAGAAAAGGCCTCGAGAATAAGAGGTACTTTCGGGGTCGACATCAAAGTCAACGACAACGAAGTCGGCGGAAAATGCAGTGGTCCTACTTTCACATAGGCGTCTTGGCAATTCCTCTCGGAATAGAGGTTGAAAGGTCCGCGAGTTCAAGAGTCATCTTAGTAGGTGTGAGTTCCGGGAGAGAAAGTTTGTTGTAAATCGAAAGAGGCATTAAGTTAATACTCGCACCAAGATCGGCCAAGGCGGAGCATTTCACTATTCTCGAAAACTCACAAGGGATAAGAAATTTGCCGGGGTCTCCTAACTTTTCGGGAAGTTTCTTGAGGAGCACCGCCGAGCAATTCTCATTCAACGGTGTTTTGCTATTTGTTTTCTTTGTTACTCACTAATTTTTTGATCATAGCGGCAAACTTCGGCATGAGGAGTAAAGCATCGGTGAAACTGATGTTAAAATTCAAGGATTGAACGATTTCAACAAATTTCTCCATTTGGTTTTCGGTTTTATCACGGAGCTTTTGATTATGAAGTCTTGAAGGATAAGGAAGTGAAGGTTTAAGAGTAGTCTTGAACATCGGGTTCGGAATCGAGTCTGAGCGACCGGAGGTGTAATGCAGTGCGGGTTGCACATTTTCTTCAACAACCTCGGTATCTTTTTCCTCCTCCCTTGTCAGGGGAGTAGGAGATGAGGGTCCATCAATAGCCTTACCACTTCGTGTGGTTATAGCTTTCAACTCACCCTTCGGGTTGGGAATAGTATCACTCGGAAGAGAACCGAAGATGAGGGTTGGTGACCTTACACAACACAGGCATTCAACATGTCTTGAGTTTATTCGTGAAGTTTCCAATTTGTTGTTCGTAGTGAATCTCATTCCTAAACTCATTGCTCTGTCTAGTTAACGAAGATTGAAACTCGTTCCTCAAACTTGTAATCTGATTTTGCATAGTGTGGATGGTAGAATTGGTATTCTGAACATAAGTTGTGAAGTCATTTGGAGGCAAAGGTGAAGCTTGAAAGCTTGGGTTGTGATATACATGATTGTAGTGAGCTCCTTGATTTGGGTGTTGATTTGGTGGAGCTTTGAATTGGTTTTGAACATTTGGTCCACGAACTTGATTCCGATTGAAATGATTCTGATTGTTCGATGGAGAAAATCCCGGAGGTCCCATTTGATTACTAACACGAGGGTTCGTTTCAACTTGAGGGCGGTATTGGGCACCTCCGGTTACGGCATTAGATTGGAACGGATTGCCATCGGTGGCGGTACAATTGTAGTAGGCATGCGGGCCTCCACAAGTAGTACAAGTTGTTTCCACCGCTTTGACTTGAGCGGGTGGAGAAGAATTACTCTTAACCAAAGCATGGATCAAATCCGTAAGCTTATCAATCTTAGCATCGGTGCTAGACGTATTTCCGTTAGACGAGGATGATGGTGTATCATTCACTTTCGGGCAGCAACGATTTGCTACGTGAGGAACGAACTTTGGATTTGTTCATAATAATCGACAAGGCATCTCTCGTTGATCGGGTCAACAAATTACCACCAGCGGCGGCATTGAGAGAGTCTTGATCATTCTCATTCAAACCATTATAAAACGTATCAAGTTGGTGCAACTCAGAAAAACCATGATGGGGACATTGCCTAAGCAAATCTTTGAATCGGTCCCATGCCTCACTAAATGATTCATCAAATCTTTGTGTGAATTTTGTTATCTCATTTTTTAAACTTGTGGTTTTAGACGGTGGGAAGAATTCGTTCACGAATTTTGAAACTAAATCCTCCCACGTGGTTATCGATCGAGGGGGTAGTTTTTCGAGCCAAATCCGAGCCGAGTGAAAACGGGAAGAGTAGTAGCTTGATGGCCTCTTCCGAGGAGCGTTACGGTACTTGATGGTAGACGTGAGCTTGTTAAACCGACGGATATGAGAGTGAGGATCGTCTCTCTCGAATCCGTAAAATTGGCTTGCCGAAACCAAATTTATCAATCCGTGTTTAAGCTCGAAGTTATCCAAAACGCATTGCGGGACGGCGATGGCTTCTCCATAACCCTCGGTGGGTGCTTGGAGTTGCTCTAGCATAGATCGGTTGTCCTCCGCCATTTCGATGATGGGCGGGGCTTGATTAGTTCGAATCTCGGGTTCGACTAATGGACCACGCCATTACGCCTTCGGAATTGTAGCGGTTGCAAGGTTCTCTCCGTAGTTATTAGAGCGAGTGCGCATGCACTTTCAAAAACCAAGGCAATTAAAACGAACGGTATTCGAAAACACAGTGAACTTAAACCAATAATCCCAAGTGAATAAATCACCTCTACAAGACAAACGCACAGCGGCGGAGAAGCTTTGTAGGTCGTAGAAGCTTATTAAAAACCAGCTTCTTTACAGCCGCAATTTAATGTCGGCCGCGTCCTTATACCCACCACACGGTTTGTTTATCGATAGAAGTAAATAAATCCACGCGACACAAAGGCAAGTTTTTGATCTTTGTTCGGAACTTATAATGATAACACCTCCGTTGAGAATGTTATATAATTGGTATCTTCTATTTATTATCAAAAACAAAGAGAAAATCTTTTTGTATTTTTTTTTTAATCTGATATATATATACAAAAGAAAAAGGAAAATATTTTTTACTTTTTTTATTTTATAGAAAAATAACTTCACGAATGAAGGATCTCAAGTCACTAATCGACAAACTTCAAACGATATTGTCGTGACACAACCTCCCAAGGCGCAAAATTTGATATAGGCTTAGGGGTTATGTGTGGGGATAAATCCTTAATATCAATATCAAAAATACTCACGAAGATAGATTCAAATTCTCTTAGGAAAAAGAATACTAAATCAAATCCCGTGTGTGATCGTGTAGTACGGATTAGTCAACCCGAATCGTTTTCCCAACGAGGCGTGAATTGCCAACGTCGTTCTTGGTTTGGATTTAATGCTTGATGATTTGGATTATAGATTTTGATTTTATTAACTACGGGAATGGGAAAGTAATTAAGAATCTATCCTACGGAAATCCTAAGCCTAATTAAACTAAAAGCGTAATTAATAAACGCGACTAAAAATGCAACTACGTCTAAGCGATATCCTAAAATGCCTAAATTTACTATTACTCTAAAAATATGATTAGAAAACTATTTTAGAATTAAAACTATTTTTTTGGATTTTTCTTGATTTTATAAAAATTAAAAACTAATTTAAACTAATTAAAACTAATTAAAATTCTAAAAATTATAAAATTCAAAGAGAAAAATAAGGAAAAATCTTTTTTATGCTTTTTATATTTTTCTTAAACTGTTAAAATTGAAAAACTATTTTTTGGAACTTTTTCTCAATTATTTGCTAATAAAGCTTGATTAAAAATTGATTAAAATCTATTTAAATTGAGAAAAATAGCAAATCAAGACCAAAAATTATGAAACTTACAGGAAAAATCTAAAATGATATTTAGAATCTATGAAAAATGAAAAAACAAGCAGCTTATGTATGAAATATGGAAGCTATAGTGTAACTGCCACTCAAATAAGCTACTAAAATAAGCTAATGATCTACTAAGCCAACCAAACAGTGAACAAGGCTAACTTATACTAAAATGAACTAATATCAACTGCTTCTAACTACTCCTAACAAGCCTAAAGCTCAAATCAGTGAAATAAGCCAACTGCTTATTCCACCAATTCAATGAAACACCCCTACTGTTGGGGCTTATGCACCAGCTTATAGAATAAGCTAACCCAAAATCAATGATCTTGATCCTACACACACACCGGCTAGCTACAAATAACCAAAATACCAGGCCCTAACTCCTTGAAATGAACTCAGTGCAATAGATGAAAGATTGCCTGATTCACACTTAAGTGTGAACAGGGCAGATATAAGCTAAAGTACTAGCTTATTTGAAGCTTAAAATGACCAAACCAGATTTCTCAAAAAGTTGATATCAAAACAAGACCAAGTGAACTTTTAAAATCAAAGTTTCAAACACTGATTTTCAGAGATGAATTAGAAAATTGAATCACAAAGTTTTGTTGAAAACTGCAAGTGACAGATTTGACTTTATGAAGCTCACAATGAAACTTTGACCAAATTGAGTTTTAATCTAAATTATTGAACAGGTTATGATGATATAAGATTAACTATGATTACTAAAAGCTAGATATATCAGATTCAAACCAATATGCAATCTATAACTCCAACTGATTTCAACAGATTGAGTCTAGAAGCAGTTCAAGCTTGATTTGACTTTTAGAGTGAAACTGCTTTTGCTAAGACCTCAATTGACTTCCAATTAACTACTGAAACTAGTATCAAACACTAAACACTGATCTACTATTCTCTAACACAGATTATGCAGCTATGCCAAACACTAGTTTAACTACTATTATAAGAACTAAATAGCAGATTATCACTAGATTAAACCAAACAAACACAATCACAGATCAAATAACTATAGATAATCACTAATAAACAGATTCAAACACAGATATAATGAGCAAATACAGATTTGGTACTTACAAAGTGCCTTAGCCACTATGGCTTGCCAAGTGAAGAAACAAGAACCACTAACCTAACCAACCTCTAACCTATTTCAATTCCAGCTTATAATCAACCCAAAACGACTCTTGAACCAATCCAAACGGATCCAAACCAAGCAAATCACATGGTGACTGTAGCATCGATGTGATCTAAGATTTTTGTGATTTTTGATTATGAAACAAGTTTTAAGCTCACTATAAGCTACTAACAGCTTAAATGAACTTAACAAAACAATAGATTAGTTCAGAATCAATCCATAAACAGATCTAGAGTTATTTTTTATTTTTCAATGATTTATTTGATTTTTTTGTATTTTTGAGATTTTGAAAAAGTTAAGCTAAAACAAATTTGATAAAACTAAAATAAGTAATGAAATAAGTTTATAAGCAGATTGAGATTAATAAAAACTTAAACAAACAATTTAAAGTGAAATACTAAATTTTATTAATAAGGAAGATTGAGTACAAATACGAATTACAAAAGGATTTAAAACATTTGAAATTTAAATAACCACTACAACTAAATCTTAGAGAGAAGAAAAAATACAGGAATTAAGATACATTGTGAATGAATGAAAGGTCTATATATAGTTGAGCTAAGGGTCTTGGAAGCTTCTCGAATTTCTTCTCTTTGTGCTTCTTTGCAGCTTGTTATCACCCTTGGATCATAATAACCGTTTCCCCTCTCATCACAACCCTTGGATTTAATCTAGTGACATGCCTCGACCAATAAGAGAGCGACAAGTGGCCAATAGCACACGGATGGATGAGGTGTCATTCCTTTTGCCAGTAAGGTGTCAGGGGAAGTACATAATTGCCCTTTGATTACACTGATTTGGCTCAATTGTTTAAAGGGTATTTTAGGGTTCATGTGAGTAGCAGTATTGGGGGGAAAATAGGCGCGGCTCTATTTTGGTTTATTTTAGTGTTTTTCAAATGTTTGACCGGTTCAAGAAGGGTTTGACTCGGGTAATATAAACCGGGTTTGTTTGGTTCTCGGGTTAATATCACTAACCGGGTATAGTGTGTTTGGTTTTGGGCTCGGGTCATTATTTTGGGCCAAGAGATGTTAGAAATGGATTGGACTTATATTGTTAACATAATATGCACCAAGGACTAAACATGTACAATTCGAATTTCCAAGGGACCAAAAGTGTAATTCTGACAATCTCTCAAGGACCAATCTTGTAAAGCTCAAATAATCCAAGGGTGACTCTATAATTTCTGAATCTTTGAGGGACCAAATATGTCAAAAGCTCAAAGTGCAGGGGTCATTCTTGACTTTTCTTCAAACTTTTCTGAAACTTCAAAAATCATCTTCTGGGAATAAAATCTTTCCAAATGCATAATCTTGACCTTCCAGCTCAGCTAAAACTCTCTTAATCTCTCGTGCTCGGTTTACATCGATTTGGATCCTTTTTGCGTGTTTTTGCATATCATTTTCTGCAAGCACAAACTCAAGAAAACCACAAATATAAGCAATAAACGGCTTTTCCTTGGTTGTTTTGGGTCTATATTGATAAAGAAAAGGTATGTGTTTAAGCACATATCAATACCTAGGGTAATCTTCTATTTATTATCAAAAACAAAGAGAAAATCTTTTTGTATTTTTTTTTAATCTGATATATATATACAAAAGAAAAAGGAAAATATTTTTTACTTTTTATTTTATAGAAAAATAACTTCACGAATGAAGGATCTCAAGTCACTAATCGACAAACTTCAAACGATATTGTCGTGTGCAACCTCCGGCGTGGCGCCAAAAATTTGATATGTAGGCTCAAGGGTTATGTGTGGGGATAAATCCTTAATATCAATATCAAAAATACTCACGAAGATAGATTCAAATTCTCTTAGGAAAAAGAATACTAAATCAAATCCGTATGTGTGATGTGTAGTACGGATTAGTCAACCGAATCGTTTTTCCCAGCGAGCGTGAATTACTTACGTCGTTCTTGGTTTGGATTTAATGCTTGATGATTTGGATTATAAATTTTGATTTTATTAACTACGGGAATGGGAAAGTAATTAAGGAAATCTATCCTACAAATCTAAGCGAATTAAACTAAAACGTAATTAACAAACGTGAATAAAAATGCAACTACGTCTAAACGATATCCTAAAAATGCCTAAATTTACTTTTACTCTAAAAATATGATTAGAAAACTATTTTAGAATTAAAACTATTTTTTTGGATTTTTCTTGATTTTATAAAAATTAAAAACTAATTTAAACTAATTAAAACTAATTAAAATTCTAAAAATTATAAAATTCAAGGAGAAAAATAAGGAAAAATCTTTTTTATGCTTTTTATATTTTTCTTAAACTGTTAAAATTGAAAAATTATTTTTTTGGAACTTTTTCTCAATTATTTGCTAATAAAGCTTGATTAAAAATTGATTAAAATTCTATTTAAATTGAGAAAAATAGCAAATCAAGACCAAAAATTATGAAACTTACAGGAAAAATCTAAAATGATATTTAGAATCTATGAAAAATGAAAAAACAAGCAGCTTATGTATGAAATATGGAAGCTATAGTGTAACTGCCACTCAAATAAGCTACTAAAATAAGCTAATGATCTACTAAGCCAACCAAACAGTGAACAAGGCTAACTTATACTAAAATGAACTAATATCAACTGCTTCTAACTACTCCTAACAAGCCTAAAGCTCAAATCAGTGAAATAAGCCAACTGCTTATTCCACCAATTCAATGAAACACCCCTACTGTTGGGGCTTATGCACCAGCTTATAGAATAAGCTAACCCAAAATCAATCAGTGCAGTCCTACACACCACCTGGCTAGCTACAAATAACCAAAATACCAGACCCTAACTCTCTGAATTGAAGCTAATGTAATCACTGAAAGATTGCCTGATTCACACTTAAGTGTGAACAGGGCAGATATAAGCTAAAGTACTAGCTTATTTGAAGCTTAAAATGACCAAACCAGATTTCTCAAAAAGTTGATATCAAAACAAGACCAAGTGAACTTGTTAATTCCAAAGTCTCAAACTCTAAAACTCAGTGATGAATCAATGATTTGATTCACCAGTTTTGTTGAAAACTGCAATTGACAACTTGTTGACTTTTAAGAACACATGAAAGTTTGACCAAACTCAGTTTTAATTCAATCTAATGAACTGATATTGATGTTTTAACACTAAATATGATTACTAAAAGCTAGATCTAACACATCCAAACCAACTTGCAGCTAATGACCACTACTGATTTCAACAGATTCAGAGTCTAGATCAGTTTAAAAGTGATTCTGACTTTTATGACTAGAACTGCTATAACAAGACCTCAATTGACTATCCAATAACTACTCAAGCTTGAATCAACAACTACTAACAGCTTAGCTACTCTCTAGCACAGATTATTCAGCTATGCCAAACACTACTAAAGGCTGCACGATTTAAGAACTAACAAGCAGATAAGACTAGATAACACTAAACAAGTATCATTCTTAGATCAAACAGTATCAAATATGACTAATGAACAGAATCAATCACAGATAAGTGAGCAATGACATATATGATGACTTACAATTTGCCTTAGCCACTATGGCTTGCCAAGTGAAGAAACAAGAACTCTATCCTACTTATACCCCTAACCTAAACAATTCGGCTCAACATGAACCCAATCCGCTCTGCAATCAAACCAGATCCAGGATCCAAATTCGTGAAACACATCATGTCAAGAAGCAAGCATCGATTCAACTTGAGATTTTGGTGAATTTGAGATTAAAACTAATATAAGCTCACAATAAGCTACTTAAAAGCTTAAATGAACCTATGAAACAATAGATCAATGGTGGATTAATCCAAAACAAAGATCTAAAGTGATTTTTGATTTTTCAAAGGATTTTGTGTGATTTTTTTGTATTTTTGAGGTTTTGAAAAGTAAAGCTAAAACATGTGTTTAAAATCTCTGAATAAGCACTAGAATAAGATAATAATCAGATTTAGAACATAAAAACTTAATCAATAACAATTGAAAGTGAAATTCAAATTCTATTAATAAGGAAGATTAGTACAAAATATGAATTACAAACTATTTAAATCATTGAAAGATGTAAATAACCACTACAAATAATTCTAGAGAGATGAAAAATACAGGAAATTAAGATACATTTGCGAATGACTAAGAAGGTCTATATATAGTTGAGCTAAGGGTCTTGGAAGCTTCTCGAATTTCTTCTCTTTGTGCTTCTTTGCAGCTTGTTATCACCCTTGGATCATAATAACCGTTTCCCCTCTCATCACAACCCTTGGATTTAATCTAGTGACATGCCTCGACCAATAAGAGAGCGACAAGTGGCCAATAGCACACGGATGGATGAGGTGTCATTCCTTTTGCCAGTAAGGTGTCAGGGGAAGTACATAATTGCCCTTTGATTACACTGATTTGGCTCAATTGTTTAAAGGGTATTTTAGGGTTCATGTGAGTAGCAGTATTGGGGGGAAAATAGGCGCGGCTCTATTTTGGTTTATTTTAGTGTTTTTCAAATGTTTGACCGGTTCAAGAAGGGTTTGACTCGGGTAATATAACTAACCGGGTATAGTGTGTTTGGTTTTGGGCTCGGGTCATTATTTTGGGCCAAGAGATGTTAGAAATGGATTGGACTTATATTGTTAACATAATATGCACCAAGGACTAAACATGTACAATTCGAATTTCCAAGGGACCAAAAGTGTAATTCTGACAATCTCTCAAGGACCAATCTTGTAAAGCTCAAATAATCCAAGGGTGACTCTATAATTTCTGAATCTTTGAGGGACCAAATATGTCAAAAGCTCAAAGTGCAGGGGTCATTCTTGACTTTTCTTCAAACTTTTCTGAAACTTCAAAAATCATCTTCTGGGAATAAAATCTTTCCAAATGCATAATCTTGACCTTCCATTTCAGGCTAAAACTCTCTTAATCTCTGTGCTTTCGGTTTACATCGATTTGGATCCTTTTCAAGCGTGTTTTTGCATATCCGTACCTACACAAGCACAAACTCAAGAAAACCACAAATATAAGCAATAAACGGCTTTTCCTTGGTTGTTTTGGGTCTATATTGATAAAGAAAAGGTATGTGTTTAAGCACATATCAAGGATCTTGGCATAAGTGAAGCTTATACCAACAACGAACTTGTTGGTTACCTATCAATGCCCGGTAACCAAATTACCACATTTGCATCTCGTCCTTTTATGTAGGAAGTTAAGACGTTGTTGGAGGATGCAAAATGTCATGATGTAAACTTATATATGTGAGACAACCTCATATTCATTTTTTTTTAATTCTAAAAATAGAGATTACTTAACATATGTTTATCACAAAACATCGAAAAATAGAAACCAATAATACTATTTACTTGGTTTAAATAAAACTTAACTAAAGGCTCAATAAATAGGGTCACACTATACAAACTCCCCCTATGATGTGACATAAGCCGGGGGGTTTGGGTCAAAAATTCCTTTCGTCCCCCCTTTATTTCTAGTACAAAACAGTTTTTTGTCAGTTTCTGTTCCGTATTTTAGACAGTTTTAAGCGTTTGACTTATTAAACTTTACATTTTATGTTCCGTACTTTCAGGTTTATAGTTTTTTTATATAAACAAAATTATAAAAATAAAAAGAAAAAAAAGGCAAAAAATGAGGGGGTGTCATTTGTAGAAAAAGGGGGTTTGAATAACCTACCCACAATAAATATCAGCTAATAAGGAAAATACAAAATGTGACGTAACCTTGTGTGTCGGAGAATAGGAAAAAAATTTGGTCATCATATATTCAACTCATATCTTTAGGTCAATAAATGTTCTATCTAATCTAACGGTTGTAAACTTGTGATTGGTGTTGTCACTTCATGCTCATATTACTTCATTTCTATTTTGTTGGTATCTTTTCTGCATTGCTAGTATCTCACTCAATTTGATATTTCATGCAAGTTCATTTAATTCTAGTTCCGTAGGCCATCTTCATACCATGGTATCTTAAAAGTGTTTGAGTTGGTACCATATTCTCTTAGAACACAAGTCAAATAAAACATATACCAGGGGCTCTTAGAGATATTTCAATAAAAGTTTAACATACTTTCGAACAACAAAAACGATATCACTACAAAATTTGTGTTTAAAAGTTACTAAATTAAAATAATAAAATAGAAAATAAAACCCACAGATATAAAAATTTCATCACATATCAAATCTCACCCACGCACACACTCACTCGATCCAAAATAATAATAACCTATGTTTCTATCTATCTGATAGTTGATCGAAACCCTAACTCCGGCACCATCGTCACCGTAACCATCATCGGTCGTTGCCAAACCCCCCCTATGATGTGATATAGGGGGGGGGGGGGTTGGTCAAGGATTCCTTTTGTCCCCCATTTAAAGGGGGTGTGGTCTACTGAGTCGTCACAGATTTAATTACGTATAAAGGGACGGCGTCGTCCTTGGATTGTGATGCCGTCAGCTTCAATTCCAGCAGCTTGAGTGTCTTCGATCTTGGCTTAGCCATTTTCTTCATATATTCACTCATTTTCTTCCAAATATGCATCATTCCAGCATTTTGCTTCCAAGAGACCTAAAAAGTGAAAAGGAACAAAATTAAGCAGTAACGGATATAAAAGTGGGCGATTAAGGGCTTAAATGACCCCTTAAAAGTGTACGTTTTAAATCCTTATCAAATAACTAATTTTAGATAAACATGCCCTATCATTTTTCAAATATAGAACTATTAGTTGAACACGCTAGGGTGTGCCAAGACACCGACATGCTATAGTTAGGAGTAACTCTTGTACTAAAGAAAAAAACACATTTATTTCGTAAAGTGTCAAAACACTTCTCATAAATTCTAGCTAATACGTAATTTACTCTACTTATCTAAGCTGTAAGTATAATTGACCTGAGGTGGAACTTGAAATTCGTCAAGTGACACATGAATGGACTGAAATTTCTACCCTAACTATATCTTGCTTATAGTAGAGTTAAAGACCCGTGTATTACACGTGTTGTCTATTTTTATTATATTGAAGTCATTTATGAAAAATAGTGTTGCCTGATAATTTTTTAATTCACACTTGAAAATTTCACAATCAGTAGATGCAATATAAAAACTGGACTTTGTTGTTTTTCTTTTTCGAAAAAATCTAACTCTTAGAAGTTAATTATATGAAATGATGCGATGGTTCAGCCATTTCACAATCTTGATAAGAGATATGATATTATCTATTGTGTATTTTAGTATTTATACAATGAGACCATGCCACATCACCCAAATACTCAGCATAAACCTTTGTTTACTAGATTAATATGATACGTAAAACTAATATACACTTATTAAGAAGACCGGTATTTTTCTTTTTGACAGGTTCAATCGAATGAGGAGAGAATATGTTTTTAACGAATGAGGAGACACGACAACTCATTCATTCTTCCTGCACATTTACAACTTTCAACTACCAAGATTCAATGCTTACTACTACCTTTGTGTATATATTTATTACTGAGTACTACTGTAACACTCTCCATTTACTAGTACCTTGGTGTATATATTTAGAGGAAATTCCCAAAATAGGCCAAAAGTTCATGCATGGTCCATTACTTGGTCACTTTTTTGTGCCTTTTCTCATTTTTGTCGTGCTCAACTACTCGACTCTACTACTTTTGTGACATTTGTCACTTGCAAGTACAAACGTTAGGTGAATATTTTATTTTTTTATTATAAAATTACAAATATACCCTCCTATATTATATTATTATCTCTTTATTAATTACTCCACATAACCCACTCACCCTACCTAACTCCACCCATCACCACCACCACCACTGGTCAACCACCAATACTCAACCACCACTGGTTAACCACCATCGGTCAACTACCACTGGTCAACCACCACTGCTCAACCACTCGTCCACCACTATTCAACTACTAGACCTCAAAATACTCCAAACATATCACAAATTGTATTAACTTCACGAGCATTTTATTATCAAACTCAAACTTAAATATTACAAAATCAAAAAGTAACGAAACATAATTAATGTGAAAAATGCCAACAGAAACTTAAATATTGCAAAATCAAAAACTCAAATATTATAAAAGAATGCAAATATTCGAACATTACAAAATCAAAAATAGTCAACTGCTATGTTTGTGGAAAATGCTTCGAAGGTTACAGTTTGTGATAAAAGAATACACTACAAATCTATAAGCTATCTGCAACTTCTTCCAAAATCATTTGTCTTATTGTTTTCACCTTTTTCTTACCATAACAAGGGCGACTCTCACAAATCTTTAAAAAATGCGTTGCCTTGACTTAGATCATAAAATATCTTACTTAGCACATATTCGTTTTTAAAGAAACGAGGCCTCCATCTTCATGATTATCAGCTTTACGTCTTTTCCGGTGACTCGATGCAACGGTTTTTTTCTCGACGAAAACGTCGGGCGCATGAGATACTATACCGGATCTTTGACATATCTGGTCGGGAAATGGAGTGGGTGTGGTGGATCTCTAACAGATGAAAAGACCAGATCTGTAACAAGGGTGCGTGCCGGCGGCGGAGAAGAATTTGGTTATGGGTTTGATGGTTTTTTCAGTGTTTCTCAATGATGGCTCGAAATATTTATAAACCTGAGAAATCTTACCTAAAATGAGTAAATAGTAAATGACTCGCGCTATGAAGTTTTTTTTTCCGCTTATCTTTGTTTTGAATTGCTCCATTTTTTATTCAGTTTGATGCGGATGTGGAATGGAAATGATTGGTGGTGGGTTTGATGGTTTTTTGGTCGCCGGAGGAAAGGTTTTTTGGTCGCCGGAGATAGAGTGGGTATGACGGTGGAGAGTCGTCGCAGATGGAGAGGATATGCTAACAAAAAAACTGATAGTGAAATGGATAGGTGGTAGGAGGAAATATGAGGGGTGGTGGGGATAAGGTTAAATGTGTGGTAAATAATGTATAAGGGTATATTTGTAATATTATAATAAAATAATAAATTATTCACATAACTTTTGTACTTGCAAATGACACATGTCACAAAAATAGTGGAGTCGGCAAGAATTGAGCTGAATAGACCAATATGGGAAAAGGCAAAAAAGTGAATAATGTAATGGACCATGCATGACTTTTTGGCTTATTTTGGGAATTTCCTCATATATTTATTACTAAGTATTACTAGTAAGTACTAACCCTCCCTATTTACTACTGCCTTGGTCTATATATTTACTACTACATTTGGTGTATGTATTTATTACTGCATATTAACCCTCCCCATCTAAAACTCAACAACTTTTCACAAAACTAATAGTTTATACACTTTAACTTTGTTGTTCAAATTCGTACCTTCTACCCTTCCCTCATCAAACATAAAATTCACCAATTTGAAAGAGTTTTCTTTTCATTTTCTCCATTTCCAAAGTGATTCTTCGTAAAAATTTAAGGTGGGTTATTTTTTTTAAATTAGCATGCCTTTAAACTATTTTTGTTTTGTTTCTAACTGCCTTCTCATGATATAGATCTGTTCCTCATTTGGTTGACTTATGTTGATCAAAGTTGGAATCATTGGTTTTGTGGATGTTTTCTTAGAAATGATGATGTCGATGAAGATCTGAGGCAATCTAAGGTATTATCTAATTTGTGGCTGAGATGTTATTACCTATTATATTATTTCAAGTTCTTTGGGTGTATATTAACTTATGCTCATTTATAATGGCAGATGATCAAATTATCGTTTCCGTTGATTGTCGACCGATTAGTTGATGCTATCAAAAGACACAAGTGAGTCGCATAGAAAATGTGTAGTCCATTTTTAACTTAACTCGGTGCTAATTTTCTTTTTTGATTGACAATTTGACTGTGTAGTGCACGGTGGATGAAGTGAAAGCATTTTTCAGCCGCAACACTATCCTGGTCTTTGTTACTGTAGCTTGAGGTGATATATTTTTGTCAGATGTTATAATTTTTTTTTGATATCTTTTTGTTTACATGTAGATTATGTTAATATATGTAGGGGCTTGGCGTCTGATGCTTTCAATTGCGTAGAAATGGACATGGTTGTATCTGAAGTGCAAAGGGTTAAAGAGTGGAGACGGGGAGGCAGGGCCATCATAAAATAGAAACCAATAATACTATTTACTTGGTTTAAATAAAACGTAACTAAACTTTCAATAAATAGGGTCATATTATACAAACTCCCCCCTATGATGTGACATAAGGGGGGTTTGGGTCAAAGATTCCTTTTGTCCCCCTTATTTCCAGACAACACGCTTTGTGTCAGTTTCATTCCGTATTTGAACAGTTTAAGCGTTTGACTTCTTAAACTTTACATTTTATGTTCCGTACTTTCATGTTTATAGTTTTTTTATATAAACAAAATTATAAAAATAAAAAGAAAAAAAAACGCAAAAAATGAGGGGGTGCCATTTGTAGAAAAAGGGGGTTTGTATAATCTACCCCCAATAAATATCAGCTAACAAGGAAAATACAAAATGTGACGTAACCTTGTGTGCCGGAGAATAGGAAAAAGATTTGGTCATCATATATATTCAACTCATATCTCTAGGTCAACAAATGTTGTATCTAATCTAACGGTTACGGTTATGAATTTGTGATTGGTGTTGTGAGCTCATGCTGATATTACTTCATTACTATTTTGTTGATATCTTTTATGCATTTCTAGTATCTCACTCAACTTGATATTTCATTTCATTATGGTTTCGTAGGCCATCTTCATACCACGGTATCTTAAAAGTGTTTGAGTTGGCACACAAGTCGAATAAAACATATACAAGGAGAGATATTTCAATAAAAGTTTAACATAACAACAAAAACGATATCACTACAAAATTTGTGTTTAAAAGTTACTACTAAATTAAAATAATACAGTAAAATAGAAAATAAAACCCACAAAATCTCACCCAGGCACTCACACACTCACTCACTCACATCTCTAGGTCCATAAATGTTGCATCTAATCTAACGGTTACGGTTGTGAACTTGTGATTGGTGTTGTCACCTCATGTTGATATTACTTCATTTCTATTTTGTTGATATCTTTTCTGCATTGCTAGTATCTCACTCAATCCTTCTTGCTGTGTATATTTATTACTGAGTAAGTGAGTAGTAACCCAACAACTTTTCACAAAACAAATATACACTTTAACTTTGTTGTTCAAACTCATACCTTCTACCCTTCCCTACCTAGATACTTATTAGTATAATTCTTTGGTAGCTAGAGTTATCAAACATCAAATTCGCCAATTTGAACGAGTGAGTTTTCTTTTCATTTTCTCCATTTTCAAAGTGATTAGTAAAAATTAAAGGTGAGTTCTTTCTCTTTTTAAAACTGGCCTTTAAAATAGTTTTGTTTTGTTTCTAACTGCCTTCTCATGATATAGATCTGCTTGTGTGGTTCCGTAGGCCATCTTCATACCATGGTATCTTAAAAGTGTTTGAGTTGGCACCATATTTTCTTAGAACACAAGTCGAATAAAACATAATATTTCAATAAAAGTTTAACATACTTTCGAACAACAAAACAAAACGATATCACTACTACAAAATTTGTGTTTAAAAGTTACTATATTAAGTACAGAATGTGACATTTGATTAAGTTTTACCATATTACTTAAAAATTTATTACAAGTTTTCTAAAAGAGATTATTTAATTAGCTAAAAGCAAGTTCATCAGCAAAAATTAATATAAGAAAGCAAAGGCAATAAGATGATGCGTTTCTCACTGTATGTTTTTTATAGGCTTAAGATAATTGATATAGTCCAAGAATTTAGTTAGTCCAATATGTAAGCCCATCATGGCCCATTATCACTTCACATCCACCACGTCGATCTGCGGATGCCACATTAGGAAAACACACGTTTCGCTCACTCATATTATGAACAAATCAAAGTGTGCCACGCGGCACACTTGTCGGGGGAGCAGTACTTTTTGTCTACAAGGAGATGTGTTTTGCAATGATTTGTAACTAGAGGGGCTAAAATGAAATATTGAAACCCTAGTTTTGGGTTTGTATATTCACTTCCTTAACTTATTTGGTTTCTTAGTGACTTTCACACATAAGCAATCCATCCAATCGAAACAGTAAATTTTGTTAGAATGTAAGGAACACATGGACGGCACGTGTACCTGAGAAGCCAGTACAATATCCAAAGGCGGTCATTTTCTAGAGTTGGTCCTAGTAGTTAATACACATCACTTTTTGCACTTTAAGTAGCTCTCTTTTACTCTCCTTGTTGTTAAGAGGCTCTTTTTTACCCTCCTAGGAACTCATTTGTTAATAGGCTAGCTTCACACCAATAAAAAGAGTCGATCTTAAAAAAGAACATGTTGCAACAAATGATTTGCAAACGATGTATCATTAAGATTAAGTAAAAAGGAAACAAGTTGTGTGTGGCATAAAAGATATACAATAAACATACTTTATATCAAAACCAGAATTTTGATTATCATAAGGTAGAGAAATAGACCAAAACTCATTTTTTATAAGGCATGCCCTTGGCTTCATTTAAATGCTTACAACTCTCCACTAGAATTTCTGATAATACAAGTTTACCAAACATGCAACTTAATGATAATACAAGTTTTAGACTTTAACGAAGTTACATATGTAAAAAGATTTCTAATTAAAAAAATAAAAAAATAAAGTTAGTTTTAGATTATTGAATGACACAAAATAAGTTTGATGATAAATCATAGTAATTAGTAAAGAACACATGGACGACACGTGTACCTGAGAAGTGACACCCCTTGTCAGGTCACATTCATTATTCTTTCGAGTTAAAATGAGCTAGATTATTGTTAGTTTTAAGGTGCTTGTAGGCTAACATACACAAAAAGTTTAACATAACAACAAAAAAAAAAAAAAAAAAAAAAAAACGATATAGTCCAAGAATTTAGTTAGTCCAATATGTAAGCCCATCATGTCCCATTAACACTTTTTGACAGGTTCAATCGAATGAGGAGAGATGATGTTTTTCACGAATGAGGAGACACGACAACTCATTCATTAACTTCCTGCACATTTTCAACTTTCAACTACCAAGATTCAATGCTTACTACTACCTTTGTGTATATATTTATTACTGAGTACTAGTGTATCACTCTCCATTTACTAGTACCTTGGTGTATATATTTAGAGGAAATTCCCAAAATAGGCCAAAAGTTCATGCATGGTTCATTACTTGGTCACTTTTTTGTGCCTTTTCCCATTTTGGTCATGCTCAACTACTCGACTCCACTACTTTTGTGACATGTGTCACTTGCAAGTACAAAAGTTATGTGATTATTTTATTATTTTATTATAAAATTACAAATATACCCTCCTATATTATATTATTATCTCTTTATTAATTACTCCACCTAACCCACTCACCCTACCTAACTCCACTCATCACCACCACCACCACTGGTCAACCACCACTACTCAACCACCACTTTACTCAACCACTTTCGTCACCACGTTCTTTGTTCAACTACTAGACATCAAAATACTCCAAACATATCACAAATTGTATTAACTTCACAAGCATTTTATTATCAAACTCAAACTTAAATATTACAAAATCAAAAAGTAACGAAACATAATTAATGTGAAAAATGCCAACAGAAACTTAAATATTGCAAAATCAAAAAGTCAAATATTATAAAAGAATGCAAACATTCGAACATTACAAAATCAAAAATAGTCAACTGCTATGTTTGTGGAAAATGCTTCGAAGGTTACAGTTTGTGATAAAACAATACACTACAAATCTATAAGCCATTTGCAACTTCTTCCAAAATCATTTGTCTTATTGTTTTCACCTTTTTTCTTACCATAACAAAGGACCACTTCTCACAAATCTTTAAAAAAAATCGTTGCCTTCGCTTAGATCTGTAAAATATCTTACTTAGCACATATTCGTTTTTCAAAACAAACATGCCTCCATCTTCATGATTATTAGCTTTACGTCTTTTCCGGTGACTCGACGCAACGGTTTTTTTCTCGACAAAAACGTCGGGCGCAGGAGATACTATACCGGATCTTTGACTGATCCGGTCGGTGGAAATGGAGTGGGTGTGGTGGATCAGAGATGAAAAGACCATATTTGTAACAGTGCGTCTTGCCGCTGGTAAGAATTTGGTTATGGGTTTGATGGTTTTTCAGTGTCTCTCAATAATGGCTCGAAATATTTATAAACCTGAGAAATCTTACCTAAAATGAGTAAATAGTAAATGACTCGCGCTATGAAGTTTTTTTTTTTTTTTTGCTTATCTTTGTTTTGAATTGCTCCATTTTTTATTCAGTTTGATGCGGATGTGGAATGGAAATGATTGGTGGTGGGTTTGATGATTTTTTGGTCGCCGGAGATAGAGTGGGTATGACGGTGGAGAGTCGTCGGAGATGGAGAGGGTATGCTAAAAACCGATAGTGAAATGGATAGGTGGTAGGAGGAAATATGAGGGGTGGTGGGGATAAGGTTAAATGTGTGGTAAATAATGTATAAGGGTATATTTGTAATATTATAATAAAATAATAAATTATTCACATAACTTTTTACTTGAAGTGACATGTCACAAAAGTAGTGGAGTCGAGTAGTTGAAATAGTCGAAGATGACCAAAATGGGAAAAGACACAAAAAAGTGACCATGTAATGGACATGCATGACTTTTTGGCTTATTTTGGGAATTTCCTCATATATTTATTACTAAGTATTACTAGTAAGTACTAACCCTCCCTATTTACTACTACCTTGGTCTATATATTTACTACTTCCTTTGGTGTATGTATTTATTACTGCATATTAACCCTCCCCATCTAAAACTCAACAACTTTTCATAAAACTAATAGTGTATACACTTTAACTTTGTTGTTCAAATTCGTACCTTCTACCCTTCCCTCATCAAACATCAAATTCACCAGGTTTGAAAGAGTTTCTTTTCATTTTCTCCTCCTTTCCAAAGTGATTCTTAGTAAAAATTTAAGGTGAGTTATTTCTTTTTTTAAATTAGCATGCCTTTAAACTATTTTTGTTTTGTGTCTAACTGCCTTCTCACGATATCACTACAAAATTTGTGTTTAAAAGTTACTACTACTAAATTAAAATAATATAGTAAAATAAAAAATAAAACCCACGAATCTCACCCAGGCACATACTCACTCACGCACTCGATCCAAAATAATAATATAAGCCCTCAGCTTGTTTGCCAAGGGTTCACCGAGAATAAAACATACACAAAGAGTTTAACATAACAAAAAAAAAAAAAAAAAAAAAGATATATATGAGTATTAGAAAATTTGTGTTTAAAAGTTACTACTACTAAATTAAAGAGTAAACTTCAAAATACATCACATGGTTTTGCCCGTTTAGCACCATACATCCTCAACAAAAGTTCGTGACATATACATCACCCCGTTAGTAAGCGTTTGACTATATACATCCACAAGGACGAACGTATGCAAATTTTGTATCGTTAACTTGGACCGCATTAGCGTTAAGTGTGGGTAATGGTGTCATTTTATGTTCTGTACCACCACCACCACTCTTTACCTCCCCTTTCGTGAAACCCGATCTAAAACACACTTAGAAAAAACACAAACACAAATCATCCTACCAACCACCACCACTCGACATTACTACCGCTAATACAACCATTATCTGCCGCAACATCCATCACCATCTACACCACCACCACAACTCTCTTACTCACACACCCAAGATTCAACCACCACTACTACCACTAGCTTATCACAACTTAAGAAACTAAAACAAATCCCATCATCATATTCATTCTAACAACAAACAATCATAACCATGATTTAATTCTAACATTTGTTTGCCAACGCCATCTCTCAACACCCATCATCAATTCAACGAAAATGGAACAACCAAGATATGTCTAAACGGATTTATAATATGTATGGGTCTTTAACGGATTCAGGTCACAAAGAAAACATTCGATGTATTCGGTAAACGCGACCTAACTTAATGCCCCGCGGTCACATATATGATGTATCACTTTTTTCCCGGCTGAAGTTCGTTTTTACGAAGGCTTTGTTTATTCGCTTTTCCGGCTTTGTTTATTTTTGATGTATGTCAGACTTATAGAAAGCTTCTCAAAAGTGTCTTCAGATTGTGATTGACTGAAGTCGGTATCGATTGTATTAGAGATAAAGATCACATAAATAAGAAACAAGTGATTCTCTACTTTTGTTTTTTATCATTGATTTGATGCTGATTCTGATTATTGAGGTTTTTATCTTTGTGGGATTTGTGTTTTTTGATTGTGTTTTTCATTGGGATTTTTGACTTTGAGGAGCAGAAAGGGAGATTTAAAGAGGAGATAAATGACCAACTTATCCTCACTTAACTCCGCCAGTCCAAGTTAACCACCCACTTGCAACCGCTCGTCTTGTAATGATATAGTAAACGTTACTAAAAGGGATGAGAATGTCTCAACTTTTATACTGGTGAGTATTACAAAAACGTGAAACCCATGCGGGATGATTTTGGAGTTTACTCTAAATTAAATTAAAATACAGTAAAATAGAAAATAAAACCCAAAAATCAATCTGCACACACTCACTCACTCGATCCAAAATAGTAATAATAACCTCTGTCTCTATCTACCTATCAATTAAGGTATATTACAATTACAGTTTGAGGTGTTTGATTGTTGCTATTCTACTTCATTTTATATTAGGTTTAGTGAAATTTAATAAAGTTTATAGTTAAAATTCAATTGAGGTGATTGAGTATGTTGATAGCCGAAGCTTTGAATTGCTTAGTGATTGGCTGATTTTAGTTAAAATTAAAATTTGATTTTGAACAAAATGATATTATTGACTAAATAAAAGCTGTTATGTTTGCTGCTGTTGGATTTGATAGATTTTAAGTGTTTACGGAATGTGTAGTTAGTTAGTTAGTTAGTGTAGTTAAGCCACGGAAAACCAGATACTAGTTTCTCAAGTTACGACTAGTATTAAAACTTTTATGCTTGCTTCTCGAGTTGTTGTGCTTTATACTTTGAAGGTTAAGGATTTTAAGTGGTAAGGTTTAGATTCTGTGAGCTGCTTGTGCGTTTGAACCGAAATCCGTTAGGGACTGATGAAATCGGTTAAAAGTGTAGTGACGCTTAAGTTTTTCACTAGTGTAGCTTCAGAAATAGTAATTTATGTGATTGCTAATGCTAACTGAAACAAACTCTAGTGTCTTATTCGATCTTCTATGGCTTTTGTGAACGCTTAATTGAAATGAGTTGTAGCTGTATGAGTGCAATTGAAGGTTTTATGCTAAAGGTATTTGGATTGCAAGATGTCCAAATGCCATGCAGGCTATAGAATATGCATATTAGGACTGATATAAATTTGTCAAATTGAGTTAGAGAATTAATTCATTGATCATTGTGCTTTTTAACAAGAGAGACAAGTTTGAAATAATAAGTGAACATATACAAGACCCTCGCTCACATTGTACATGATCGTTACTATTGTGATTGCTCATCACTATAAGTTCCCTAATTATAGTCTAAGACAAACAAATATATCTCTTTAGCAGCAAATCTAGCTGTCACATTGTTTACTTGAATATTTATCTGAAACATGCTAATGTTTCAGTGAAGAACCATATACACATTTATGAACTCTTGTGATTAACCCTAACTCAATCCAACCCGCCACAACATGTGCCATTACTATTCAAACATATCTCCCACAAATGCAAGTTATATATATTTGTCTGGTTTGTAAAATTTTACTAGACTAGAGCGGCTTCTTTCTTTCTTTCTTTCTTTCTTTCTTTCTTTCTTATGGTGCTGGTGTTACTGGTATAATTATTCAGAGTGTGAATATAATCTTTCTGCTGCGAACTTAAACGAATCCCAGTGTGGTCTCGAGTGCCAGCGAGGATGGGACTTTAGACAGCATGATCACGGAGATCACTTCTTACTCCCCTGCTGATACTTCTCACAGAGATAGTGCAATTGTATGTATGAACTCTAAAGTGTGTATACTAGTTTTCACTTACTTTTTATTTTTGGCTAACAAGCTTGAGAATACCAATCTCATTTGCATACAGCCAACCTAAGACATGCTTCGTTGATACTTTGAGCCTTTCCTTTGTCATTGATTACGCTGATTAATACTTTGAGCCACTACTATTTGAAATTTACATCTATAGAGGATTACAAGGTATAGGTTAGAGAATAGGATCTTATATGTATTACCATAGGAAGGAATGCGGATCTGTATGTACAAGAGATTAGAAATATATATGAGAATCCTTCAATATAATCTTCTATATATATATATACAACTAGCATGAACTATTTGCAAGCTTTATTATTTAAATAACTTTAGAGGTTGAAATAGTGTTTACCTTACTTGAACATGGACACATGGTACTGCAGTTTTGTAGCCCTATCTGTTCTCGTCTTTCTTTGGTTACATGCAAACTAGTATTAGTATAGTTATGTTTAATTTTCTAGGAAGATGAAAATTTGAATTAAGGCTTTTCATTCTTAAAGCAAAAATAAGTAGTTGCTACAGGTAATTTGATGCTATCATATAATAGTTGACCTATTCCGCTACATGTAGTTTGATCCTTTCTACATACATACTTTCTCTGACATGTTTAGTATTTTATGCCAGCTTGATTTTGCATGTGGAGAACAAGTCATTAGCTGATCCTCCTAGACAGTCACTTGTTGTGCTGAAATCTTGTGACATCAACATGACCAGGCCTCATTTGCTCCTTGTTGGTGGGAGGTAGTGTCTGGCACTCTTCTTACTTACACCCATCTTATTCTGCTTGCTTGTCAGCTGATATGCTATCTCAAATGTCTGCAGTGATGCATTTGCTCGTCTGCCACATAACTGAGGTTTAACCGAAGATGTTGGATCTGATGATGCTTCTTATGCTAAAAGCCCCAAGGAAAGAAAGAAATATTATGTTGCCTTTTTGAAGGATGTGGTGAACCATAAGCTGATTGTGTGGCCTCCAATGATTATGATTGAGAATACACGGCTTAGACAAGAGAAAAACTGGTATGTCTCACTACTTATTAATAGAGCGTCTTTTATGGTTATTTAGGGGTGTTTTGGATTTTTTTAAACTGATTATTGGCGCCTTGCAGTTGCAATAGTATGTTCTTACTGTCTGAACAAACAAGTTCTGCTTTTGATTATTTTCAGTGCTGGATAGTTAGTTTATACCAGCTACAACTTTAAGGTTGTGACATTCGATAATCTGTTTGAGTAATAGCCAGTAGTTTATTAATTTAGCTTTTTTGTACATAAAAAACACCTGTCGAAAGCATTTGGCTTATATTGTTATGTTGTCATATAGGCAGCACCCTTTACCTGGGAGGCTGGGAATACCTTTGCAGTATATTGTTTGGTTAGGTAATAGGCCAAACCGTGAATTTAGTTGTATGGGGTTGGCCCGGCTGACTTAGGTGCTGTTTCTTTTTTTTTCTCTACATAAGGCATCTTTCTAGATATGACATGGTTGGCTGGAACAAGTGCAATTATGTAAAATCTTGTTTCTTTTTCTTTTCCTATAAACTCTTATAATAGCAGTTGAAATTTTTATCCTTTTGCCTAACTCTACACCATCACATAATTTTTGAATCGCAAACATGTCAAGGAAAAAGGCACCAGTACATACAACATAACATAACATAACAATCAAAAGCTTTACTGCCACATATAAAATACATGTTCATAGGACATCTACCCAAAATACAAACCATAACTTTAACATCCATATAGACATGTTTAAACGTCTACATATTCATAACAAAATACCATCATACGAAATACATGTTTAAATTACTAGATGAACCCTTTACTACGCCCAATCATTTTACCCAATTGACACACCTCTCGCTTTAGTTTCATCCAACCTTCCCCTGGTCATTTGGGTCACAAAATATTGCAAGCGCGGTTTCGTACAATGGGTCAGTTTCATCCCACTCAAGGTCATTCAACTTATTTTCACAATCTTGAATTGAAGGTGGTTTTGGAGGTGATTCAGATGTCGGACTGAATTATCTTATCAGCTATCACTTTAAGAACACTCAAGATTTCTTCTTCCATTACATCCATTTGTTTACCTTTTTTTTTTTGTTTTACCTGAATGGCAAGGAAGGCGAGAGGAACATGGAGGTGTTGGAGACTCGATATTCACAACCTCAGTATCTCCACCATCTTCAACTACATGGGGCTCAACAACACGCCTAGAATCTGTTGAGCTCGCCCATTACTTTATACCTTAGACAAAGTTCCATCAAAAAGTGGTGCACAAAGTTCGGAAATGGTAATGTCGTATTTTTAGTGATTCAACATTCTTATTTTCTGTAATAAAAAGGCTATTATCATATAAATAAATTAACAAACAAGCTAGGTACAGATTCAAGAATATATAAACTAACAAGAATTTCGATCTTCCATTCCTCTTCTAATAGGTTAAATGTGTTTGTTGATTCATCATAGATGTTGTCTGTCTTGTTTCTTAGTGACAACCATGCCGTGTACTTAATCTTGAGATAATCAAAGTGATTTTTCATCTGTTTTTGGTCAACCTCAAAATTATGGTTATCCTTAAGAACTTGCGCAACTTTCTTCCATGAAAGTGCTTTTAAACTTACACCTTCTCTCCCTAATAGCAATCTCGAAGGCATGCTTCAAGAAATGTTTTCACTATGCTAACGGGCTTCCAACTAACCCTGATTCTTTTTGTTATTGTCGTCCATGTTTCTTTTTATGCTACTGTTATCTTCCATACCTTAGAAATATACCCAAAATTAGTCATTTGCTCCAAAAAGGAAAAAGCCTAGATAGATACAATTAATGAACACTGGTTTTCTTGTTCATAATCAGAACCCATAAAACCAAAAAGTAATATGTTTTGTCAAAACTAGAATGTGAGCTTTCGAAAACTAATATGATATGTCAAATAACAACAACTTGCAAATATAAGTAATTTAATGCCATGCAACCTACTGTAGGACACACAAAAATTTATTCCTAAGAAGGACACATAAAAGATTGAAACTTTATTATTTGAGTAAATATTGTAAAAATTTGACCAAAATAGTACCTTTAATACATGGGATGACTGGATTGGAAAGAAGGAGTGATGTTGATGTGAGAAAGAGGAAGAGATGTTGTATTATATTTGTGAAAGGAAAAATAAGTTTCATGCCAAAAAGAATTGGGGTAGATTTGTCAAAGTGGGGTCACTAGAGAGTGTTGTTGTGTCTGTGTGGGGAGACTGCCATTTTCAACCTCCTCCACAACAAGAGTCTTATATGGATTAAGTGGGAAAAAGAAACACCACTTTTAATCTTCTAAATAAAGATTCCTTCACATATGGCCCATTAAGTGCAAAATAAACAGCACCTTACTGCTAAGTACGATTAGGGAAACTATGTTATCACATATATGCTTTTTTAAGAAAGTTATTAAGGAGGCCGTAAGCAATTAAAAGGCAGATTCGGTTGCACTATATGAATCGCTAAGATTAACTCATATCCTGTATTGGTTATTTGAAACATACATTTTTTGTATGTCGATCTTTTACTCGAGTGACATGCTAATGTACTCATTACATCCAATATATAATAGTATCATTCTATTCTCTTATATATGGTCTCAGGGGAACTGCACTTGCTGCTCAAGAAGGAACCTGCAACTTCATTGGCATCCTCCACAACATTGGCGAGAGAACTGCCTGAGATGAAGTACCCGTCTGGAATTACACTTTTTGGAAATTTTGCGGTTGCACAGTATCTGTTAGCATAGGAAAATTTGCCATTTGGTTTGTAATTCCGTTACTATACTCTGATTTTAATATTTCTGTTGATAAACACCCCGCCACGAAGCGCGGGTATAAACCTCGTTTGTACATTTGAGATTGGAAGTTAAGACGTTGCTGGAGGATGCAAAATGTCATGATGTGAAATTTGCATCTCGTCCTTTCTGGAGGTCATTGGTTGATGGGATTAAATGGCTTAAGCAAGCTGCTGAGATCCTTGTTCCATGCAACAATACAAAATTTTAATTTGAGTAGTGTCGATGAAGCTCTGAGGCAATCTAAGGTATTATCTAATTTGTGGCTGAACTATTACCGATTATTTCACGTTCTTGGGTGTATATTAACTTATGCTACCTTATAATGGCAGATGATCCAATTATCGCTCCGTTAATTGTCAACCAATTAGTTGACTTGCTCTGTATGCCTTGATTGGTAAGCTATCATATTCTGTACTTCATTTATTACTATTTTTTTTATTTGTTTCATTTTCCTTTTCAATTTTTATTTGTTAACTTTTATTTTGTTTATTTGTTTACAGCTACCATATGCAGTGCGTAAATTCAGCTTCAGGGACAGGTCATGCAGCTATTGGTCATGTTACAATAACACAACTTGCTGAAGAATGGCTTCTGAGGTCTTGTAAAATTCTTCAGATGCCATATTCAAATAGCGCATATACCGTTACCTTGAAAGAAGCTCAACAGTTTCTTTGGGCTGGTTCTGAAATGGATTCAGTAAGATCGAAGTCTCTAATTATTGTTTCCTTAATTATATTTTTACTCAAAGAGTCTGGCATTTATATACTATGAATGGTATTAGGTTCGGGAACTGGCTAAGAACTTGGCTGAAGCTCAGAACTGGGCAGAAGGTATAAGAGACTGTCTTTAATCGCGGGCATCTCACCATAACTGTGATGTGGAGAGAGTGAAGAAGGAAGATGTAAGCTCTTTGATTAACGTCAGTCATATGCCTTGTAATGAACCTGGACATCTGAAGTTAAAGGCTAGTATTATCTCAACTTCTATATTACAATATCTGTCCAGTGACCGACTCACTAACCAAGTGTGTTTCTCTATGTAGGCTTATGAAGAAGAAGCAAGAGGGCTTATTCAAGAAATCCGTTCGGCTCTATCAACATGCTCTAATGTAAGCCTTCATAACAAATTATATATGGTGATCATATCTATATCTATATTGTTCGTTTACTCATCTTTTGTCATACTTTTAGATTGATGATTTGGAAACCTTGTACCGCAAGCTTCTGATTCTGCTATATATTCTAAAGAAATTGAGGAATTATCGACCAAAGTATCATCTGTAACGGTTATTTTCGTCTTTTGTCTCATCTTGTATTGGTCTTCATGTTTTGTCGCTTTCTAAAATATTCTCTCAAATTTGTCAATTTAGCAATGGCTACACACTGTAAGAAATTGCATATCAGAGAAATCTCCAGGTGTGTTCGAGGTGGATATCGTCACTAACCTGAAGTCAGAGGTGACCAAGATATATTGTTTTCCACTTGTCTTTGTATATTGTCTATATCCTGTATTGACATTCACTGTTTTATGCAATCTCTTCTGATCAGATCATGCAACTACAACTCCAAGTTCCTGAAGTCTCGGTATTTTTAGATTTTGTAACACAAGTTGAAACATGTCAATCTCGATGTACGGAGATGTTGAAAGGTTCTATAACTCTAAAGGTTGGTAATTTAGTTATGGAATTGGAGGGTTTGAGTAGTACCTTATATAATATCGAACATATGCGATGTGCAGAATCTTGAAGTGCTGGTACAAGAATATGATGGTTTTGCTGTTAATGTTCCAGAGTTGAAACTTTTGAGACAATTTCAAAATGATGCCTCTGACTGGCTTTCACGTTACAATGACTTTGTGAAAAATGCTCATGATCGAGAGGATCAGGAAAACGTTGTTAATGAGTTGAAATGCCTCGAGAAAGATGGGTCGTAATTGAAAGTTCAAGGTCTGTTTCATGTGCTTCTTTTACAAATTTCTATTTCAATCATATTACCGATACACTTGTTATGTTTGTTAACATTTCTGAGTATGTGGTCATTTTGTCAAGTAGTTGATGAGTTGCTCCTCGTTGATGTGGAGTTAAAGAAGGCTTCATGTAGGGTAGAAGCTTGGAAGGTAATTCTCACTTATGTAATTTTAGTTAAATTTTGCAATATATCTCGTAATCTGATTTTTTGAATAAGGAGTTTTTATGCATAAAATTACATTTTGGGAAACTCCAACGTGTTTTCTGTGGAATCTTAATTTTATCTACTCTTTTTTCTATATTTCTACAGGTGCTTCGCAGTAAAATGCCTTTGGAATCAGTACAGCAAGTCATGGTTGTGGCCACCGAGTAAGAGTTCTTAGCTTGATACTTGCAGCATTTTTTATTGTTACATCTCTATTTATCTTAGTAATTGTATGCTGATATCATTCAGACTACAAAACGTCCTTGCTCAAGCTGTGTGTTTGGAAGAAAAAGCAAAGCATATTTTATCTTGTGAGGTTCAGATGTCTGAGTTTGAGGATGTTGTAAGGTTTGTTACGAGTGAACCTTGCCACATGTAGTAGGCAGTAGTACATTATGGTAAAGAAGTTAAATTTACACGTGAGATGGTTTGACTATGACAGGTCAAATGGTGAATGTGAAGAACCGCAAACGCCATCTCCGAGACCAATGGAGTTTGAGGAGAGAAGCAGAAAGATCAAATTCAAATGCAACCCGAAAGGTAGCAGAAAACAATGATATTAGTACCAAGCTTAATGAGTGGCATTGAACGCTTTATGGAGAAACCGAAGCCTTTCAGAAGGGTAGCTAAAAACGTAGAGCTCGAAGTTTTTTCTCCATTTTTTCATGTACAGTCATAATCTTGGGTTAAATGAGAATTTAGTCATTTGGTTTAACATCTTAACTTAGCTTTTGTAGGCATCACAAGACAGGACAGTGTTGTCGTTAGTTTGCTTGTGATGAACCTTTTGTTTACCCAATTGATTGAAGCAACTGTTTATACTTATCTCTCTATATCGCATATCATATAGTCTGATAGGTAATAACAAATCATAGTATTCTCATTTCTAATGAAATCAAGTGGATTATAATCATTGATGTTTGTTCATTTTTTTTTGGTTGTCCTAATTTAATTGTCGGCTATTAAGTAAAACAGACTGTGAAATTTGATTAATTACTTAAAAATTTATTACAAGTTTTCTAAAAGAGATTAATTAATTAGCTAAAAGCAAAAATATAAGAAAGTAAAGGCAGTAAGATGATGCATTTCTCACCGTAAGTTTTTGAGCTTAAGATAATTGATATCGTTCAAGAATTTAGTTAGTTCAATTTGTAGGCCCATTATTACCACGTCAGATCCAGTAAGCGATTAAAAGTTTGATGCCTACAAACTAAGAAAACTAAAAGTTTGATGCCTACAAAAGGAAAAAGTGTCAAGTTGTATGCATTTTTAAACCATTTCCCCATTAATGAAGCTACAGCTACCTACCTCTACGTGCATCTTCTTAGTCATTACAAAGTTGGATGCCTTTTCTATTCATTACAAAGTTGGATGCCTTTTGAATTCATTACAAAGTAACGTTTCAGTCATTAACTTATTTGGTTTCTTAGTTTCACACATAAGCAATCCATGCAATAACTTATTTGGTTTCTTAGTTTCACACATAAGCAATCCATGCAATAACTTATTTTGAGCTTATTCGATAAGCTGAGCTCATAAGCTCACCTTAGTCGACCAACTCTAATATATTCCGTTTTGTGAAAAAGCTCGAGCTAAACGTGTGGATAGTGGGATTCAAACTTAGCTCAAGCTGAGCTATAACACAGCCCAACACAAATCAAATAAATCCATTTCGGTTGTAAGATATAACACGAATAAGCCTAGTGGCTCGTTGGTTGTGTTCTTTGGATTGTGAGCGAGAGGTCCCGAGTTCGAGACTTGGCAGTGGCAGTTTGGCACATTTTTTTTGTTATTTTTACAACTTTCATGATTTGGCGACTTCAGCCCCTCCTATTCGAATCACTTGCCAAATTTCTTAAAGAACTTCTATAAACTTATATTAATATTTAACTTTGAACCACTTGACAATTTTCTTAAAACTCTTATTATAAGTTTTGAGACATATAAGAATCTTTACAACTTTAATCCTCAAGTTCGATACCTTGACACTTTTCACCCTAAAACTTTTATCAGTTCAATAAACTTATATTTATTTTTACTACTTTTCCTTAAATAAATATGTTTAGCACATACACATGGATGGCACGTATTTTCTTCAAGGTCGTCAAATATCCAAAGGGTGTCACATTCGTATTTATTCTTTCGAGTTAAAATGACATTATTGTTATGCATGTAATAGCAACCTACTTTTTCATTTGAAAGTTGGATGGGTATTGTGGTATGTTTTTGCCTTCGTGTATGATATTTGAACAAATGGGAAAGTACGTTGCTATTACATGCCATTAACCCTTAGCTATATCTCTAGTTATTACTTGTTTCTAGTTTACCAGTTTTTTTGTTTTTTGTTTTTTTGCTGGTTTGTTTATATCATTAATATACTACTATTTGAAGTTACGTTCATGAAACTATGAGGCTTTGTAACCTGTGCTCTTTTGTATATAGGTTAGCAAGGTTAAATACACTGAGGGCGAACGCGAGAATATGGTTGTATAGTTGATGCTTATGACATATTCAGTTGGGAAAAGCGTACTCTTGAATGTCGAGCTACTGACTTGATTACGGTATCTAATCGCTTTCTATTAGTTAATCGAGTAGTTTGTTTTGGTTTTCTTTTGTAAATCAAGTAGTAATTGTGAGAGATAATTAAAGTTATAAAAATGAGAACCATTCTAGACCATTGGATGTGTAGATGATGATGTCATTTAATGGAAATTAATTCAATGGCAATTTTGTAATAAAGTTGAAATATAATGGCATTTTTTACCACCAAAACAAAAGGATAAATTATTAATACCTATAGCTCAAACATCTACCCCATGACTTTTTTTTGTTTCCTTTTTTTCTTTTCTTTTTTCTTTAATTCCTTACTATAATTTGGTAATATGGTACATCGATACATGAGCCATAAATATAACTATTATTAAAAATGATATATTGATACATGGCCATACATACAATATTTGATACATTGGTACATGGGCTATACATAGATTGATCCATAAGCCATACATATGATACATTGATACATGAGTCATACATACATCGATACATTGATACATGGGCCAATCTTTAAACAAACAATATCCACTGTATTGATCTATTCGGTTGGTAAGAGGTCAAAAATAATGATGTGCCGGTAGTTTTGGCCATCTATTCGTTTTCAAATTTCCACGATTTTCTTTGATCTAAATAAATTTGGTACATAAAAACTTAGTTAAAACATAGTTGGTTACTGTAATATGCAATTGACGCTGTAATTTACACAAAAGATCAAGCATAGTAGTACCAATAATTTGCTTGATAATTTACACAACCCTTTATTTTCTCATCTACAAAACAAGTTACTTGACACTCATAAACCAGGTTATCTAATCTTAAGATATATAAGACAACTTGACATCTTAGATTACCCTCTTCTTAAAAGTACACGTAGCTCATCTTATGATGATACATATGCACATGGATGAAACTTAGTTCGATGTTAAAGAAAATTATATTCACTTCATTGGCCCATCTTCTAAAATAGTACAAAATACATACTCGACTGCATGTGCCAAGTTGCATGTCCACATATTTGTTTTAACGGAGGCAACTCATACACTTTCGAAAATAGTAAACGGATCGAAATGAAATGTCTCATGTACAACAATCATCATGTAGCAATAATCATCATGTAGCAAAATTGTATCTTATTATTTTGTAAGTCATAATATGTCAATAATCATTATGTAGCAAAATTGTATCTTATTATTTTGTTGTATGTTCTTAACTATTATTCATCATTGTCCAATTACAGCTAATTAGATGATTCATGATGCATCTTCTCAAGTTATGCCAAATGTTCTTAACTATCAGCCGATATACATCCCAAGTTTTTTACTATAATGTTTGATTAATGTTCGTTCAATCGACTATTATTTTATTCACATGTCTTTTTTTATATAATAAACTAATTTGAATTTTCTATACAACTTACGTACTTTTATTTTAATAATCCATTTATATTAGTATTTGCAAGGTTATTCTAACTATGATTAGTAATGTTTGTTTAGTTTGACTATCAAAACTCAAACTACTTATGAACCTCATAAGAATCATCAAACATATATCTCCAGGTTTTGTTCAAAAAAATAAATTATTAAATACAATACAGCTGGCATTTTGTATTTCGTAATGTCAAAACGAGTAGCACAATTCAAGTGTATTTGTTCACTTGTGCATATTATTATAATGTTTGATTAATGTTCGTTCAATTGACTATTGTTTTATTCACATGTCTTTTTTTATATAATAAACTAATTTGAATTTTCTATACAACTTAAGTACTTTTATTTCAATAATCCATTTATATTAGTATTCGCAATGTTATTCTAACTATGATTAGTAATGCTTGTTTAGTTTGACTATCAAAACTCAAACTACTTATTAACCTCATAAGAATCATCAAACATATATGTCCGGTTTTGTTCAAAAACTAAATTATCAAATACAATACAACTGACATTTTGTATTTCAGAATGTCGAACGAGTAGCACAATTCAAGTGTATTTGTTCAATTGTGCATATTACTATAATGTTTGATTAATGTTTCGTTCAATATCGTTTTATTCACATGTCTTTTTTTTGTATAATAAACTAATTTGAATTTTCCATACAACTTAAGTACTTTTTATCAATAATCCATTTATATTAGTATTCACAATGTTATTCTAACTATGATTATTAATGTTTAAATGAAGCTAGTTCTACCATCGGCGGGTTATAAAGTTAATATATATATATATATATATATATATATATATATATATATATATATATATATATATATATATATATTTTATAGCTTAAATAAATCAAGTGATACTCCTATTTTCGCTTTGTCATTAGATATTATGTAGAGTACTAGGTTATTGCATATCTAAGAGGATTATATATTCAGATTTATTATCGCTATGTTGTAGGCATACTTTTCGCATATTATATATATTTTATCTTTGTGCATGTCGTATTGATATGAAAAGTGAGAGTGCGTTAGAGTATACAAATTACAAAGTCTTACAACTAAAGCCTCAATTTACATGCAATGGTGTAGGTAAGTAAGTGTGAATTAGTAAATGTCGTTAACCATTTACCTACCCATTTAAATGCATACATGAAAACCTATCACATACATACATGGCATGAAAATTCTAGAGCAAGGTGTTACCATATCAAGTTGTAAAGAGTACACTAGTAAAGAATAATCGAGATTTTACTTGTACCTTAGGTATTATATATAGTACAGTTGCTATTAAAGCATCACCCATTTCAATTTTTGCTACCAATAAACACAAGATTCTTAAGCAAGGGAAGGAGAGTAACCAATCACCTTACACCTCGCGCCACACGCTTTCTCTCCTGCTCTTCCACTCACTCCCACTCACCTTTTTTGTGGACAAAGCACTTACCCCACTCACCTTAACTTTTTTTTAACACACACAGAACACTTGCTTCACATAAATCAATAAGGTGAACAAGTCACCTTAATTTACCTTGAATAGCGTGACTCACTCGTGAGTGGTAACCTTGGGCATGGACTAGCGAGTGAGTGAGGATGCAAGGTGACCTCTCACCGGATCTCTTGCCATCCGGTCTAAGCTTTGGTGCCATGTAATAAAGTCCAAGCATCATGGATAGTTTTATTGTAGCCCAAGAAAGAAGGTGAGTTCTCCCATAGAACTCATCTGAAACATATCATGCATCGGATTTCAAATTCTCTGACGATCCCTTGGTTGAGCAAAAATTATATCATCAACATAGATTTGAACCAAGAGGATATCATTCTTCACATTTTTTATTAACGAGATCTGATCAATCTTTCCTCTTCTAAAGCCATTTCCCAAGAGATACTTGGCCAAAGTTACATACCAAGCTCTTGTTCGATTAGGTGTAACGTCGAGTCGAAGTCAGTAATCGCCAAGCTCGAACTCGACTTCGATATAGAACCTCGAGCTCGAAACTCGACTTGAGCTCGTTCGAGTTTTGGATTTCAAGCTCGATCTTGGCTCGTCATCTCAAACTCGAGCTCGAAACCGAATCGAGTTCGATTATTGTCACTTTTAAAGCTCTAAAACGAAAAAATGGGCATATCAAGCTCGACCACCTCGATTTTACATAACTATATGTATAATAGGGTAAAATGTAGTATCATTAAAGCTCGATGGGTGGCTCACACGAGCCTCACGAAGCCGAAAGCATATTCGAGCTCGAACTGCTCGAAGTATACCGAAAGTAGCTCGAAGCTCGAAGTCGACTTCGCTTATACCGAGTGATTGGTAGTTTACGATTCGACTCAATAGCTTTCCGGGCGAAGTTCGCCTCAAGCGTTTAACCCTATGCCCGATGCACACCATAGAGCTTTTCAACCTCAGTATACTTTTAGGAAAGTTAGGGTTCTAAAGTTCTGAGGTTGATTGCACATATACCCCTCAATCTTCCTCAGAGAAAAAAATCACTTTTCACATCCATCCGGTATACCTGAAGTCTTTGTATGATGCATAAGCCAAGAACAAATTCTTATAGCTTCAATCCTGCCATCAAGCAAAGACCTCATAATCACCTTCATGTCGTATATCCCTGAGCCACCATTCTAGCTTTATTCATGATACATTAACTTCGTCTTATTTCAAAACCCATTTAGTGCCAAAAGCTCTCTTGTCTTCGAAGATCCATCGTAACCCATAAATTTGAAGTTTGAACCGAGAAGCTCTTCTTGCATTGCTCTACCCATGTTTATCTTCAAGGGCTTTGTAAACCTTTGTTCCTCGGCTAGGATAAAACAAGTAAAGACATCTTTGCGTTTCACCATGAACCCTCTCTTCACATATGGCACTAAAGAAGCCAGTCTCATTATGTTGAACCTGAGATCTTGTTGAACCTGACATCTTTGCGTTTCACCATGAACCCTCTCTTCATCATCATTAATGTTGGAATGTCCCTGCACACAAAATAAAGTAAATTGGTTCCTTTTGGGGACCCAAGCCATTCCTACTTGGATCATTTATCAATGTAATCATATTTTATGAGAGTAACTGATGCATTATTGGGTTGAGTGGTCTTTCTAACCCAACAAGCTGAGGTATTAACATCATTGCCCTTGATTCCCCCTGCAGCACTCACTTTTGAACCAACAGTTTTAGCTTTAGGCTTAAAGGTATTAACTTTTGGCCTATCAGTATTAAGTCTTGGTTCAATAGTATTAACCTTTTTCTTGTAAAACTTGATTTGTTCATTATAGGACTTAAAGGTTTGTGCTGCTTTTCCATAAAAGGGCCTTGGTGAAGTAGATGGTGAGGATTTTGAAAGATTCTTTTTGGGTCTTTCACCAAATACTTTGGGTTGTGGTCTAACAGTATTAACTGGACTTGAAGTATTTAAAGGTTTTATGCCAGTCTTAAGAAGTACTGCTCTTGGGGTCATGATGGGTTGAGGTCTCATAGGGTATCTGCGTTGAGCCAACAGATGAGAGAAACTTCCACACATAAAGCAAGATTTGTTAAACATGACAAACTCTTCCCTTAATTGCTCAGATTTAAGATTGTTCTAGTTCCTTTGATTACCTCTAGGACTAAATGACATGTTTCTATATATCTCAACATATTTTATTGTCTTCATAACAGGTTTTTCATTAGGTTTTTCAGGTTCAGGAATTGTCACTTGCTTTGGTTCATTAGACTCTACACCTCTTTTAATATTTTTGTTTTCAAACACATTTGTTATTTTAATGGTAGGTTTTAACTAATTTTGTGTACTTGATGGGCCCATTTCTCTTGTCTCTCTCTATATATGTTGATATATAAGGATCCACTTTTGTTATTTTATAATATAAGTAATATATTTTATTTAAAATTTATTATAAATATATTTAAATAAATATAATTTTTCTCTCCAAAATCTACTTCAAATCCAAATCCTATACGAAATCTAAATCCGAATCCAACCTCACTTACAAACCAAACTGGCCCTAAGTATTTCTTTTGTTTGTTTTTTTCTCATAATTTAAGCTAAATAATTGTTGTTTGATGTAGCAAAAATGCTAAATTAATAACCTCTCTATCTCTTGCTTGGTGAATTGCCATGTAGAATTTACAAACAATATAACATTCTTTAGTTAATGACTGAATGCAACACCATATATTAACACACCAACAAATGCTTTTAGGCATTGGTCGGAGCAAGGTTAACTTTAAATGATAAGGAAAGACAACCATAGATTTGGATTATGTTTTATCCTTTTTATAAGAATAAACATGTTTAGCCTTTCTTTTTTATAAAAAATAATAATAAAAAGAACCTGGAATGAAAAAATGGGTAAAAATAGCTACAATAGTAGCCAAATGGGTAAAAAAATGTAATACTCTAAACAACATAAGTGGTTGAAAATTAAACCGTAAACTAACCGAGGATTTCGCTTCTTTTACAGATGACAATGGGATTTCCTCACTATGGCAATTAGCCGTCACAGGATGTATTCAACGAAGAAACGTGATAAAGAAATTGTAACCATGCGACCAAGAAGAAGTTGCTTGGCCAAAAGATTGAAAACGATTAAATCCATGCATTGGAACACATTATGATATTTTCATTTATGTTGATCCGTTTAGAAGTTTCAATTTTATGCTCCGTTTAGCATTTATTCGATTAACTTGTCTTGGTTATACCATTTTGTTTGGTTCATTATTGTTAAGACTTTATTTGCTATGGTGATCACATATTTAGTGATCATCACCAGTTTCTATTGTCAGTGGCTAGTCTTATAATTAAAGTTGTTTAAATTGTTCAATTTTTAGCTCTTTTAAAAGTTGCATATTTGATGGCTGTTGGAATGCAAACTAGATATTAATTTCTCGGTTGGTATGACATATTAAATTTTGGATGGGACTCAACTTCTACCTTTTGTATTTTCTTTGCTTTTGACATCAATTTTGGCCATTTGCACACGACTTCTACCTTCTTTACAAGCTTTGCAATAACGCACCTTTTCATGACTTATTTTTGATTAAACAAATTAGCAAAGTAAACTAATATATGTTTAAAGATGTGCCTAAACTTATGTGACATCATCTTAATGGTGTTCCGAGCGCACTTATAGCAGGCGCATTTTATGTGGGGCGCGAGTTGGTTATATTGTTATCAATGCGGTCTTTATACCTACCATCCGATCTATTGAATAAGGATATGCTGGCATCGACACCTTCATTTATTCAATTAAATGCATAGTCAAAATACCCATTTAATTTTGTCTTTTTTCATTCGAAGCTTTTATATTTAATTTTAGAGACCTACCATCCTATCCATTGAATAAGGATATGCACGCATTGACACCTCCATTTATTCAATTTCACCTACCATACTATCTTAATATTAATTGAAAAACGTTAAAATGTGTAAACTGATGATACATGAGGTATTCAAAATAGTGAATAATAAATAAATGAGGATGTATGTATTAACTTTGTAGAATATGTCATACTAGGAAACTAAAACAAAAAGTGCACATTGAAAGTAAAATGCGTCTAGATCTATCTTATATTAATTTTGTGTAGTTACGAATTATAGAAGCACACATGAGTTATTAAACTTTACATTTTATGTTCCGTACTTTCAAGTTTGTAGTTTTATCATATAAACAAAATTATAAAAATAAAAAGAAAAAAAAAAGCGGAAAAAAATGCGGGGGAGGGGGTGCCATTTGTAGAAAAAGGGGGTTTGTATAACCTACCCCCAATAAATATCAGCTAACAAGGAGAATACAAAATGTGACGTAACCTTGTGTGTCGAAGAATAGGAAAAAAGATTTGGTCATCAGATAACTTCAACTCATATCTCTAGGTCAATAAATGTTGTATCTAATCTAACGGTTACGGTTGTGAACTTTTGATTGGTGTTCTCACCTCATGCTCATATATAATGATTATGAATCAAGTCTCAAGAGGGAAAATAGTGCTTTTTAAGCTTCATGCGAGTTCCTAGCAAACACAAAATATTGAACCAAATGACTCATTAGTTGATCGGTCCAAATTAACGACAAATTTATAAATGCAAAAGTAGCAATGACATTGAAGTGTAATATTTTTTTTCCTAGGAAAGTTTAAAATATTGGGTATATACTGACATTTAGCAAAATATTGCAAGTAGCTATCAGAAATGATGATTTTGTATTAACGTAAGAACATAAAAGCTGTACTCATTTTTAATTGAAGAGATTGACCAAATTGAATGACGATATCAAAATCTTATCTAATTTTTCTAGAGTTGGTCCTACTAGTTAATACGCATCACTTTTTTTGCACTTTAAGAGGCTCTCTTTTACTGTCCTTGTTGTTAAGAGGTTCTTTTACCTACCCCATAAAAATGAGGGGTGCCATTTGTAGAAATGGGGGTTTGTATAATTCACCCCAATAAATATCACTAACAAGGAAAATAAAATGTAACGTAACCTTGTGTGTCGGAGAATAGGAAAAAGATTTGGCCATGAGATATATTCAACTCATATCTCTAGGTCAATAAATGTTGTATCTAATCTAACGGTTACGGTTGTGAACTTGTGATTGTTGTTGTCACCTCATGCTCATATTACTTCATTTCTATTTTGTTGATATCTTTTCTGCATTGCTAGTATCTCACTCAACTTGATAGTTCATTTAATTTTGGTTCTGTAGGCCATCTTCAAGGAAATGTGTTTTGCAATGATTTGTAACTAGAGGGGCTAAAATGAAATATTGAAACCCTAGTTTTGGGTTTGTATATTCACTTCCTTAACTTATTTGGTTTTTTAGTGACTTTCACACATAAGCAATCCATCCAATCAAAAATGGTAAATTTCGTTTGAATGTAAGGAAATGTGTTTTGCAATGATTTGTAACTAGAGGGGCTAAAATGAAATATTGAAACCCTGGTTTTGGGTTTATATATTCACTTCCTTAACTTATTTGGTTTTTTAGTACTCACTGCAATCCATCCAATCAAACGGTAAATTTTGTTTGAATGTGGAGACGGTTTTGCAATGATTTGTAACAATGAATATTGAAACCCTAGTTTTGGGTTTGTATATTCACTTCCTTAACTTATTTGGTTTTTAGTGACTTTCACACATAAGCAATCCATCTAATCAGAAACGGTAAATTTCGTTTGAATGTAAGGAGATGTGTTTTGCAATGATTTGTAACTAGAGGGGCTAAAATGAAATATTGAAACCTAGTTTTGGGTTTGTATATTCACTTCCTTAACTTATTTGGTTTCTTAGTGACTTTCACACATAAGCAATCCATCCAATCAGAAACGGTAAATTTTGATATAGTCCAAGAATTTAGTTAGTCCAACATGTAAGCCCATCATGGCCCATTAACACTTCAAAGATCCACCACGTCAGATCCGCGGATGCCACATTAGGAAAACACACGCCGCTCATTCATATTATGAACAAATAAAGTGCCAATGCACACTTGTCGGGGGAGCAGTACTTTTGTCTACAAGGAGATGTGTTTTGCAATGATTTGTAACTAGAGGGGCTAAAATGAAATATTGAAACCCTAGTTTTGGGTTTGTATATTCACTTCCTTAACTTATTTGGTTTCTTAGTGACTTTCACACATAAGCAATCCATCCAATCAGAAACACTAAATTTTGTTAGAATGTAAGGAACACATGGACGACACGTGTACCTGAGAAGCGAGATTATTGTTGGTTTTAGGGTGCTTGTAGGCTAAGGGTCGATATTCGTATGACGTGCCACTGAGAATAAAACATATACATACAAGGAGAGATATTTGAATAAAAGTTTAACATAACAAAAAAAAAAAAATGATATTTCAAGACTACAAAATTTGTGTTTAATACTACTAAATTAAATTAAAATAATACAGTAAATTTAATTTATGGCGTGATGATCAAATTATCTCCATTGATTGTCGAACCGATTAGTTGATGCTATCAAAAGACAAGTGAGTCGCATAGAAAATGTGTAGTCCTTTTTAACTTAACTCTGCATAATTTTCGATTGACAATTTGATTTGTGTAGTGCATGGATGAAGTGAAAGCATTTTTTCAGCCAAGACACGTGAAACGATCCTGGTCTTTGTTACTGCAGCTTGAGGTGATATATTTTTGTCAAATGTTATAATTTTTTTTGATATCTTTTTGTTTACATGTAGATTATGTTAATATATGCAGGGGCTTGGCAGTACTGATGCTTTCAATTGCGTAAAAATGGACATGGTTGTATCTGAAGTGCAAAGGGTAAAAGAGTGGAAACGGAGAGGCGGGGCCATTATTGGAATAAAAGTTGGTGATGATAGCATGTTACTTGATGGTCTATCTCAGGTACAGTGTTCTTCGGTTTTCCATAGTGTATGTTTTCAACGTTCTCCAGATAAAGAACTCCCTAGAGATCTTTGTACATCTTAATGTACCATATTAGCCCCTGATATCTTTCTTGATATTTTATATCTGCAGATATTAAGTACTTTAGACAGATCTTTGTATGTACATAACAAGTCTGATGGATGCAACCAGATAAATGTTTGTATGTTCTGCTTAAATGAATCTCGGGACCAGGAAGTCTCGACTTGCTCTGTATGCCTTGATTGGTAAGCTATCATATTCTGTACTACAATTATTACTATTTTTTTTATTTGTTTCATTTTCCTATTCAATTTTTATTTGTTAACTTTTATTTTGTTTATTTGTTTACAGCTACCATATACAGTGCATAAATCCAGCTTCTTCACAGGTCATGCAGCTACTCACATTGGTCATGTTACAATAACACAACTTGCTGAAGAATGGCTTCTGAGGTCTTGTAAAATTCTTCAGATGCCATATTCAAATAGCGATATACCGTTATCCTTGAAAGAAGCTCAACAGTTTCTTTGGGCTGGTTCTGAAATGGATTCAGTAAGATCAAGTTCTAATTATTGTTTCCTTATTTATACTCAAAGAGTCTGGCATTTATATACTATGAATGGTATTAGGTTCGGGAACTGGCTAAGAACTTGGCTGAAGCTCAGAACTGGGCAGAAGGTATAAGAGACTGTCTTTCAAAAATCGAATCGTGGGCATCTCACCATAACTGTGATGTGGAGAGAGTGAAGATGGAAGATGTAAGCTCTTTTGATTAATCAGTCATATGCCTTGTAATGAACCTGGACATCTGAAGTTAAAAAGAGTATTATCTCAGTCCTTCTATACTACAATATCTGTCCAGTGACCGAGTCACTAACCAAGTGTGTTTCTCTATGTAGGCTTATGAAGAAGAAGCAAGAGGGCTTATTCAAAGAAATCCTCGGCTCTATCAACATGCTCTAATGTAAGCCTTCATAACAAATTATATATGGTGATCATATCTATATCTATATTGTTCGTTTACTCATCTTTTGTCATACTTTTAGATTGATGATTTGGAAACCTTGTACCGCAAAGCTTCTGAGTCTGCTATATATTCTAAAGAAATTGAGGAATAATCCAAAGTATCATCTGTAAAGGTTATTTTCGCCTTTGTCTCATCTTGTATTGGTCTTCATGTTTTGGCTTTCTAAAATATTCTCTCAAATTTGTCAATTTAGCAATGGCTACACACTGTAAGAAATTGCATATCAGAGAAATCTCCAGGTGTTCAGGGTGGATATCGTCACTAACCTGAAGTCAGAGGTGACCAAGATATATTGTTTTCCACTTGTCTTTGTATATTGTCTATATCCTGTATTGACATTCACTGTTTTATGCAATCTCTTCTGATCAGATCATGCAACTACAACTCCAAGTCCTGAAGTCTGTATTTTTAGATTTTGTAACACAAGTTGAAACATGTCAATCTCGATGTATGGAGATGTTGAAAGGTTCTATAACTCTAAAGGTTGGTAATTTAGTTATTTATGGAATTGGAGGGTTTGAGTAGTACCTTATATAATATCGAACATTATGTACGATGTGCAGAATCTTGAAGTGCTGGTACAAGAATATGATGGTTTTGCTGTTAATGTTCCAGAGTTGAAACTTTTGAGACAATTTCAAAATGATGCCTCTGACTGGCTTTCACGTTACAATGACTTTGTGAAAAATGCTCATGATCGAGAGGATCAGGAAAACGTTGTTAATGAGTTGAAATGCCTCGAGAAAGATGGGTCGTTATTGAAAGTTCAAGGTCTGTTTCATGTGCTTCTTTTACAAATTTCTATTTCAATCATATTACCGATACACTTTTTATGTTTGTTTACATTTCTGAGTATGTGGTCATTTTGTCAAGTAGTTGCTCCTCGTTGATGCGGAGTTAAAGAAGGCTTCATGTAGGGTAGAAGCTTGGAAGGTAATTCTCACTTATGTAATTTTAGTTAAATTTTGCAATAGTCCAAACAGGCCGACTTGAGTTTGGTTGGCCAGATACACTTTTTATCCTGATTTTTTATTCACATATAGGATTAGTTTGTCAAATATGATTGTAAAATATATCTCGTAATCTGATTTTTTGAATAAGGAGTTTTTATGCATAAAATTACATTTTGGGAAACTCCAACGTGTTTTCTGTGGGATCTTAATTTTATCTACTCTTTTTTCTATATTTCTACAGGTGCTTCGCAGTAAAATGCCTTTGGAATCAGTACAGCAAGTCATGGTTGTGGCCACCGAGTAAGAGTTCTTAGCTTGATACTTGCAGCATTTTTTATTGTTACATCTCTATTTATCTTAGTAATTGTATGCTGATATCATTCAGACTACAAATTGAGGATGAGAAGGTGTTCAAGAAAATTTCTGACGTCCTTGCTCAAGCTGTGTGTTTGGAAGAAAAAGAAAAGCATATTTTATCTTGTGAGGTTCAGATGTCTGAGTTTGAGGATGTTGTAAGGTTTGTTACTAGTGAACCTTGACACATGTAGTAGACAGTAGTACATTATGGTAATAAGCCTAAAACCGAAAAAATTAAACTTTCAGGATGTCCGAAGACCTTTCTGCAACTATACCAACTCTTGATGCTGTCAAGGGAGCTTTGTCTGTGGCGAAGTCCTGGTTAACCAAGTCTAAGCCATTTTTAGTATCTGATCTCCGTGTGATGCCGGTCTCAAATTATTTGCTTAGAGTTGACACACTGAAGGTTTAAACTTTGTCTGAGATATTATGCATGGATAGGTTTTATGCATTGATTAGTCTGTGAGCCAGTTATATTAATATATTGCAATTTTGCAGATTTTGGTTTCGGAATCGAAGTTACTGAAGATTCTTTTGGAAGAGCGGTCTTTGCTTGAAGACGTGTTAGCAAATTTTAGGCAATGGGAGTCTAATGCCTATACTGCACTGGATGACGCAGAGTCGCTTCTTAACATTCTTGATGGCAGTGATGAGATTTCTTCTGATCTCATCTTCCAAATTGCAAATCACGTTGCCACAATGGAGTCCATAATGAAAGCTGAGTTTACACATCGTTATGATTCGCATGTGATTCCAAAACTACAAGAAAGTTTTGCAGTTTTTCATTGGTGCTTTAGGGCCCTCACTCTTTGTGGTGTTAATCCGACACTCAAGGTGATTCTGAACTTCATAGTAAAGTTTCAACTTCATAGATGCTATATGATTATTTATATTGTTTTTTTTATTATGTAGGAAGTTAAGACGTTGTTGGAGGATGCAAAATGTCATGATGTGAAATTTGCATCTCGTCCTTTCTGGAGGTCATTGGTTGATGGGATTAAACGGCTTAAGCAAGCTGTTGAGATCGTTGTTCCATGCAACAATAAAAAATTTAATTTGAGTAATGTCGATGAAGCTCTAGGCAATCTAAGGTATTATCTAATTTGTGGCTGAACTATTACCGATTATTTGACGTTCTTGGGTGTATATTAACTTATGCTACCTTATAATGGCAGATGATCCAATTATCGTTTCCGTTAATTGTCAACCGATTAGTTGACTTGCTCTGTATGCCTTGATTGGTAAGCTATCATATTCTGTACTTCATTTATTACTATTTTTTTTATTTGTTTCATTTTCCTATTCAATTTTTATTTGTTAACTTTTATTTTGTTTATTTGTTTACTGCTACCATATGCAGTGCGTAAATTCAGCTTCAGGGACAGGTCATGCAGCTACTCACATTTGTCCTTATTGCCATAATATTGAGAGCGGCAAAGTCTCCCGGCTGGTAAGATTAGTTGGATCATAGAGACTCGAAATATTTTAATTTTTACTTGACTTGAAATTCATATTTTTCAGAAAATTGATGAAAAACGTCCCGAGTTGGATATGTTTACGGAGCTTCTATCTGATGCTGATAATCTATGTGTGGGGTATGTACCTACGCTGCCTTCTTCCAATTCCAATTGCATGCCTTAAGATTTAATTTTTTCTTTTCATGTTAAACAATTATGCCTTTATCTTTTTGCAGGATCGAGGAAAAGGCTATAATATGTAAAATTATCGAGAAAGCTCTGGCACACAAAGCTTTCTTGATTAAAATAGTAGAATTTTCCTTGGCTTCTTTAGGTGAAGACCCAAGTGTGGTCGTAAGGAAACTGTCCAATGCTTTAAAGGTGATTTGTTGTCTGGATTTCGGGGTTTCTTGATAATCTCCGTGTTATTTCATTTATTATTAGCTATATCTAAGCTAATAAGATACTAGATCCCTTTTTTAAATCCTGTGTGATAAGAATTCATGCTGTTTTTTCACAGGTAGAGGTGGCTGGGGTCTATGATCGCCAAAGTAATTGCAAATTTGAGCTTGCATTAGCAAGAAACTCAGGGAGAGTTCGAGCATCTAAATTATTAAATAGCTCACAAAAACCATCAATCAACCAGATCCAAAGGCTATTAAAAGAGGTACTTGTTGATTGTAAAGTTTATGATCTTATTCTTTAAGTAACTGTTTGGATATGAGTTTCATTTGCATCGTATGGAAAGCTGGCTCTGTCATATAATAATATCTGCAGGGTCTGACTATAACCGTTCCTTTGGAAGATTATTTCTGGCATAGGCTCGAGACAATAAAAGAAAATGGTCTACAATGGGCAATGAAGACCAAAAAGGTATAACCAAAATTTTTGACGCGTCAAGTCAATTGACACCTTATTCCTACTACTGAACAGGTTTCAGCAGATTCTGGTGCACTCGAATTGCATAAAGTTTTTGAACTGATAGCGGAAGGAGAAAATTTTCCTGTGCACTTTGACAAGGAACTTAAGGTAATGAGCAAAGTAGATAAATAATATATATTTTATCTATAATTTTAATATTTTTTATTACTAATGTGTTATCATTTGGTGATTGCAGTTATTACACGAACGCAATATGCTTTATTGCATATGTAGGAAGACATATGATGAGAGAGCAATGATCGCGTGTGATAAGTGTGACGAATGGTATCACTTTGACTATATCAGACTGTCTTACGCACCAAAGACACACTAGATGAGGAGGATAAATGCACTTCGTCATCAATTGCACTAGAAAGGCAAGTGCACTCTTTCTAAACATTACCCTTTTTAAATAAATAGTTATTACAAGCCTCTTAGAAGTTAAATTTACACGTGAGATGGTTTGACTATGACAGGTCAAATGGTGAATGTGAAGAGCCGCAAACACCATCTACGAGACCAATGGAGTTGAGACGGGAAGCAGAAAGATCAAATTCAAATGCAACCCAGGTAGCAGAAAACGATATTAGTATCAAGCGACGTAGTGGCATTGAACGCCTTTTATGGAGAAACCGAAAGCCTTTCAGAAGAGTAGCTAAAAAACGTGTAGAGCTCGAGGTCTTTTCTCCATTTTTTCATGTACAATCATAATCTTGGGTTAAATGGGAATTTAGTCATTTGATTCATTAAATTTATTCTAGGTTTAACATCTTAACTTAGCTTTTGTAGGCATCACAAGACAGGACAGTATTTTTGTTGTCTCATAGTCTTTAGTTTGCTTGTGATGAACCTCTTTTTGTTACCCACGAGTTTATTGAAACAACTTTATACTTATCTCTATATCGCATATATTTTCATTTTAATGAAATCACTTTTAATGCTAACATAATTGATGATGAATGATCTACCCATCAAATCTATTATTGCTAGTAGATCAACTAATGTGACAATAGAAGGACTAACGGATCTTAGTCTTTTACTAAATATATATGTTTTAACGTAAAACATGTGTAGCTATTTATAAAAAGATTTTTTTCTTATTATAAACTACTAAAATAAACTTTGTAAATTTTATTAATAAGAATTAATGCGACAAACTAGTTTTCTTTTGATGATGCGCAAACTAGTTTTCTGATGTAAACAAAAGTTTGATCCTTTTGAAGATACACAAACTAGTTTTCTTTTCTGGAAAGAAAGAAAACAATTCCGGATCATTTTTCTTGTTAGTGAAAAACTAATATTCGCTAATTTATACATATATGTAATGCTAAAATTGTCTCATTTTCGGCTAAATAAATAACAAAAATTTTAAATTTTATTGAAAATATTGTGTAATTTTGTTATTTTACATTGTAGGTATTTTTATATGAAGTATCGAGGCAAAAGACGAACTTTCGAAGCTCAAGTTGAATATACTATCCAGCCCAACACAATACAGAAGATAAAATAATAAAAGAGGAATACATATAACACAACATCAGCAAAACACACGTTTCGCACAAGCATGGCACACTCCTATCTTGAACAAATCAGAGTGTGCCACGTGGTGGCAGTATTGAAGCATTTAGTTACCGTATTTTTTAAGGAGATGTGTTTTGCAATGATTTGTAACTAGAGGGGCTATAATAAAAATATAGAAACCCTAGCTTTGAAACACATTTGTATATTCTCTTTCCTCAACTTATTTGGTTTCTTAGATTCGGACATAAGCAATATATCCATCTAATCAGGAACACATGGACGTCACGTATACCCTAGAAGCTTGTACAATATCCAAAGGGTGTCACATTCTTATCGTTGACACCCCTTGTCAAGTCATTCTTATTCTTACCAGTTAAAATGAGCTAGATTATTGTTAATTTTAGCTATATCTCTTACTTAGTTTCTAGTTTACTAGTTTTCCCCCCCTCCTCTTTGCTAGTTTGTTTATAGGGCTAAAGGCACATATAGTAGAAAAAAATACAATAAAATCAAGTTTAGTATATAGATTAGCAAAAAAAAAAATTGTTCGATACATATAAAGGTCTGAGTAACAAGTATGATACATTAAGGTGCCATTAGCCCTTGTTTATATCATTAATATACTATTTGAAGTTACGCTCATGAAACTAGGAAGCTTCTTGTAACCTGACTTGTCCATGGTGCTCTTTTGCATATAGGTTAGTAAGGTGAAGGCGAACGCAACGAATATGGCTTGTTAATACAAATAAGCCGTAAAAACGTTTATTTATATTTTACGATCATATAATGTTTTGTCGATAACAAATCATGTTAACGAAACAAATAAAATACGTAAATGGTTTGAGCCAATAGTTTTCTAACACACTTATGCTTTCACATAAAACACTAAAACAAGTATAAGTGACTTTATGATTTAGTATTACATATGTACAACAACTAGTGTTTACATATTTGGGTAAAATATACACATAACTAGTATGTAGTATATTGGGTAATATAAATGGGTAGAAACTTAAGTATCATAACCCATTGACCAAATACATTGAATGTAGTTGGGTACAACCCAAAGTCCATGACCCATATCCATGGAGCTTGACCCATAACCCATTGCATGACATCATGCTTATGTCATATATGAATAATATCCATAACCCATGGTATTGACCCATACCCATTTGACTAGGTGCATTGCACTCATGAGATACATTGTATCTAATAAAAGACCCATGGATCAACCCATAACCCATGACCCATGACCCATAACCAAAATACCCATGGGTAATGAGGAGCGTCCCACGGATCCATAGCTTTAGGCTAGACGGATCCCTTGTGGGAGGGATCCGTGGGATCTGGGGAACAGTAGGCATTTCTCTCTATAAATAGTGAGCCATTTCTTCATTGTTTCTCACCCCTTTATCACATACTTTCTCCTTGAGTTAAAAACTCTCTAACCCCAGATCCAAGTGATATATGTCTGTAGTTTTGTTTTTGTGTGATTCTCTAGGTTCCTCTTAAAGGCGAGATCACCACCCTTGAAGTCAAGCAAGCTCAAGTCCATGAGTTGCCATGCTTCCTCATCATCAAGACTACTGAAGTCCTCTTGTTGATGGTTCTTTTCTTTTCTACTAAGAAATGTAGTGTTGAAGACATTAGTGAAAGATGTCTCAAGTGTCAAGACGAAGACATTAGTGAAAGGTGTCGATCGTCCGTATTTTAGGCATTAGTGAAGGGTGCCTAGAAGTCAAGTCTAAGACATTAGTGAAGAATTGTCTTGAAGATTTAGTCAAAGGCATTAGTGAAAGGTTCCTAAGATGTACATTTGATATGGTGTGTTTCAATGTACAAGATAGATTAGTATTGTGTCAAGGATATGTATTATCATTGTTGACATTATAAGGATTAGATCTCCTTTGGGGTTAGTTAATTGGTGTAGTGTTGGTTAGTAGTTCCTCCATTGTAATGGAATTACTTAGCTAGTACCGGATAAAGAGTAGGCGACGTTGTGGTAGGTGTGGTTCACCTTGGTGTGAAAGAACTCGGTGGTTAGCCTAATACGAGGAAAAGGTGAGGCAACGTGTGGTTTCTCCACCATAAGGATTGGTGTTGTGTAGTGATTACGAACTCTCGATTAGGTGACTCGAGGAGTGGAGTAGGGCAAGGAAGGTGTCCTTGTAGCGAACCACTATAAATACTCGCGTTGTGGTTTTGTGCTTCTTACTCTTATCTTTTCATTACATATTTATACTTCTATATGTTTGTTTATCAACATCCAACACACATCCAAATAGATTGACATAAGTCGATCTAAATAGTTTAAAACGAGTTTTAATTGGCAAAACTATTCAACCCCCCCTTATAGTTTTCCACAATTGGCATCAGAGCTTCGTTACCAAGTTTCTTGAAGTATATTGTACTTTAAAAACTTGATACGATCCATGGTTAATTGAAAAATATAAAGAAGGTTTTCATAAAAACAAACACCATGTCTTTTAAAACTCTTTGTTTGGATGTTGATTAGATAACAACATTTTTCTTATTATTTTTCATTTAATTGCACTAATATTCTTTGTCATGTTGATTAGTCAAATCTCATACCTACCAAGCCATAGGAATCGCTTGGTAACAAGAATACCTTCCCTAAGAAGGTATCTTAAACACAAACGAGCTGGAATTGTCTACTGACATTTGTTGTGTCATTTGTAAAGACATTCCTAAGTGCATAAGAGGTATGACTTTCTACTTATCTCTAAATGACATTAGCTAATTAAGTATGCCTACATAGGTATTTATATGATTATCTTTTGTGCATATACATGTATTACATGAAGCTTCATTAGGAAGCTTTTCTCACATACGTGTTATTTTTTTATCTAAAGTCGTGGTATATAAAACTTGTGTTTTATTTCACTTAATCCAAAAATCATATCTTTCTAATAATAAAACAAAACACAAATCTCAAAAAATTCCTCCTTCCCCATAAATAAACTATCCGTCGCCTACTTTATCAAATCCCCACTTTTTCAAATCTTCTATTTTCAAAAAATTACCTCTGATTCAAAACTTCATCTTCCTCTCATCTCATCTCATCTCAAACCAAAACCAAGAAGGTTCGTCATCAACATGGTTTACATTGCCCTCGTGCTCATCGCCTTAACACTCATCACTCTTGTGTCCCCTATGATGAAGTTCACATACGAAGACATATACTTTGTGTTGTTAATCTACATTGGGGTTATATACCCAATCCTTTGTATCATTCTTAGCATTGAAATAAAATATTATTAATAGTCTAGTTTATCTAGGTTATTATTATCATAACGTGTTTGTCATTTCTTTTGATTTATATCTTTCATATTCTTTCGTGATACATTAGAAACCATGAATGCATGCTAAAAGAAAATGTAGGGTAAAACACATATCTTGGTATAAAACTATTAAACTTATGTTTTTATCAAAAAATATACATTTTCTACAGATCCACGGATCCCGACAAGCATAAGCGGGATCCCTTATAGAAAGGAACCGTGGGAACCGTCGGATAACGATTTTTCCATGCAAAATAAAAACCACTTTCTTCCTAAAAGAAATATTCTACTAAAATGTCAAACATTAAGTTAGTTAAATGTCATTGTTAATAAACATCTTGTAAAAACGTTAGGTAATCATTGTTTTACCCGTATCGTCACATCCTATTAACTTGTCTTTCCTATAGGTCTCGCTATGTCGCATGAATATGAGTTTGATTTTTCACTCACTAGCGTCTACACTTCTAACATCTCCCTTGAGCCCAACACACGGAAATCATGTCATGGGTTCAATAATCGAAAACCGTCACTTCTACGAAGGACGTATTGTAGACACCTCTCTACAATTCGAAGAAGGTATCAATACCTCCTTCGAACCATAGGATTGGAATGTCTTCTAGAAATTAACGAGAAAATATGTCCAAGGTTTGTATTGGAATTCTTCCGTCAAGCCGTTAAGTAACGAGGATCGTTCTCTATCTCTTTGGTTTTGGATCAAAAACCAAAAGTTTGTTTTAACCCTTTGACAATTTGCTCAAATTCTCCGAATTCCAAATCATGGACAATGTGCCTTCACCGAAGATTGGTCTCTTGATTCTCTCTTCAACTTTCGTGAAGAAAATAGTCCATATTGTTCACACATACCTTCCCATTAAGACTTGATCGCACAATATGCAAACCTCGACCCTATTACTCCGATCCAAACATTATCTGTACAAAGGATATCCGAGAAGAGTACAAGGCTCTCGCACTCATCCTACGAGAAAATGTTTGGAGTCTTAGGGGAAATCGAGAAATCCTTCCGCTTGTTGTGCTCACATAATGTATTGTTTGCTAACACAACAACCATACAATCTCGCCTACTTCTTCGCAAAGTAATTGTAAATCTTCAAGTCTCCAAGAACAAACTCATCCCTTATGGAATGTTCTTGACGCGCCTTTATCATAACATCATGCACTTCCACCCTCAATTTCAAAGTCCATTATACGTACTTGTGAACAAGATGATGGAACCTCTAAACACATCTCTCATGAAGACTTTCTTCATTCCGAATCAACAAACACTCATCAACCATTTGATGACCCTTCTAGCGAAAATGCTCAAGGAACTTAGTAATCTTTCAAATAGGATCAATCCTTAGTATTCATGCTTTATCAATGTAATCAAATTTCTTTCATGAAATAAAACATTTTACATTTGATGTCTTAGTGTTAGAACCTCTTTAACTAACCTTGAAATATAATGCATTGTCAAAATCATTGCATACCTTTAGTAAAGGTTCTGCTTAGCAGATAGACGGATCCCAAAGGTTGTGCTAGACGGATCCATACTCTTAGGGAACCGTGGGATCCGACAAACAGAAAATGCAATTGCAATCATTGTATTTCAAACATGTCCTTAGAACACCTCACACTAAACTAGACATAGTGCCTTAAGGCAAATTAAGTCCTTATCAAGGTAAGTAGATCTTTTCTACTCACACATAACTCACCTAGATCACACTCAAGATGCTTGTAGATCTATCGTTTCACTTAAACCCATTACTCTTCCGCTCTCAAGCTCAATCATCATTTCTCACATAATCCCTCACATCTAGCCTTGAAAATCTTTCAATTATGGCAAAATTGATCATAATCATCCCTACCTCAAAATTGATCAAATTCTAGTTTTTCCATCTTAAGCCTTTAGGATATTCTCCAAAAAATTATCCTAAGCCACTATCTGATCTCTAGGATCATTTAGCTCTATTTGACACTCTCAAAATATTTAGTGTCATCTTTGTTCATTCATTGGTACTCGTGAAAGTTCTAATTTCTTCTATAAAAGGCAATCATTAGCTATTTCACTCATTACCCTCAAAGTACTTAAGCACCTCTTCATTTAAGACACTTAGATAAACTGAAACACTCAAGAAGAAATAGGCATTAGACCTTACAAACATCATTACTATCTTTTCTTAGCTTCTGATAGACGGATCCCTAGGATTAGCCTAGGCGGATCCCTCGTTGGAGGGAACCGTGGGATCCGTATGACGACTCATGCATGCCATCTAGCTAAAACAATCATTTCAAGCTCACCTTTCTAACTTAAACACTCCATCTCATCTTAAATGAGTTCCTAGATCAATACAACTCTGAAGTTGACTCTTGTGCATGTTAATCATCACATTCCAATGAATTTTAGTGGCTTAAGTCTTGAATGCACTTGCCAAATCCCTTGGTTTATAAACCACATTGTTAGGACTTCTAAAGTCATCATCCTCATCCTCATTTTCAGCACTTAGAAACCTTTACAAACCTCTTAAAATCATCTCATCATGAGGAAAACTCCAAGTAGCAACTTATCCACCAAAAAACCACCAAAGAAAATTGCTCGTGTTGTACACGAAATCTCTTCACGAATCATCTCGGTCAAGTCCACAAATGCAAGTTGATCCTCCACCAATCAAACCAATCCCTAAAAGGATAGTACCCACAAAAATACCTATGCCAAACACCACCATACCTCCTAGGCCAAACAATCCCATCTTCACTAAACCATCACCATTGGTTCCTAGAGCTATCTCATTCACAACTCCACTATCATCACCACACCTCTACAATTTAGAGGATTTTCCTCCTAGGACGTCTCATCCTCCTCCACCGGCAACATTCTCCTCACTAGGAGGAATAATGGTACAAAATCAAGGTGTTGAGTCAACACTAGCCCCGGCTTCCTTTTCGCCGTCACCATCATATAATCCCATTTGGATTATGAGAAATTATCAAGGTCAACCACCCAAACATATGGAAGTTGACACTTCTCTGCCACCACCATCATTCTTGGTTGAGCCATATTCAAATGTGCCTCCACCAATCTCTCCGTCGTTTGAGGCTCTCCAATCCGCTTCACTTGATCCTTCGCATCAAGCAATTTCATTTCTTCCACCACCACTACCTAGCCATGAAAAAGATTGTTATCATTGTCAACACGTTGAAAGTTTGATACATGAAGTACGAGAAGATCAACATTTCATGTTCTATCACCTCCTCGAACGTTTCGACGAGATTAAACCTAAACAAACTTGAGCTAGAGGATGTTTAGTGGTGTCCTAGTATCAAGTGTTACTTAGATAAGTCTAGTAATTCCAAGTTATGTATCGTTCATTTTCTTAGTTTTTGGAGTCATGTATATCATATCTCTAGTTTTATTAAATGAAAATACATGCTACTTGCTATATTTCTGAGTATATGATTATGTTGTATAATACATATCTCACTTTGATGTTAACATTATTTGTAATATCACCATTGCTGAAATCATTCATCAGCCAGACGGATCCCTTTAATTTGCCTAAACGGATCCCTTAAGGAAGGGAATCGTGGGATCCGTGAGACAGAAAACGAATTTTCTACTAACTTGAGTCATATTTGCAGGAAATTATGCATTATACTTGTTTTCTAACCTTTGTTTTGTAGTTATTCAATTTACACATGAAGACTTTAACACTCTAAAGCTAGGGGGAGCTTTATGTCAAAGCAATACATTGCAAAAATTACTTGCAATTTTAGGATTACATTTCATGACATCCCTTTGCAAAATTGCAATCATCAAGGGGGAGCACATTCGTCACATAAACGAAATCTTTTGTTAACTTAGTTGCAAATGAACTATCTTAGAATTATCTTTTTCTTGACGCCCTCACATAGGGATGGACTCGTCAAGGGGGTGTTAAGACAAGATCCTTTCCCGTTACTTGCTTTCTACTTTTTCTTTCTTTTCTAATTTTTTACATGTTTTTCTTAAAACAATGTGTTAGTTTCCTTTCGAAGCTCTTTTTGTTTTGACAAAAAGGGGGAGAAGAAAGTAAAAACTACAAATTCAAACTTTTACGAATTTTAGCTTTTCCTAAAAATAATTTTATGTTTTGTCATCAACAAAAAGGGGGAGATTGTTAATACAAATAAGCCGTAAAAACATTAATTTGTATTTTACGATCTTCTAATGTTTTGTCGATAACAAACGTAAAATCATGTTAACGAAAAAAATAAAATACGTAAATGGTTTGAGCCAATAGTTTTCTAACACACTTACGCTTTCACATAAAACACTAAAACAAGTATAAGTGACTTTATGATTTAGTATTACAGATGTACAACAACTAGTGTTTACATATTTGTGTAAAATATACACATAACTAGTATGTAGTATATCGGGTAATATAAACGGGTAAAAACTTAAGTATCATAACCCATTGTATACGGATCACTCGGCTCTCAAATATCTCTTTGCAAAACAAGATGCAAAGCCGAGATTGCTCCGTTGGGTTCTCAGCTCCTTTTTTATCACGAATAATGATATCAAATTCTTGTAGGAGGAGAACCCAACGGAGCAATCTCGGCTTTGCATCTTGTTTTGCAAAGAGATATTTGAAGCAATCCTACCCTACGCATTGGTCAAGATAAAAGGTATGGCCGAAACTTCTCAAACGCATACATCACAGCTAATAATTCTTTTTCTGTAGTGGTGTAATGGGTTTGAGCTTCAGTCATAGTTTTGCTTGCGTAGTGGATTGGCTGAAAATGCTTGGTTTTCGCTTGCCCCAAGGCTGCACCGATAGCAAAATTACTTGCATCGCACATGAGCTCGAAGGGTAAATCCCAGTCGGGGGCAACTAGAATGGGTGCTTCAGTAAGCTTTTTCTTTAATGTTTCAAAAGCTTCGATGCACTCAAGAGAGAAGATAAAGGAGCATCTTTTTCAAGAAGATGGGTCATAGGCCGGGCGATTTTAGAGAAATCTTGAATGAATCTACGATAAAACCCGGCATGACCTAGAAAACTCCTAATACCTTTGACGGTAGTAGGATGAGGTAGTTTAGCAATAACATCAACTTTTGCTCTATCTACCTCAATCCCGTTTTATGAAATCTTATGGCCAAGGACTATGCCTTCTTTGACCATAAAGTGGCTCTTCTCCCAATTTAGACATAGATTGGTGTCTTCACACCGTTTTAGCATTTTGTCTAAATGGGAGAGACATGTATGAAACGAGTCCCCAATGACCGAGAAGTCATCCATAAACACCTCCATAGTTTCCCCGATCATGTCTTGGAAAATTGCCATCATACATCTTTGGAACGTGCGGGGCATTACATAAGCCAAAAGGCATACGTCGTAGGCAAATGTCCGTGTATGGGCGGTGAATGTGGTCTTTTCTTGATCCAGCGGATCAATGGGGATCTGAAAGTAACCAGAGAAACCATCAAGGAAACAATAGTACTCGTTCCCTGCTAATCTCTCAAGCATCTGGTCCATGAAGGGTAGAGGAAATGGTCTTTACGGGTGGCCGTTTAACTTCGATAGTCAATACACACTCGCCATCCCGTAACCAATCGAGTTGGAATTAACTCGTTTTCTTCATCGTGACAACATAATGCCACCCTTTTCTGGAACGCAATGAATTGGGCTAACCCAAGGACTATCAGAGATCGGGTAAATCAAACCGGCATCAAGAAGTTTGAGAACCTCTTGTTTGATAACCTCATGAATCTTAGGATTCACCCTCCTCTGATGTTGGACTGCTGGTTTGAAGTCATCCTCCATTAAGATTTTGTGAGTACAAACTCGGGGTTGATACCCTTAATATCGGAGAGTTTCCAAGCAATTGCTTGCTTGTGTGACTTCAAGACCTTTATGAGAAGCATTTTCTCTCCTCAGTTAAGTCTCTAGCAATTATGACGGGTAATTTATCATCACCCTCCAAGAATGCATACTCTAGATGAGGAGGTAGGTCCTTAAGTTCAACCTCGGAAATTCATCGTAGAAGTTTATGCTGATTTGATTTCCTCAGTTGTGATCTCTTTCGAGGAGGAGTGAAGGTAATGGATCTTCATTAAGCAATTGCTCAAGATAAAGAATATCCCCTCCGAATCATACACACCATCAATTCCAGCGAGGGAATCGATTCATCGATAGCAAAGAAATTCATCGATCTCTTCCAGAAGGAAGTCACTCCCTCAAACGGAGGTGAGAGAGGAAGAGTCGGCAATGATTGGTTGAGAAGATGTGGTGGAATCCCCACCCACAGAATTATGAAGATAACCAAGAAACTCTTGAGAGTACTCCTCAGAAGCAATATCAATTAAATCGACTCGATTAACTGATTCAGTATCATAATTTGAGGTGTACCTCGAAGTTTGATCGAGGTTAAAGGTAGCAGCTTCATTACCCACACGTAAAGTGATTTCTTGCTCAAATACATCAATAAGAGCACGACCTGTTCTCAGGAATCCCTGCCCAACAATGAGGGGAACCCGATGATCGGCATCGAAATCAACAACCACAAAGTCAGCTGGAAAATGGAACTTTCCTACTTTCACGAATACATCCTCGGCAATGCCAAGAGGGTTGCGATATAGAACGATCTGCAAGCTCAAGAGTCATGCGGTAGGAATAAGTTCTCGGAAGAGACAGTTTCTTCCACCGCTGAATCTGCATCAGATTGATGCTTGAACCAAGATCGGCGAGGGCAAAGCATTCAATCATCCCAGGAAAAACACAAGGGAGAAGAAATTTTCCGGGATCTCCTAGCTTCTCGGGAAGCTTCTTTAACAAGACTTTCTGAGCAATTTTCATTCAAAGGATTCTTAGCCATTTCAAACAGCTTTTCCTTGTTGCTCAACATCTGCTTAAGAGTAGATGCAAACTTGGGCATCAACATGATGGCATCCGCAAAGCTTATGTCAAAGTGAAGTTCTTGGAAAATTTGAAAGAATTTTTCCATTTGATGACTAGCTTTCTCGCGGAGCTTTGCTCATGTAAACGCGTGAGGGTAAGGAATAGAAGTTTTGGATTTAGGGCTACCAACTGGAGGTTCAAAAACAACTCCAGGTTTGGTATTGGGTTTCGAACAACCGAGGATGGACATTACTGGCACTTCCGTTATTAGTAGGAAGTTCCTTGTCCTTTGTCGCCTCAGGTTCGCTTTCCACTACCTTCGAGAGTAGAAGAAGAGGTAGTAGGAATAGCGGGTCCATGATATGAAGCACCACTTCTGGTTGTGATCGCCTTTGCATCGCCCCTCGGATTAGCGATCGTGTTGCTAGGTAGAGTACGAGGCCGAGGGTCGATCATTTAAAGACTTCTTAATGTCGCAATCTGGTGACCAACAACCGATTCATGTCTTCTTGGGATTTCATGAATTGTTTCAACAACTCATCAGATGATGGTCCAGTTGGAACAATGGCGAGTTTACTGGGGAAAATTAGGCCTCTATTGTTAGGATTAGGGCCTTGATTTTGAAAATTTCCTTGATTATTCCCATGAAAATACCCTTGGTTGAAATTTCCCTGACCTGGGTTTCTATTGAAATTTCCTTGGTGTTGGAAATTTTGATTCTGATTTTGAAAACCGTTGTTTGAACTGAAATTACCTTGGTTTTGAAAACCTTGGTTTGGTCTATTTTGATTACGGTTTTGATTGAAACCGGGAGGTCCAGGGTAGTGGTTAGGACGGTGGTTCAGGTCTCTGAGAACCGCGATATTGATTGCCTCCCTGATTAGAGAACCCGCCCACAGCATTGGCTTCAAAAGGGTTACCGTCGGTGGCCATACAATTGTAGTAAGCATGGGGCCACCACAAGTAACACAGACTTCCACTTTCTTAACTTCAGCAGGAGGTGAAGTTTGTGGAAATGAGACTTTCTTTTGGTTGGAGAGAACCAAAGCTTGGATAGCTTCCGTGAGTTTGTCAATCTTAGCATCGGTGCTAGACTGACTCACGGGCGATGAAGTAGAAGGACCAACACTGACTTGGGAAACAACCGGCTTGCTTCGTGCGGTGCGGACTTTAGACTTGTTTTCAATGATCGCTAAAGCATCTTTGACAGTTTTGCTTAGGAAATTTCCTCCTGCGGAGGAATTGAGAGAATCTTGATCAGATTGACTCACTCCATTGTAGAAAGTATCGAGTTGCATCAACTCGGAGAAACCGTGGTGAGGACATTTGCGGCAATTCCTTGAAGCGATCCCACGATTCCTGAAGGGTTCATCAAACTTTTGAGTGAACTTGATGATTTCATTTTAAGACTTCGTGGTTTTGGAAGGTGGATAAAATTCATTCACAAATTTCTTCACCAGATCTTCCCATGTCTCAATTGACTGAGGGTTGTTTTCAAGCCAAATCGGGCTTGCCCTCAAGAGAAAATGGGAGTAAGAAGCTGCGGCATCTGTAGGGACATTCTTGTATTTGATGGTAGATGCAATCTTGTTAAACCATCGAATATGAGCGTGAGGATCGTCCCGCTCAAAACCGTAGAATTGATTTGAGGTTACAAGATTCAGTAACCGGTCTTGAGTTCAAAATTTTCAGCCACGATGGCTGGTACAACGATAGCATCTCCATACCCGTCGATGGGTGCCGGGAGAAGCTCACACATAGGGCGTTCTCCCGCCATGGTAACGGAAGTAGTGTGAGCAGTCCGGATCTCAGATCCGACTGATGGAAGCGAAAGTCTACGGACCGCGCCTTCTTGGAATCTTGACAAGCTCGCGAAATGGGCTCACAGATCTAGAAGAGCGAAGCGCATACACAGAGTTAACTCTAAGGTAACTCAGAGTTAAGGAGAGAAATGGGAATTATGAAGACGTTTTATAAAATTTTGGGGTGAGAAGAATCTTTATGGGTTTTATGTTTCTGAAACGTATATATCACAACAAAATCAATTAACACAAAATCGAGGCAAAACAACTTGATGAACTTAACCAATAAGCACAATATGAATGGCTTCTTTGAAAAAGGTACACCAATCACAAGGACACAAAGGCAAGTTTTAAATCTTTAGTTCGGGAACTTATTATGGTCGCACCCCCAGTTAGGTAGTGCACTGCCTTGGTTTGCGGTGGTAATCTTTTAAGTTATTATTAAGAAAACGACAAATCTTTTTGTATTTTTATTTTTGATACATATATAGAAACAAAAGAAAAATATTTTTGTGTTTTATACGTTTTTTTGGTTGTTTTTGGGTTTTTGGATTTTTTATAAGAAAATATGGATATATATAGATAGATATGGATGATATAAACAAAGAGTGAGTATTCAAACTACTAATCTGCTAAACGGAAGATAGATCAGACTACTAGCGTGGCCAAAATTTGATGCGTGCCAAACGTCAAGCTAAATCACTCAAGTCTGCCACTTGTGAATGGCGATCCGTAACCGCTTAAAACGCCTAAGCACGAATGCAATGAAGATCTGGGGAGTATAGTGTTTTCCCGGGTCGTTATGTCCCAACGAGCTATGCAATGGATCACCCTACGAATAGTGATCGAGAAATTTGAACGAAGAAGGGATTTGAATTATGATTATAACTAAGGAAAAGCCAACAAATTACAACGGCTTAAATGCAAATTAAAGGAAATTAAAAAGATAAAACAAAATTAAATAAACGCTATCACTATATTTAAAATGATATTTTTGTTTTTATGTTTTTTTTTTATAAAACTGAAATTAAAAACTACGTAACGTACAAATGAAAACGTGAAACTAAATCAATATTAACCCTAAAAATATGAAAATGATATTTTTACAAACCTAATGATAAAAGAAAATATTTAGAAAAAGAAAATTATTTTTATAACTAATTATCTAATTATTATTAATTAAAAACTACTTTTAACTATTAAATAATAACCTAAAATACAAGAAAATATGAAACAAAGCTAGAAAAATAAAATTATGACTTGAAAAAATCTAAAATATCAAAAGAGAATTTTCAAAACTATTTTTGTATTTTTTTGATTATTTTTCTATTTTCTAGGAATTAAAAACTATTAAAAACTAATTAAATGGCTTAAAAATACAATTTTAACTAAGAAAAATCTAGAAAAATATTTTTTTGGCTTTTTATATTTATCTAAACTTAAGAAAAATGAAAAATTATTTTTTTGAAGCTTTTCTTAATTTTTTGTATTAAATGCTAATTAAAAATGCTTAAAAACTACTTCAAATAGGGAAAAATACCAAACTGACCTATAAAAATCTAAAAATTTCAAGATAAGCTTAAAATAATGCACTGAATCTAGGAAAAATATAGAAAACAGGGGTTGTGTACAAGAAAATGGGACTGCAAGACCAAGTGCTTATAAAGAAGCACTTAAAATAAGCCAACCACCACAAATAAGCACTACACTGATTCAGAAGTTCTAATATGCTAAAATAAGTCAAAATCAACTTATAACAACTATCTTACTCTACTGAATTGCTAAATACCAAGTTTTGGCTTATTTGAATTTATAAGCTAAAACAGTGAGAGGGTACCAGGTTTAAGCAGAAAATTAAGCACTCGAATGAGCTAGAAATTAGAAACAATAACTTGGAACCTATACTAGATCTGGGTGAGATCTTGTAAACCAAATTCCAGACCTAAGTGAGCTCTATTGAGCTCTGTGCAACCTTGCAAAGATCTGAGAAAACTCAGCATAAGCTGCACATGGTGAACAGGGGAGATAGCACCTAAAAGACAAGCTTGTTTGAAGCTTTTACAAAAATTGCAAAAATCTAATAAAATTGTGATAAGAAAGAAGACCAATTGAAGTTTTTAAAACACCAAGTCTCACTGAGATTGACTCAGAATTGAGTTCACTAAAAATCTTTCTAGCTTGGCCAAAAGCTGGAGTATTTTCACTATTTTTACTTTTTAACAAAACCAAAAGTTTGACTAAACTGAACTTTGATCATGATTTCTCAACTGAAAATGATGTTAAGTGATTAACTGAAGATACTGCAAGTTATGTTTATGACTTTTAAACACAAAACAAGTGATTTGCTTTTCAAAAATCCAACAGATTTGTCATTAAGACGCATTTGAGCTAAGCTTGACTTTTATGGTTTGCAGGCACAAGTTTAAGACAGATATGAGTAAATATGAACTAAACAAACCTAAAGCAACAAGTATCCACTACTGAACCAACATCTAGTACAGTTTAAGTATTTAATCCAAACACACTTTTAACTTCTGTTTTGTAACTTAAAGTGAGCTAACAACTGATTCAGTTGTTATGATTGATCAAACTAAGTCCTTATATCCTAAATACAACTTAATGAAAAGATTTAAACCAGTTAGAACTACAAATTAAGATTATGCAAAGAAGCCTAAAAATTCACTTACAAGGGTCCTAGCCACTATGGCTTGAAACAAAGAACCAAAGTACCACTAACCTATCCAAACCCCTACCCTAGCTCAATATCAACCCAATTCCATGTCTGCTTCACCCATTAACCATAACTGCATCATTCTTGCCCATTTTGACTTTTGTTGACCAAGTACCACTTTTGCTTAAAACTGAAATGTAAGCTTATAGAAAGCTATTAGAAGCTTGTTTAAGCTTATTAGAACTGATAAATGAGCTGCTTGAAGCTTGTATACAAGATTTGGACTTTGAAATTTGAAACAGTGGACATAAACTGAGAATTGTAACAATAAACTGAAATTTATGCTTGAATTGAGTCTTAATACACTTAAACACTTTAAATTGATACAAATTAATAAAAGATTACAAGTTTTATAATAAACTAAAGCTTTAAGATAAAAAACGACATTAAAGATAAATTAAAAACTAGTAGACTCCCTCTCTTGCTTCCTCTTGGCTTCTTTTATAATCCAAAACTCTTTTCTCACTCCTCTGAATAGTTCCCAGCAGTTATCATAGCCATTGGGTGGCTAGAATTCATCTTGGCCGTTCTTTGGAATTTGGCGCCAAAAATGGATTTTAACAGTTGGAGAGATTGAGTGAAATGGGGGAGAGGCATTAAATGCATTTGGAGTTTGGTGGAGGTGGGGGGAACAAGGAGAGGTGATAGGGTGAGCTGGGTGGTTGTGTTGGTGGCTTTTGGAAATGGTAGTAGCAGACAGTGGGAGGGAAAACGGGGAAAGGGGAAAGGTTTGACCGGTGTTTTAATATAAAAAGGGAAGGGTCAAATGAAGGGGGTCCAAAGGGGTTATGGCAGGGTCCTTTTGGTTTGTGACAAGGGTCCAAAATGGGTTTAAAGGATTAAAATAAACAAGGACCTTTGTTGTAATTTCTGAAAATGCAAGGACCAATGCTGCCAATTTGCAAATTTGTTTCAAGGGACCACAATTGACAAGTTTCCATAGTACAAGGACTAAACTTGACATTTTCCAATTTTCCAAGGGCCATTTTTGCCAAATTTGAAACTTGAAGGACCAATTTTGTAATTTCTCAAAACTTTTGACATTTTTCACCAAAGGAATAAATATGACAAGTTATGATTTAAAAAGGACCTTTGGTGACTTTTCTTTTTAAAATAAGTGCCTAGGGACTGATTTTGCCATTTTCTGAAAGTTGGGGGACTGAAACTGCCAATTATGCAAACTTTGCTCGTTTTTCATCTGATTTTGAACATTTTGCATCTGAAACATATAAAATGCACTTTTGGAATATTTTCAGTGTTTTGATGCATTTCTGAGCATTTTTAAACGTTTTGCAGTTCAGATTGACCCAAAAATGATGAGTATTTACACACTCATCATTGGACTTGTCTGAATGGTCTCAAGTATGGTTAAGCTGAAATATGCACATGTGTTCTGCAAATGATCTTTGTTTATCCAAATGGCCACAAGGCTATGAACTAGTAAACCAATGGTCCAATGAAGTTAAAAATTGAGATGGGAGCCTATTTATCCGCTACGTATGGTCTAATTATTTTAGCTTACGAAAAACATGAAGTACCGTCTGTAACAGTTGACCTATTCCATTTGTAACCAAAACATTTGTTACCAATTTTTTTTCTCCTTTGAACAAATCTCATTTAACAAAACGAAGGGGAGCACATACCTAAGAACAAACAATAAACAATATCAGAAAAATACTACACCCGGACCTAAATTATTAAGATAAAATATCCATACCCAACCAAATGACAAAAGAAAATAATTACTAAAATAAGCTAGATCCATCTTGACGCCTTTCTGAACGCAACTGAAAACACATACATCAAAATAGAGATGGTAACTGAACTGTTGCACTAAACCTGGGACTGATCCTCTTCGATACAAACTGAATTCTGCCAGGTAAAAGAATAGTGATGTTTCATCGAAGAGATGAGCCATCTTTCATGAATGTAATTGCAGTGGCATGGTCAAATATCAAGTTCTGTTCCTTGCCCATTGTCCCTCCACATCATTAGCTCCTAATTCCTATACCCAACTATCTCATATCAACATAGTTCATCCTTAAAGGAACTGCCAACAACAAAAGAAAACCGTGTTTATGTGTTGGATACGGTGACGTTGCTGATGAAAAATGTGCATTATTTACTTACAAATAATACCCCATTTTACTAAAAAGTTCACACTTAAACTCTCTCAACTATCTTCAATTTCACACACATCCTTAACTTTTTTTCACACAAACACTATGGCTAACGAATCAAACGAGGTGCTAAAAAGCTATCATTAAGTGACTCATGTTGGCAAACAATTTATTGGGTGAGATGACCCGTTATCTCAACCATTTTCGTGACTGCACTGCGGAAGAAACGAGGGTGCATTCGCTGCCTCTCGACCAACCACTCAATAGTTACGGTATGCTAATGAGCTAAATCTCTTTAGATTTTACTAAATTACCTCATCTATTGTGTGATTGTCCTTAGGTGATTATAGTTTTGATAGCGGGTTCATCCTTCTCTATGTTGTTTTTATTTTATGGCAGTTGTTGTCGGTTGAAACTAATCTAGAAGGATCGTTTTTTGTTGTTCGAAAGTATGTTATTAGGGTCCTTGTAGGCTAAGGGTCGATATTCGTATGACGTGCCACCGAGAGTCATGTATTCTTATCAGCTTGATTGCGTTAATCCAAAGTGTACATTAATATATAATGATTATGATTCAAGTCAGCAAACGGAAAATATTAAACCAAATGACTCATTAGTTGATCGGTCCAAATTAACGACAAATTTATAAGTGCAAAAGTGGCAATGACATTGAAGTGTAATTTCTTTTTTCTAGGAAAGTTTAAAATATTGTGTACATACTGACATTTAGCAAAATAGTGCAAGTAGCTATCAGAAATGATGATTTTGTATTAACCTAAGAACATAAAAGCTGCACTCGTTTTTAATAAAGAGTTTGACCAAATTGAATGAAGATATCAAAATCTTATCTTTTATTGTCCTTGTTAAGAGGCTCTCATTTACCCTCCTAGGAACTCATTCGTTAACAGGCTAGCTAGCTTCACAACAATAAAGAGAGTCATCTTAAAAAAGAACATATATGTTGCAACAAATGATTTGCAAAAAGATATACAATAAACATACTTTATATCAAAACCAGAATTTTGATTATCTTAAGGTAGAGAAACGGACCAAAACTCCTTTTTTATAAGGCATGCCCTTGGCTTCATTTAAATGCTTACAACTTACAACTCTCCACTAGAATTTTCTATATAATTGTCTTATTAATTAGACTTCAACTCAACATCATCTACTTCTTTTGCTTTGTTTTTGTTGACACTATTATCATTCGGAAGAAGGTGCAGCAGTGACAAAGGTAACAATGAGCTGAGGTTGTATAAGAAGGGCTAAACTATCAAACCGCCGGGTTTTATGTCAAAAAAATCACAATATTACCTAAAAATTTATAAAACCTAGGGCAAAAGGGGTCCCTCATAGGTTCTAGCTTTTTTCTCATGATCCAATTGTAATAGAGCCTAGACATTATATTCATGGGTGCCTTATAGTCAATGTAGGTGTGATCCCTATATAAGTATCCAATCATACACGGTATCTTGATGTTTTTAGGGTTACCCCTTCTTATGCGAGGCTCGAAAGGTGGTCTCGGGAAGTTAACCACGTTATAGTGATAGGCGGTTTCCTTCCCTTTAGGGTATGAATCGAAATACTCCCTAAGTTCTTCCTCCTCCTTACTATCCTCCATAATTTCTAACACCTTATAATCTCCATCTTCTAGGTCATCATCCGAATCACTTGAGGTCGAATCACTATCTAAAGGGTTAGTAGATTCCTTAAGGGCTTCCTCAAGCGTATTTTCAATTATCCTATTTAGTTTCCTAAGCTCTCCAATTTCACTAACAATACGAGCTCGAAGTTGGTTGGCAAAGGCTGGATCAAGCGGTGGGTATTTATTTGGTGGTGGGTTGTTGAGTGGTGGTTGGTTATCACCTTCCATGATGAAAAGTGATGGGGTTACGAACAAAGGTCACGAAGAAGGGGGATAGACTACGAGGAAGCTAAAAATGGGAAAAAAGCTTACTTGATAGGAATCAAGCAAGGAAACCTAACGAGGTAGACTCTAACTAGCTATTCTATTCCCGGCAGCGGCGCCAAAAACTTGATAACGCTACACGCGTCGTTCGGGGTCAAAGGAACTTCCTTTTCGTCGAGCAAGTTTTTCAACACCCTAGGCAGTGAACCTAATCGTTGTAGTGTAGTATTAGGGTAAGCCACGGGAATTGATATCGTTCTCTAGGGGAATAGGAATGCTAGTGAGAAGTTACTACGCTAAGGTTGGGGTTGAGGAAGATTATTTTTTATCTTTTTATGTTTTTTTAGGAAATGGAAAGGTACAAATCTGGAGGTTTGGATTTGGGGGTTGGTATTTCTACCGATTACTCTACTCGTCTAATTATCTAAGCTAAGGTGTATGTAGTCTATGTCTAATTATTGTGTGCTCGTATGATGATTCAAAGATGTGTTTACTTATGTTTTATTACTCCTTAATTATCTCCTATTGATGGTTGAATTGTCACGTCCTTATTCTTAATCGCGTTGTGTGTCTAAGGTCGTAGGGTATGCGTTTATCCCTATCTCTTTGAAACTACCAAAGGTTAATGACTACAAAATCTCTAGGATTTATAAACTTTAACTCTAAGGTACTCTTCGGATGGTTTAGCCTACAATGACTCTAGGTACTATAAGCTAAGGTTCACAAAGATTAATCAAGCATTAACTACACAACGGATGACTTATCGCAATACCAGATCATTAACAATTAAGATAAGAGACAACCAATCAATATTCAATAATCAAGTTTCATATCTCCTAAGCAAACACATAAGTAAATTAGCCGGACATGGAGAACATGCAAGCATACACACAATTAATTGAAGACATAATTGAATTATTGAAGTAAAACACTTATCTTGATGTAAGATAGGGTATGGAACCCTAAAATATTGTACAAGATAGCCTTGGTTCGGTTTAGGTTTTTACTCCAAAAGACTACACACTGAAAACTAAAAAATTCTGATTCTATATATAAGATAACACATGCGACGGCGTCACCCTTTGATTTGTGACGCCGTCGGGCCGCCGTCATTAGGGTTTCGTCTTGGCCACGTTAGTCTTGCGACGACGTCACCTTATGCTTGTGACGCCATCCCCTTCAGTCTCTGACGTCGTCTGGCTCAAATCTAGGCCGTTTGAGTTACGATGACCTACTCTTTTAAATCCTGACACCGTCACTTATAAATGAGCAATTTGGCTACTGAGCCGTCACAAAATTTGTTGATAATGCTACACGCGTCGTTCGGGGTCAAAGGAACTTCCTTTTCGTCGTGCAAGTTTTATAACACCCTAGGCAGTGAACCTAATCGCTGTAGTGTAGTATTAGGGTAAGCCACGGGTATTGATATCGTTCTCTAGGGGAATAGTGTCGTTAGGCTGAAGTGTATGTCGATTTAAGTCTAAAGGTGAGGGATGATTATTTTTGTATTTTTATATTTTATGAATCTCGGTTGTGAAGGGTAGGGTGGAATTAGTTGCTAGTCAACTAACCCAAAAGATAGTAACTAAATTATGGGTCTACTAGGAACGTGAAGCGTATCTACTTATGATGTATTACTCCTTGCTAGCTATCCAATTCTACCTACTGAATTGTCACATCCTATTGATGGTTGAATTGTCACGTCCATATTCTTCAAGCGTTGTGTTTTCTAAGGTCATAGGGTATGCGTTTCTCCCTAACTCCTTGAAGTTACCTAAGGTTAATGACTATGAAATCTCTAGGATTCATAAACGTAACACTAAGGTGATCTTTGGATATTTAGCCTACAATTCCACTAGTAACTACAAGCTAAGATTCAACAAAGATTAATCAATCATTAATAACAATGACCTATCGCAATATTAGGTCAATCACAATTAAGATAAGAGACAACCAATCAAACAAGAGACAGTAGGATGCAAGAATTATAAACTAAACCAATTAGACTCACTGAAACTGTCACACCCTAATGATGAAGATATACACAAGCATCACTAAGAAATCAATAAGATCTAATTAATTATATACAAGTTTCATACAATCATAAGCAAATACTAGGTGAATTAGCCAAGCATAATTAATGAAGAGCAAGCAACAATTATGATAATTCAAGACATACCTTGGGATTAGATTAACAAACAAACCATTACACGATGTTTCTAGATTGTTTGAAACCCTTTAAGTTGCTGGAAAAACACCTACCTAAACCCCAGAATCGGACTTAGGGTTTAGGGCTTACAAAAAGTGAAGTTATAATGTTATATTTATAGGCAGATTTTCTGTCGGGAAAGATTGACGGCGTCACGACCATTTTTTCACCAAACTGTAGATTTTCTCGTTCCGGTCGCGTGGGCTTTTGAATCACTTAAATCCGAGTTCGTATGCAAAAGTTATGGCCAAAACAGTATCAGCTACTTTGCGCGCATGTTGCAGCTTGTGACGGCGTCACCTTATGCCTGTGAAGCCGTCCTCTTCAGTCTCTGACGTCATCTGGATCAAATCTAGGCCGTCTGAGCTGCGATTCCCTACTCTTTTAAAACCTGAAGCCGCCACTTGTAAATGGGAAATTTGGCTACTGAGCCGTCACAAAGGTTGTCCGACGGCGTCGCCAGTTTATGCTTGACGCCGTCCCCTTCAGTTCCAGCAGCCTGAGTGTCTCGATTCTTGACTTTGGCCATTTTCTTCGTATATTCGCTCCTTTTCATCCGAATAAGTGCCATTCCAGTATTTTGCCTTTAAGATACCTAAAAAGTGAAAAAGAACGATATTAAGTAATAACGGATACAAAAGTGATCAAATAAGGGCTTAAACGACCCCTCAAAAAGGTACATTTTAAAACCTTATGAAATATCCCTACACTTGCTATTTGCTTGTCCTCAAGCAAATGTGCTTTTAGCCAATCAATTTATAAGTTTGAGGTCATGAAGCATTAGTTTAGAATGATTCACAACACATATAAGCCCCGCAAAAGTCATAACAAGCACAGAAATTACATACTAGCACCTCACATGGGGTGTTTGGATACTCACATCTCTCGGGTGTATATGAAATATAACAAGTTGGAAATGGAAGATAAACACTCATTAACCGGTCCTAGTACATAGATTACCATAGGCCTGAGACTAGATCAAACCTCCATCGCTTTGGCGTAAGCACCTAGGAAAAACTATCCAAGAGGTCTTTTAAAGGGTTGTAATGTTAGGCTTATGGTAGGGAAACAAAGGGTTTGGTGGGATAAGCTATTTAGTGGTGGCAAGTCAAAAATCTTTATGTTACAAGCATGCGAAGAATGGCGTTGCTAAGCCAATACTCGACACTCTAGACTCTAGATAACTAAAACAAACAAACATAAATCAAAAGATAGATGTAGGATGGTAGCCCGTATGTTTTTTTTTTCACTCTATTTTTTTTTTCTTTTTCTCTTTTTCTATTTTTTTTCGATTTTTTTTTTCATACACTTTTACTCTACCATCCTCTACGATAACATCAAAATGATAGGGATTTATAGGCACATCCCTCCACTTGAGTTTTTATTACTCTAACACTAATTTGACCCGAATTGAAAAGATCAAAACACTTGGAGTACATTATTACGCAAATAAAGGGAATTTGAATTTAACGTTCCCTTCCCGTCATCTCATAAAATTTAACTTTTCCCATGAGTCCCAATCATCCCAAAACTGTGTACAAAGGATATGACTCGACTTAGCAACTTATGCAAGCAACTAGATAATTGAACTAAGGGTTTAGGGTGATAACAATAATGCACTAAAAGTGAGTGCATACAAGGTAGGCTAAGGCGATTTGGGTGTACATTTGGGGTGGGGTGTAAACAATGCTCCTCATTGATATTCCAGAAAAACCAAAACATCACGAGAACCGCGAAAAGGATAGGCTCTGAGGGGTTAACTAGGGGTATCGTGTACTAAAGATGAGTACAACGCAAAGGTGTGGGGGAATTACTCAACCGATGTGGAAGAAGTAATTATATTACGGGTATCAAACAAGGGTTATCCTAATGCCTCTTATCATTTATGTTATTCCTAACTACATAAGTGTAGTCTTACTAGCGATCTCGGGATGCATCACAAAACAAGTTCTAGAATCTATTATACTACCGGTTCACACTCTAAGCATTAAAGATGAATGCTTCAATTCCTACTAATCTAAGGGCGATCCTCACATTTTGGGTGGAATTTAAGTGGTAAAGGGTTTTTGTGCTAGTCATATAACTTCCTATCCATGAGACGCTTTATTAAGACTAATGGCCCTCTCTTATATGTCATGAAAAATTTTAAATTTGGTGCCAAAATTACCCTAACCGACATTTTCTCATGGTTTATTACACAAATGCAATTGGACAAAGCAAATATTCAAGGATAAGCATAGTTTCAAAGTTCCCATTTTATTTTCCCTCCCAACACTTAAACTGAACATTGTCCCCAATGTTCCCCGAAAGTATCAAAGTTATGATAATGGAAGGTAATAAAAAAACGAAAGAAACTAATACTCCCCTGATTAGCTCGGTAGGATCCGTGTAAAGTAGTGGTTAAATCTTTCTTCAAGAAGAGTGTTTGCGTGAAAAGCTCCTTCCAATCTTATGTATCTTCTTCTTGATAAATAAAACCTGCACACTTTAAGAAAACAAACAACCCAACGCATCAAACCGAACAAAGAAAAATCACAACAAGATGTAATTCCAGACTTAAATAAGATATAATGCTTGTGGAATGGATGTTTGCAGATTTTTTGGAAAATTAAGACTTGGAAAATTCCAAAAATTTATAAGTAGCCCAGAAAACGAGAAAAAGTAATCAGTTGTTTCTGCTCCTTCCTGACGCCGTCAGGTTATCCTGACAGAAATTGGTCTGCGATTTTCTGGAAAAAATTCTAGAAAATTTACATCTTTAGAATCTGGAAAAATTTCCTGCAAAACATCCATTATGACTCGATACAAGCATTTGACTCACACATGTATATCTTTTAATTAATTGAAATTCTCATGTTTACGTTTCTTTTGAAAACGTGTGTAATCCTCCCTACACTTATCCCTTATGTAAAATACCTTTATATGTAATTAAGACGAGGTTAAAGACAAAATAAAGCATTTTTACAACTTTAAACATGAGACTAAACAATCAATAAAAGTTATACGACACAAACAAGCAAACAATTAAGCATGGGTTGCCTCCTGATAACGCCTAAAATGAACATGTTTTTAGTAGTGTTATTGTTGGTTTTGTGCATGATAATCGGCTATATTTACTCATAACTGTTGTAAAAGTGCAAAAGATGCGTATTGTGTATGTATATGTAGCTAGGTATCACGAATGATGAAGAAAGGAAGTTTTTATGCACATTTGGAAGATTCCCGAGGAAGGAAGTCGAACAAGGAAGCTTTTGGACTCAATGATTGGGAAGCACAATGATTTCTAAGTATCTACAGCAAGGAGATATCAAGTTTTGCCTTGGAAATCATCAGCGAGAGCAAAGAATGAGGCCTATAATAAGAAAGTCAACAAAAGTCAAATCAACATCAATCCAGCCGGTCGGTCGTAACCCGTAACAGATCCGGCTGGGCAAATGGTCAAATCGCAACCTATCCGGTTGCCATCGCAACCGATCCGGTTGCAGGAGCTGCAGTTACACAAAGTTGCATTTATTGTTGCCTTAACTCCCCATAATCATTGGAGGCCGATCATTTCTTGCTATTAACTTGTTGGGAACGTTTTTGGCCAGTTGAGCAAGTTTATTTGGCTATATATTGAACCTAGTCCTAGTTTACTAGGTGTGACACAACCAAAAGTGTATTAGTTTACATCAAAACTAATACCAACCATTTTTATTCATCCCAAAAGTTTAGTTCTTACTGTAAAACGTCCAGGAGCAAGGAGGGAACAATTCTCATCCATAGTTTTTTTAATTTGGAGTTATACGGTGAATCTAGGTGATTGGAGGTGCGTGGTTGCTACAAGCCACGAATTCTAATTCTTGTAATCGCAAAAGTTTAGGTATTCTATGAACTTTGTTATGGATTTCTATTATATTGAGTTATTGGAATTACTTTGTTATTTCTTGTGTTTAGTTATTATTATCATGGAGTAGTTTTGGGATATACTTGTGTGTTGGGATGTAGATAATCATACTAGTGTTCTCATATGTGATGCATGTATATATGATCTTGTTTAAATAAGTTTGTTGGAAAAATACTAGTCTTGGTTTGATTTGTTGGTAAAACATGTTTTAAGAAAAAGGACCGAAAGAATTTCTCTTGTGTTTTATTCCAAAACGTTGAGTGACAAACTAGTATGGGGATATGGTGATTGACAACCACCATGTTTGCTTATTAAAACAAGACTAGAAACATTTTCATCACGAAAGGGTCGAAAGATTCGTAAGAACAAGTTTAATAAGAACATGTTGCAAACAAATGGATTTTCTAAAGGATAATCATTAGGATAAGGACCGAAAGGATTACCTAAATGTGTTTGTTCTTAGAATGATTTTTACAATCATATACCATGGTTGGAGATCATTTGCTTATGATTTGTGCATCATATCAAGAGTTTACACTAAGCCTTCATGAACACTATTATGATTGACTATAGACTACACACAAGTATATATATTTCTTATTATTGAATTTCGCTATAAACATCACTATTTGAGGAAGCCTTGACAAGCTTTCTTGTTGCAATCTTTTCAAGAAAACAATTTCAAACACAAAATCCCTTGGGACGATCTCGACTTACCCAACTTTGCTATCGCGAACGAGTATACTTGCTCGTATGTGTTAATAGAATTAGACGGTTAAATCGTGTTTATAAATTTTTAAAACTTGCACTACACGTAACACATCAAGTTTTTGGCGCCGCTGCCGGGGATTTTATTTCAATTTTGATTTTCTGTAAAATTGGTAGTATTGGAATTGAATTTGGTGAAAAGTAAAAAAAAAAAGGTTTTGGTTAAAAGCTAACCGATTCGGTTGCTTCTGCAACCGAATCCGGTTAGAGCTACGGAATTATTTTTTTTGAATCTTGATTTCATAGTTTTAGTTTATTTAGTGATTTGTGTTATAGTTCTTAGATTAATTCATGTCATTTCAGATTTTGATATAGATTATATCTTTTTGTTTTAATGTTTTCTTAGATTTTTAATTTTTCTTTATTTTTATCCTTAGTTTATTAATTTTATATTAATTCATGTTTTGATTCTAATGATTAGACAATTAAATTTTCAGTTTATATGGTTTAGTGATATTTATGAGTAATTTAATGGAGTAGTTAATATAGTTTTAGTTTAATGGCTTAATTATTAATTAATTAATTATAGGGTATTGAAGAGTTTTAATTAATTAAGAGTTTTAGTACATTTAATAGTTTTAAATTTCAATTAATATTCAGTTTTTATATAAAAAAAAAAAATCGATCTAACCGATCGGTTGCAACCCACAACCGGATCCGGTTAGACTATTTGGTCAAGTGATTACCACCAACCGAATCGGTTGGTGAGCCAACCGATCCGGTTGGAGCTCTCGGTAAAATTTTTTCTAATTTTTAGATTTTGAGTTTTAACTTATGTTTTTAGTTTTGTTGAGTGTCTTTACTTGCTTAGTATATGTTTCTATAGTTTGTTCTTGTTTTTACTAACTCTAACGCTAATGATTCGGATTTTGTTTTGTTTTGTTTAGTTTAGCTAGTTAGTATGGATAGTTTGAGTGGAATTTCGGAATACCTTCGTAACTTGGATGAAATGTTCAAAGACACCGAAAGTTCATTGGAAAAGATTGGAGGTATCTTAGAAGAAAGTAAGAAAGATTTGGGAATTGATACGGTTAGTATGGAAGAAACAGGTGAAAACAAAGTTCAACTTCCCAAGAAGGGAAGAGTTGTGGTATTCACACAATCACCTTTAACGGTGTATGATTCGCCACTAATGAGGTTCGGTACACCTTGTAGTGTAGAAGGAGTAAGTGCTTGGGAAGCGCAACTTAATATGGCTTATGGAGAAAAATACATTGTGGAGAAGGTTCTTGACAAAATTGGTCATGTACGTTTGGATTACGAAGCATACGGAAGAAGGATGATTAAAAATCTTAAGGTTAACATTCATGGTCACATTTTTGAAACAGGTTTTGTTGTCTTAGAAGAGGGGAATGCGGATGAGCCCAATGTATGTTTTGGGCGAGACTTTCTTGTAACGACCAAGTGCCAAGTTGATTTTGCTTTGGGGGAAATAAGGATTAATATCACCGATTTGGAAGAAGGAAAAGGGGTGAACGAGATGCTAGTGGAATTGTGTGCCAATATGGAAGAGAAAGATGTGGAAGTAGTTAAGATGGGGAAGGCAAATAGGAAAAAAACTTCATCCAACAAACTAACCCCAACCACGTCCACCAACAAAAATGATTACACACCTTCATCATCTACTACTTTAACCGACGAACAAAAAGAAGCTATTTTGGAAAACCTTGAACAAAATTTTCTTGAGCTAAATGAGAAGAAACCGGTGATAGAGGTACTTCAAGATTACGTTCTCTACCGTAAGAAATTGGATGCGGTGATGCTAGCAAGGGCTAGGTTGGAAGATAAGAATCTATCGGAGGAGGATAGAGATAGAATTTTGTTTAGAGGCATGCCACGGAAGGAGAAAGATCCGGGGAATTTTGTTTTGCCAATAAAAGTGAATGGGACTACACCAGTTTATGCCTTAGCCGATACGGGGTCAAGTGTTAATGTTATGCCCTATCCATTGTTTATGACGTTGGGTCTTAGTAATCCGCAACCAAATCATTCGAAGCTTACCATGGCGGATAATTCTCAAGATAAAGCAATGAGAGAGGTGAAGAATGTGAGAGTTCAAATTGGTTATCAACCGTACTTGGCTGATTTTCTTGTTCTAGACATTTCAGTGGACAAGAGTTTACCACTTCTATTAGGGAGACCATTCCTACGAACATGTGGTGCAATTATAGACATGGTAAGAGGCACTATGACTATTGATGATGGGATTTCGAAGCAAACATATTATCCCAAACCAAGGGGACTAACTTTGGAATTTATGGAGGAGTTAGAATTGATGGAAGCGGATGAGGACTTGACTTGTTTCGAAGTAGGACATGATATCCAAGGAAACCCGATGTATGGACCATTAGCCCCACCTTATTTTGATATAGAGGATGAGATGGAACGTGCATTAGCGGCGGAAGTATTTTATAACCCATTCAAAAGCATCCTAGTCTACAAGAAGTTGACCGATTTCTTAGGTTCTTTACCGGTGCAACTCAAGAATTTGGAATGGAGACCCGAGGGGTCGGGCATTTACAAGAGACAAAATGGAGATGGAGAATGGCACTTCAAATTTGATATACTATGTCCGGATGGAAGAAGATTCATAAGGAAGTTCAAAACTTTTGAAACATACCGTGAGTTGACCGGGAAATTTCTAAGTGAGGACATCTTAAGACAAGAGTATTTCGAGGAATTCTAAGGAGAAGACAAGGCACCATAATAAACAAGCAATTGTTTGCTTGAATTTCATGAACTATTTCTTTTTAATTTTATGCATTTAGGATTTCTTGTTTTTCATTTCAGTTTTACCTTTTTATTTTTATGTTGAGGTTATTTGGTTAATGCATTATGATTATGAGTTTTAGTTGAGTTTTGGTTTTAGTTCATAAGTATGATGATTTGAGTTTTAAGATTGGATGATTGCTGAAATTTCCAAATGATGGATGAATGTTGTGTGCATCTTTAACAGGATTTTTGAGTAAAAAAATTGTTGCTTGGAAGGTAAATGCCTAAGTAACGTGAAAAAATCCAAAATTTGGCAAAATGCATACCGAAACGGTTGTGTCCATGACTGAACCGGTTGCATACAAGTATATATACCAAGAATTCACTTTTCCAGAAAAAAAACACACACACACTAATTCTCCAGCTGGGTTTTGCAAAAATTCATCCAAGAGAAGCTAATTGAAGGTTATTTAAGTTGTAGGAGATCATCATGGCACCCAAAAAAGTAAGCATCTACATTCAATTAACTCAATTGAGGTTTAATTAGAGCGCATTTGATTCGAATTGCATATTAGGTCACTAATTTGGGGGTTTTTGATGTAATTCGAATTAAGTTGTAATATTTTTGGATTAAGTGGGTAATTGATATAGGAATGCATTGCAAAAAGAATTGTAGTGATTGATTCAACATGGAATGAGTATTAGATGACTGAATTTTCGGATTTAATTAGTTTATGCCATTGAATCAAGTTAAGTTGCAATTGGTGATTCCTAGTGGTAGATGATGTGTTTTTGTGAGTAATAGATGCCACATTGTTGATTAGAACTAGTGATTGAAGAGTATAGGTCTTATTTGTTGAGTTATAAGATGATGAATGTATGATGGTTTAAGGTTTGAAAAGCGAATTTCGAGTAATTCAAGGATGTAGAAATCATTGAGGATGTTAGAATGCAGTCTAGGAGTGGTTTGGACTTAGAAAATTCGAGTGAGTAATGGATTAGAAGGCAAAAGCCTTATGCAGATTGCATAACCGATCCGGTTGCGCAACGTAACCGACCGGTTGGACTTGGCCAAATTGAGTAACCGATTCGGCTGCTCTGCAACCGAATCCGGTTCCAGGTTCTCTGTTGGATATTTTTGAAATTTTGAAGTGGACCTTAGAGGGTTCCATGGACCTTCCCGTTTGTTCTAACACTCTTATATTGTCTTATATTTATGATTTCCACAGAGAATTGTTGTAGGTAGCTCAAGCTCGGGACCGGTTCTAATTAACCCGATTGTTACAAAGTTTTGCCAAAGGAACGAGAGGAAGAAAGTCAAGTATAGCTTGAAGATGGAAGCAAATGCCAACTTAAAGTTCAAAGATCTTACCGACGGGGAGAAGCATGCTTTCCGGGAACAGTTATCGAAATTGCAAAATAGGACATGTTTGGTTCCGAGAGTGATTGATTGGGATTTGTTTGCGGAGTATGAGTGTGAAGAGGAGTTGAGAAGAATGATCCGGACATCTTATGTGTATCCGGCGGATGGGGATTCGTTCGATGATTTGTCATGGGAAAGAGCATTTAGCATCGATGAAGAGGTCTATCGAGAGTGGTGTATGGAGTTCTTTTCAACCATGTATTTTGAAAGAAAGGTGAATGTTCAGAACTTGATGGAGGAAGTTTGTGTTTGGTTTAGGCTTTGTGGACGGGATCATGCTTACACTTTGCCGGATTTCGCTGTGGCTCTTGGCTTGTATGAACCACATGAGGTTAAGCATCGATTATTTGAAGCTCACTTTTCGAGGCTTCGGAGGTTTGAAAAAGACTTTCCTAGTGTACCCACCTATTGGAATCGAGTGGGAGATCCTTCTTGCACTAGGAGGAATGCTGCAACCATCAGGAATCCGTTAATGAGGATACTCCACAAATTGATAGTGACTGGGCCGTTTAATAGGTTTGGAAGCAGGGACAAATGTCAGAAACTGGACTTATGGGTTATGATGTTACTGGAGGAAACTAAGGACGGTAATGTGATTTGGCAGATAGCCGAGTATTTGTCTAGGAGGGGCCCGGGAATCAAAAGCAATAGCAACATTTGTGGAGGACATTTCGTGACAAGGTTGGCAAAGAATCTTGGGTATTATGTTGATAGTGAGTTGGCTAAGTGTGGAGAGCCAAAGTTTAGTGAGATGTGGAGTGCAAATGGTTTTGGGAATGCTTTGAATAGGAAATTGAAAACCTTGGGGTTATGGATTGAACCGCAACAGCAACCGCAACAACAACAACCACCACAACAGCAAGGAAGTATACCAATGGGGAACGTGCAAGCGGTTACGTCCAGTAGTTTTGATTCAGGTTGGGGAGAGTGGAACCAACATTTAGATGAGATTCAGTGTAAGGATGTGTGGAGAGACTCGATGATGTTGAGAAACAACTACATCAATGATTATTCAATGCCTATCTTTCAACACATGGCTCGAGAAGCTAATTACGAGTTACCACCCTACAATCCACCCAATGTTCCACCATATCCTTTCCCCTACACTTCTTATCCTGGACCCTATCCGTATCCATATCCTGGATACGCACCATTTACTTATGATTTGTGCATCATATCAAGAGTTTACACCGAGCCTTCATGAACACTATTATGATTTGACTATAGACTACACACAAGTATATATATTTCTTATTATTGAATTTCGCTATAAACATCACTATTTGAGGAAGCCTTGACAAGCTTTCTTGTTGCAATCTTTTCAAGAAAACAATTTCAAACAAAAAATCCCTTGGGACGATCTCGACTTACCCAACTTTGCTATCGCGAACGAGTATACTTGCTCGTATGTGTTAATAGAATTAGACGGTTAAATCGTGTTTATAAATTTTTAAAACTTGCACTACACGTAACACATCACCTCCCACGAAGCGCTTTTCTTTATTTATGAGTCTTGTAGCTAGACTCGAAGTCGTGCCCCTACGTGGTCCTAATCTTAGAGGCCCATTCGATCTTCTTAACCTTTCTCTCATCACGAATATATTCAGGGCCTAATTCAAGACAAGCAGTGTAGTAAACTTTGTTCTTCCAGTCTACTTCAAATGCCGGAATGTTGTCCACATCTAAATTATCAATACCCTCAAACTTCATATTTTTGTGGGGCATTATATATTTAACACTCTCGGATCCATTTGAGAACTCAACTATTCCTTCCTCTCGATCATAAACCATCTTAGACTCCTCTATAAATGGTCTCCCAAGTATTACATCCCCTAAAAACCCATCAATGATGCCCTTAACATTTTACAAGATCATGAATCACACCTATATGTGAAATTACCTACGAAGAGATGCAATCCTTTAACCCTCCCCACATAATTACTTGCTTTCCTTGGGCGAAAGGGGTCCCTCATAGGTTCTAGCTTTTTTCTCATGATCCAATTGTAATAGAGCCTAGACATTATATTCATAGGTGCCTTATAGTCAATGTAGGTGTGATCCCTATATAAGTATCCAATCATACACGGTATCTTGATGTTTTTAGAGTTAGCCCTTCTTATGCGAGGCTCGAAAGGTGGTCTCGGGAAGTTAACTACGTTATAGTGATAGGCGGTTTCCTTCCCTTTAGGGTATAAATCGAAATACTCCCTAAGTTCTTCCTCCTCCTTACTATCCTCCATAATTTCTAACACCTTATAATCTCCATCTTCTAGGCCATCATCCGAATCACTTGAGGTCGAATCACTATCTAAAGGGTTAGTAGATTCCTTAAGGGCTTCCTCAAGCGTATTTTCAATTATCCTATTTAGTTTCCTAAGCTCTCCAATTTCACTAACAATACGAGCTCGAAGTTGGTTGGCAAAGGCTGGATCAAGCGGTGGGTATTTATTTGGTGGTGGGTTGTTGAGTGGTGGTTGGTTATCACCTTCCATGATGAAAAGTGATGGGGTTACTGATAAGGTTTTAAAAGGTACCTTTTTGAGGGGTTATTTAAGCCTTTATTCGATCACTTTTGTATCCGTTATTGCTTAATATCGTTCCTTTTCACTTTTTAGGTCTCTTGAAGGCAAAATGCTGGAATGGCACTTATTTGGACGAAAAGGCGCGAATATACGAAGAAAATGGCCAAAGTCAGAATCGAGACACTCAAAGCTGCTGAAAACACAAGGCGACGGCGTCACTGCTTATCTGCGACGCCGTCGGGGGATTTTGCGACGGCTCAGAAGCGAAATTGCATGTTTTCAAGGGACGGCGTCAGGTTATAAAGGAGTAGGCCGTCGCTACTCAGACGGCCTAGATGCAGCCAAGACGGCGTCAGAAGCTGAAGGGGACGGCGTCACAGTCATAAGGTGACGCCGTCGCAAGATTAACTTGGCCAAGACGAAACCCTAACGCTGTCACAAGGTGATCAAGACTATCACAGCATGCGCGCGAAGTAGTTGATATTGTTTTGGCCATAACTTTTGCATACGAACTCGGATTTAGGTGGTTCAGAAGCCCACGCGACCGGAACGAGAAAATCTACAATTTACTGAAAAAATGGTCGTGACGCCGTCACTCTATAAGTGTGACGCCGTCACTCTTTGCCGACAGAAAATCTGCCTATAAATACAACATTATAACTTCACTTTTTGTAAGCCCTAAACCCTAAGTCCGATTCCAGGGTTTAGGTAGGTGTTTTTCCAGCAACTTAAAGGGTTTCAAACACTTTATAAACATCGTGTAAAGGTTTGTTTGATTATCCAATCCTATGGTATGTCTTCAATTATCATGATTGATGCTTGCTCTTCATTAATTATGCTTGGCTAATTCACCTTGTGTTTGCTTATGATTGTATGAAACTTGTATGTAATTAATTAGATCTTATTGATTTCTTAGTGATGCTTGTGTCTATCTTCATCATTAGGGTGTGACAATTTCAATGAGTCTAATTGGTTTAGTTTATAATTCTTGCATCCTACTGTCTCTTGTTTGATTGGTTGTCTCTTATCTTAATTGTAATTGGCTTAGGAAGTGCGACTAGGCTATCGTTGTGTTTAACACTTGATAAATCTTTGATAGTTTATGAATGACTTGGTGGATTTCGTTTACTAAATCAAAGATAACCTTAAAGTTAGTTTATGAATGACTAAGTGGATTTTGTTTACTACACTTAAAGGTGACTTTAAAGAGTTAGGGAATGCACACCTTACGACCTTAGAAAACACAACGCGTTAAGAATAAGGACGTGACAATTCAACCATCAATAGGACGTGACAATTCAGTAGGTAGAATTGGATAGCTAGCAAGGAGTAATATATCATAAGTAGATACGCTTCACGTTCTTGGTAGACCCTTAAGTTAGTTAGTATCTTTTGGAATAGTTGACTAGCAACTAATTCCACCCTCCCCTCCAAAACCGAGATTCATAAAATATAAAAATACAAAAATAATCATCCCTCACCTTTAGACTTCAATTGACATACACTTCAGCCTAACGACACTATTCCCCTAGAGAACGATATCAATACCCGTGGCTTACCCTAATACTACACTACAACGATTAGGTTCACTGCCTAAGGTGTTATAAAACTTGCTCGAAGAAAAGGAAGTTTCCTTGACCCGAACGACGCGTGTAGCGTTATCAAGTTTTTGGCGCCGCTGCCGGGGAATAGTTATTGTTTAGGTTTGATTTCTATCTCGTTTAGGTCTACTCACAAGATTCCTATCAAGTGAGATTTTTTTTCTTTTTATTAGCTTCCTTGTAGTCTATCCCCCTTCTTTGTGCCTTTGTTCGTAAAACTTGTCCATTGACTCTTCCGTTCACCATTATGGAGAACGCGAATCCACTATATCCGCGATTAGGTTTTTTCATAAGAAATTATGATATTCCTAAAGCGGATCATTCAAGATGGTGGGAAGAAAGTAACCAAGTCCATAAACCTTTTGAGGATTTCACCATTCCATCAAGCCCACAAAATACCTCATCTAGTGAAACCTATGCTTCGTTTGAGCCTTCACCTAGGATAGACTTTTGTGAACAACCTCCGTGTTTAGAAACTATTTTTAGTGAGGCCCTTAGGAGAACTGACCAAATTTATGAAAACATTATGGTAAGCAACCAAGCATTAAACCATAAGTTGGATCAATTACTAGAGTTGGTTTCATCACGACCTAAGGAAATAGCACATGATGAGCATATAGATGATGTAGATGTGATTGAGGATAAGGTGAAAAGTCTAGACCCACAAGGTATCCCACAAGTTCCACCATCATTTAAGGCATACACACCGCACGTGACTTACCCGGAAGTAGTAGAAGAGAATTTAGGAATCCCAATGGAGGTAGAACATTTGAACCAAACGCAACTAGAGAATATAGGTTTGAATACTTGTAGTCTCAGTCTTACTCTTAGTTCTAGGGAATTTCCTAGTGTTGATGAACCGGAACCTCAATCTTTACTTCCATCCTTAAATAAACGAGGAACCGACCCACCCATCAACCAATTTAGTCCGGGTAGTTTTAGGATGAAGGAAGCCATTCACACACCCCCTTCACCTCACGTGGCATATTTCCACCCTAAGGGTGTGTATCGCTACTATCACCCGCACTTAAACTTAAGTGTAGGGAAAACTTCTCCTTTATCTGTTAAATAAGGGTAGAGTCAGGCTCGTGACTCGAACAAAAACAAGCGCTTCTTGGGAGGCAACCCATGTGTATTTGTTTTTCATTTTTATTTGTGTGTCGTATATCTTTTATTGATTGTTTATTCTCATGTTTGAATTTGTAAAAATGCTTTATGTTGTCTTTAACCTAGTCTTAATTACATATAAAGGTATTTTACATAAGGGATAAGTGTAGGGAGGATTACACACATTTTCAAAAGAAACGTGAACATGAGAATTTCAATTATTTAAAAGATATACATGTGTGTTTGTTCGAGTCAAATGCTTGTATCGAGTCATAATGGATGTTATTGCAGGAAATTTTTCCAGATTTTAAAGATAAAAATTTTCCAGAATTTTTTCCAGAAAATCGCAGACCAGTTTCTGTCATGATAACCTGACGGCGTCAGGGTCGCAACCTGACGGCGTCAGGAGGAGTAGAAACAACTTCTAACTTTTTCTCGTTTTCTGTGCTACCTGTAAAATTTTGGAATTTCCCAGGTCTTAATTTTCCAGAAAATATGCAAACATCCATTCCACAAGCATTATATCTTATTTAAGTCTGGAATTACATCTTGTTGTGATTTTTCTTTGTTCGGTTTGATGCGTTGGGTTGTTTGTTTTCTTCAAAGTGTGCAGGTTTAATTTGTCAAGAAGGAGTTACACAAGATGGGAAGGAGCTTTTCACGCATAAATTCTTCTTGGAAAAGATTTAACCACCACTTTACATGGATCCTACCGAGCTAATCAGGGGAGTATTAGTTTCTTTCGTTTTTAATTACCTTCCATTATCATAACTTTGATACTTTCGGGGAACATTGGGGACAATGTTCAGTTTAAGTGTAGGGAGGGAAAATAAAACGGGAACTTTGAAACTATGCTTATCCTTGATTATTTGCTTTGTCCAATTGTGATTGTGTAATAAACCATGAGAAAATGTCGGTTAGGGTAATTTTGGCACCAAATTTAAAATTTTTCATGACATATAGGAGTGGGCCATTAGTCTTAACAAAAGCGTCTCATGGATAGGAAGTTATATGACTAGCACAAAACCCTTTACCACCCAAATTCCACCCAAAATGTGAGGATCGCCCTTAGATTAGTAGGAATTAAAGCATTCATCTTTAATGCTTAGAGTGTGAACCGGTAGTATATTAGATTCTAGAACTTGTTTTGTGATGCATTCCGAGATCGCAAGTGAGGCTACACTTGTGTAGTTAGGAATAACTAAATGATAAGAGGCATTAGGATAACCCTTGTTTGATACCTGTAATATAATTACTTCTTCCACATCGGTTGAGTAATTCCCCCACACCCTTTGCTTTGTACTCATCTTTAGTACACGATACCCCTAGTTAACCCCTCTGAGCCTATCCTTTTCGCGGTTCTCGTGATGTTTCGGTTTTTTCGGAATATCAATGAAGAGCATTGTTTACACCCCACCCCCAAATATACACCCAAATCGCCTTAACCTACCCCTTATGCACTCACTTTTAGTGCAAATGTTTGTTATCACCCTTAACCCTTTGTTCAATTATCTAGTTGCTTGCATAAGTTGCTAAGTCGAGTCATATCCTTTGTATACAGTTTTGGGACGATTGGGATTCATGGGAAAAGTTAAAGTTTATGAAATGACGGGAAGGGAACGTTAAATTCAAATTCCCTTTGTTTGCGTAATAATGTACCCCAAGTGTTTTGATCTTTTCAAATCGGGTCAAATTAGTGTTAGAGTAATAAAAACTCAAGTGTAGGGATATGCCTATAAATCCCTATCATTTTGATGTTACCGTAGAGGATGGTAGAGTAAAAGTGTATGAAAAAAAAAAAAAAAAAAAATTGAAAAAAAAAATAGAAAAAGAGAAAAAGAAACAAATAGAGTGTGAAAAAAAAACAAAAAAAAACCATACGGGCTACCATCCTACATCTATCCTTTAAATTTATGTTTGTTTATTTCCGTTGCCTAGAGTTTTAGAGTGTCGAGTCTTGGCTTAGCAACGCCATTCTTCGTATGCATTTAACATAGAGATTTTTGACTATCCACCACTAAATAGCCTATCCCACCAAACCCTTTATTTCCCTACCGTAAGCCTAAAGTTACAACCCTTTAAAAGACCTCTTTGATAGTCTTTCCTAGGTGCTTACGCCAAAGCGATGGAGGTTTGATCTATTCTCAAGCCTATGGTAATCTATGTACTAGGACCGGTTAATGAGTGTTTATCTTCCATTTCCTATTTATTATATTTCATATATACACCCGAGAGAGATGTGAGTATCCAAACACCCCATGTGAGGTGCTAGTATGTAATTTCCGTGCTTGTTATGACTTTTGCGGGGCTTATATGTGTTGTGGACCGTTTTGAATCAATGCTTCATGACCCCTAACTTATAAATTAATTGGCTAAAAGCACATTTGCTTGAGGACAAGCAAATAACAAGTGTAGGGATATTTGATAAGGTTTTAAAAGGTACCTTTTTGAGGGGTCATTTAAGCCCTTATTCGATCACTTTTGTATCCGTTATTGCTTAATATCGTTCCTTTTCACTTTTTAGGTCTCTTGAAGGCAAAATGCTGGAATGGCACTTATTTGGACGAAAAGGCGCGAATATACGAAGAAAATGGCCAAAGTCAGAATCGAGACACTCAAAGCTGCTGAAAACACAAGGCGACGGCGTCACTGCTTATCTGCGACGCCGTCGGGGGATTTTGCGACGGCTCATAAGTGAAATTGCATGTTTTCAAGGGACGGCGTCAGGTTATAAAAGAGTAGGCCGTCGCTACTCAGACGGCCTAGATGCAGTCACAGTCATAAGGTGACGCCGTCGCAAGATTAACTTGGCCAAGACGAAACCCTAACGCTGTCACAAGGTGATCAAGACTATCACAGCATGCGCGCGAAGTAGTTGATATTGTTTTGGCCATAACTTTTGCATACGAACTCGGATTTAGGTGGTTCAGAAGCCCACGCGACCGGAACGAGAAAATCTACAATTTACTGAAAAAATGGTCGTGACGCCGTCACTCTATAAGTGTGACGCCGTCACTCTTTGCCGACAAAAAATCTGCCTATAAATACAACATTATAACTTCACTTTTTGTAAGCCCTAAACCCTAAGTCCGATTCCAGGGTTTAGGTAGGTGTTTTTCCAGCAACTTAAAGGGTTTCAAACACTTTATAAACATCGTGTAAAGGTTTGTTTGATTATCCAATCCTATGGTATGTCTTCAATTATCATGATTGATGCTTGCTCTTCATTAATTATGCTTGGCTAATTCACCTTGTGTTTGCTTATGATTGTATGAAACTTGTATGTAATTAATTAGATCTTATTGATTTCTTAGTGATGCTTGTGTCTATCTTCATCATTAGGGTGTGACAATTTCAATGAGTCTAATTGGTTTAGTTTATAATTCTTGCATCCTACTGTCTCTTGTTTGATTGGTTGTCTCTTATCTTAATTGTAATTGGCTTAGGAAGTGCGACTAGGCTATCGTTGTGTTTAACACTTGATAAATCTTTGATAGTTTATGAATGACTTGGTGGATTTCGTTTACTAAATCAAAGATAACCTTAAAGTTAGTTTATGAATGACTAAGTGGATTTTGTTTACTACACTTAAAGGTGACTTTAAAGAGTTAGGGAATGCACACCTTACGACCTTAGAAAACACAACGCGTTAAGAATAAGGACGTGACAATTCAACCATCAATAGGACGTGACAATTCAGTAGGTAGAATTGGATAGCTAGCAAGGAGTAATATATCATAAGTAGATACGCTTCACGTTCCTGGTAGACCCCTAAGTTAGTTAGTATCTTTTGGAATAGTTGACTAGCAACTAATTCCACCCTCCCCTCCAAAACCGAGATTCATAAAATATAAAAATACAAAAATAATCATCCCTCACCTTTAGACTTAAATCGACATACACTTTAGCCTAACGACACTATTCCCCTAGAGAACGATATCAATACCCGTGGCTTACCCTAATTACTACACTACAACGATTAGGTTCACTGCCTAGGGTGTTATAAAACTTGCTCGAAGAAAAGGAAGTTTCCTTGACCCCGAACGACGCGTGTAGCGTTATCAGTTACGAACAAAGGTCACGAAGAAAGGGGATAGACTATGAGGAAGCTAAAAATGGGAAAAAAAGCTTACTTGATAGGAATCAAGCAAGGAAACCTAAACGAGGTAGACTCCTAACTAGCTATTCTATTCCCCGGCAGCGGCGCCAAAAACTTGATAACGCTACACGCGTCGTTCGGGGTCAAAGGAACTTCCTTTTCGTCGAGCAAGTTTTTCAGTACCCTAGGCAGTGAACCTAATCGTTGTAGTGTAGTATTAGGGTAAGCCACGGGAATTGATATCGTTCTCTAGGGGAATAGGAATGCTAGTGAGAAGTTACTACGCTAAGGTTGAGGTTGAGGAAGATTATTTTTTATCTTTTTATGTTTTTTTAGGAAATGGAAAGGTACAAATCTCGGGGTTTGGATTTGGGGGTTGGTATTTCTACCGATTACTCTACTCATCTAATTATCTAATCTAAGGTGTATGTAGTCTATGTCTAATTATTGTGTGCTCGTATGATGATTCAAAGATGTGTTTACTTAGGTTTTATTACTCCTTAATTATCTCCTATTGATGGTTGAATTGTCATGTCCTTATTCTTAATCGTGTTGCGTGTCTAAGGTCGTAGGGTATGCGTTTATCCCTATCTCTATGAAACTACCAAAGGTTAATGACTACAAAATCTCTAGGATTTATAAAATTTAACTCTAAGGTACTCTTCGGATGGTTTAGCCTACAATGACTCTAGGTACTATAAGCTAAGGTTCACAAAGATTAATCAAGCATTAACTACACAACGGATGACTTATCGCAATACTAGATCATTAACAATTAAGATAAGAGACAACCAATCAATATTCAATAATCAAGTTTCATATCTCCTAAGCAAACACACAAGTAAATTAGCCAGACATGGAGAACATGCAAGCATACACACAATTAATTGAAGAAATAATTGAATTATTGAAGTAAAACACTTATCTTGATGTCAGATAGGGTATGGAACCCTAAAATACTGTACAAGACAGCCTTGGTTCGGTTTAGGTTTTTACTCCAAAAGACTACACACTGAAAACTAAAAAATTCGGATTCTATATATAAGATTACACATGTGACGGCGTCACCCTTTGATTTGTGACGTCGTCGGGCCGCCGTCATTAGGGTTTCATCTTGGCCACGTTAGTATTGCGACGGCGTCACCTTATGCTTGTGACGCCGTCCCGTTCAGTCTCTGACGTCGTCTGGATCAAATCTAGGCCGTCTGAGTTGCAACGACCTACTCTTTTAAAGCCTGACAGCGTCACTTGTAAATGAGCAATTTGGCTACTGAGCCGTCACAAAAGTTGTCCGAAGGCGTCACTGTTTTGTGCCTGACGCCGTCCCCTTCAGTTCCAGCAGCTTGAGTGCCTCGATTCTTGACATTGGCCATTTTCTTCGTATATTCGTTCCTTTTCGTCTGAATAAGTGTCATTCCAGCATTTTGCCTTCAAGATACCTAAAAAGTGAAAAGGAACGATATTAAGCAATAACGGATACAAAAGTGATCAAATAAGGGCTTAAACGACCCCTCAAAAAGGTACATTTTAAAACCTTATCACTAAACCAAAATTTAAAGTTAGTTTCAGATTCTTGAATGACACAAGACCAAGAATCTTAGTAATTACTAAAGACTCTTTTTATATTTTTACCATATAAGTTCGTATACTACCTAGTAGTACCAACCCTCTACCTCACAATCCTATGGAAAAATTCAACTGAGTCTATCTTAGTTTATTATTTTGTAAACTCCAACTTAATCTTTTCAGTTTCACGTGCATACCATCTTCCTAGCAGTCTTAGTTATAGCCACAATATTCTCATTCACCAGAAAGCAAATGCAAAAACTGTAATAACACGATACATGAAATAGAAAAATACTAGACTAGAGTTTAAGAAAAACTAGAGTCTACCCAAGACTTTAACTGTGAGGCATGAAAAAGGGATGAAAAAACTCTTACCAATTACAAAATTTATCATAATGATGAAGGATGACAATGGGAATGATTTCTTCCCATTTGACATCTCAAACCCTAAAAATTACTTCTCTTGATTATACTCCCTTCGGATACATTTCAGTGTTCGCAAGGGAAAGGATCATGTTATAAGTTATGAGGGTCACGCCCAACTTAAGGTCTTAAACTTTATGCGCATTATGGGTGGAAAGACTTATATGGCATGAAACTACATATTGATAATCAAGATTGGAAAACCCTATGGCTTCTCGATTTAAAGAACCGCACTGATAAGCATCTTGGCATAAGTGAAGCTTATACCAACAACGATTGTTGGTTACCTCCCAATGCCCGGTAACCAACAAGTTCGTTGTTGGTATAAGCTTCACTTATGCCAAGATGTTGATCAGTGCCGGTTCTTTAAATCGATAAGCCACGAGGTTTTCCAATCTTGATTATCGATATATAGCGTCATGCCATATGAGTCTTTTCTTCCATAATGCACGTAAAATTTTTGGCCTTTTGCCGGCCTGTCCACTCATACCTTATAACAAGATCCTTTCCCTTGCGAACTCTAAAATGTATCCGATGTTGGTGGTGATACGCCCAGAACAGGGTAAGATAATCAAAGGAAGTAGGAATACCACTAGGTGGTTACCGGATATCACTTGGAATCGTGTAATCACTTTCCAAAGTAAACTATTCGAACCTACACCCGGGTTACACGAATATCTACTTGGGATAAGCCCAAATGTTAGTTATTGAATTAGACACAATCAATAACCCTTGCGCATATAAGTGTTTAGCTTTATGTTTGTTTCTCCTGATTTCAGTATGTTTCTCAGTATATCCATGCTGATGAAAACCATCTCTATTTATAGTAGAGAATACTCACTCCTAGTTAATGGACATTATGGATGATTAACGGCCAATTAATCACTCATAATAAGCCTCCATTATCATAGGAATAGTGGTTACATGACCAATTAAACGTGGTCATAAAGCAGTCATAACAGCCAATTGAATGAGTCAAAGCTGTTACAAATTAATCACTGCAACACTACCAGTAGGAACCATTACACTACCAGCAGGAACCATAAACTACCAGCAGGAACCATTACACTAGCAGCAGGAACCATAACACTACCAGTAGGAACCATCAGTTACTACTACTAGCAGTACAAACCACTATTGAGTCGAGTCAGGGTGTTCAGGGACCTCATGGGTGTACACTTCGTACCTCCTAACCCAAAACCAGGTGTGAACTAATCCCACAAGTGCACTAAATTTTCCAACAGTCCTCCCCAAATTTAGTTCACTTCCATTGCATGAAAAAACAAACATCAAACAAAACTTGTGCATAAACGAAAATATCCTGAGGATTGAATTTCCATTTTAGTAAATTACACGTTCAAATATTCAAGAATCAGGGTGTTCTAAGAATTGAACCCTTCAACCCATTTGAATACATGAAGATAAAATACACACAAGTTTTCAAACACTTTAACGCTCTTGACACTTTACAAGCCACGTGTCCATATCCAAATTCATAAATGTTGTAAGAGCCAAAGTCCAAAGCTCACTGAAGCGGCAAAACTTCAACATTCACATAGGTGGTTCCTCTTTATTCATGCTCTTGCCAAACACTTTTTCAAAGAAAATTAACATTTAAGAAGTAAAGACTTCATCCTCCTTTTCAGCAGGTTCTCACCACAACCTTGGGATGTAATATAAACATGTGCTCCAGTCCACTGAATGTTCGGTTTTCCACATTGAAGTCAGCTCCCTAGTTTCCTTAGGAGGGAGTTGGGTGTCTTAGCATTCAGTGACTAAGTTGGACTTAAACCCATCCCTTTAGCAGACTTTATAACCAAGTCTCTAGCCAAACCCTTCGTCAAGTGATCAGCTAAGTTTTGTTGAGATCTAACAAACTCTATAGATACCACCCCATTCATGATAAGCTCACGAATCATGCTATGCTTGACACCTAAGTGTCTAGACTTTCCATTGTACATCTGGCTATAAGCCTTTGCCAATGTAGCTGCACTATCACAACGGATAGAAATAGGTGCTATAGGTTTAGGCCACAATGGAATCTCAAGAATTCACCTTCTTTACCAGTAGTTGCTAAGGCCACAAATTCAGATTCCACTATTGAACTGGTGATGCAAGTTTGCTTCTTGGATGCCCAAGAAATTGTACCTCCGCCAAGTAGGAATACCCAGCCACTAGTAGAAGAATTGTCTTCAGTGATGCTGATCCAACTTGCATTAGTGTATCCTTCTAATACTGAAGGATAACCAATATATGAAAGACTATAATCCATAGTTCTCTTCAGATACTTCAGTACCCTCTGAACTGCTTGCCAGTGATGAGCACTAGGATTAATAGTACCTGCTCAATTTACCCCCTGCAAAAGTGTTAGCCTTAATAGTTTTATTAGAAGTGATGGGCATTCACGTTTAGGAACTTTGTAACGTGTGTTAGATATCGTGCCAGAATAGTCAACGGGCTCGTGGATTGGACTAAGCTAAATGGGTACTAGTTATGTTAAGCTTGCCTTTTATCCAATCCAACCCATGTCCAATCCCACGAAGCCCATGGAAATCGTTTTAGGGCATCATGTATTCCAACTATATAAACCCCTCAAAGTCTCATTTGAGAGGTGTGCTTGAGTGTGTGTGTGTGTGTATGTGTGTGTGTTTTCTTTGGAATATACAACTTATTGTTTTCATCTTTCTCTACAAATTCATACGCATAACATATCTTATATTAAGTCACCATCTTTCCTTTCTTCTTAATCTTTCTAAGCATAACGTTTGTGTTTGTGGTTAACGTGTTTCTACGAGTAACAGTGGTAACGTGTTGGGTTTGTGATAAGGTTGATAAAAGTAAGGTCCTATAATTGGTATCAATCGCCTAACAATGGTTTAGGAGTGTTTGTGTTTGTTTTGACGTTTCGGTACCATACGCGTAAAGCTCTCGCTATACATCTTTGACACGCTTAAAGCTTTGATTTTTGCACTTAAAAATTCAAGATTCTTATGGTTTAAGGTTTATTTGGTGCTAAAGTTTCAGTTTTTTGCAAAAAGTTCGAAGCTTTACGTGTTCTTCTTCAGTTTTAAACTCGTACGAATTGGGTAGGTCATTTCTACGCATAAGCTATCTAAGCACTTTGGGTGAAAAAGGTCAACATTTTTGTGTTATTCGAGTGTTTTTAAGGCTGTTTGTGCAAGAGAAATCGTTTGAATCACTGGAAATTTTTTACGCGTAGGTCAAAACCCTATTTCTACGCGTAAGAAAGTCAACACCCTATTTCTACGCATAAGAGTTTTGTGCAGTTTCTTAGAGCTATAATGGTGACTCAGTGCTTCCCTCACTTGGATAAGTTTGTGGTTCACTTCGACTTTTGGATATCTTTTACACTGTTATAGTGTAAAGGATTTTTGGGCAAAACCCTAATCTTACGCATAAGCTTAGACTTACGCGTAGAAAACTTTACGCTTAAGTATTTTTCTTACGCCTAAGCCTTGTCTTACGCATAAGCTAAATCTTACGCATAAGTTTTTCTACGCCTAACTTTAAACTTACGCATAAGCATTTCCTACGCCTAAGGAATCCTACGCCTAAGCCATCCTACTCGTAACTTCTTCGGTCTACGCCTAAGCTCTTCATTTTCAAAAAAAAAAAAATTAATTTTTGAGGAGACAAAACGTTCAATTTTTACGCGAAATTCAAATTTTGGTTTAACTTGGAAAAATTTGGTCAAAAATTCAAATTTTTGGACCCAAATTCAAATTTTTTAGGTCAAATTTGGCATCAAAATTGTCATAACTCAAAATTTTCATACGACCTTAGAATTGATTTTTATAGTGAATTTCAAATTTTGGGAGAAAAATTTTTAGGCCTGAGAACCAAGTTCACGAGTACGACTTTCAGAAAAACTTCAAACGGCAATATCTTATTAAACACAACTCCTTTATCGTTGAATCGATCCTACATCAACTTTATCAGAACATACCTTCATCAATGGCAACTCAACAAGACATTCATGCAGCCGGTGCCGAAAACCGTCCTCCTATGTTGGAAAAAGGTGGTTATCTTCAATGGACAAGTCGAATGCTTCGTTACATCAAGACAAAACCTAATGGAAAATTGATGATCAAATCCATTCAGGATGGACCCTTCATACCTCGACAAGTCCAAGACCCTGGAAATGCTGATGCAACACCTCCCGTCCCACCATTTTTTCGTCTTCAAAAAGAATCGGAATACTCTGAAGAGGATCAGAAAAAAGTCGAAGCAGATGACATGGCAATTCATATTGTCCAACTGGGTTTACCAAGAGACATCTTTGCTGCTGTAGACAGTTGTGAAACTGCTTTCGATATGTGGGAACGTGTTAGACGGCTTTGTCATGGAACTGAAATTGGTCAACAAGATACGGAGAACAAGCTGCTAACTGCTTGGGAGAAGTTTACATCTACTCCAGGAGAATCCATTGAATCCTACTATGGAAGGTTTTGCACTTTAATGAATGAACTGATCAGAAACAAGTTGACACCCAGAACTATCATGAGCAACATCAAGTTCTTGAACAATCTACCAGAAGAATGGGGATGATATGTCAATATTGTCAACCAAACAAAGGACTTACATCAAGTGAACTTTGATCAACTCAACGATTTTCTGAAACAAAACCAAAATGAAGTGAATGAAGTTAGGCAAGAAAGATTAGCAAAGAATCATGATCCATTGGCACTCATTGCAAAGACTCAAACTCCAGTGAATACACAACAACAAGCTTCATCATCTTTCACTAACAACAACTTGCAGCAATACATTCCACAACAACAAGCTGTTATCCCTCAACAACAAAACTATCCACCAGAACAACAACACTACCAGGAACAAGGAATCACTGATCGTGAAATGGAACCCGAAGAAGCTTTGTTACAAGTATTTTCTTTATTGGGTAAAGCATTCAGAGGTCGCTATTCCACACCAACTAACAACAACCAAAGGATTTCATCAAACACTCGTAACAGGCAAATTGCACAGCCGGGTGTGAACATGGGTAATCAAAGACAAATGGTTGGAGTTATTGGGAATCAGCAGGGATATGCTACTGGATTTCGCATGGGTAATCGGCGGTTCAATCGGGTAATCAGATGGGTTAGATTGTTGGGAATAGAGCAGTGGGTAATCAGAATGGGAATGTTGCAGCTCCAATCGTTGGGAATTATGGAAATGTGAATCAGGGTAATCAGGTTAAGTGTTATAACCGTCAAGGATTGGGTCACATGGCAAGGAATTGTCCAACTAAGCCGAAAAAGAAGGATCTTGCGTATCTTCGAAAGCTATTATGTTGGCACAAAAGGAACAATCTGGACTTCAATTGAGTGCTGAGGAAAATGACTTCATGGCTATTATGGATGATTTGGAAGACCTCGAGGAACTCAATGCAAACTGCATCTTCATGGCAAATCTTCAGGAGACTAAGTACGACAATCGATTCTCGACGCACTCCCTCGTCTATGACGCCAACTCAGTATCTGAGGTACCAATCACTGATCCATGCTATAACAATGTCATATTTGATGTGTTTACTCATGACGAACAAGATTCTGTGACATCAGCACCTACTTATGATACATACCTGGACAATCCGAGTTGTAGCAATACTAACTGTGAGACTCCAGATGTGGATCCTAGTGGAGACTGTGTGGCACAAAATAATGAGACTGATGAGGAAACACATGCTTATTTTGAATCATTAATCAATAACTGTGGCATTGAAATTGAGAAAGTTAGAATGGTCAATCGCGAAGTTAAGGCCGCGAATGCTAAATTGACCACTGATCTTGAGAGTTACAAGGAGAACACAAAAGCCTTTGAATTTCATAAAAACAAAGAATCAGAATTAGAAATTGGTTATCGCAATTTGGTTTCTAAAGAACAACTTTTGCAAATCAAGTATAACATACTTGATGTGAATTTGAACTTAAAAATTAAATCTTTAAACAAGGAAATTTCTGATTTAAATAACCAAATTTCTAAAAAAAAAAGAAATGTTGTCTAATCTTGAAAAAGAGAAGAAGCAGTTGATAACTGATTTTTGAAAACGAGAAGATTCTCTTCTTGATGAAATTCTTGATAAAAATGAGAAAATCAAATCTTTGGACAATTTGCTTCTTACAATGGGTCATTCAGATAAAAAAATCAAGATGCTTTCTAATCAAGTAAATCCGCGTTTTTATACTAATAATAGAATGGCACTTGGTAACGACCCTTCTTCGTTCCTCAAGAAAGCTCAGAAATCTCAGAAATCTCAGAATGTGTTAAACAATGGAAATGCTTTACATGAACCCATTATTGTTCGTGATTCTCTTGAAACGTTAGAACTATCTGAGGAGAGTAGATCAAAAATGAAACAAAAGAATTCGGAAATCAAACCAATTGATTATAACAAATGGAACAAAATTAACGGAATTACTTTTGTTAATCAAAAAGAAAAGTCAAAGTTCTCCATCACACCAAGTGTTTCACACAAAGAGTCAACACCTGTTTCAAAATCTAATTCAAAACCAGTTGTTGTCTCAAATTCTCTTTCGAACATTGAACAAATGTCTTCAAACAATCCTTTTAACACAAGTGATGCGAGAAGTATTTTAGAAAATGTGAAAACTAGAATTGTGGATCTTCAAGACACTGTTAAAACTAAAACCACTATTACACCTAACAACTGGTTCTCTAGTTTTGACATCGAACAAAGAAAGTTTTTTGAAACTCAAATTGCCCCTCAGCTGAATGCTATCAGTGCAAGGGTAATTCATTTTGAACAAGCATTTTTGAAAGAAACAGTTGACTTTGTCAAGGACCATAAATCCCTGGTAAAGCAAACTAATGACTGTGTCGAACACATCAAAATTTTGGAAAATTTAAATGACTCTCTCTTCGAAGATGTTCTGACTATTGATATTATGTCCATCATTTTGCAAACATATTCTGTTGAAGATCATGAAAGACTCCGAGTCGAGACCTCTAAAATTGTTTCAAAATATGAAAAAGCACTTGAGAAACTTGAAAAAGAAAATGTCTCATATTTTAAACAACTTGATCGAAAAACTGAGGAATGCAAGTATGACAAATTGTCGTATGAGCGTGCATACAATGACATGAAAGCGAAAAATGATCTTTTGAGGGCTCAGCTAGAATGTCAAAAGGAAAGGCAAGATGGATACTGTGATTAAAAAACCATTGACTGCGGAGAAAGCAAATGTCCCCAAACCGGTTTCCAAACCAAAAATGTCTGTTTCTATGCCTCCTCCAAAAGTCAATGAGAAAAATGATTCATCAAAACCAGTCACTCCAACTGCCTTGCCTAAACAAAATGTTGATAAAGGAAAAGCGGTTATCGAAAAACCAAAAGTTTTAGCACTGCCTTTTTAAGATGAGTACCAATAATGCTGCTCCACATCTAAAACATATGGAACAAACGACATAAGTTTAGAAAAGCACTCTAAAGAGACTAGTAAAGCTGAAACCACCTCCCTTGCTAAAAATGTGAATCCTAATGCGTGTGCCTTACCTTCTACAGGACTAGAAAGAACCTCTAGGAGCAGCATACTAAAGCCTAAGAGCAATACAAGGAACAATAGAGTCTCGCATGCCTCTAGGAGTAGTATCTTGAATAAAGAGAAGAAAGTAGAAGAACACCCTAGGAGTTTACCGCTTTGTAATAAGAAAGACATTTCATCTGAATGTAATGAACCTATGAAACTTGCTAAGTCTAATGAATGTGTTGAATCTGTTTGTTTAACTTGCAAGAAATCTTTAACTAATGTTCATGATGATTGTGTTTCTAAGAAAGAGATTGTTAAGCCTGTTAAGAAGAATGTTCCCAAAAGAACTTATGCTAAACGAATAGGAAGACTAGTTGCGAGACTTAGGCTTTACACTACTGATAGGGAGCATAATGTTTACTATAGGGATGACATTTGGAAACCCACAGGTAGAACTTTCACACTCAAGAATGGTAGAATGAGTGATGCACCTGTCTTACCAATAGATAACTTCTATGAGTGTGACCAGGATTTTACCTCTAACCCAAAGGAACCAAAATCAAAACGGTTTCCAAAATCTTCTTCTTCATTATTGGCAGTTATCGAAATATGTCTTTGGATCGTCGACTCGTTGCTCCAAGCACATGACCGGGAATCAAGCCGATCAATTTCGTCTGGAAATTCATGGGAACCGCACGTTTTGGAAATGATCATGTAGCAGCTATCATGGGTTATGGAGATCTACCTTTTGGAAATTATTTGATCACCCGGGTTTACTATGTCGAAGGGTTGGGACACAATTTGTTTTCGTCGGGCGGTGTGATGCAGATTTAGAGGTTGCTTTTAGGAAAAGTGCTTGCTTCGTTAGAAACTTGGATGGCACTGATCTCTTAACCGGGAATCGTGATACAAACTTGTATGCTATCGACATCAATCAAATGGCCTCTTCATCACCAATATGTCTTATGACACGAGCATCTGGAACTCAGTCCTGGTTGTGGCATAGAAGGTTATCCCATCTCAATTTTGACACCATCAACAATCTTGCCAAAGACAAAATCGTCAACGGACTTCCAAAGTTCAAATACACCAAGGATCACTTATGTCCATCATGCGAACAAGGAAAAAGCAAAAGAGCATCATATAAACCCAAATCCGTACCTAGTTCGGAAGCAAAGTTGCATATGTTGCACATGGACTTATGTGGCCCAATGAGAGTTGAAAGCATTAATGGGAAGAAGTATATTCTTGTTATCGTCGATGATTATTCAAGATATACATGGGTTAAGTTTCTGAGATCAAAAGACGAAGCACCGGGCATCATCATCACCTTTCTGAAGCGTATTAAAGTACTTCTTCAAACTCCAGTAAGGGTTGTAAGAACAGACAACGGCACAGAATTCACTAATCAGGAGTTAAAAGCTTATTTTGAAGATGTTGGAATCACACATCAGACATCAGTTGTTAGAACTCCACAGCAGAATGGGGTAGTTGAAAGAAGAAATCGAACTCTTGTTGAAGTTGCTCGCACAATGCTAATTTATTCTTGTGCACCGTTATTTCTATGGGCTGATGTTGTTGCCACTGCTTGTTTCACTCAGAACCGATCCCTTATTCATCCAAGATTCAATAAAACCCCGTATGAGCTTGTGAACAACAGAAAACATGATATCTCTTACTTGCACGTGTTTGGCGCTTTGTGCTATCCGACGAACGACAGAGAAGATCTAAGTAAATTGAAAGCTAAAGGTGATATTGGAATCTTCATTGGATATTCAGATAACTCGAGGGCATTCAGGGTGTATAACAGAAGAACTAGGAGGATCATGGAGACGATGAATGTGAAATTTGATGAACTTTCACATATGGCTTCGGAGAGACTCGCTCTAGAACCCGCGACTAAACCCGCAGACTTCGACACATCGAGCTCGGACTCGTACCTCAAAGAGCTCAATCAACTTCGTTTGACAATCCCAAAGAACAAGAATGGGAGAATTTCTTCGAGTTAATGTTCGATGAATACTATGGTGGAACTTCGACAAATGCATCAAACCATCATTCCACTGCACCCGCTCAAAATCATCCTCCACCACCAACAGAAGATGCATCTACTACGGTCGAAAACAATGCACCAACTCCATCAACATCATCTACATCTACTCCAGGTCTTGCACCCGTTCTACCAGCAGTTGATGAGCAAAACCAAAACCATAACGATGCAACGTTAGATGAAGACTTATTTGAAAACCCTTTTGCTACGGAATTAGCTGAATCTTCTTCAAGCTTACGAGAACCATCTAACTCGCATACGTTTAACTAACAGTATCCTTCTACTCTGAATTGGACAAAAGACCACCCAATTGAACAAGTTATTGGTGAACTTTTAAGGCCAATTCAGACGAGACGCCAACTTGCCACCGATTGCGACTTATGCATTTACCTTTGCTCAATTAGCAATTTAGAGCCAAAGAACATTTGCGAGGCAATGGCAGAACCCGCATGGATAGAAGCGATGCAGGAGGAACTTCTCCAATATCGTCTTCATGACTCTTGGGAAATGGTTCCAAGACCCATTGACGTTCGTGTCATTGATCTCAAGTGGTTATGGAAGAACAAAAGGGATGAAGAGATGACTGTAATTCGCAACAAAGCTCGTCTTGTGGACAAAGGATACAGACAAGAGGAAGGGATAGACTTTGAAGAGTCATTCGCACCGGTAGCTAGACTTGAAGCAGTCAGGATATTCTTAGCCTATGCAGCTCACAAAAACATCACGGTTTATCGGATGGACATTAAGACCGCGTTCTTGAATGGAACTCGAAAGAAGAAATGTACGAGTCGCCAGACGGCTTCATAGACATGAAACATCCGGACTACGTCTACAAACTCAAAAAGGCAATCTATGGTTTGAAACAAGCTCGAAGAGCGTGGTATGACGAACTGTCCTCTTTCCTTATCCAAAACAATTTCACCAAAGGAATAGTTGATCCTACCTTGTTTACACAAAAATGCAAAAACGACATTTTGATTGTTCAAATTTACGTGGACGACATCATCTTTGGGTCCACTAATCCGAATCTTTCAAAACATTTTGAAAATCTCATGAAAAGTAAATTTGAAATGTCCATGATGGGGGAACTAAAATTCTTTCTTGGTTTACAAATACATCAGTCCCCTCGTGGAATTTTTATTAATCAAGCTAAATACACAACTGAGATTTTGAAAAATCATGGTATGGATAATTGTGATTCGGTCGGAACACCAATGGTAACTTCACCAAAAATTAGAGCCGATTTGTTTGGAAAACCTATTGATCCGAAGAAATATCGGAGCATGATTGGTTCTCTCATGTACCTCACTGCTAGTCGACCCGATATTCATTTTGCTATTTGCTTATTAGCACGGTTTCAGGAAAAGCATACCGAACTGCACCTCAAAGAGGTTAAACGGATCTTTTGGTACCTGAAGACATCCATTCACATGGGACTTTGGTATCCAAAGGAATCCGGATTTGATCTAATTGCATTTTCAGATGCGGACCACGCAGGTGATCAAGTTACAGCAAAAAGTACATCAGGAGGAGCATAATTTTTGGGTGAAAAGTTATTCAGCTGGTCTTCAAAGAAACAAGATTGCACTGCACTTTCAACCGCTGAACCTGAGTATGTGTCTCTATCTGCTTGTTGTGCTCAAGTTCTATGGAGGAGAACACAACTCACAGATTATGGCTTTACTTTCGATAAAATACCTATGTATTGTGACTCGAAAAGTGCCATAGCCATATCATGCAATCCTGTTCATCACTCAAAGACTAAGCATATCAGCGTCCGCTACCACTTCATCAAAGAGTACGTCGAAAATGGTACTATTGAATTATTCTTCGTGAAGACTGATTACCAACTCGCCGATCTATTAACTAAAGCCCTTCCAAAAGAAAGGTTTGACTATTTAGTTCGACGAATTGGAATGCGAAGCCTAACCCCTGAGGAGTTAGAACGTCTTCTCGAATCTTCTTGAAAATGATTTTCCAAAAAGCTTCGCTGTAAATATTTTTGAAAAACAAAATACAAAATTTGAAAAACCAACAAAAAGCAAAATATAAAAATATAAAACTTTCAAAAATACAAAAACAATAGAAAATATAAAATCCAAAAATATTCTTCTCACGACATGTCTCTCGTATAATCGATATTCTGTACGTTTCTAGAAATGTCATTCAACAATGATACGGGCATGTACAGATGCTTGAGCGAGAGTTATTTAATTGTTTTCTAAAACATGTAGTTTCTAAAAATTTCTTCATAATAATGGCTTTTGTATACTTCAGTACGAAACCCGGACCAAAATGATGACTTTTGATTATTTTTCAAATCAAAACTCGTGCTTTTTAATGAAAATCACTAGTGTACGCTTCAATGCACTACATTTAAAAATGGTGAGAAATCATCATCATCTTGAGCACCTTTTCAAGATTGTTCAAAAAGATTTTTCAAAATCTTTCAAAATATTTTGTGCTCAAGATAACTCCCTCTAAAACCCTTTAATTGATTATGCTTTATTAAAGGGGGAGTATAAAACAAAATGTTCCAAATTAATGCTTAAATAAAATCCGTTTGACTCCCCAAAAGATTCTAAAATGTTGTTTAATCCGTTGATATCAAAAATATCACGAATATGCTATTTTTGAGGGGGAGGAGACGTGATTAAAATGTGATCAAAATCGTTGTTTGAATCTCATAATGAGCTCGACTCAGTTGAAACCAATGAATTGACGAGGAGTCATGTACCATCTCAAAAAACTTTCTATGGACTTGAACAGGACGGGTAATAATTTCAATCTAGTTCTCTAGTGATGTAAACGTGTCTCGAATCGGTCTAGCTCATTTAAAGTCGATCAATTCAAAAAGTGCGAACTCTACCCTCTATGTGCAGATTTCTGTCAAAACTTATAAGCACATGTGAAGGGGGAGTGTTTCTGAAAGTATAAAACTCTCAGAGTGTTCCAAACATGTTTTCTATCATAAACACTCTGAGAGATTTTCAAAGAAAAATGGTTTTATGGCAACAATAGGACAGTCATGGAGTTATAAGGTGACTAAGGATAGGAAATTCATCCTATGATCCGCCAGAGCCGGAGGGATCTACCCAAGGACATCACAAATAGTTAGTATTAGAAGTCCTTAGGAATGATTGAAAAAAAGGAGTAATGTGAGAAAGGAGAAAGAAGGGGTTGAAGAATTAAAAAGAAATGTAAAAGAAAGGGTGAAAAGAAATAGCCCTCCATATTCAACCTTAGGGCAGAAACCGGGTTCAACTCATCTGCTACTGGTTGTCACTAGATGACACCGGTATTGAAGAACAAGACGTCATGGACCCAGTGACGCACTGCACTAAACCTTCTAGCCACTCAATTCCTCTCAAAAGGATTTGTTTCATTCTCACAGGGAACCCTACATAATCTATCGACTTTCTCTTAGAGATCGTGGATATTGAAGAAGGAGACCCTCTCCCTAGTCTCTGCTCAGGAAAACCAAAATGCACTATTGAGTCTAGAGCCACGAGATTCATCAAAAGATCTCATAGGAACACTTGACATGACATCGCTTGTTGTTCATCAATAAGGACACAAGTGATATATTCAAGAGTCCTACGCAGATCTTAGCAATCTGCCAGAACATTTATGAGAAGCTTCAGATCTGTGATCTTCAGTGATTGAATGGAAACTCCTGCCAGGGTCAACATCAAACAGCCCTGACAGCAGGTCACTTCGGTAACTCCCCGTGGATTACGCTTAGTGTGTCTCAAACGGTCTACAGTCGTGGAGTGATGCTTCGGTGTACTTCAGCGACTCATCTGAACTGTAGATGTACTTCGGTATATCGCGCTATCTCACTTGTGGGACTCCAGTTCAGGAACGGCCTCTGTGAGAATTAGAGACGTGTTTTCACACTATGCTGTTAACACCCTCGAAATTCAAATTTGTAAGTGCCGGAATTCGCTTATTACTAACCTGTTTTTATGTTTACTTCTTATGGAAGCTCTGGAGCAGATTTATCGTGCAGATTCTCCACATGCTCATACCAACAACACATGAAAGTTCTCATCATAATCAAAGGCTACACAAAGTTAAAGATGATTCTTCGTCAATATCAAAGAATCCTCAAAGTATAAAGACTAGAGAACTACGTCATTGGTAAATCAAAGTCAAATAGAAGTGTGAGCATGGTGGAGAAAGACGTAGAGACAACTAACCAATGAAGTTGACAATGGCAGACAACCACATTATCTAATCACAAAGCATGAAGGAACAAAGATTCAAGACTATTCTATATCTACACACAAAGTTCAAGCTCGAGAAAAGTAAAGACCAAATCAAGTGGAGCATCTTTTGAATGACCACCCCTTAGGGGGAGATTGTTAGCCTTAATAGTTTTATTAGAAGTGATGGTCATTCATGTTTAGGAACTTTGTAACGTGTGTTAGATATCGTGCTAGAATAGTCAACGGGCTCGTGGATTGGACTAAGCTAAATGGGTACTAGTTATGTTAAGCTTCCCTTTTATCCAATCCAACCCATGTCCAAGCCCACGAAGCCCATGGAAAGCCTTTTAGGGCATCATGTATTCCAACTATATAAACCCCTCAAAGTCTCATTTGAGGGGTGTGCTTGAGTGTGTGTGTGTATGTGTGTTTTCTTTGGAATATAAAACTTATTGTTTTCATCTTTCTCTACAAATTCATACGCATAACATATCTTATATCAAGTCACCATCTTTCCTTTCTTCTTAATCTTTCTAAGCATAACGTTTATGTTTGTGGTTAATGTGTTTCTATGCGTAACGGTGGTAACGTGTTGGGTTTGTGATAAGGTTGATAAAAGTAAGGTCCTACAAAAAGCAATATCAGGTCTTGTACAAGTCATGGCATACATCAGGCAGCCAGTTACCCTAGAATACTCAAGTTGAGATACAGCCTTTCCTTTATTAGGCATCAACTTCTCACAAGTATCCATAGGTGTACTCACTGGAGTACAATCAAAGTAACTGAATTTTCTCAACACCTTCTCAATATAATGAGACTGAGAGATAGAAATTCTTTTACTTTCATGTTTAATCCTTTTACCAAGGATAACATCAGCCTCCCCCATGTCCTTCATAGAGAACCTTGATGACAAAAATTCCTTTGTCAGGTCACCCTGATTTTGGTCAGTGCCAAGATCAACATGTCATCAACATATAGGCAAATGATGACTCCTTTACCAGATTCATCAAATTTGCTATATACACATTTGTCAGCCTGGTTAAGAACATAACCACTAGACAAAACCACTTCATCAAATTTTTGATGCCATTGCTTAGGTGCCTGCTTTAGTCCATAAACAGACTTAATCAGTTTACACACCTTGTTTTCATTGCCAGGCATGATGACGCTGTGAGGTTGGTTCATATAAACCTCCTCATCTAATTCACCATTCAAGAAAGCTGTTTTCATATCCATCTGATGAATAATCAGATTGTGAATAGATGCCAAAGCAATCAGCAGTCTTATGGTACTGATACGAGCCACAGGGGCACAAGTATCAAAATAGTCTATTCCTGACTTTTGTTTAAAGCCTTGAATGACTAGTCTTGCCTTGAACTTTTCAATAGTTCCATCTACCTTCATTTTCTTTTTGAAAATCCATTTGCAACCTAGAGGTTTGCAACCATGTGGTAGATCAACCTACACCCAAGTGTTGTTACCCATGATGGAATCCATCTCATCATTGATTGCTTCTTTCCAGAAAGCAATATCCTGGGACTTCATTGCTTCTTCAAATGTCTTGGGATCATCCTCAATAATGAAGCAATAGGAGAATTGGTCAGAGACCTCATCCCTTGTTCCTTCAATTAAGTATAATTGAAACTCATGTCCAAATGACTTTGGAGTCCTGACCCTTTTGCTCTTTCTGAGCACGGGTTCAGGTTGTTGAACCACAACCTTATCAAGGACCTCTGATGGTTCTTCATCAAGGATCTCTGATAGTGTCATGAGTTCCATTAGGAATCCTCTGACTTGGTCTAGGGACTGATGAGAATCTATTCTCATCAAAGTTTGAATCTCTTGATTCAATTATGGAGTTAATTGAAACATATTCATTAGGTTCAATAACATAGAACCTAAAAGCCTTGGAATGCTCAGCATATCCAACAAAGATGCAGTCAATGCCTCTTTCACCCAAAGTTTTCAGCTTTGGATCAGGGAGTCTTACAACAGCCCCAGACCCTGAGATAGTTCAGGTTGGGTTTCCTTTTAGTCCAGAGTTCATAAAGGGTAACCTTGTTCCTTTTGTTGGGAACCCTATTTAATAAATAGCAAGCTGTTAACATAGCTTCACCCCAGAACCCTTGACTCAGCCCTAAATAGGACAACATGGAATTAGCCATCTCCTTTAGCACCCCATTTTTCCTTTCAGAAATGCCATTTTGTTGAGGAGTATAGGGAGCAGTCGTTTCATGGATTATACCAACAGACTGAAAATACAGAGTATCCATGTAATCACCTCCCCTATCAGTCCTTAATCTTTTGATCAAAGACCCAATTTGTAATTCAACTTCAGTTTTAAATACTTTGAATTTATCTAATGCTTCATGTATCCTTAGTATGTAATAGATAGAAATAACAAAAACTAGAAGCATCATCAATAAATGTTACAAAGTACTTCTTATTCCCCAAAGAGGGAGTGGCATGCAAATCACACAGGTCACTGTGTATTAGCTACAAGATCTTAGTCTCACGATTAACACCCTAAAAAGGTTTCTTAGTTATCTTGGTCGAAATGCAAGTTTTACACTTTTCAGTGTCCATGTCAAATGCTGGGATTGACCCATCCTTAGACATATCTTGCATTCTTTTATAGTGTACATGGCCAAGTCTAGCATGCCACAGGGTAGAGTCAGTCAGGTCATTGGTGGTCATAAAGGCTGAATTATCACTATCAGTGATAATATTAAGCCTGAACATTTGGTTACATAAATAGCTAAAATAAATAAACACAACATTTTTAGACAAGACAAATTTATCAGATTCAATAACTTGTTTATATCCATGATTATTCAAAACACTAATTGAAACCAAGTTTTTCCTTATATCTGGAACATGAATAACATTAAACAAAGTTACAATCTTTCCAAAACTAAACTTAAGATCTACACAACCACTACCATGCACCAAGGCTGTTGACTCATTTCCCATGTGAAATATAGAACCATCATTTAGTGACTCGTAAGTCTTGAACCATCTTCTATCTTTACACACATGAACCGTTGCACCAGATTCAACTCACCACGCAACATCATCATCCTGCACATAATGAGATTCAGATACATATGTAACATAATAAATCTGAAGAGACTTATTAAACATATTCTTACCTTTTAGTGAGTTGGTAGAACCACCACTCCCTGAATCATTAGTGCCTGATCCATTGGCTTTACCACCAACCTCAACACCTTTGCAATCTTTTTTAATGTGACCAGATTTGCCACATTTCCAACAAGTAGGTGTTGCCTTCTTGTTAGGATATGCCCTTGTGTTATCATGATGTTTATGTTTGCCTTTGTTGTCATTGTACCTGGTGGAGTTGTTATGCTCCACCATATTGACAACAGATGCACCAGTAGCATTGCTACTCTTTGGCTTGTCATTATCCTGCACCCTGAGAGATTCCTCAATGCGTAGATGACTGCCCAACTCAACCAGAGTTAACTCCTCTTTCTTATGTTTCAAGGTATGCTTGAAATCTTTCCAAGAAGGAGGAAGTTTATCAATGACACAAGAGACTCAAATAGCCTCATCCATGTGCATATTGTGTTGTGTAAACCTTCCAAGTATACCAAGAAGCTCATTGTATTGTTCCATGACTGGTTTTGAATCAGTCATTTTGTAATTTGTGAAATTACTCACAAGGAACTTATTACTTGATGCATCCTCAACCATATATTTGGCATCCAAGGAATCCCACAGTTCTTTGGAAGATTCAAAGTTCTGATAAATGTCAAATAGAGAATCAGACATACCATTGAGAATTAGACCTCTGCAAATGTAGTCATCATTCTCCCATTTGCTCATTCTCCTGATCTGCTGCACAGTAGCACCATCCCCATCATCAAGAATAGGAGTGGTTAGCACATAGACCACACTCATGCTTGATAGCAAGAAGTGCATCTTCTTTTGCCATCTCCTAAAGACTACCCTTCAAACTTTTCCGGCTTGGCAAAGTTTGAATCCATGTGTTTCATTGCAGCAGCAGCCATTGATTATCACAAAATAGTTTACTTTGATTGTTGGTGGTGATACGCCCAGAACAGGGTAAGATAATCAAAGGCAGTAGAAATACCACTAGGTGGTTACCGGATATCACTTGGAATCGTGTAATCACTTTCCAAAATAAACTATTCGACCTTATGCCTGGGTTACACGAATATCTACTTGGGATAAGACCAAATGTTAGTTATTGAATTAGGCACAATCAATAACCCTTGCGCATATAAGTGTTTAGCTTTATGTTTGTTTCTCCTGATTTCAGTATGTTTCTCAGTATATCCATGCTGATGAAAACCATCTCTATTTATAGTAGAGAATACTCACTCCTAGTTAATGGACATTATGGATGATTAATGGCCAATTAATCACTCATAATAAGCCTCTATTATCATACGAATAGTGGTTACATGACCAATTAAACGTGGTCATAAAGCAGTCATAACAGCCAATTGAATGAGTCAAAGCTGTTACAAATTAATCATTGCAACACTACCAGTAGAAACCATTACACTAGCAGCAGGAACACTACTAGTAGGAACCATCAGTTACTACACTAGCAGTAGTAACCAATACACTAGCAGTACAAACCACTATTGAGTCGAGTTAGGGTGTTCAGGGACCTCATGGGTGTACACTCTGTACCTCCTAAACCAAAACCAGGTGTGAACTAATCCCACAAGTGCACTAAATTCCCATTGTCAAATGAGAAGCCACTCATTCCCATTGTCATCATTCATCATTTTGATAAATTTTGGTATCGGTTGTGGTCTCGATATTTGTGGTGCCATTATGAAGAACTGAGAGAAATAGTGAGGAAGGTGGTGATACATGAAAAAGAAAGTGAGGAAGGTGGTGTTGTTGTAGTGAGAATTAGAGGTGGTGGACTTATAAGAAATATCTATAAGAGCTCCTGGTGTATGATTTTTATTTGTCTCGTGTATTGTGTGACAACTCAAAAACTTTTAAGATACCTTGGTAATATCTTTTATTCGTCTCGTATATATAAGGAAATGTGGTGTCGGCTCAAAAACATTTAAGATACCTTGGTATGAAGCTATATTGTATCAGGCTATAGTAGTAGAGTATTGTGTGAAAAGATGGCACAAATATTTGAAAGATTTTGATACATAAGGTTGCGTCACATTTTGTATTTTCCTTATTTGCTGATATTTATTGATAGTTTAGTTAAGTTTTAAAGTTGAATTGTGTTAACTATAAATCCGAGATTAGAACGGTTAACATGTTGAGCATTTTTAGTAAACAAACATGTGGTTTCAATTCTCACAAGTTTTGATTCAACTCACGACGCTACTAGTAGTTTAATTATAGAGACAACCAACATTTAAGAAGGTACACACTTCAATTTAGCTAATCTAGGGTATTAGACATTCTAATTGTTTATTGGTTCGTTGAGCATTTTTAGTAAACAAACATTTTGAACATTTTTGTCATAGTCGGGTAGTGATTCAGTGAGAACAAAACATAAAATTATTGAAAATGATGATAAATGGTTATAATTACACATGCATCAACTTAAAATAGATGAATTTCTATTTATCTAGTTGTATTCCATTTAGTTTCAAAAGTGATTTTGAAATGAAAATGATGTAAATTAGTATTATCAATACATTTGACGTGTAAATGATGCAAAATGCACAAAATTCATTTAATTTGATTTAAAGAAATGCATTTAATATATGTATGTGTATTCAAATTTAAACTAGAAAATACATTATAATGTATCTAATTATCTAAATAAATAAAAATGTACATAATTCAAGTTAATGCATCTATAATATGTTGCTATAATCATTTCTCATTTTTTTAATTATAAGTTTCCTTTTAACTTGATCATAACTAAATGGTTAAATGTTTAATTGTTGTTTAACTTATTACATTTTTTTTCTTTTTGCTTTATTATACACCTATCACTACTAACTACTAAACCACTACCAACTGAGGATTTCTCCAGTGGTATCATTCCCTCTCCGCAAACGCTTTGTTGACCGGTCAGTGAGGGCTTTGCGAAATAAACCATGGCTCGAACCCAACTCATGGGTAATTAGATTAGTGGGACAGGAGCTCATCACATGAAGCCGGGTCCTTGAGGAAGGAACTGGTAGGTATCAAAATATGCATGAGATTAGGGTATTCTCACCGATATTCACCTTTCGCAAAACCACTAACAAAGAGTCTAAGCATTTTTAACTTAAATTGATAAAATGTTAAAAGTTAAATGATTCTACCAAAGTGTGCATATATAAGTATAGACCATATCTTGACGATGAAAATCATAGGTTTCTATGATATCAATGTTACATATAATTATATGTCTCTCAAGGTTGCATTGCATCATCACTTTCCACGTTGCTCATTTCTACACTTATAAATGCCATAGTTCAATTCACACCAACCAAATACATTAAAGCCGAGAAGATGAGGGAAGAATCAATGCAAGATTCACAAATTATCAAGGAACAGTGTACATTGTACAAGTTTTTAAGGTGTTGGGTACAGAGGGAGTAAAATTTACATCAAGTCCTTTCCAGCTTTAAAGGCTTAAAAGACTTCACGTATTTGACTAAGGCCTTGTTTCTTTTTTTCCTTACAACATCTTAATCACCACTTTCTTATATAATATTATTTTTTATTAATTTGGGCCCACAATTTTCCTTTAATTCCTCTATTTCCAAAGAGAGGGAAAAGAGCACTCTTCCCCAAGAAGAGGCATTAAGGGAAAAGGGACCCACTATTCTTTATAAACCTCTTAATCCAAAGCAAAAAAGAAACACCCCCTAACTTTAAAGCAATTCAACAACCCACCCAACTTATATCAAGACCTTTCCAAGTTACATCTTGAAAATGATGTACTGCACAATCAGCAATGGAATCTCAAAATGTAATGGCCTTGGCAAAAAACATCTCTATATTTTGTAATTTAATCTCTTCAAGATCTAAACAAAACTCTCACTTGCATTTTGTAATTTAAAGACTATTTATAAATTCTCAAAAAATAGAGCAACAATGCATGGTTCTCATTTTGAGACATTACAAAACACATTGACAATTCTTGACATTAGTTTGTTAATAATCACTCTTCATAAGAAGTTTAACAATTCAAAACTTTAATTTTAAAACTTAATGTAATTCATCACATTCTTTAATAAAATGATGTCGTATTAATCTTTTAGGTTGGAGTCTTATTGAATATATTCAATCCATACTCAATTTTCTAACCTTGATTACTTTTAAGAAAGATGTTATGGTTATCTTGAATCAAACAAATCAAATAAAGTTTGATTCTCCTAACTGATCATACCATTAACTTGCGGTATTTCATTAGAATTAATATTGTAAGACAATCTAACAATATGTAAGATAAACATATTTCTTTTGGCTTGATCATAACTAAATGGTTAAATGTTTAATATTGTAAGACAATCTAATTAATATTGTAAGACAATCTAACAACAAGCTCCCTTCTCGGCGGAGAAAACCTTACAATCATCGCTTACACTTTTTCCGGTACAAAGCTAAATACCGGGTTCTAGTTCGAGGTAGAACCAACCTAACATCGCCTATACAATATTTCCGACACTAAGCTAGATGTCGAGTTCTTTCACAAGGGCACAACCACTCCTATTATGTTTTATGGCCCAACATAACAAACCTTGTGTTTTATGGCACAAACACATAAACCATCTAATCTAGTTTGGTGAAAGTGTTGTTATGATGCAATGATGTTTACACTAATGATCCATGACACAAATGTCTAATGGATATGAATAACTACTTCTAAATGAACTTCCATTTGATAGGAAGCCTTCATGATGAAGATCACAAGTTCCTTAAACTTGTTGTGATAGATCTTCAGCTTGTGGTGAGTGGGAATGACTAGATCTCCAAGCTTTCCGTGGTTGATCAAAATGTAGAGTATGCTTACAACAAAGATGAATGTTAGAATAATTATGATCATGATCATTAGGGTGTTTAATGTATGTTACTACATTGTTAATGATTGATCTAAATGTATGCAAGAAGGTGGAGAAGATGTGTTTTGAAGTGGTGAAGAAATGGGAAAACAATGGGCTTCTATTTGTAGGCAAAGTGGTCAGGAGGCGTCCACGGACTTTAATTAAGGAACCAAGAAAAGGGTTCCGCCCTTTATACATTTTGGTTCCGTGGGTGCCACATGAGAAAATCTAAAAATCTTTCTTCAAATCTTTCCAAGATATTACCATATCTTACCAAGATCACATTAGATATATTGAGTGACAATCTAACCAAAATATTCAAGTGATCTTCCAAGGATTTCAAAGATGATGCATGCAATATGTATTTCTATTCTAGATTAAAAAGTTTATCAAAGTAAACTTGTAAAATGTGATATGTAACTAGTTAATAAATTGTCTAGTTACCTTTTGTAAAATAAAATATCTAGTTGAGTGCTTGTCAAAATAAAATATATTTTGTCAAGTGTAAGTAAACTTTAGTATTTGTATGTGTTGGATATTGGATTTCACAAACACATCAAACCATTAACACAAGTGGGCGTATAAGTGGAATTCTAGAGAGAGAAAGTTAGAGGTTTAGGGAACTTAGTGAGAGAAAGTGAAAGATATTATTATGAGCTCCAACTCTCTACCTTGGGAGGTAGAGAGTATTTATAGTCTTACATAAATCGCCACCCAACGGGCTGTGGATCAGGCATACAGTGGGTAAAGACCCGTCCGTCCTCCACGGTGTTACTTAACTAAATACTACTAATCCTAAATAATACTACGACTACGAGCATTCTAACGATTACATATACTTGAGGTGACCGACTCTTTAATACCGGAATTTCTAATTCCTAACAATCTCCCCTAAGGGAGGTCACCTCAAACATATACTAAAATGACATTGAATACAAATATATTACATAAACAATTGATCTTGTATTCTTGATGTAGTACTTTCTTCAAGCTCGTAGTCATTGATTCCACTCATTGCATGTTTGGTTAATCCAAGTGAGGTCTTTATCTTGATCCACGTGATAATAATGTTGAGCCAACTTTTGAGATCATCTACTAATAAAAATCTCTCGATACATCCATTGTGGTGTTGATATTATGTGATGTTGTGACATTCGGATCGACATGCTCACATTCCGATCATGATATCTTCTTATCGAGTAGCGGAAGCTTTAGTTGATTCATGATATTGGCAGCAGCGAAAGGTAAGCATGGAGTGAAATATCAGAGTCATTGATGCACTAATCATGATTTCTTTTGAGATGAATGTGTTAGGTGAGCATGCGGCTATGGATTGGCCGCTTCATCTCCGATCACCAAAGCGCCGGGTGTACCGCATAAGACGAGCAATAAAGCGCACGCAAAGTGTCTTTGAACACTTTCGATGAATTGAGGTACACGCCCACGGTTCCCGTTGATCGATACAAGTACGCCTGTGATCGTATAATTCAGGAATTTCCTTGACGAGGTTTCGCGATTTGCTCTTCTAGTCGTTCTCAAACCGAACGTCTCAAAGAAGACAACACGAATTGGTGAGTGAACCAAATAATTTTCGTCCAATCGATTGATGAAAAAGATTTGAAAACAATTGTATTGCTCAATAGATATTGTTTTTGCAATATAACGAAGGTTTTAATGAAAATCAATTATCAATCATAAAACACCTTTTGATTTGAAAAATTAGTACACGGTCGACGTGCTTAATGAAAAGAGTTTTAAAGCACAAAGACCGGTTTTTCAAAGGTATCCGTTAATCCATAACCTGAACCAGATTGATTCAAAGAACGAATCGCCCCATTGTTTCGTTCGCTTGTCACATGGTTGATCTAAATAATAGATCTCACATGCCACCTACCAGGAGCTTGTTAGATGTTGGCTCCATAAGGCTTTCCATCTTCATTGTGAGTATGTTTGCATATCACTCAGATGTTCTGGCAATACCACAAGGATAATGCGTAGGACTCAAGATATAATCTCTCTTTCCACATTGTGTGAAACAGAGAGTCTTCATTGAAAAGTGTCCTAATGAGATTTATTGATGATCTCGTGGCTCTAGACTCAATTTGTGCATATTTGGATCTTGTGCCGGAGACTAGGGAGAGGGTCTCCTTCTTCAATATCAACAATCTCTAAGAGAAAGTTGATAGATAATGTCGGTTCCCCGTGAGAATGAAACAAGTCCTTTTAAGAGGAACTTGAGTGGTTTGGGAAGTTGAAGTGCAATGCGTCACTGGGTCCATGACGTCTTGTCTTCAATACCGATGTTACCATCGGTAGCATATGAATTGAACCCGTTTCTACGCCTAAGGTTGAATAATTGGAGGGCTATTTGTTTTCACCCTTTTCTCATTCAATTCTTTTTCATTCTTCAACCCCTTCAAGGCTTACAGAGATTTCATAACTAGAACCTTGTTGGGTTTATTCCATAGACTAGCTCGATCTCACCGCACTCTTCCCATATCTCATTTTTCTCCTTTTATCATTATACCTAAGAACTCTACACTAACTAGTGGATAGTTCCTGGGTAGATCCCTCCGGTTCTGGCGGATCTTGGGAACAAAAACCTAACCTTATCATCCTTATATCACCGTACATAAAGTAAAGTTGGTCGGTCTATTTGGTATTGTTCATCTGCCGTTGTAACCAATTGAAAACCATTTGAAAATCAATTCAGATACTTGTGATATATTATCAAAGCATTTTGTACCGAATTGTTTTTTTGATAATTTTAGAACGAGAACTCCCCCTCAACATGTGCATCCAGTATTTGAAAATGTTTTGCACATTACCGAGGCAAGAGAACATTTTTTAAAAGATATCAACATCACTTCCCAAATCGAATCAAGTAGATAAAGCATTTTGGGGAAGGATGAGATTTTCATGATTTTGCTCCCCTTCAATATGTGCTTCTAGGTTTGAAAGGAGTTTTACACATACTAGGGAACCCAGCACATTGAGATAAATGATCACGTTTCAAATTATAGGTTTGAGATAGATGCTCCCCCTCAACATGTGCATGGAAAATTTGAAATCGTTTGTCACATATGCGGGGAGGACATCATGTACATCCTTATAAAACCATTTACCGAATTATCAGCTTAAATCCAATTTAAATCACACATTCTCCCCCGATCACAATTATCAAATCATTTGAGATTTGTGATCTCTTATAGATTTAAATTGATTTTGAAAGCTTTTAAGGAGAATTGTGACTTGATTATGAAAGCGTTTTAACTGCTAAGGATCGGATTTTAAGACTTTAAACTCCATTGATAAAACATGCATGTACATCTTTTGAAAACAATTTAATGCCAAATAACTTTTTAATTTAATTGAAATCATTCTCCCTCTCACTCAATGACATAGGTTGTTGATTGAGAGATGGAGATTTTGACAACTAAGTCCCGATGATTATCAAAAATAGAGACCGAGTTATTTTTCAAAGCATTAGTTTTCGCCAGGTAAATGTTTATAGAATCGAGCATGGAATTTGAAAACATGGTAAAACATGGCTCGTTTTCTTTTTAAAACCGGTTATTGCCCTAAAATGACAATAAACCATTTTTTCTCTTTCTCCCAAAACAATTTTTTGATTTTTTATATTTTTTTTTTTATTTTTTTTAATTCGAACAACATCTAAAGTCCCGTGTCATTCTTTGAATGACAGCACAAAGACCGTAGATATAATCGAACTGAGAAAAACAAGACAAATTGACAATATTTTTTGAAGATTTTTCGATTTTTTTTTCAGATTTTTTATGGATTTTGAAAGTTTTATATTTTTCTATTTGGTTTTATAGGGTTTTATAATTTTGTATTTTGATTTTTGGATAAATATATACAAAGAGATAAATTAGTTTAAGAGGATGATGAAATGAGTAAGAGATAAAGATATCGCTCTCAAAGACGCTTGTAGAAGAAAGGAATCAACATCTCTTAAACTTTCGCCACCAAAGCATTCGAGGCTTCTAAGAAAATCGACCCTGACATGAGCCTTCTCTATTTGAATCTTTGGTAGCTTCCCCCCAAACCGAAAAACATCGAATAAAGACCATTTCCCTAAGAGGTAGAGTTGAATACAAAGCGGTCTCATTGATTGAAGCTCATCACCCTGAAGAACACGAGAACACCGTAACAAAGTTGAAACATTGATCGTCTCAAAGGTTATCAAACCGATTAACCGATTTACATGACCGATCACATGAACCTGTTGTGCATCCCGATGTACACCTTACTCTTCAAGATTGACCAGTTGTCTATTTAGGGGAACAATATATCAACATCTTCATTTTACCAAGTGCATTCCAGGTATATAACATATAACCAATCAGGACATAATGTACACATGTACCCAACAAGAGTAGAGACGATGACATCCATGCATGTTGAGTCACTAATCATCTCTGTGGATGTCAACTCGAAATAACTCAATTAGCTCGATCAAGTGAACATATTGTGCATATAACCGAAAGCACTTTATCATAAACCGTATATAAGATGTCGATAGGCAAAGATCATCTCACGCTCCAAATATTCTTCTCACATTTCTTCCAATCTGAACACTCAGTAACAAAATCAAAGGTCTCCAAAGACCACTTCCCCAAATAGTTGGAATAATATATCCTTCCCCGAATGGTTTTGATACCTCAGAATCAGAAAAACATAATATATCCATAAACTTGAAATCTTGTGAGAAGAACTCAAATAGCCCAAATGAATCCTGTGAGAATCAACTCCTACATAAACTCTCTCTCGATTATCTTTATCAACCCATATGTAGACAATTTGAAGTGACCACTTGTCACAATTCTCAATTTTTGGTCATTTCTCAAAACAATTCACGTTTCACAATTTCATCATTTATCGTAAACTAGCTTGCGTGTCCGCATTCGGTCACAGAACCTTAAAGGTTTAGAGGCGAATTCATGATCATATCATCACGAACATTTCATATGGACTAAGTTTAGTCTACATTTCATTAGCATCATTTGCATCATGTTAGTTCATTCATGACTTTTCATTTCACATTAAACGCCGAAATTTTATATAAATAAACGCACGCATATTATTTTGAACATTTAACCATACTTCCAAAAAATGATCCCAATATATTTTTATACTTACATGTAGTTTATAAAAACTATATTTTGAGTTTACCTAGTGTTTTAAATTTATTTTGTATATAAATCGTTAAAGCTATATTATTAATGCATTAATTTTATTAAAAAGTACACGATAATTATTATATCACTACATTTTGTAAGAAATATATTTTTCTACAATTTTGCATCTCACTATTTTACTTGTCCATTAAAATTACTTTTACCTAAAACTACCTTTTTAAATATACTAATGTATATACAAACCTTACAAAGTATATTTACTCATATGTTATTTACACTTTTAACAAATACTTACATTAAAAAAAAAAAAAAGTAAATTGTGAAACACCACTCCTAAAAATCCGCCTAGAGGGGGGGTACCCCTCATTAATTGGGTTAGTAGATATTTTTCTTACATATCCAAGTTTATAATTAACCTTCTTTTACATTTCATTCATTCACATCTATTATGCAAGTTCTAGTCAAGTTCTTCTCTCTTGTTTTTCCTCCCAAGAACCGGCCACTAACAAGGTGTTAAAGAGCCATCAAAGTTTTTCCATAAATCAGTTTTACAATCTAGTTATACTCTTATTAAAGGTTTTGAAATAAAAACCTAGAGTGTTTAGGTTTAATCCTTGTTCTAATCACCTCATCAAGTAACTCAGTGTACATATCATTTTCATTTTACATCTTTCATTATCATTTCATATTTATTTCATCATTTTGAGCATAGCATGCAAGACTTATGGATGTTTATACCATTTTTACATTGTTTTTAGAGTTTTATATATATAAGTCATCCTATAATTTATCCCTTGTTATATATTAGTCTCGATGATGTCTAGGAACCCATGACACCCTAAGAAGGTGTATGGTAGGATTACAATAGCTTTGGAGTTGTTTTGAAGGGGATTGAATAGGTTTAGTACGAGAAAACTCTTTTCACAAGTATATAAATAAGGGTCTGATCTGTTTTGATTTTCTGAAAATCCGACAGTAGGCACGAATTTTTGGCCTATATATTTGTAGAAAATATACTTTAAAATCAACCGGGCCGCTTGAATCCATTTCAAACGAGCTATAAATCAAGAAGTTTTACACTTTTTCAAGTTTGACGATAAAACTATTAATTTCAGAAATTTCAGCATGAAAATGTGCTACACCTTACGGTCAAAAAATGAGTCTTAAGCTTTATAAATTATTTCGACTTATCAAAAATATATTAGTATACCTTGACACGAATCTAAGGATGTAGAAAATGTAGAAATCGGACTTGTAACGTATTAAATACACGCGATGACTGTTGCCGTAATCTATTCTATTAGCAAATTAATATATTCTTTATTAAAAAACATGCAACCAAAAGGACCATGTTGGCGGACGCTTTTAACAATGATGTAGAACTTTTTATAACGCGGATGTCTTCTAGTAAAAAGTAAGTTCGCTTCTATATTTTCCAAATGTCCAACCTTGTTGAGCTTGAGTTGTAACTAATAACATATAGTCACTCAAACTTTGCCCAAAACCATCCTTCCTTTCAAACTATATTTTTGACCAAAAGTACAACACGTGAACCTATTTTTCTTGTGATCTAGACCTCTAGGATGAAACTTAAACACTAAGACTTTATGATAATGATACAAGCTTCCCAAACCGTTGAGTTCATTTCCCCAACACTCTCGACGTAGCACCATTTTAATTTACTAACTTTTCGAGGCCATTTTAGTCACTTTCATGAAATTTCCAACGCATATTATTTACTAATTAAAAAGTTAAAATTTCACATAAATCATTAAGAACTATTGTAGGATGACATTTTACTAAATACTTGTAAAGTAATTTAAGAATGGTCAAGACGTCCAAAGAGTATTTTTTCGACGAAGAGTATTATTTTCAAACTCGCAAAATGGTATAAATAATACTACCTAAATGCATACATAACATTACATCATAACTCATTAAGTATCATATCATTCATTTTAGGTCATGATAGTTTCCGAAATTTCACTTTCTTGCACTTCATTTTGTTAGCATATCAATCACACCGTGAGTTCAGAGTCCCCACTTTCTATTATTTATTTGTCTTACAAACTCTTTGGGGGAGATACATGCTCAAACTATTTTCATTTACTTTCACAAATACTCTAAATCAACATCGACATCATGAAGTTTCATAGCCCTACTTTATACATCTTCAATCATTTTGGGAGAGATCATGCTCAAACTATTTTCATTTACTTTCACAAGTACTCTAAACTTTTACATACTACTCAGGAGTTCATACCCCACCTTACTGCTTAAATTCTTACAAACTATTTAGGGGAGATACATGCTTAAATACTTGTTTCACTCTTGCGAATACTCAAACCATTTATACAATTGTGTTACAATATACTTCTTATACACTTTGGACATTATGTGTGTGGTTTAATAGATATGTGCCTTAATGTGCTAAACTAGTTTTCCATTATGCATCAACATACAAACTTTAGCAACTGGTTAACTCCTGCGGGAGCCGGGCAGAGGTATTGATAGTACTATCTGGCCGACTTCCCACCCTTGTGGCTTGATGACGCGACTGGGTGAATATAACTGTTATTCAATGCAACACAACAAACAAGTTAGACTCCAAGAGGTTCGTTGGCTACATACAAGAATTACGCTCCAAATTAAGTCATAGAACTATTAATTTACAAACATCCCAACACGAGTGTTGAAGACCCCTTAATACATATACTTTTTACTACTATGATATATACATACATGATTGACATACTATTTTTAGTAGTGGGTTGTAAACACACAGGTTGCAAGTTTTGTATGGGCGGACTTGGAACAGTGGATTTACTTATGCCTTTGCTTTGGCGAACTATTCTATATAACCAAAAAACTTGCCTTTGTTGCATTAACGCTCTTTAAAAGCTTTACTTGTTAACCAAACTCTATGAACTCACCAACCTTTGTGTTGACACTTTTAGCATGTTTTATCTCAGGTATTTAAGGCATTCACTTCATGGCATGCATATGGACACATCATAGAGTCGCGTGGGTATGACTGCCCTCACATGGGATTTATACACTTTAAAAACATCGCTTGGCTTGTATCAAACCTATTTCCGCATACATTGATTTTCATTTGGGACCTACATTTTGTAAACTCGATTATTTTACTTAATCAAACGATATTTTTAAACGACACTTTAGGTCGCTCGATAACCGTAATCTTGATGCTATGACAGCCCTCCCCAAGGTATTCAATTCCTCAAGAAAACACGACATTTGGGAAGTGACACCACTGGTTAAGAAAACCCAATATACCAAACTTGAAACTCAAGTCGAATTTCCGTATTTGTGTCTTCAGCTTGCACTTAAAGATGGAAGAACGGTGTCGAGAATTTATGCACCAAGCAAATCTCTTAAGTACTCAATACTCAATTAAAATATGAGACATTAACACCTCTTATGATTATCCACAACGAATATATGCATGAATCGAAAGTAAAACAACGTAACTCCTAATAGTGATAGTTAACCAGTCTTCAACCATCCACCTCGACGCCGGTAACTAGATAACCTAATACTTCAACTCTAATTCTTAAGCTCGAGCAAGTTATCAAATAAGAACACGCCTTTGTGAACGTCAACTTCAATCTCAAATAAGTGATAAAAGAGTAACTTCGAAGTAATCAACTTGTGTCAAATGCCCAACATGTGAATAAACATACAACCGGATGTACATTCACCCACTAAATGAACCGGAACAAATGATGCCTCAACATCAATGTATTCTTCCTAAAAGTATTCATGTAGAGATCGACTGAGGATACACCAATAACTTCGAGAGGATGAGGTAGACATTTTCCTTGAAGTTCATGTGGTTGATTTATAGCATGCACGATGAGAGGAATAATAATCCATGAAGATTTGGCAAAGGAATACCAAAGAGTGGATTATTATTCATGAACAATAATCCGTGAAGATTTGGCACAGGAATACCAAAGAGCGGATCATTATTCATGAGTGCAACCGCAATATTATGATAATCATTATCAACGCCTTGAGGAATAACCGAGATTGGGCTTTTGAGTAGTCTGAGTTGTACTTCATTGATGATCATCAAACATATCTTGAACTCATGAATCACATATTCTTTGATGATCATCAAATATTCGCTAGCTGTTGTAAATACTCATCAAACATATCTTGAACCAATGAATCCCAAACAATAAATCCCATTTATCCTTAGTGAGTGAAACATTAGGCGCTGGAGGAGAGTCATCAAACTTTAAGTCGTATAACCATTATTCAAACATCCATCATCATTTAGTATATTCACTCTTCTCATAAATCCCATTTATCCTTAGTGAGTGAGAGTCATCAAACTTTAAGTCATATAACCATTATTCAAACATCCATCATCATTTAGTATATTCACTCTTTCCCTCAAAATTGCATCCGAAGTTGCCATTTTGATTTAGCAAGTGAATAAGAATATACATTAATGAATGTAGATCCATTTGATGACTGAATGAGCATGGGAGAAACATGAAGCTTGTTGATGAAGAATGTCGATGAGAATGGTCATAAACATGAAGATTTCTCTTCTTCAAGATAAATGACTAGTTTAATTTCTTTGGAACGCAGTGTTATCTCACCTAATTTCTTCGATTGAACAGACGCCATAATGATGAAGAACGAGGCCGAATGATGAAGTAGACGCATAATGATGAAGAACGGATGCACGCCATAATGATGAAGAACGAGGCCCGAATCGATGTGAACAGACGCCATAATGATGAAGAACGAGCCCGAATCATGTGAACAGACGTCATAATGATGAAGAACGAGGCCGAAGCGATCAGAGGGCGTCATAATTTAGAGCCCAATTATATGTTTGAGAAGCACCAATCCAAATACCAAGGGATCGACTTGTACGACCTGCCTTGGACAACAGACGAAGACAGAGAATTGGAAACATTGGATCCCCACGTGCTCATGGGGTCCTTTTGGTTAGCACAAACAATCTTTGAATCGTGAAACCCTAGGTGCAATGTCATTGTCACTAGGAGCTAAACTAGTAGAAGCATCAGAGTTAGTCGAGGGACATTTTGTGCTTAATGGGATTATTCTACCAGTTGGCTTCCAAACCTTAATGCACTCTACTCTAGGCATAGCGGATCTAGTTAAGGGGCAAGGTTTGCCATTCGTGAATATTCGACTTGTTGGCTTCCACTGAAATCCTACATTGGTAAAAACCTTCCCTGTAGGTTTCCAAGATTGCTTAACTGCTTTTGCTCTCCAAACCTTCTTAACTGGGTTATGAATCTTAGACCTCAGAAATAACACATCACATTTATCATGATTACCGTAAATTAAACATTTTTGCATATTTTGCAGACAAGATAAGGCCTCGAATTAATTTTAGTAAGCTTGGAGCTAATACTAGAACTAACACGATTCTTTTGTTCAAATCAAACTTCTTGTCCCTATGGTGTTCTTTCACTTCCTTATTATGATCACTTTTAGTTTGTGTAATCCTATCCTTCTTTGCATAGCTTCTAGGTTTTGACCCGCTAACTTTAGTGTCAATCTTAACATCCAGAGAAGTAACGATGGGAACATTACATGGCTTCACTACTTTTCTGCATTCTGGTCTAGTCTTGGGATCTCGAAATTCTAGGAGGCACATCACAGTTGCTTGCTTGAATTTCGACATGGAACAAGGCATATCAAGGGTCACATGCTTGGCTTTAGGCATAGAAAAGGCATCACAACTTTGCATTTTGCACCTAAGGATAAGGATTTAGGACATGTTGCAATTACACATTCTAGCAAACTCTTGAGATCGCTTTGGCCCGGAGGCAAGCAAACCTAATTTCACTATCAAGAGGTTTGTTAATGAAATCCTCTTCGACAATCTCACGGAGACATTCTAGACTATCCTTAAGGTGAGCATGAGTCATGAAAAGCATGTTCATTATTCCTAAGATGAGGAGGAATATATTTAACGCATCACCAGTGTATTTGGTCCGAGGGTGACTTTGAGACAACATTCTTATTGAAAACAAGTGGCGCTTCCCCATTTCCCTGACTCCTCAGATTCTCAATTTCCTTTTGTAAAGACGTTATTTTTTCGTTGTTTTGGTCACGGGTGACTTTCATTGAATCATATAACTCTTTAAAGTGTCGCTTAACTTTTCATTTTCTTCTAGAAAACTCTCGTTTTACTTTTGTAAGGCATTAACTAAGTTTTGAAGATGAAAAGTTTGAGAGTACGGAGAATCTAAAGGAGGAGGCATTTGGGATCCAATCACTTCCTTCTTTTCACCTTTTAGTTGTGAGACTTGGGTTTTCAATCTTCTGATCGTGTTACAATGAGCTCGAATTTGTTCATCACGTTTGCTAATTTCAAAATCGCATCAAATTGAGAGCATCCAAGGATGTCCTGATATTTGAGGTTTTAGCATTTTCTTTTAGATGTTGATATTTTAATTGCAAAGCAAGATGCTCAACTTCCAATTTAGAAAATGTTTCACCAGGTTATCATGATCATCCTGTTCAACTTTATCATGCAATTTAGAATTAGTTTTTTCAAGCTCAATGACACGATCATGGGAGACTTTCAGAGCAACAGATAATTCATGAAATTGAGAAGCATTAATGGAACAATTCGTAGCAGTGTAAAACACATCTTGAGTAATACATTTAGAAATAAGATTCTCATTCAAGGTATGCAAGTTCTTCCTCTCAATCTCATTATATTTTAATTCTCGCTCATAGTCACTAACCTCAACTATCATTGCATCAAATTCCTTTTCCATTTCTTTAATATCCGATTTTATCCCCTTTTTAAGACTCTCAAAATGATCTTTTAGTTGTTTAAAGAAAGGCATGACCTCGCTAGATAGCATTCTTTTGTTTGCTCAAAACCCCTTTCCCTTCAGCTTATCCCAGCAGGTGTGATCCTTTTCTTACAAGTTTTCTCAAAATCGACAAATAGTTGAAGAATAACATATTGACCGATTAAGGTCTTGCTCTTAGTGGCAATAGTTCTAGGAACTAAATGCATTGGTGTATTTGGAGGATACAGCCGATAAGCTTTAGGGAATTTCCTACAAGGGGATTCTTTTCAACAAGATTTTCAGCTTTTTGCAAGTCCATATCCTTTTCCCAGAACACTTGTTCAGGGGTCAATAGAGTCCGAGGCTTAAACATGTTTAAGGATATCCAATTTTCCTTAGTGTAATCATGGGGTTTCATCGTTATCTTGTTCTTTTTACACTCAGGATCTTCTAGCTTCTTATTCATTTTCTCCTAGTGACTTCATCCGATTTCTTATCTTCCTCAGTTAAACTCAAGTAACTAGGTTTCTGTCTAGGCTTAAGGATCTCATTACCATCATACATTACCTTATGAGCATTTCTAGCCTTTTTAATTACCTCTGGATTAGGTTCCTCAACAAGGGAAATGCTATGCTTATCGCTTAAGACTCTATGCTTAGTGATCATGTGAGCAGTGAATGGTATTCCTTGTACGTACAACTTATTTTCAAGCTTGTTTTTCAAAGTTTTAGATTGGAAAAATCATTCAAAAGTTTTGATTCCTTAGCCTTGAATTCTTGCTTAAGCATTTTAACATTTTCTTGAAGTTCTTGTTTTTGCTTAGCAGCTTTAGAAAGCTTTTCTTGTAAGGAGTTTAACTCTTGTTTTAATACTTCTTCTCTAAACCTACTTTTTCTAATAGTTGTACGTATTTGGACATCCATTTCCGCCACGGGTGGTCAACTCAAACTTAGCACACTGTTCATAAATAGCAACCTGATCCTTATATATGTTAAGCTCAGGTGGTAAGGAATCATCAGCACAAATCACAGCGTACTCATGCAGTTCATAATCATCATTTTGAGTAGAAGATGCACAACTAGGTACAGGAGAAACATCCATGCAACTTACTCGAGCATTGACATGCAAGAGGTATGGCGGATGCATCTCTATCTTGGGTACATCCGAAGCTTCCATGGAGCGTTCCTTTGCATTAACTTGCACAGTGTTGTGTCCGGTGCACCTCTCTCTCTTGTGAATTTGAGCACGAAGATTCCATTTTTCCATTATCCGACTCATCATTTTTTTTGTTGTCACCGACATTCGCATTCAAAGAACACCCCATTCTTCAACATATACATTACCCAACTTATCACAACAATCTTTCAACCGCACCTGACACTCATTCACGTCTTCATTCTTTTGAGCAGATTCTTCAATGTACTTTTTCACATTATCCATGAGTTGGATAAATGTCTCAATGAATTCATGAATTTCCATTCCAGTATGTTTTTGAAGGAAATTCCAGTCAAGTGTTGATCGTAATCTGCTGAATATTCCCCACCGATGAATGGTCGAAATTGTTTGTAGATTACTTGAAGAGCCTGGAACCATCCTTTGAACCTCTTTATTGGTAAGTTGCACTTTAAAGTGTTCTAAGTTCAGCAGCAAGCTTCTTGTCAATGTAGGTAAGTCCTGGCGGAAAAGAGCACTACATGTTCGATCCCCAGCTATGGATAACAGTTATGAGGTGCGATGAAGTAGTGATATGGCTCAATGTCTGATTCCATTTCATGCGTGGCATTCTCATTGTACTGAGAACATGAAGATCTCACATCCTCATTGTTCAATTCAAACATCTTTAACCGCTCAGAGTAGCATACCTTATCATTGTTGTCCACAAAGATCATACAATTTAAGCACTTCGAAATCAATCGGGTCAAGTAGAGTAAGACATGATATGGTAGAATGCACGGGATTTTACAAGTCTATGATTTAAACCGAGAAATAGAATCTTTCGTGGGATTTTACTAAAATCAAGACCAAACCGTTAAGCAATGACCAATGGAATGTGTTAAGATGATTGATGGATCGACACAATGATAGACAATTGTGTGTTAGGACTTATGATTGTTTGTGGGATAAGCAGAGATGTTGTTTGGTTGAGATTTGGATTGGTTTATGCACGATTATCCCGAGAAATTTAGGTCTAAAAACATAAAACCTTAATAACTTCGTTGGAAGCGGATTTAGCCCTCGAAGGTTTACCGAATCAACTTTAGTTTAGGGTTTAGTTTATTCGTGACATTCTCCGCTTCTCACCGTCGTTTTGATGGGTAGAAACGTCTGAAAACGGAGTTACGGATCAAAAGTTATAGCCATTTGAAGTTTTGTCGGAAAAGTCAACAAGTCGCTAAGAATTCTTGAACCAAGTCGCTAAGACCAAGTCGCTAGGACCCAAGTCGCTAAGTAACTCGCTAAGCTCCCAGTCGCTAGCAAAATTTTGACAGCAAGTCGCTAAGAACTAAGTCGCTAATTTGTCAAGTCGCTAAATAGCAACTCGCTAGGTACCAACTCGCTAACACCAAATCGCTAACAATTTTGGCAGGAATTCGCTACTCAAGTCGCTAAAACTTCAAGTCGCTAAAGAGCAACTCGCCAGCTTCTGAGACCAAGTCGCTACCACCAAGTCGCTACCCGTAGTGGAGAGTCCACTACTTATAATTGTTAATCGCTAGGTCTAAGTCGCTAGCTCCAAAACTGTAACTCGCTACAAAAATGTGAAGCAAGTCGCTACGAAGAAAGATATACCGTGAGCCAAGTCGCTAACTTGAAAAACTTCCAAAACACACTTTTCAATCCAAAACAACCCAACCACGATGATTCAAGCCTTCCAAATCACAACCTAAACACTTATGATGATCCTAAACACAAAAGTACAATCAAAATCCAAACTTTAACACAAGAAATCAACCAAATGATGCAAAACCACTAAACTTTTTCAAACTCAAAAACCACCTAAAACCACTAGAAATCCAAAGATGTGTAAGATATGATCTAACCATGGCTCTTGATACCAATTGTTGGATATGGGATTTCACAAACACATCAAACCATTAACACAAGTGGGCTTATAGGTGGAATTTCTAGAGAGAAAAAGTTAGAGGTTTAGGGAACTTAGTGAGAGAAAGTGAAAGATATTATTATGAGCTCCAACTCTCTACCTTGGGAGGTAGAGAGTATTTATAGTCTTACATAAATCGCCACCCAACGGGCTGTGGATCAGGCATACAGCGGGTAAAGACCCGTCCGTCCTCCACGGTGTTACTTAACTAAATACTACTAATTCTAAATAATACTACAACTACGAGCATTCTAACGATTACATATACTTGAGGTGACCGACTCTTTAATACCGAGAATTTCTAATTCCTAACAGTATGAAATACTTGTGAATGCAAAATGTAAAATGAGGTTCGAAATAGAATGGTTAACATATTAAAATACTTAGTGACTCTAATCGTATTTTAAACATTCTAAATGATTTGTTAATGGGTTTGATCATAATGCCACATAACAAACATGTACGAACCTGTGTTGTAACATACGAGGACTTGAGACATCGAGAGGTGTTGAATGTATGTTGAGACAAAGTGTGATTACAAGTAACTTGTACATTTTACGTTATGTATTACAAGTTACATGTTTGTCATCAATCAAAACAAACGAGACTGTATAGATTAAATATCATAATATTTGCACTAACAGATATTTCTCAAACAAAATGTTAGAATGATTTATCAATATCCAATATCTGTTAAAATACAACAGTTTCTAAAACATGAGTTTTTGTTTTAAGAAATTTCCTTCTTTGTAGTTTTCAAACATACATGGATCGTATCAAGTTTTTTAAAGTACAATATACTTCTAGAAACTTGGTAACGAAGCTCTGATGCCAATTGTGGAAAACTAGAAGGGGGGTGAATAGTTTTGTCGATCAAAAAAATTATGCAAAAACAAACAAACAACCTATTTAAAACAAAAATCATCAAGGCCAACAGCCTTCAATTGCGCAGGAGAAAGACCAAAATCATCATCATAATTGTTGCCATCACCCCTGTTCTCTTTCCATAGCTTGTAAAGACTCTGACCCTCACCACCACTTCCTAAACACAACGTCTCAATGTTATCATCAAAAACATCATCATATTCTGTTAGGATTTAGTAAATCCAGTACTTAAAGTGTCGGTCACCTCAAGTATGTATACTCATTAGAAATCTCGTAGTCATAGTAATTCAGTGATAGTAAGTAGATTACTTAGTAACACCGTAGAGGACGGACGGGTCTTTACCCACTGTATGCCTGATCCACTAAAGTAGGCGTGTTATGCTTATCCCTATAAATACCCTTTGCCCTCCAAGGCAAAGGGTTGGAGCTTTCATAATTCATTTTTCTTTGTCTCTCTAAAGTTCCCATCCTCTCCCACTTTCTCTCTAACCTTACGCCTAACTTGTGCTTATGATGTGTTTGTGATAAACCAAGATGCTACAAATGGTATCAGAGCCATGGTTTGATCATCCATCTCTCATGTTCTTGGTTTGATAGTTATTGTTGGGTTAAGGTTTGGGTTTTACGCGTAGAAGTTGTTGTGAGTGGGTTTTAGCGATAAGTTTTTGTTAAGCTTAAAGCACTAAATTTTACACTTAAAAACTCAAGATTCTTATGGGTTAAGGTTTATTGAGTGTTAAAATTTCAGTTTATTGCAAAAAGGTTCAAACTTTATGTGTTTTTGTTGAGTTTTAAACGTGTTTGGATACGAGCATACCATCCTACGCATAAGAGTGAAACGTGGTTTTGATCTTCAAGTCTTGTTGTTTTGGCGTTTCTAAGGTTGTTTCATCATTATAATTTGGTTTACTAAACGATTTTGATCATAAAAATCGTGTTTGGCATATTTTGTACTTCTTACGCATAAGGAAACCCTAATCTTACGCGTAAGGTACTCGTCACGTGATCTTCAAATCTGTTGGTTTACTCAGTGTTTTCTTGCTTGGATTAGCTTGAAAATACTTCGACTTTGGATATCTCTTACACTGTTCTAAGTGAAAAAGATTTTTTGGGTGAAACCCTAATTTTACGCATAAGCATAAAGCTTACAAGTAAAAAGTCTTTACGCCTAAGCCTCCATTTACGCATAAGCTTGTCTTACGCCTAAAGGAATTCTTACACATAAGGTTCTTACTTCTAATCTTTGGTTTACGCTTAAACTTAAGATTTTTCTCAAAAATCCTACGCGTAAGCCTTTTTCTACGCTTAGTCTACGCTGAAGCTTCGCTTCACGCCTAAAGCTGTGTCACGCGTAAGCTAGTCACCGTCTACGATAAGCTAGATTTTACGCCTAAGCTGCGTCTCACGCGAAGCTTCTGCCGCTCTACGCCTAAGTGTATAAGTTTTACGGTTTCTCTCTTAATTTTGTAAAATCCCGTGAAAGAATCTGTTTCCCGGTTAAATCAAAGATTTGTAAAATCCCGTAGAATTTAAACATGTCTTCCATTGCTGATGATGTGCAAGCTGCAGGATCTGATACTCGACCTCCCATGCTTGATAGAACCGACTATGAATCTTGGTCACAAAAAATCAGACTGTATTGCTTAGGAAAGGAAAGTGGGGTTAACATCCTTAAGTTAATTGATGAAGGGCCGTATCAAATTGAGACTACCAGAGACGTCCTGGAAACTGCTGCTGATGGTACTGTAACATTAGGACTGGATAGACCAAAGACATATGATGAGCTTTCTGATAAGGAGAAGAAGAGATACGATGCAGACATTAGGGCTTCAAACATTGTTCTCCAAGGTCTACCCAAAGACATCTACAAGCTGATCAATCACAACACTGAAGCTAAGGCTGTTTGGGACAATGTTAAGATGCTTCTATCTGGTTCCGAACTTACTCAAGAAGATAGGGAGTCTCAGATTTATGACGACTTTGAGAACTTCAAAATGATACCAGGGGAAAGTGTGACTGAATATCATGTCAGATTCCACAAACTTGTAAATGATATGAGGAATATCAAAATGTCAATGCCGAATATTCAGATAAATTCAAAGTTTGTGAACAACATGACTCCCGAATGGAACAAATTTGTCACAGCAGTCAAACTCAACAAAGGATTGAAGAACACCAACTATGAGCAATTGTATGCTTATTTACTTCAAAATGAGAAACATGCAGCATTTGAGCGAATGATCATGGAAAATTTCAAAACCAATACTGGAGAAGCAAGCTATTCTAATGATTCTACTGCATTCTACACTAATGTAGGGATCACTACCAAAGCATCACAAGTCATACCTACTGGAAATGGTAACCACAAGCTCATTCCTGATCCAGGGTATAAGCCACCTGATTCTGACGCAGTCATGGAACACTTTATCAACCAAGTGGCTCTTATGGTCAAGCAAAATTTGAATCTCACTCCACACACTAACAATTATCTCAGAACTACATCAAATCATCAAAATCATGCTACTCTTGTGAAAGACGTAAAGATTGTGGTGCAAAATGTGCGAGAAGACACAATGCTTACCTTCCACACAATGAACAAGGGAATGTAGATGCTGGTTATGGGAATGCTGGTGTTGGTGGTGGATATGTGGGAAATCAGAATCCCAACGCCTTTCAAGTTGCAGACTGTGATGCATTTGACTCGAACATTGATGAACCATATGCACAGACTATCTTCATGGCTAATATCTCTCCAATGGTCACTTCACCTCAGCGGGCTAGTCCCTCCAAGGAATCCATCATTAAAGAGGTACTTAAACTATATGATGTGGTTGATGAGCAAAAGATTCACCATGAAGTACACCCATCTAAAGTCATTGAATCAGATATTGAAAATATGGGAAGTAGCAATGTTGTCCCATATGAACAATATGTGAAGCAAGATAACCGTCTTATTATACCAAGTGATGAATCTTCTACAATTGACAATGAATGCATGTCTGATGAATACACTGCTTATGTGCCTGATGATTCCTTAACCACTGAACTCAATACCTATAAGGATCAAGTCGCCATATATGAACAGCGTGCCAAGTTTGAACTGACCACTCGTGAGCAGGAGATGGATATCCAAATGCGTACACTTATCAGAAAAAGCAATTTTAGGGAAGAAGTTTTAAAACAAGAGTTAAATTCCTTACAAGAAAAGCTTAATAAAACCGCTAAGCAAAAGCAGGAACTTCAAGAAAATGTGAAAGTGCTTAAGGAGGAATTCAATGCTAAGGAATCAAAACTTTTAAATGAATATTCCAACCTAAAAACTTTGAAAAACAAACTTGAAAACAAGTTGTACGTACAAGGAAACACCCTTCAGACTGCTCACATGGTCACTAAGCATAGAGTCTTAAGCGATAAGCATAGTATCCCCATTGTAGAGGAACCCAATCCTGAGTATGTTAAAAAGGCAAAAGCTGCTCAAAAGGTTGTCTATGATGGTGATGAGATTCTCAAGCCTAGGCAAAAACCTACTTGCATTGCGTGCACTGAGGAAGATAGAGAATTAGAAGATGCCACAAAGGATAAATTGAATGATAAGCTTAAAGATCCCTGGTGCATTAAATATAACATCACTTTTAAAGCTCATGATTACACTAAGGAAAATTGGATCTCATTGAACAAGTTTAAGCCTCAAACACTATTAACACCTGAACAGATGTTCTAGAAAAAGGATATGTGTTAGGTCACCATATTAGTAACACAAGCATCAATATGTAAGAAATAGAGAAGAAGAATGATCGGTTGAACAATAATCAAACACACACACACGTATGAATAAGACCGGTTATGCGTAAAGAGTGAATGAGAGAATAAATTGAACAACCAACCCTCAAGTGAGGGTATTACAAGACTATTTATAGGAGGGGGAGCTAGGGCAACACTCCTAGTCCCTTCCTTTCTTTATTGGACTTGGGCCTAGGCTTATGGGCCTTCTACATAAGCCTAAGCTAATAACAAACATAAAGGCCATAATTAAGCTAACTATTACATTTAATTACTAACACTTGAAATCATGTTTAGGAGTGATTCCAACAATCTCCCCCTAAGTGTTAGTGATTGAAAAATATGAACGGTGAAGGTGCTGATGTAATAGTAGCTTTGACGTCTTCTGACATTCTTCTTTCTTGTGAGAAGAATTGCCTTGATTCGAACAATCTCCCCGTGTAGAAATTGTCTTCTTTGAACAGTTTTGCTTTGACGTCATCATTATCTTTGTTCTATGATCATTTTTCTTTGTGATGGTAGTGATAGTAAGTTGTGGTATCTGCATCAGATCGTGCTTTGCTGCTCTAGTGTCTCCACATCTTTCTCCAACATGTTCACACGCTCTTTAATGTTGGATTACAGTTGATGAAGTTCTTTAAGTCTTTAAACTTTGTAGATTCTTTGTTGACGAAGAATCATTCTGACTTTGTGTTGCCTTTGATTATGAGAGAACTTCCATAAGTGATGTTGTTTGTATGAGCATGTGGAGAATCTGCACGATCATTCCGCTCCAGAGCTTCCATAAGAAGTAAATATAGGAAAGGCTAGTAATAAGCGGATTCCGGCACTTACAAGTTTGAACTTCGAGAATGTTAACAGCATAGTGTGAAAACACAACTCTAATTCTCACAAAGGCCGTTCCTGAACCAGAGTCCCACAAGTGAGATAACGAGATGTACCGAAGTACACCTACGGTTCAGATGAGTAGCTGAGGTACACCGAAGCATCACCTCACGACTGTAGACCGTTTGAGACCACTAAGCGTAATCCACGGGGAGTTACCGAAGCGACATGCTGTCAGGGTTGTTTGATGTTGACCCTGGCAGGAGTTTCCATTCAATCACTGAGGATAACAATAGTGAATCTCTCATAAATGTTCTCGACAGATTGCTAGGATCTGTGTAGGACTCGATAACGTACCACTGTTTTTCTTATTGTTGAACAACAAGTGATGAAATGTCAAGTGTAACTAAGAGATCTTTTGATGAATCTCATGGCTCTAGACTCAATAGTGTGTTTTGGTTTTCCTGAGCGGAGACTAGGGAGAGGGTCTCCTTCCTCAATACTAGCAATCTCTAAGAGAAAGCCGATAGTTTACGTAAGGTTCCCTGTGAGAATGAAACAAGCTTCTGTTGAGAGAAACTTGAGTGGCTAAGAAGGTTTAGTGCATGCGTCACTGGGTCCATGACGACTTTTAATCTTCAATACCGGCGTCATTAAGTGACAACCAGTAGCATATGAATTGAACCCGGTGTCTGCCCTAAGTTGAATAATCTGGAGGGCTATTTCGTTTCACCCTTTTCTTTGGTTTTCTTTTTAATTCTTCAACTCCTTCTTTCTCCAATTCTCATTTTCTCCTTTTTATAATCATACCTAAGGACTTCTAATTCTAACTATTGGTAGTGTCCTTGGGTAGATCCCTCCGGCTCTGGCGGATCATAGGACGGTTATTCCTAACCTTAATCACCTTATAACTCCATTGCCATAAAACCATTTTTCAAGAAAATCTCTCGAAGTGTTTGTGAATGAAAAACATGTTTGAACACTTCAAGAGTTTTAGATTTTCAGAAATACTCCCCCTCCACAAGTGCTTAAGAGTTATGACAGAAATCTGCGCAGTGAGGAAAGAGAGCGCACTTTTTGAATTGATCGACTCAAGATAGACAATTCCTTGCGAGACACGATTACGTTGCATAGTTAAAGAGATACATTGTCAGCTTTTAGGTGACAACTAGCTCTAATAACTACCTTGAAGATGTGGACAACCCCGAAAGGTTGCCAAACTCATCAAAGTTCATGTCTATCAAAAGCTTCTCGAATAGGTACAATTTACTTGGATAAGTCTTGGAAGACAAATCTTTTCAATGTATGACTGTTCAGCTCCCGTCAATTCATGGGTTGAAGTCTTTTCACACGAGGATTCAATAGCAAAACACAACATATTTCTTATCACCTAATTTTTCTCCCCCTCAAAAATAGCATATAAATGTTATTTTTTTGAAGAAATGCTGAGAATAAATATGACCATTTTGAGTTTTGTGGGAAGATTACACAAATAACAATTTGTGAACAAAGTTTTAAGTCAAATACTACCCCTCAACAAGTGATATAAACGGTTGAGGTTTTGAAAATCATAAGGGAAGTACTTGTTCTTTTGAGCAAAACTTTGAAAAATGAAAGGTTTGATAAGTTTTACTCAAAAGTAAGAAGCTTTCGCTCCTTTTATAAGGATTGTGGCACCGAAGCGTACCACAGGGTCCTTTCATTACAAGAACGGGTTGTACACTGTTATGTGTGCACAAGCCATAGTCAATATATAAGTACACATCCAAATTAGTATGAAATTGAAACAGTTTAAGGGGTACCAGGAATTTCAGGTAGGTCGACAGAAGAACCCGTGAATGCGAACTGGCGTTGATATCCTGTGAGATTAATGCGAGGACGACCACCTACGAAGCTTTCCAAAGTTCTAAACTGTCCTTTCAACAACCTTTCATCAATCCGTTTGATGATTCTCTTGACATCCCGTCTTTCCTTAGAATCCCATCTCTTTTGTGACCCAATGCCTTGTTGAATCGCCTTTAACCAATAAGTTAGTCCATCCCTGACATGCTTCAATGTTGAATCACCAAACTTATGAAGCTCTGTACACCATCATCAAGCTTGCAGTGTAGTTCACTATGTAGACTACTCTAAAGGGTTTTAGCGAGAGTGTATTGAGGAAGATGGTTTATGTCGGAAGTTCTAACCGAGGTTTGGTGAAGTTGACACGGTAATCCGATCTGACTCAACACAAGAAGTTGTAGATCTTCTACACGCTTCCGGATTACTGATGCTTCGATGAAGATAAGCAAGGACTTGATGTATTCACGTTGAATTTCTATGGAGAATTGTCTCATGTCCCCTGCACTTTGCAAGATACGATCTTCAATGTCTTTGAGAGACAAACTCTAAAAAGTCCGCTTCACAGAAAACATAGTCCTTTTCGTCTTGTCTTTTGACCACGATGTTCTTTAGGAAGGTGTAGTCCCATTTAGATGAAAGAGCAACATGCTTGCTAAAGACAATCCCTTTATCACTATACACTTCATGTTGAGATTACTGAACCGGCAGCCTTCAGTAGTAGATTCATCGGCGTTCCTGCAATGGTGAATCCCATACAGTGCATCGATGTCATACTCTTCCACTCTGTTGTTGAACATGTGGTTAGCCTTTTCCTCGATGGCTATGCAGTTGGAGTATATGGTTACCGGGAACGGAAGTGTAAGTGAGGTAGCGTATTTCTTTGACACATCGCTACCATGTAGAAGAAATTCCAGGTCGTTGTTGAAGAAGTATCGAAATGGAATCTGAGGTTGATCTGGTCGACCAATGGTAGGTAGAGATTTGGTCCAATCTGTATAGTATGGAGCATTATCTTTTCTGGTGTAGTCGATGTTTGCTTCAGGGTTGAGCCAATCAATGTTGTTAGACATGGCTCGTGCTATGTTTTCAAGGTGATATTCAACTTCAATAGCACTTTCCGAGCTGTCTTTGAGTATTTGAAAGGCTTCATTCTTGATTCGTTTCAACTCTGATTTTGTCATCTTCTTCACACGGAACTTTTCTTGCAGTAACTTAGCATGCTCCAACGTACTACCTTCTACCATATCTTGGTCATCAGTTAATGCGGGTGTAGCAGCAACAAGTGTGGAGAACCAATCATACTTGGTGTCGTCATCGTCAAGCCATGATACGACATCAGCCTTGAGAGTCTTCTTCTTTTTCTTAGGCTTTGATGAGGATGATGGTTTCTTTGTTGTTGAAGCGGGAGAGGTGGGTTGTTGTTGGGGCTCAGAGACTTCCTCATCGTCACCACCAGTGTACTCGAAGTGATCACCGGTTTTCGTAGTTTGAGGTGGTAACTCAGTCCTGAGGTTTTTTAGCAGAAGAACGTGGAGGAGATCGTTGTTGAGTTGGAGTCCTTTGGGGTGGAGGTTGCATAGAGGATGATTCACCGCTTTTCTCGGGCGTTTAGGCTCTTTATCTTTATCCTTGTCTTCATCGTCTCTTGGACGCTTGGGCCTCTCAGCTTCTTCTCGCATCTGATGTTAAGTTGGTATTCCAACAGTGCTTCAAACAATTTACCTTCGTAAGAGGCAAATGTTGCAGATCGTTTAGACATTTGAGCTACGAGCCTAGAAACCAATTCAGCATCTGAGAATATTATGGGATCAATTGGATTGATGTTCACTTCTATAGGTGTGGATCTCATAGTTTGCTTGGCCAAATGCAATAGATTTGGATAGAGTTGTTTGGTGTACATTTCTCTTGTCATACCAGGAACGATGTCAAGAAGGAACTTGTGAGTGTAACCTTTGATCATCTCGTTCATTTCCCCTAGAGGATCACGTTGCATGAACTTCTGGAAGTACTCCCTTTTAGCTGACATCTTGTCATTCTCGTTATGAAGATATGAACCTGGTCGATGAGAAAATTCAGCTTTCTCAAAGCATATCTTTCTTCCGACTGCTTGACAGCTTTAACGATCCTTATCTTTGCCTGAGAAGTCCAAGAGTCCGTTGGCTTCTTCACTGATTTGGATGTGGATCTGGTTGATCTTTTGGATGGTGGTGGTGAAGAATGAGAAGACGAATCTGATGATGAAGAGACATGAGGAGACTCTGGGTCCCGGTTCGTGGTTCAAGTTTCCTCCTTAGAACGCGTGTGGGTCTTCAAGAAAATGATCATAGGCGGTTTCTTCTTCATTTCGAACTTAGCCTTATCATCGACCTTAGAATCATCAAGGAGTTTTCTCAGTCCTTTTATTTCTGTTCCTCAATATCAAAGTTGATGGAATCCTCAATCTGCCGTTGTTGTTGTTCGTGGGTGATGGTAGTACCAGTTCCCTTATCGGGTTGATTAACCGCATCAAGAACTGGTGTGGCTTGGGTACCACCGCTTGAACCTCCAGGGCCATGTGTTTGATCTTTTACAAATGCTTCGGCAAGATGTTTATGTCTGAGTTCCTTCAACTTCCTTTGATAGTCCTTTTGCTCATCAATTGGTTCTTCTTCAGAACTCTCCTTATCATGCTCAATCACTGGGGTTTTCCCTTTTCCTTTGTCAGCTGGTGGACTGAGAGGTTTAGCTACTGAAGGAGGAATATTAGTTGCAGTTTTAGACTAGAAGACCTCATCGTCTGATTTGGTTTCCTCAGAGCTTTCGTCCACTAGCTTTCTTGGCGGTTCAGGCTTGGGAATGGGAATAGGATCTGCTTCCTTAGAAGGAATTTTCCGTCTGTGTCCAGGTTTCCTCTTAGGGAACTTCCTTTTACTCTCGATTGCTGCAGCACTTCGCACTTCCTCTTCTGGTTTTCCTGGTGGGTGTGCCAGAAGGCTTGTCATCGAGAAAACCAACTTTGCTTTCTTCAATCATAATACCGGATACCTTTTGTATGTGTAGAGCTTTTGATTTCATAAAACGAGAAGGTGATCCGCAACACAACACCCTGTTTCTTCGTTGTTGATTCCTTGAATCTGACAGTTAGAGTAGGTTCAGACAACATGTCATGATTGTTAGGGTCATTGAGTCTCTTGGGGATATCAGGATTAAGCCCAAGTGCTCTTTGGATCAACAGTTTTGTATATCTGATATAAGGAATCTTTGAGCCAAGCTTTTTGAGGAATGACATCATGTCGTCCCATATCAGAGCTTCAATTTCGATGTGCTTCATGTTGATCAAGGCCCAAAAGATCTGCAGTTCCATGAGCTTGGGATGCTCATAGCCACTGTCACGACCGGAAACAGATTTGGTGATGATGATGTAGAGAGTTCTCCAGGGTTGAGGAATATTCTTAAGATCCACGTATGAATGCTTAGAGATTACTCCTGAGTAGCAGTCATAACCAATGTCGATCATGAATTGTAGAACGTCTCTTCTTGGTGCAGACAACGTAATCGGTAGCCTCGATGTCGAATGAGGAGAAACAGTCCTTAAGTCCGCAGGTGTGATGGTGACTTGTTTGTGGTTGAGAGTCACATTGCCACATTTTGTCCTTTGATCTTTTGCATTGTGTTCCGAAGATGAATGTAGATCTCACGCGTAGCAGAATTTGAGAGCAGGTTCTGATAAGGATGATTCTTCAGAATATCCACAGAAATCAAGCAATAAGACTCAGAGCATGTGAGAGTTTCAAAGTCAACACGAAGGTTGTTCTTTCCAATTTTCATCGGATAGCCATTAGGGAAGATATCAGCAATGGTGAGAACATTTGGTGCATCCACATTCTGCATTTGAGCGTCCATGTCATGATCTGAAATATATTTAGCCAAAAGAACCAACATATCGAAAGACATTATGTTAGTCAACAGATGGTTTTATTGTCTAATTATTGAATGTGTTATGTTGATGATTGTTACGAGTCCAAAGTCACTTGTTTGTCCAATAGTCAAATGACGTCGTGATAAGTTTCGTGAGATAATTAACTTTAAGTTTTAAAGTCCAAGTTATCACTTATTTTTCACAACATATTAAACGTTTAAGCTTATTAGTGACATTATTGGTTTCGTGGCGTTAAGATTTATTTATTTACAAGTTTGCACGCGTAACAATTCATAGTTAAGGTTAAACAAGGCTTAGGCGTAGAAATGGCAAGCTTATGCGTAAACATGAGAGGTATACGTGTAAACGCAAGCTTATGCGTAGGATCCTGACTTACGCGTAAGAAATATTACGCGTAGGAAAATGGGACCTTATGCGTAGAGCTTACGCGTAAGCGTATATGGAACCTTACGCCGTAAGGCTTACTCGTAAGAGTAGACCTTATGCGTAGAGGTTATTGTTTACGCATATCCTTCACAGGATACGCGTAGTCCCTAATGTAGAACCTTACGCGTTGCACAGATTACGCGTAAGATTACTCTAACGCATAACCTTCTACGCGTAAGGTGATCCTTATGCGTAGATTGCTAATAACCATGATTCTGAATTTTCACTTGTAACAAACCTGAAATAAGTTCATCATAGCATCAATATTAACGCACACATTTATTCTATAATAGATTTAATCACAAACACTCATTCAAACAGTTATGCGAAAAAACCCTTATGCGTAAAACTAAACCCTAAAGTTCATGAATTACGCCTAAGAAATTTAGCCATGGACAATGCATCAAAGTTTTTCTGGTAGTTCTAAGAAGTCATGTGAGTGTTATGACCAAGTTTTAACATCAAATTCTCAGTGAATCGAAAGTACCCAAATATCAAGAACGTTAAACCCTAATTTCTAATTATCAATCAATTAGTGTTTCTGTGTTGATTCTAAACATGGATATGATCAATTCATCTTGTAAACAACAACACATAACAATCTTTTTAATCAAAAACGTTCTCATTTGAAAACACCCAATTTCACGCATAAACCCTAATTCCCAAAATCAATCAATTCGTGTATCTGAGTGTGTTTTAGTGATGAAAATATAATCATTGATGTTAGGAAAAGGTTTTGACACTATCATTTTAACCACAAACACACAAACTTGATTATGTGTTCATACGCATATGCGTAGAACACAAAATCAACCATATACATAAATCTAACCGTTGGATTTGTTTAAAATTCAAAACCAATGTTTGTAATCATGTTAGAAACATAAAACCACTTACAGTTTGATGATCAAAAAACACGGATTAGACGAATGATTCTTAGGCGTAGGATTTGTTTGGTGAAAAATTAAATGTGAAGAGTTAATGAGGTTGGTGGGTAGTTTTGTTAAAATAAGTTAATGCTTTTGATTTTAGTCCCTCCACCTTTACCATTTACATCTAAAGCCTTTAACTTCCATTTTGGTTACCAAACGAAGGATATTTGAAAAGAATTTTGACGACACTCCCACTCGACTTAAAAATAATGAAATTTTATAAATTTTAGTCCGAGGAGTGTCATAAACCAGAAATGTGACCACCATTATTAAAGAAAACAACCGGGAATAGGTAACATGCAAGTACACGGTTATTTTGAAACAGTTAAGTATTTATTTTCTCCCCCTCAACACTTGATCGGAAAAATACTGAATTTTGAAAGATATGAGTGTTGACGGAAGAATTGTACTTGCCATGTTTGAAGAAATATAGATAGAAGAATATTTTTGTTGTTTTATCTGATTTTATATTTTTGTATTTTGTTTTTGAAAAATATTTACAAAACAAAAAAAAAGTTTTAGTGTTTGACTGGTTTTTAAGAATGTTTTAAGAGTTCATCCAGTTCCTCTTGAGTCAAACACCGCATACCAATCCGGTGGACCAACTCATTAAACCTAGCAGGAGCTAAGGCTTTAGTGAGAAGATCTGCCAATTGGTATTCTGTACCTACAAAGTATAATTCAATAGTACCCTGTTCCACGTGGTCCTTGATGAAATGATATCGAAGATCGATGTGCTTTGACTTTGAATGTTGAACTGAGTTACGCAGAGTCGCAATAGCACTCCGATTGTCGCAGTACATCGGGATCTGTCAAATACGTAACCATAGTCTTTGAGTTGTGTTCGCATCCAAATGACTTGAGCACAACACGCTGACATGGCTACATGTTCGCATCCAAATGACTTGAGCACAATACATAACCATAGCTCTGATACCACTATTAGGTCACCATATTAGTAACAAAAGCATCAATATGTAAGAAATAGAGAAGAAGAATGATCGGTTGAACAATAATCAAACACACACACACGTATGAATAAGACCGGTTATGCGTAGAGAGTGAATGAGAGAATAAATTGAACAACCAACCATTAAGTGAGGGTATTACAAGACTATTTATAGGAGAGGGAGCTAGGGCAACACTCCTAGTCCCTTCCTTTCCTTATTGGACTTGGGCCTAGGCTTATGGGCCTTCTACATAAGCCTAAGCTAATAACAAACATAAAGGCCATAATTAAGCTGACTATTACATTTAATTACTAACACTTGAAATCATGTTTAGGAGTGATTCCAATAATATGGATAAACAAAAAGCAGATAACCTTGTTGAAAAGAACCCCCCTGTAGGAAATTGTCCCAAGCAACTGTGTATCCTCCAAACACCAATCCATTAGTGCCTAGAACACTTCCCACTAAGATCAAGACCTTAATCAGCCTTTATGTAGTTTACCAACTATTTGTTGATTTTGAGAAAACGTGTAAAAAGAGAATCACACCTACTGGGATAACTGAAGGGGAAAGGGTTTTGAGCAAACTAAAGAATGTTATTTAACTGAGGTCATGCCTTTTTTTAAACAATTAAAAGGTCAATTTGAGAGTCTTAAAAAGGGGATAGACACAGAGATTAAAGAAATGGAAAAGGAATTTGATGCAATGATAGTTGAAGTCAATAATTATGAATGGGAACTTAAATATAATGAAATTGAAAGGAAAAATTTGCATATCTTAAATGAGAACTTGATTTCTCAATGTGTTGCTCAAGACATGTTTTACATTACTACAAATTCTTCTATTACTGCATCCCAATTTCATGAATTGTCTATTGCTTTGAAAGTTTCCCATGATCGTGTCATTGAGCTTGAAACAACAAATTCAAAATTGCATGAGAAAATAGAACAGGATGACCATGATAACCTGGTTAAACATTTTTCTAAATTAGAAGTTGAACATCTTGCTTTGCAATTAAAATATCAACATCTCAAAGAAAATGTTAAAACCACAAATATCAAGACATCCTCTGATGCTCCTGAGTTTGATGCAGTTTTTGAAATCAGCAAACGTGATGAACAAATTCGAGCTCATTATAACACGATCAAAAGATTGAAAGCCCAAATTCCACCGTTAGATTCTCAGAATTTCCAACTTCAAAACATTATTGATAACTTGCAAAAGGAAAATGATTGTTTTAAAGCTGAAATTTCAAAGGTTAATGATCAAAACAAAGAGTTATGTGATTCATTTAAAGTTAATCATGATAAACAAATTGAAAAGATAACTTCTTTACTTAACAATATTGAGAATCTGAAGCGTGAGGTGAAAGGAAAGTTGCCAATCCCCAATTGCAAATATTATATTCCTAAGGTTTATGCTTGTGATAAGTATGCTATCGATATGTTATATATTCCCCGCCCATTAGGAATAATGAACTTGCACATAAAGCATATCTCTCATACCTTAAGGAAAGTTTGAAGGGTCTCCGTGAGATAGTTGAAGATGAAAGATTAGAAAAACCTTTTGATAGTACCATAGCCTATGCCTGCATGGATGCCAAAAGATCTCAGAAACTCTTAGAGTACGTAATTATCACAAGTCCGAAATCTAGCAATAGGCGAGATAGAATAGGTGCACCCAGTTCTATGCCTAAGGATAAGAATGTGACCTTTAATGTGCCTCACAAAACTTCAGATCCCAGCACTTCTTGACCACCAATGCAAAGTGTAGTATCACCAACTAATATTCCTGTTGTTCCTTCTACAGGAGTAATCAGCAATACTAAGGTTAGCGGGTCAAAGCCTTCAGGCAATACAATGCGAAATAGGATCTTGCCAGCCAAAAGTGTTAAAGAGAAGAAAGTAGAAGAACACCCTAGGAAGAATAAGTTTGAGCTAAATAAAACGAATCGTGTTGATTCTAGTATTAGCTATAAGCGTACCATAATTAATTCGAATTCTGCTGCCTTTTGCAAAACATGTAATGAATGCTTGATTTCCGGTCTTAATCATGAATGTGTTGTTAAGGAGGTGATAAATGCTGGTAATACTTCAGTCAAAATTATAAAAAATGCCAAACAGGTTAAGGAGATCTGGAAGCCTAAAAGAAAAAGGGTTAACAGTTATTGGAAACCTATAGGAATAAAATTTAGTAATGTGGGCTATCAATGAAAACCTACTGGCAGGAAATTCAAATTAAATGAATCTTGTCCTAAGATGTCTATATCTATGCCTTCTAAGAAATGGAAGCCTACTGGTAGAATCATACCTTTAAGAAGTGATCACACTACTAATAGGTCCACTGCCACTGATAGCTTTGCATCCAATACTAATAAGGTCTTATCTTCTCTTATGTGGGTGCTCCAATACTTTGTACTAACCAAACGGAACCCATTCGCTCATGGGGATCCAAATTATCCAGTCATCCATTCTTGTCTCTGTGTTCAAATGCAGTCGCACAAATCGTCCTTTGGTATTTGGACTCAGCGCTCAAAGCATATGACTGAGATCGCCATGCTCATGAACTTCGTGAGCAAATTTATCAGGACTGTTAGATTCGGGAACGACCATTTTGGAGCAATTATGGGTTATGGAGATTATGTGGTTGGAGATAGTGTAATTTCCCGGGTATATTACGTTGAAGATCTTGGTCATAACTTGTTTTCCGTCGGTCAATTCCTTGATTCTGATCTAAAAGTGGCCTTTAGAAAACATACTTGCTTCGTTAGAGAGCTTGATGGTGTGGAACTTTTAAGAGGAACACGAGGAACAAACTTATACACCATCTCTATCAAAGATATGATGAAGTCTTCTCCAATTTGCTTGCTGTCAAAGGCCTCTAAAACTAAGTCATGGTTATGGCATCGACGTCTCAATCACTTGAACTTCAAAAACATAAATGATCTTTCTAGAAAGGACCTCGCAAGAGGCTTGCCCAGATTGAAGTATGAAAAAGGTCATCTTTGTTCAGCATGCCAACTGGGAAAGAGCAAGAAATGTACCCACAAACCCAAACCTGCAAACTCTATTATGGAAGTTCTTCACACCCTTCATATGGATTTGTGTAGACCAACAAGAGTACAAACGATTAACGGAAAGAAATATGTGTTAGTAGTTGTTGATGACTACTCACGATTTACTTGGGTTAAGTTTTTGAGGAAAAAGGATGAAACTCCCGACATCATCATTAAACTTGTCAAACAGTTGCATGCCCGGCTAAATAAAACAATCAAAATCATCCGCACAGATAATGGAACTGAGTTTGTCAACAAAAAACTTAGTCAGTTCTATGAAAGCATTGGAATCAGCCATCAAAGAAGTGTTCCTAGCACTCCTCAACAGAACGGTGTAGTGAAAGACGAAATCGAACTCTTGAAGAAGCTGCAAGAACTATGCTAATTTACTCAAAGGTTCCAATGTTCCTCTGGGTAGAAGCTATTGCCAATCGCTGCTACACCCAAACCGTTCCCTAATTCACACCTCTCATGGAAAACCCCATACTAACTGGTCCACATGAAAACCTGATCTCTCTTTTCTTCGTGTGTTCGGCGCTTTATGCTATCCAACGAATGATGGTCAAGATTTAGGTAAATTAAGAGCGAAGGCGGACATTGGAGTTTTTGTAGGCTATGCTTCAAATAGGAAAGGTTACCGAATCTACAACAAAAGAACCCGAGATATCATGGAAACTATTCATGTCACGTTCGATGAGCTGTCTGAGCATATGGCTCCTGGACAATCCAGTTCTGGACCCGCACCTCAATTACTATCAAATAGTCCCATCAGCCTCACCCTCCCGCTGTTCCATATGTACCTCCATCTGAAGAAGATTTGAAGAAGCTGTTTGATCCAATGTTTGATGAATATTATGAACCTCATGAGAACTACTCTCCTTCAACATCAACAGTAGTGGCTTCTGAACCAATCATCACAGAGAATGCATCTGTCTCAATGTCTCTTTCTCCAGAAGCACCAGATCACTCATCATCATCCTCAGACCCTCAATCATCGGTTGTACATCATGGAATTGGTAATTTTGATGGAGATAACCCGTTGCTACTCCAAGATGCTCCATTTGAAAACATCTTTGCCCCAACCAACACCGAACCATCTTCATCCGGAATCCTAAATTCGCTACATCAGTCCTCAACAACAACCACACGAGCACTTTAGAAAATGGACACATGATCATCCATTAGACAACATCATTGGGAATCCTTCTCGCCCAAGTATCCACTCGAAAACAACTAGCAACTGATGCCTTATGGTGCTTCTTCAATTCAATACTCTCTAAGATCGAATCGAAAGATGTTAAACTGCAATGTCCGACAGGATACTGGTTTAATGCGATGCAAGAAGAAATTCATGAGTTCGATTGATTAGATGTATGGGAATTAGTACCCGCCAGATTGTGCAATAATCATTGCTCTCAAGTGGATCTTCAAAGTAAAGCTTGATGAGCACGGTGATGTTCTGAAAAATAAGGCAATGTTAGTAGCTAAAGGATATCTCCAAGAAGAAGGTATTGACTTTGAGGAATCTTTTGCTAATGTTGCACGTCGGCTATCGAATCTTCTTGGCTAATGCTGCCAGCAAAAACATGGTTGTTTATCAAATGGATGTGAAAACCGTCTTTCTTAATGGAGATCTAAAAGAGGTGGTTTACGTCAGTCAGCCAGAAGGTTTCGTGAATCCAGAGCATCCTACTCATGTATATCGCTTGAAAAAGGCCCTTTACGGTTTGAAGCAAGCTCCTAGAGCATGGTATGATACGCTATCGAAGTTTCTTCTATCTAATGGATTCAGCAAAGGAGCAGTTGATCCGACATTGTTCACCAGAAGGATGTCAAGATACACGTCGAAGTACGTCAGGAGGTGCTCAATTTTTAGGTGATAAGCTTGTGAGCTGGTCTTCAAAGAAACAAAGGATCACTTCCATATCCTCTACAGAGGCTGAATACATAGCCATGTCATCTTGTTGTGCTCAAATCTTATGGATGAGATCCCAATTATCTGACTATGGCTTTGCATTCAATAAAATTCCTATGTACTGTGATAACAAAAGTGCCATTGCTCTCTGCTGCAACAATGTTCAACACTCTAGAGCAAAGCACATCGACATTCGACATCACTTCATCAGGGAACAAGTTGAAAATGGTGTGGTTGAACTATACTTCGTGAGGACTAATATCAATTAGCGACATCTTCACCAAAGCTCTTCCTCGAGAACGTTTTCAGTTTATTCTTCCACGACTGGGATTAAAGAGCCTTCAACCAAAAATGCTCAAACGTCTTCAGGATGAAGACGAGGAGTAAAGGTGCTCGTCTCTATCTCTTTCTTGTACATATCTTTTCAAAAACCTAATACAAAATTATAAAACCAGCAAAAAGAAAATAGAAAAATATAAAATTTTCAAAATCCATAAAAATTAGAAAATCTTGAAAAATTCCAAAAATATTGTTATTTTGTCATTCTTTTTTCTGTCATTCGATATCATCTACGGACTTTGTGTTGACATTCAAAGGATGTCACGGGTTTTTAGATGGTCTTCGAATTTTAACAAACAAAAAAAATATGTAAAAAAAAATAAAAAACGAGATGGAGAAAAATGATGGTTTATTGTCACTTCAGGCAATAACCCGTTTTTAAAGAAAGAACAGAGCCATGCTTAATCTTAAAATTTTCAAACCTCATGCTCTGATTCTAAAAACAAATGTTTGTCACCAAAAAGACAAATGTTACATTCCAAATATTTTTCCTTCAAATGATTCTTCTGAAAAATATTTGTCATCTTTTGAAAACAAAATTGCTTTAAAAATACCTCTGACTCAAATTTTTAGAAAATCATCCGGGTTTGTCACTGTCAAATCTCTATCCATCAATCAACAACTTATGTCATTGATTGAAGAGGAGAATGATTTCAATCAAATCAAAAAGAACAATGTTTTACAATGTTTTATACAATTGGTACAAGACCTTGGTTATTGTTATGTTTTCAAAAGATAGTCATGCATGCTTAAACAATGGAGTTTAAAGTCTCAAAATCTGATTCTTATCAGTTGAAATATTTTTTTTTCAAATGCAAGTCTCAATTCTCCTCAAAAAGCTTTCAAAATTAATTTAAATCAATAAGAGATCACAAATCTCAAAGGATTTGAAAATTGTGATCGGGGGAGAATTTGTGATTTAAATTGGATATAAATTGATAATTCAACAAGTGGTTTAGAAATACAACAACAAGCTCTCCTCCTGGCATGTGCCAAACGATTTTAAATTTTCCATGCACATGTTAAGGGGGAGCATCTATCTTAAACCAAAATGGATTGAAACATGTGTGATATGTCTCAAAGTGTGGTTCCTTCCAATATGTGCAAAACTCTTTCAAATCTCGATGCACATATTGAGGGGAGCAATCTTATGAAAACCTCATCCTTCCCCAAAATGCTTCATCTACTTGAATTGATCGGGAAGTGATGATGATCATTTTAGAAAATGTTAATCAAAAGATTGGATCTTTCATTCTCAATCTAAGATTCCAAAAGTCCTCTTGCCTCCATGTGCTAAAATAATTTCTAATACTTAAAGCACATGTTGAGGGGGAGCATTTCTAAAATATCAAAAACAATTAAGATACAAAATGTTTTGATTCTATATCACAAGTATCTTGATTGATTTTCAAATGGTTTTCAATTGGTTTCAAGGCGGAAGAACAATACCAAAAGACCGACCAACTTTACTTTATGCATGGAGATATAAGGATGATAAGGTTAGGTATTAGTTCCCACGATCTGCCAGAACCAGAGGGATCTACCCAGGGACAATCCACTAGATAGTGTAGAGTCCTTAGGTATATTGAAAAAAAAGGAGAAAAATGAGAAATGGGAAGAGTGCCGACTGAGACAGAGCTAGTACTGGAACAAACCCAACAAGGTTCTAGTAATGAAGTCTCGGTAAGAACTGAAGGGGTTGAAGAATGAAAAAGAAATGAATGAGAAAATGGTGAAAATAAATAGCCCTCCAATTATTCAACCTTAGGGCAGAAACCGGATCCAATTCATATGCTACTGGTGGTTACTAAGGTAACACTGGTATTGAAGACAAGACGTCATGGACCCAGTGACACACTGCACTAAACTTCCCAAGCTACTCAAGTTCCTCTTAAAAGGGATTGTTTCATTCTCACAGGGAACCCACATAATCTATCGACTCTCTCTTAGAGATGGTTGATATTGAAGAAGGAGACCATCTCCCTAGTCTCCGACATAGGAAACCTAAAGTGCACAATTGAGTCTAGAGCCAAGACATCATCAATAAATCTCATTAGGACACATTATTCCTGAAGACTTATTGTTTCACACAATATGGAAAGTAAGAATATATTTTGAGAGTCCTACGCATTATCCTTGTGGTATTGCCAAGACTTGATGTGTCATCTGGACTTCATCAATGGAGCGATTCAATATTGAATCAATCCAGGTCCAAGAAAATGGATTGACGGATACCTTTGGAAAACCGGTCGTTGTGCTCAAAAATACTTTTCTTTAGCACGTCGACTGTGTATTATGTTTTCAAAATTAAAAGGGGTATTTATGATTGATAATTGATTTTCCATAAAACCTTCGTTGTATTGCAAAACCTTTTATATCAAATACACGATTGTTTTTCAAATCTTTTTCATCAATCAGTGAATCTCAATTCGCTGGTTCACTCACTCCGTGTTGTCTTCTTTGAGACGTTCTGGTTTGAGAACGGCTAGAGCAGCTGCGAAACCCTGTCAAGGAGATTCTTAGGAATTATTCCTGATCACAGGCAGTACTTGTACTGATCAACGGGGAACCGTGGGCCGTGTACCTCAATTCAACAAAAGTGATCAAAGATACTTTCGTGCATTTTATTGCTAACTGTTTTATGCAGGGACACCCGACGGTTGCAGCTGATCAGAATTGAGGAGTCAATCCATCGCCGCATGCTCACACATCACTTTCACATCTAAAGAAATCATGATAAGTGCATATCTTCATCAACTGGTTCTGATATTGTTCAATCCATGCTTCTGCTACTCTGATACAAATATCGCGAATCAACAAAAGCTTCCGCAACTCTGATAAGAAGATATCATGATCCAAAATGTGAGCATGTCGGTCCTAAAGTCACAACATCACATAATGGCGATACACAAAAAGGATGAGTCGGAGATTTGTTGTGCCTGATGATCTCAAAACTGGCTCAAAACTCAACATCACGTGGATCAGTTAAAGACCTCCACTTGTAATAACAAAACATGCGGAACATGAAGAATCAAAGACTACGAGCTACAGAACAAAAGAGCTTTATCAAAGAAACCAAGAACAACAAAACGTTATATCAGTTTGTAATCAATGTAAGTTGAGGTGACCTCCCTTAGGGGGAGATTGTTAGGATTTAGTAAATCCAGTACTTAAAGTGTCGGTCACCTCAAGTATGTATACTCGTTAGAAAGCTCGTAGTCGTAGTAATTCAGTGATAGTAAGTAGATTACTTAGTAACACCGTGGAGGACGGACGGGTATTTACCCACTGTATACCTGATCAACAGCCTAAAGTAGGCGTGCTATGCTTGTACCTATAAATACCCTTTGCCCTCCAAGGCAAAGGGTTGGAGCTTTCATAATTCATTTTTCTTTGTCTCTCTAAAGTTCCCATCCTCTCCCACTTTGTCTCTAACCTTACGCCTAACTTGTGCTTATGATGTGTTTGTGATAAACCAAGATGCTACATATTCGTATGACATGCCACTAAGAGTCATGTATTCTTATCAACTTGATTGCGCTAATCCAACGTGTACATTAATATATAATGATTATGAATCAAGTCTCAAGAGGGAAAATAGTGCTTTTTAAGCTTCATGCGAGTTTCTAGCAAACACAAAATATTGAACCAAATGACTCAGTAGTTTATCGATCCAAATTAACGACAAATTTATAAATGCAAAAGTAGCAATGACATTGAAGTGTAATTTTTTTTCTAGGAAAGTTTAAAATATTGTGTATATACTAACATTTAGCAAAATAGTGCAAGTAGCTATAAGAAATGATGATTTTGTATTAACGTAAGAACAAAAAAGCTGCACTCGTTTTTAATTGAAGAGATTGACCAAATTGAATGACGATATCAAAATCTTATCTTTTATTTCTAGAGTTGGTCCTAGTAGTTAATACGCATCACTTTTTGCACTTTAAGAGGCTCTTTTTGACTGTCCTTGTTGTTAAGAGGCTCTCTTTTACCCTCCTAGGAACTCATTTGTTAATAGGCTAGCTAGCTTCACACCAATAAAGAGAGTCATCTTAAAAAAGAACATGTTGCAACAAATGATTTGCAAACGATGTATCATTAAGATTAAGTAAAAAGGAAACAAGTTGTGTGTGGCATAAAAGATATAAAATAAACATAATTTATATCAAAACTAGAATTTTGATAATCTTAAGTTAGAGAAACGGGCCAAAACTCTTTTTTTATAATGCCCTTGGCTTCATTTAAATGCTTACAACCAAAGGCCTTTTGGCCTAGCGGTCATCAACTTAGATTTTGTGGGTTCAAGTCTCGTAGGAGACATGTGAGATAGAATTATGGATGAAAAGACTTATATGGCATGAAACTACATATCGATAATCAAGATTGGAAAACCCCATGGCTTCTCGGTTTAAAGAACCGCACTGATCAGGATCTTGGCATAAGTGAAGCTTATACCAACAACGAACTTGTTGGTTACCTATCAATACATTTGCATCTCGTCCTTTTATGTAGGAAGTTAAGATGTTTTTGGAGGCTGCAAAATGTCATGATGTAAACTTATATATGTGAGACAACCTCATATTCATTTTTTTTTATTCTAAAAATAGAGATTACTTAACATATGTTTAGCACAAAACATCGGAAAATAGAAACCAACTTGGTTTAAATAAAACTTAACTAAAGTCTCAATAAATAGGGTCATACTATACAAACTCCCCCTATGATGTGACATAAGGCGGGGGGGGGGGGGGGGGGGGGGTTTGGGTCAAAAATTCCTTTCGTCCCCCCTTTATTTCTAGTACAAAACAGTTTTTTGTCAGTTTCTGTTCCGTATTTTAGACAGTTTTAAGCGTTTGACTTCTTAAACTTTACATTTTATGTTCCGTACTTTCATGTTTATAGTTTTTTTATATAAACAAAATTATAAAAATAAAAAGAAAAAAAAGGCACAAAATGAGGGGGCATTTGTAGAAAAAGGGGGTTGAATCAAGGTTGTCAAGATGGGGATCCTACCCAGGATACGTTTTGTCTTGCAAAGATAGTTCTAGACCGGATCGAGATCTTAAATCATACTCAATGTTATTTCTTAATAGTTTATGTAATTTTATACAATCTACAAATTTTACATTATAAACCACAAAATACATGAATGTTTCATATAAATGTTGTTATAAATTATGATTTAAAAGTTTATAAAGATAACATGTTGTTTTTGAAATACAAACAAAAAACCCATAAATATGTAGTTTTTTAAGTTTGTAATCGGGGAAAAGTAAGATCGGATCGTTAGATCGTAGAATGTATGGTCAAGATAGGGATCCTATAAGATCTTAAGCTTGCAAAAGACATGTTAGGATCAGGACGTTTTTGCTTTACGGTATCATTAACACGTAAATCTAAATTCAGAAAAGGATCGGGATCCTGACAACCATGTTTGAATAACCTACCCACAATAAATATCAGCTAATAAGGAAAATACAAAATGTGATGTAACCTTGTGTGTCGGAGAATAGGAAAAAAATTTGGTCATCATATATTCAACTCATATCTTTAGGTCAATAAATGTTCTATCTAATCTAACGGTTGTAAACTTGTGATTGGTGTTGTCACTTCATGCTCATATTACTTCATTTCTATTTTGTTGGCATCTTTTCTGCATTGCTAGTATCTCATTCAATTTGATATTTCATGCAAGTTCATTTAATTCTAGTTCCGAAGGCCATCTTCATACCATGGTATCTTAAAAATGTTTGAGTTGGCACCATATTCTCTTAGAACACAAGTCAAATAAAACATATACCATGGGCTCTTAGAGATATTTCAATAAAAGTTTAACATACTTTCAAACAACAAAAACGATATCACTACAAAATTTGTGTTTAAAAGTTACTAAATTAAAATAATAAAATAGAAAATAAAACCCACAAATATAAAAATTTCATCACATATCAAATCTCACCCACGCACACACTCACTCGATCCAAAATAATAATAACCTATGTTTCTATCTATCTGATAGTTGATCGAAACCCTAACTCCGGCACCATCGTCACCGTAACCATCATCGGTCGTTGTCAAACCCCCCCTATGATGTGATATAAGAGGGGGGGGGGGGTGGTCAAAGATTCCTTTTGTCCCCCATTTAAAGGGGGTGTGGTCTACTGAGTCGTCACAGATTTAATTACGTATAAAGGGACGGCGTCGTCCTTGGATTGTGACGCCGTCAGCTTCAATTCCAGCAGCTTGAGTGTCTTCGATCTTGACTTAGCCATTTTCTTCATATATTCACTCATTTTCTTCCAAATATGCATCATTCCAGCATTTTGCTTCCAAGAGACCTAAAAAGTGAAAAGGAACAAAATTAAGCAGTAACGGATATAAAAGTGGGCGATTAAGGGCTTAAATGACCCCTTAAAAGTGTAAGTTTTAAATCCTTATCAAATAACTAATTTTAGATAAATATGCCCTGTCAATTTTCAAATATAGAACTATTAGTTGAACACGCTAGGGTGTGCCAAGACACCGACATGCTATAGTTAGGAGTAACTCTTGTACTAAAGAAAAAAACACATTTATTTCGTAAAGTGTCAAGACACTTCTCATAAATTCTAGCTAATACGTAATTTACTCTACTTATCTAAGCTGTAAGTATAATTGACCTGAGGTGGAACTTGAAATTCGTCAAGTGACACATGAATGGACTGAGATTTCTACCCTAACTATATCTTGCTTATAGTAGAGTTAAAGACCCGTGTATTACACGTGTTGTCTATTTTTATTATATTAAAGTCATTTATGAAAAATAGTGTTGCCTGATAATTTTTTAATTCACACTTGAAACTTTCACAATCAGTAGATGCAATATAAAAAATGGACTTTGTTGTTTTTCTTTTTCGAAAATATCTAACTCTTAGAAGTTAATTATATGAAATGATGCGATGGTTCAGCCATTTCACAATCTTGATAAGATATATGATATTATCTATTGTGTATTTTAGTATTTATACAATGAGACCATGCCACAACACCCAAATACTCAGCATAAACCTTTGCTTACTATATTGATATGATACGTAAAACTAATATACACTTATTAAGAAGACCGGTATTTTTCTTTTTGACAGGTTCAATCGAATGAGGAGAGAATATGTTTTTCACGAATGAGGAGACACGACAACTCATTCATTCTTCCTGCACATTTTTAACTTTCAACTACCAAGATTCAATGCTTACAACTACCTTTGTGTATATATTTATTACTGAGTACTACTGTAACACTCTCCATTTACTAGTACCTTGGTGTATATATTTAGAGGAAATTCCCAAAATAGGCCAAAAGTTCATGCATGGTCCGTTACTTGGTCACTTTTTTGTGCCTTTTTCCATTTTGGTCCTGCTCAACTACTCGACTCCACTACTTTTGTGACATTTGTCACTTGCAAGTACAAAAGTTAGGTGAATATTTTATTTTTTTATTATAAAATTACAAATATACCCTCCTATATTATATTATTATCTCTTTATTAATTACTCCACATAACCCACTCACCCTACCTAACTCCACCCATCACCACCACCACCACTGGTCAACCACCACTACTCAACCACCATCGGTCAACTACCACTGGTCAACCACCACTGCTCAACCACTCGTCCACCACTATTCAACTACTAGACCTCAAAATACTCCAAACATATCACAAATTGTATTAACTTCACGAGCATTTTATTATCAAACTCAAACTTAAATATTACAAAATCAAAAAGTAACGAAACATAATTAATGTGAAAAATGCCAACAGAAACTTAAATATTGCAAAATCAAAAAGACAAATATTATAAAAGAATGCAAATATTCGAACATTACAAAATCAAAAATAGTCAACTGCTATGTTTGTGGAAAATGCTTCGAAGGTTACAGTTTGTGATAAAAGAATACACTACAAATCTATAAGCCATCTGCAACTTCTTCCAAAATCATTTGTCTTATTGTTTTCACCTTTTTCTTACCATAACAAAGGACCACTCTCACAAATCTTTAAAAAAAATCGTTGCCTTCGGCTTAGATCTGTAAAATATCTTACTTAGCACATATTCGTTTTTCAGCAAACAGGCCTCCGTCTTCATGATTATCAGCTTTACGTCTTTTCCGGTGACTCGACGCAACGGTTTTTTTCTCGACGAAAACGTCGGGCGCAGGAGATACTATACCAGATCTTTGACATATCTGGTCGGGAAATGGAGTGGGTGTGGTGGATCCTAACAGATGAAAAAAGACCGAGGATCAGTAAACAGGGTGGTCCGTGCCGCTGCGGCGGAGAAGAATTTGGTTATGGGTTTGATGGTTTTTTCAGTGTTTCTCAATGATGGCTCGAAATATTTATAAACCTGAGAAATCTTACCTAAAATGAGTAAATAGTAAATGACTCGCGCTATGAAGTTTTTTTTTTTTTTTTTTACTTGCAAGTGACACATGTCACAGAAGTAGTGGAGTCGAGCAGTCGAACACAAAAAAGTGACCATGTAATTGACCATGCATGACTTTTTGGCTTATTTTGGGAATTTCCTCATATATTTATTACTAAGTATTACTAGTAAGTACTAACCCTCCCTATTTACTACTGCCTTGGTCTATATATTTACTACTACATTTGGTGTATGTATTTATTACTGCATATTAACCCTCCCCATCTAAAACTCAACAACTTTTCACAAAACTAATAGTTTATACACTTTAACTTTATTGTTCAAATTCGTACCTTCTACCCTTCCCTCATCAAACATCAAATTCACCAGTTTGAAAGAGTTTTCTTTTCATTTTCTCCATTTCCAAAGTGATTCTTCGTAAAAATTTAAGGTGGGTTATTTTTTTTATTTTTTTTAAATTAGCATGCCTTTAAACTGTTTTTGTTTTGTTTCTAACTGCCTTCTCATGATATAGATCTGTTCCCGCTGGTTGACTTATGTTGATCAAAGTTGGAATAATTGGTTTTGTGGATGTTTTCTTAGAAATGATGATGTCGATGAAGATCTGAGGCAATCTAAGGTATTATCTAATTTGTGGCTGAGATGTTATTACCTATTATATTATTTCAAGTTCTTTGGGTGTATATTAACTTATGCTCATTTATAATGGCAGATGATCAAATTATCGTTTCCGTTGATTGTCGACCGATTAGTTGATGCTATCAAAAGACACAAGTGAGTCGCATAGAAAATGTGTAGTCCATTTTTAACTTAACACGGTGCTAATTTTCTTTTTTGATTGACAATTTGACTGTGTAGTCAGCCGCAACACAAGAGAACTATCCTGGTCTTTGTTACTGTAGCTTGAGGTGATATATTTTTGTCAGATGTTATAATTTTTTTTTGATATCTTTTTGTTTACATGTAGATTATGTTAATATATGCAGGGGCTTGGCAGTACTGATGCTTTCAATTGCGTAGAAATGGACATGGTTGTATCTGAAGTGCAAAGGGTAAAAGAGTGGAGACGGGGAGGCAAGGCCATCATAAAATAAAAACCAATAATACTATTTACTTGGTTTAAATAAAAGGTAACTAAACTTTCAATAAATAGGGTCATATTATACAAACTCCCCCCTATGATGTGACATAAGGGGGGTTTGGGTCAAAGATTCCTTTTGTCCCCCCTTTATTTCCAGTACAACACAGTTTTTTGTCAGTTTATGTTCCGTATTTCAGACAGTTTTAAGCGTTTGACTTATTAAACTTTACATTTTATGTTCCGTACTTTCAGGTTTATAGTTTTTTGATATAAACAAAATTATAAAAATAAAAAGAAAAAAAGGGCGAAAAATGAGGGGGGGTGCCATTTGTAGAAAAAAGGGGTTTGTATATCCTACACCCAATAAATATCAGCTAACAAGGAAAATACAAAATGTGACGTAACCTTGTGTGCCGGAGAATAGGAAAAAGATTTGGTCATCATATATATTCAACTCATATCTCTAGGTCAACAAATGTTGTATCTAATCTAACGGTTACGGTTATGAACTTGTGATTGGTGTTGTGAGCTCATGCTGATATTACTATTTTGTTGATATCTTTTATGCATTTCTAGTATCTCACTCAACTTGATATTTCATTCCATTATGGTTTCGTAGGCCATCTTCATACCACGGTATCTTAAAAGTGTTTGAGTTGGCACACAAGTCGAATAAAACATATACAAGGAGAGATATTTCAATAAAATATCACTACAAAATTTGTGTTTAAAAGTTACTACTAAATTAAAATAATACAGTAAAATAGAAAATAAAACCCACAAAATCTCACCCAGGCATACACTCACTCACTCACTCACTCACATCTCTAGGTCCATAAATTTTGCATCTAATCTAACGGTTACGGTTGTGAACTTGTGATTGGTGTTGTCACCTCATGTTGATATTACTTCATTTCTATTTTGTTGATATCTTTTCTGCATTGCTAGTATCTCACTCAACTTACCTTGCTGTGTATATTTATTACTGAGTAAGTGAGTAGTAACCCAACAACTTTTCACAAAACAAATATACACTTTAACTTTGTTGTTCAAACTCATACCTTCTACCCTTCCCTACCTAGATACTTATTAGTATAATTCTTTGGTAGCTAGAGTTATCAAACATCAAATTCGCCAGTTTGAACGAGCTGAGTTTTCTTTTCATTTTCTCCATTTTCAAAGTGATTAGTAAAAATTAAAGGTGAGTTCTTTCTCTTTTTAAAATTGGCCTTTAAACTAGTTTTGTTTTGTTTCTAACTGCCTTCTCATGATATAGATCTGCTTGTGTGGTTCCGTAGGCCATCTTCATACCATGGTATCTTAAAAGTGTTTGAGTTGGCACCATATTTTCTTAGAACACAAGTCGAATAAAACATAATATTTCAATAAAAGTTTAACATACTTTCGAACAACAAAAACAAACGATATCAGTACTACAAAATTTGTGTTTAAAAGTTACTATATTAAGTACAGAATGTGACATTTGATTAAGTTTTACCATATTACTTAAAAATTTATTACAAGTTTTCTAAAAGAGATTATTTAATTAGCTAAAAGCAAGTTCATCAGCAAAAATTAATATAAGAAAGCAAAGGCAATAAGATGATGCGTTTCTCAATGTATGTTTTTTATAGGCTTAAGATAATTGATATAGTCCAAGAATTTAGTTAGTCCAATATGTAAGCCCATCATGGCCCATTATCACTTCAGCATCCACCACGTCAGATCCGCGGATGCCACATTAGGAAAACACACATTTCGCTCACTCATATTATGAACAAATCAGAGTGTGCCACGCGGCACACTTGTCGGGGGAGCAGTACTTTTGTCTACAAGGAGATGTGTTTTGCAATGATTTGTAACTAGAGGGGCTAAAATGAAATATTGAAACCCTAGTTTTGGGTTTGTATATTCACTTCCTTAACTTATTTGGCTTCTTAGTGACTTTCACACATAAGCAATCCATCCAATCAGAAACGGTAAATTTTGTTCGAATGTAAGGAACACATGGACGGCACGTGTACCTGAGAAGCAAGTACAATATCCATAGGGGGTCACATTTTCTAGAGTTGGTCCTAGTAGTTAATACGCATCACTTTTTGCACTTTAAGTGGCTCTCTTTTACTCTCCTTGTTGTTAAGAGGCTCTTTTTTACCCTCCTAGGAACTCATTTGTTAATAGGCTAGCTTCACACCAATAAAAAGAGTCGATCTTAAAAAAGAACATGTTGCAACAAATGATTTGCAAACGATGTATCATTAAGATTAAGTAAAAAGGAAACAAGTTGTGTGTGGCATAAAAGATATACAATAAACATACTTTATATCAAAACCAGAATTTTGATTATCTTAAGGTAGAGAAATAGACCAAAACTCATTTTTTATAAGGCATGCCCTTGGCTTCATTTAAGAGCTTACAACTCTCCACTAGAATTTCTGATAATACAAGTTTACCAAACATGCAATTTAATGATAATACAAGTTTTAGACTTTAACGAATTTACATATGTAAAAAGATTTCTAACTAAAAAAGTAAAAAAATAAAGTTAGTTTCAGATTATTGAATGACACAAAACAAGTTTGATGATAAATCATAGTAATTAGTAAAGAACACATGGACGGCACGTGTACCTGAGAAGTGACACCCCTTGTCAGGTCACATTCATTATTCTTTCGAGTTAAAATAAGCTAGATTATTGTTGGTTTTAAGGTGCTTGTAGGCTAACATACACAAAAAGTTTAACATAACAAAAAAAAAAAAAAAAAAAAAAAAAAAAAAAAAACGATATAGTCCAAGAATTTAGTTAGTCCAATATGTAAGCCCATCATGGCCCATTAACACTTTTTGACAGGTTCAATCGAATGAGGAGAGACGATGTTTTTCACGAATGAGGAGACACGACAACTCATTCATTAACTTCCTGCACATTTTCAACTTTCAACTACCAAGATTCAATGCTTACTACTACCTTTGTGTATATATTTATTACTGAGTACTAGTGTATCACTCTCCATTTACTAGTACCTTGGTGTACATATTTAGAGGAAATTCCCAAAATAGGCCAAAAGTTCATGCATGGTTCATTACTTGGTCACTTTTTTGTGCCTTTTCCCATTTTGGTCATGCTCAACTACTCGACTCCACTACTTTTGTGACATGTGTCACTTGCAAGTACAAAAGTTGTGTGATTATTTTATTATTTTATTATAAAATTACAAATATACCCTTCTATATTATATTATTATCTCTTTATTAATTACTCCACATAACCCACTCACCCTACCTAACTCCACCCATCACCACCACCACCACTGGTCAACCACCACTACTCAACCACCACTGGTCAACCACTCGTCCACCACTATTCAACTACTAGACATCAAAATACTCCAAACATATCACAAATTGTATTAACTTCACAAGCATTTTATTATCAAACTCAAACTTAAATATTACAAAATCAAAAAGTAACGAAACATAATTACTGTGAAAAATGCCAACAGAAACTTAAATATTGCAAAATCAAAAAGTCAAATATTATAAAAGAATGCAAACATTCGAACATTACAAAATCAAAAATAGTCAACTGCTATGTTTGTGGAAAATGCTTAGAAGGTTACAGTTTGTGATAAAAGAATACACTACAAATCTATAAGCCATCTGCAACTTCTTCCAAAATCATTTGTCTTATTGTTTTCACCTTTTTTCTTACCATAATAAAGGTCCACTTCTCACAAACCTTTAAAAAAAATCGTTGCCTTCGACTTAGATCTGTAAAATATCTTACTTAGCACATATTCGTTTTTCAGCAAACAAGCCTCCATCTTCATGATTATTAGCTTTACGTCTTTTCCGGTGACTCGACGCAACGGTTTTTTTCTCGACGAAAACGTCAGGCGCAGGAGATACTATACCGGATCTTTGACAGATCTGGTCGGGAAATGGAGTGGGTGTGGTGGATCTGTAACAGATGAAAAAGACCAGATCTGTAACAGGGGTGCGTGCCGGCGGCGGAGAAGAATTAGGTTATGGGTTTGATGGTTTTTTCAGTGTTTCTCAATAATGGCTCAAAATATTTATAAACCTGAGAAATCTTACCTAAAATGAGTAAATAGTAAATGACTCGCGCTATGAAGTTTTTTTTTTTTTTTTTTTTTTTTTTTTTTTTGCTTATCTTTGTTTTGAATTGCTCCATTTTTTATTCAGTTTGATGCGGATGTGGAATGGAAATGATTGGTGGTGGGTTTGATGGTTTTTTGGTCGCCGGAGATAGAGTGGGTATGACGGTGGAGAGTCGTCGGAGATGGAGAGGGTATGCTAACAAAAAAACTGATAGTGAAATGGATAGGTGGTAGGAGGAAATATGAGGGGTGGTGGGGATAAGGTTAACTGTGTGGTAAATAATGTATAAGGGTATATTTGTAATATTATAATAAAATAATAAATTATTCACATAACTTTTGTACTTGCAAGTGACACATGTCACAAAAGTAGTGGAGTCGAGCAGTTAAGCAGTCGAGCATGACCAAAATGGGAAAAGGCACAAAAAAGTGACCATGTAATGGACCATGCATGACTTTTTGGCTTATTTTGGGAATTTCCTCATATATTTATTACTAAGTATTACTAGTAAGTACTAACCCTCCCTATTTACTACTACCTTGGTCTATATATTTACTACTTCCTTTGGTGTATGTATTTATTACTGCATATTAACCCTCCCCATCTAAAACTCAACAACTTTTCATAAAACTAATAGTGTATACACTTTAACTTTGTTGTTCAAATTCGTACCTTCTACCCTTCCCTCATCAAACATCAAATTCACCAGTTTGAAAGAGTTTTCTTTTCATTTTCTCCGTTTCCAAAGTGATTCTTAGCAAAAATTTAAGGCGAGTTATTTCTTTTTTTAAAATTAGCATGCCTTTAAACTATTTTTGTTTTGTTTCTAACTGCCTTCTCACGATATCACTACAAAATTTGTGTTTAAAAGTTACTACTACAAATTAAAATAATATAGTAAAATAAAAAATAAAACCCACAAATCTCACCCAGGCACATACTCACTCACGCACTCGATCCAAAATAATAATATAAGCCCTCAGCTTATCTTCCAACACTTATACTTGTTTGCACTATAAGTTAATGTCAACCTATTTAATCTAAAACTCGGTAATATTAATGACTCCATTTATATGAATTAGTTTGACATTTAAAGTTAATCTAACAAAAATATCATCGTAATTTACACTAGATAAATACATTAATTAATCTTACAAGACATTTATGCTTCCACATAAATTAGTAAGCCACCACATTTATTCAATAAAGGTAATCATCCTAGTAACAAAAGTACTGCACGTTGTGTGTGGTAGGTGATGCATTAACACAAAAGTAGTGCACGTTAGGTGGTGCATTTTCAAACCAAAATGTACTGGTTGAATTTAAAACAGAAGAGTGTTATTTAGTCCGATTTCAAAAGGGTTGGTTGGTCGGTTGAGAAGGATCAAAGTTAAGTTGATAAAAAAAATCAATGTGGATGAGATAAAAATGAGGGTAGTTGAGGGGGAAGATGGAAGTAAAGAGTTACTCATAAAGATGATGTATTTATATTTGCATGTGTGGTAAATGTTGCATGAACAAATGAGTTAAAAAGGGTGACAGGTGACAATAGAGAAATGTTTCAACTTGATGAATCTGATTTCTGAACTAGATTATTGTTGGTTTTAGGGAACACCATGGACGACACGTTTGTCCTGAGAAAGCAGTACAATATCCACATTTTTAGCGTGAACACCCCTTGTCGGTCACATTCATTATTCTTCGAGGTTAATGAGTAGATTATTGTGTGGTTTGAGGGTGCTTGTAGGCAAAGGTTCACCGAGAATAAAAACATACATAAAGAGTTTACCATAACAAAAAAAAAAAAAAAAAAAAAAAAAAAGATAATATGAGTATTAGAAAATTGGTGTTAAAAGTTATACTACTAATTAAATTAAAATACAGTAAAATAGAAAATAAAACCCAAAAATCAATCTGCACACACTCACTCACTCGATCCAAAATAGTAATAATAACCTCTGTCTCTATCTACCTATCAATTAAGGTATATTACAATTACAGTTTGAGGTGTTTGATTGTTGCTATTCTACTTCATTTTATATTAGGTTTAGTGAAATTTAATCAAGTTTATAGTTAAAATTCAATTGAGGTGATTGAGTATGTTGATAGCCGAAGCTTTGAATTGCTTAGTGATTGGCTGATTTTAGTTAAAATTAAAATTTGATTTTGAACAAAATGATATTATTGACTAAATAAAAGCTGTTATGTTTGCTGCTGTTGGATTTGATAGATTTTAAGTGTTTACGGAATGTGTAGTTAGTTAGTTAGTTAGTGTAGCTGCGTTAAGCCACGGAAAACCAGATACTAGTTTCTCAAGTTACGACTAGTATTAAAACTTTTATGCTTGCTTCTCGAGTTGTTGTGCTTTATACTTTGAAGGTTAAGGATTTTAAGTGGTAAGGTTTAGATTCTGTGAGCTGCTTGTGCGTTTGAACCGAAATCCGTTAGGGACTGATGAAATCGGTTAAAAGTGTAGTGACGCTTAAGTTTTTCACTAGTGTAGCTTCGCAAATAGTAATTTATGTGATTGCTAATGCTAACTGAAACAAACTCTAGTGTCTTATTCGATCTTCTATGGCTTTTGTGAACGCTTAATTGAAATGAGTTGTAGCGTATTATGAGTGCAATTGAAGGTTTTATGCTAAAGGTATTTGGATTGCAAGATGTCCAAATGCCATGCAGGCTATAGAATATGCATATTAGGACTGATATAAATTTGTCAAATTGAGTTAGAGAATTAATTCATTGATCATTGTGCTTTTTAACAAGAGAGACAAGTTTGAAATAATAAGTGAACATATACAAGACCCTCGCTCACATTGTACATGATCGTTACTATTGTGATTGCTCATCACTATAAGTTCCCTAATTATAGTCTAAGACAAACAAATATATCTCTTTAGCAGCAAATCTAGCTGTCAAATTGTTTACTTGAATATTTTATGCTTTCAGTGAAAACCATATACACATTTATGAACTCTTGTGATTAACCCTAACTCAATCCAACCCGCCACAACATGTGCCATTACTATTCAAACATATCTCCCACAAATGCAAGTTATATATATTTGTCTGGTTTGTAAAATTTTACTAGACTAGAGCGGCTTCTTTCTTTCTTTCTTTCTTTCTTTCTTTCTTATGGTGCTGGTGTTACTGGTATAATTATTCAGAGTGTGAATATAATCTTTCTGCTGCGAACTTAAACGAATCCCAGTGTGGTCTCGAGTGCCAGCGAGGATGGGACTTTAAGACAGCATGATCTACGGGAGATCACTTCTTCTTACTCCCCTGCTGATACTTCTCACAGAGATAGTCGCAATGTATTAGTATGTATGAACTCTAAAGTGTGTATACTAGTTTTCACTTACTTTTTATTTTTGGCTAACAAGCTTGAGAATACCAATCTCATTTGCATACAGCCAACCTAAGACATGCTTCGTTGATACTTTGAGCCTTTCCTTTGTCATTGATTACGCTGATTAATACTTTGAGCCACTACTATTTGAAATTTACATCTATAGAGGATTACAAGGTATAGGTTAGAGAATAGGATCTTATATGTATTACCATAGGAAGGAATGCGGATCTGTATGTACAAGAGATTATTAGAAATATATATGAGAATCCTTCAATATAATCTTCTATATATATATATACAACTAGCATGAACTATTTGCAAGCTTTATTATTTAAATAACTTTAGAGGTTGAAATAGTGTTTACCTTACTTGAACATGGACACATGGTACTGCAGTTTTGTAGCCCTATCTGTTCTCGTCTTTCTTTGGTTACATGCAAACTAGTATTAGTATAGTTATGTTTAATTTTCTAGGAAGATGAAAATTTGAATTAAGGCTTTTCATTCTTAAAGCAAAAATAAGTAGTTGCTACAGGTAATTTGATGCTATCATATAATAGTTGACCTATTCCGCTACATGTAGTTTGATCCTTTCTACATACATACTTTCTCTGACATGTTTAGTATTTTATGCCAGCTTGATTTGCGATGTGGAGCGAACAAGTCATTAGCTGATCCTCCTAGACAGTCACTTGTTGTGCTGAAATCTTGTGACATCAACATGACCAGGCCTCATTTGCTCCTTGTTGGTGGGAGGTAGTGTCTGGCACTCTTCTTACTTACACCCATCTTATTCTGCTTGCTTGTCAGCTGATATGCTATCTCAAATGTCTGCAGTGATGCATTTGCTCGTCTGCCACATAACTGAGGTTTAACCGAAGATGTTGGATCTGATGATGCTTCTTATGCTAAAAGCCCCAAGGAAAGAAAGAAATATTATGTTGCCTTTTTGAAGGATGTGGTGAACCATAAGCTGATTGTGTGGCCTCCAATGATTATGATTGAGAATACACGGCTTAGACAAGAGAAAAACTGGTATGTCTCACTACTTATTAATAGAGCGTCTTTTATGGTTATTTAGGGGTGTTTTGGATTTTTTTAAACTGATTATTGGCGCCTTGCAGTTGCAATAGTATGTTCTTACTGTCTGAACAAACAAGTTCTGCTTTTGATTATTTTCAGTGCTGGATAGTTAGTTTATACCAGCTACAACGCTTAAGGTTGTGACATTCGATAATCTGTTTGAGTAATAGCCAGTAGTTTATTAATTTAGCTTTTTTGTACATAAAAAACACCTGTCGAAAGCATTTGGCTTATATTGTTATGTTGTCATATAGGCAGCACCCTTTACCTGGGAGGCTGGGAATACCTTTGCAGTATATTGTTTGGTTAGGTAATAGGCCAAACCGTGAATTTAGTTGTATGGGGTTGGCCCGGCTGACTTAGGTGCTGTTTCTTTTTTTTCTCCCTCTACATAAGGCATCTTTCTAGATATGACATGGTTGGCTGGAACAAGTGCAATTATGTAAAATCTTGTTTCTTTTTCTTTTCCCTATAAACCTCTTATAATAGCAGTTGAAATTTTTATCCTTTTGCCTAACTCTACACCATCACATAATTTTTGAATCGCAAACATGTCAAGGAAAAAGGCACCAGTACATACAACATAACATAACAATCATACATACATCAAAAGCTTTACTGCCACATATAAAATACATGTTCATAGGACATCTACCCAAAATACAAACCATAACTTTAACATCCATATAGACATGTTTAAACGTCTACATATTCATAACAAAATACCATCATACGAAATACATGTTTAAATTACTAGATGAACCCTTTACTACGTCCAATCATTTTTACCCAATTGACACACCTCTCCGGCTTTAGTTTCATCCAACCTTCCCTGTAGTGGTCATTTGGGTCACAAAATATTGCAAGCGCGGTTTCGTACAATGGGTCAGTTTCATCCCACTCAAGGTCATTCAACTTATTTTCACAATCTTGAATTGAAGGTGGTTTTGGAGGTGATTCAGATGTCGGACTGAATTATCTTATCAGCTATCACTTTAAGAACACTCAAGATTTCTTCTTCCATTACATCCATTTGTTTACCTTTTTTTTTTGTTTTACCTGAATGGCAAGGAAGGCGAGAGGAACATGGAGGTGTTGGAGACTCGATATTCACAACCTCAGTATCTCCACCATCTTCAACTACATGGGGCTCAACAACACGCCTAGAATCTGTTGAGCTCGGCCCATTACTTTTTATACCAGTAGACAAAGTTCCATCAAAAAGTGGTGCACAAAGTTCCGGAAATGGTAATGTCGTAGTTTTTAGTGATTCAACATTCTTATTTTTCTGTAATAAAAAGGCTATTATCATATAAATAAATTAACAAACAAGCTAGGTACAGATTCAAGAATATATAAACTAACCAGAATTTCGATCTTCCATTCCTCTTCTAATAGGTTAAATGTGTTTGTTGATTCATCATAGATGTTGTCTGTCTTGTTTCTTAGTGACAACCATGCCGTGTACTTAATCTTGAGATAATCAAAGTGATTTTTCATCTGTTTTTGGTCAACCTCAAAATTATGGTTATCCTTAAGAACTTGCGCAACTTTCTTCCATGAAAGTGCTTTTAAACTTACACCTTCTCTCCCGTTAATAGCAATCTCGTGAAGGCATGCTTCAAGAAATGTTTTCACTATGCTAACGGGCTTCCAACTAACCCTGATTCTTTTTGTTATTGTCGTCCATGTTTCTTTTTGCGTTTACTGTTATCTTCCATACCTTAGAAATATACCCAAAATTAGTCATTTGCTCCAAAAAGGAAAAAGCCTAGATAGATACAATTAATGAACACTGGTTTTCTTGTTCATAATCAGAACCCATAAAACCAAAAAGTAATATGTTTTGTCAAAACTAGAATGTGAGCTTTCGAAAACTAATATGATATGTCAAATAACAACAACTTGCAAATATAAGTAATTTAATGCCATGCAACCTACTGTAGGACACACAAAAATTTATTCCTAAGAAGGACACATAAAAGATTGAAACTTTATTATTTGAGTAAATATTGTAAAAATTTGACCAAAATAGTACCTTTAATACATGGGATGACTGGATTGGAAAGAAGGAGTGATGTTGATGTGAGAAAGAGGAAGAGATGTTGTATTATATTTGTGAAGGAGGGAAAAAATAAAAAGTTTGGCGCCAAAAAGAATTGGGGTAGATTTGTCAAAGTGGGGTCACTAGAGAGTGTTGTTGTGTCTGTGTGGGGAGACTGCCATTTTCAACCTCCTCCACAACAAGAGTCTTATATGGATTAAGTGGGAAAAAGAAACACCACTTTTAATCTTCTAAATAAAGATTCCTTCACATATGGCCCATTAAGTGCAAAATAAACAGCACCTTACTTCGTTAAGTACGATTAGGGAAGCTATGTTATCACATATATGCTTTTTTAAGAAAGTTATTAAGGAGGCCGTAAGCAATTAAAAGGCAGATTCGTTTGCACTATATGAATCGCTAAGATTAACTCATATCCTGTATTGGTTATTTGAAACATACATTTTTTGTACGTCGATCTTTTACTCGAGTGACATGCTAATGTACTCATTACATCCAATATATAATAGTATCATTCTATTCTCTTATATATGGTCTCAGGGGAACTGCACTTGCTGCTCAAGAAGGAACCTGCAACTTCATTGGCATCCTCCACAACATTGGCGAGAGAACTGCCTGAGATGAAGTACTGGGCTCTGGAATTACACTTTTTGGAAATTTTGCGGTTGCACAGTATCTGTTAGCATAGGAAAATTTGCCATTTGGTTTGTAATTCCGTTACTATACTCTGATTTTAATATTTCTGTTGATAAACACCCCGCCACGAAGCGCGGGTATAAACCTCGTTTGTACATTTGAGATTGGAAGTTAAGACGTTGCTGGAGGATGCAAAATGTCATGATGTGAAATTTGCATCTCGTCCTTTCTGGAGGTCATTGGTTGATGGGATTAAATGGCTTAAGCAAGCTGCTGAGATCCTTGTTCCATGCAACAATACAAAAATTTAATTTGAGTAGTGTCGATGAAGCTCTGAGGCAATCTAAGGTATTATCTAATTTGTGGCTGAACTATTACCGATTATTTCACGTTCTTGGGTGTATATTAACTTATGCTACCTTATAATGGCAGATGATCCAATTATCGTTTCCGTTAATTGTCAACCAATTAGTTGACTTGCTCTGTATGCCTTGATTGGTAAGCTATCATATTCTGTACTTCATTTATTACTATTTTTTTTATTTGTTTCATTTTCCTTTTCAATTTTTATTTGTTAAGTTTTATTTTGTTTATTTGTTTACAGCTATCATATGCAGTGCGTAAATTCAGCTTCAGGGACAGGTCATGCAGCTATTGGTCATGTTACAATAACACAACTTGCTGAAGAATGGCTTCTGAGGTCTTGTAAAATTCTTCAGATGCCATATTCAAATAGCGCATATACCGTTACCTTGAAAGAAGCTCAACAGTTTCTTTGGGCTGGTTCTGAAATGGATTCAGTAAGATCGAAGTCTCTAATTATTGTTTCCTTAATTATATTTTTACTCAAAGAGTCTGGCATTTATATACTATGAATGATATTAGGTTCGGGAACTGGCTAAGAACTTGGCTGAAGCTCAGAACTGGGCAGAAGGTATAAGAGACTGTCTTTAAAAAATCGAATCGTGGGCATCTCACCATAACTGTGATGTGGAGAGAGTGAAGATGGAAGATGTAAGCTCTTTGATTAACGTCAGTCATATGCCTTGTAATGAACCTGGACATCTGAAGTTAAAGGCGAGTATTATCTCAGTCCTTCTATATTACAATATCTGTCCAGTGACCGAGTCACTAACCAAGTGTGTTTCTCTATGTAGGCTTATGAAGAAGAAGCAAGAGGGCTTATTCAAGAAATCCGTTCGGCTCTATCAACATGCTCTAATGTAAGCCTTCATAACAAATTATATATGGTGATCATATCTATATCTATATTGTTCGTTTACTCATCTTTTGTCATACTTTTAGATTGATGATTTGGAAACCTTGTACCGCAAGCTTCTGATTCTGCTATATATTCTAAAGAAATTGAGGAATTATCGACCAAAGTATCATCTGTAACGGTTATTTTCGTCTTTTGTCTCATCTTGTATTGGTCTTCATGTTTTATCGCTTTCTAAAATATTCTCTCAAATTTGTCAATTTAGCAATGGCTACACACTGTAAGAAATTGCATATCAGAGAAATCTCCAGGTGTGTTCGAGGTGGATATCGTCACTAACCTGAAGTCAGAGGTGACCAAGATATATTGTTTTCCACTTGTCTTTGTATATTGTCTATATCCTGTATTGACATTCACTGTTTTATGCAATCTCTTCTGATCAGATCATGCAACTACAACTCCAAGTTCCTGAAGTCTCGGTATTTTTAGATTTTGTAACACAAGTTGAAACATGTCAATCTCGATGTACGGAGATGTTGAAAGGTTCTATAACTCTAAAGGTTGGTAATTTAGTTATGGAATTGGAGGGTTTGAGTAGTACCTTATATAATATCGAACATTATGTACGATGTGCAGAATCTTGAAGTGCTGGTACAAGAATATGATGGTTTTGCTGTTAATGTTCCAGAGTTGAAACTTTTGAGACAATTTCAAAATGATGCCTCTGACTGGCTTTCACGTTACAATGACTTTGTGAAAAATGCTCATGATCGAGAGGATCAGGAAAACGTTGTTAATGAGTTGAAATGCCTCGAGAAAGATGGGTCGTAATTGAAAGTTCAAGGTCTGTTTCATGTGCTTCTTTTACAAATTTCTATTTCAATCATATTACCGATACACTTGTTATGTTTGTTAACATTTCTGAGTATGTGGTCATTTTGTCAAGTAGTTGATGAGTTGCTCCTCGTTGATGTGGAGTTAAAGAAGGCTTCATGTAGGGTAGAAGCTTGGAAGGTAATTCTCACTTATGTAATTTTAGTTAAATTTTGCAATAGTCCAAACAGGCCGACTTGAGTTTGGTTGGCCAGATACACTTTTTATCCGATTTTTTATTCAATATAGGAAGTTTCAAATATGATTGTATATATCGTAATCTGATTTTTTGAATAAGGAGTTTTTATGCATAAAATTACATTTTGGGAAACTCCAACGTGTTTTCTGTGGGATCTTAATTTTATCTACTCTTTTTTCTATATTTCTACAGGTGCTTCGCAGTAAAATGCCTTTGGAATCAGTACAGCAAGTCATGGTTGTGGCCACCGAGTAAGAGTTCTTAGCTTGATACTTGCAGCATTTTTTATTGTTACATCTCTATTTATCTTAGTAATTGTATGCTGATATCATTCAGACTACAAATTGAGGATGAGAAGGTGTTCAAGAAAATTTCTGACGTCCTTGCTCAAGCTGTGTGTTTGGAAGAAAAAGCAAAGCATATTTTATCTTGTGAGGTTCAGATGTCTGAGTTTGAGGATGTTGTAAGGTTTGTTACGAGTGAACCTTGCCACATGTAGTAGGCAGTAGTACATTATGGTAAAGAAGTTAAATTTACACGTGAGATGGTTTGACTATGACAGGTCAAATGGTGAATGTGAAGAACCGCAAACGCCATCTCCGAGACCAATGGAGTTGAGGAGAGAAGCAGAAAGATCAAATTCAAGTGCAACCCGAAAGGTAGCAGAAAACAATGATATTAGTACCAAGCGACGTAGTGGCATTGAACGCCTTTTATGGAGAAACCGAAAGCCTTTCAGAAGAGTAGCTAAAAACGTAGAGCTCGAAGTTTTTTCTCCATTTTTTCATGTACAGTCATAATCTTGGGTTAAATGAGAATTTAGTCATTTGGTTTAACATCTTAACTTAGCTTTTGTAGGCATCACAAGACAGGACAGTGTTGTCGTTAGTTTGCTTGTGATGAACCTTTTTGTTTACCCACGAATTGATTGAAGCAACTGTTTATACTTATCTCTCTATATCGCATATCATATAGTCTGATAGGTAATAACATCATCATAGTATTTCTCATTTCTAATGAAATCAAGTGGATTATAATCATTGATGTTTGTTCATTTTTTTTTTGGTTGTCCTAATTTAATTGTCCGCTATTAAGTAAAACAGAATGTGAAATTTGATTAATTACTTAAAAATTTATTACAAGTTTTCTAAAAGAGATTAATTAATTAGCTAAAAGCAAAAAATATAAAGTAAAGGCAGTAAGATGATGCATTTCTCACCGTAAGTTTTTTTGTAGGCTTAAGATAATTGATATCGTTCAAGAATTTAGTTAGTTCAATTTGTAGGCCCATTATTACCACGTCAGATCCAGTCAGCGATTAAAAGTTTGATGCCTACAAACTAAGAAAACTAAAAGTTTGATGCCTACAAAAGGAAAAAGTGTCAAGTTGTATGCATTTTTAAACCATTTCCCCATTAATGAAGCTACAGCTACCCCTACGTGCATCTTCTTAGTCATTACAAAGTTGGATGCCTTTTCTATTCATTACAAAGTTGGATGCCTTTTCTATTCACTACCTGCATCTTCATTACAAAGTTGGATGCCTTTTGAATTCATTACAAAGTAACGTTTCAGTCATTAACTTATTTGGTTTCTTAGTTTCACACATAAGCAATCCATGCAATAACTTATTTGGTTTCTTAGTTTCACACATAAGCAATCTATGCAATAACTTATTTTGAGCTTATTCGATAAGCTGAGCTCATAAGCTCACCTTAGTCGACCAACTCTAATATATTCCGTTTTGTGAAAAAGCTCGAGCTAAACGTGTGGATAGTGGGATTCAAACTTAGCTCAAGCTGAGCTATAACACAGCCCAACACAAATCAAATAAATCCATTTCGGTTGTAAGATATAAGACGAATAAGCCTAGTGGCTCGTTGGTTGTGTTCTTTGGATTGTGAGCGAGAGATCCCGAGTTCGAGACTTGGCAGTGGCAGTTTGCCACATTTTTTTTTGTTATTTTTACAACTTTCATGATTTGGCGACTTCAGCCCCTCCTATTCGAATCACTTGCCGAATTTCTTAAAGAACTTCTATAAACTTATATTAATATTTAACTTTGAACCACTTGACAATTTTCTTAAAACTCTTATTATAAGTTTTGAGACATATAAGAATCTTTACAACTTTAATCCTCAAGTTCGATACCTTGACACTTTTTACCCTAAAACTTTTATAAGTTCAATAAACTTATATTTATTTTCACTACTTTTCCTTAAATAAATATGTTTAGCACATACACATGGATGGCACGTATTTTCTTCAAGGTCGTCAAATATCCAAAGGGTGTCACATTCGTATTTATTCTTTCGAGTTAAAATGACATTATTGTTATGCATGTAATAGCAACCTACTTTTTCATTTGAAAGTTGGATGGGTATTGTGGTATGTTTTTGCCTTCGTGTATGATATTTGAACAAATGGGAAAGTACGTTGCTATTACATGCCATTAACCCTTAGCTATATCTCTAGTTATTACTTGTTTCTAGTTTACCAGTTTTTTTGTTTTTTGTTTTTTTGCTGGTTTGTTTATATCATTAATATACTACTATTTGAAGTTACGTTCATGAAACTATGAGGTTTTGTAACCTGTGCTCTTTTGTATATAGGTTAGCAAGGTTAAATACGCTGAGGGCGAACGCGAGAATATGGCTGTATATTTGATGCTTATGACATATTCAGTTGGGAAAAGCGTACTCTTGAATGTCGAGCTACTGACTTGATTACGGTATCTAATCACTGTTTCTATTAGTTAATCGAGTAGTTTGTTTTGGTTTTCTTTTGTAAATCAAGTAGTAATTGTGAGAGATAATTAAAGTTATAAAAATGAGAACCATTCTAGACCATTGGATGTGTAGATGATGATGTCATTTAATGGAAATTAATTCAATGGCAATTTTGTAATAAAGTTGAAACTTAATGGCATTTTTTACCACCAAAACAAAAGGATAAATTATTAATACCTATAGCTCAAACATCTACCCCATGACTTTTTTTTGTTTCCTTTTTTTCTTTTCTTTTTTCTTTAATTCCTTACTATAATTTGGTAATATGGTACATCGATACATGAGCCATAAATATAACTATTATTAAAAATGATATATTGATACATGGCCATACATACAATATTTGATACATTGGTACATGGGCTATACATAGATTGATCCATAAGCTATACATATGATACATTGATAAATGAGTCATACATACATCGATACATTGATACATGGGCCAATCTTTAAACAAACAATATCCACTGTATTGATCTATTCGGTTGGTAAGAGGTCAAAAATAATGATGTGCCGGTAGTTTTGGCCATCTATTCGTTTTCAAATTTCCACGATTTTCTTTGATCTAAATAAATTTGGTACATAAAAACTTAGTTAAAACATAGTTGGTTACTATAATATGCAATTGACGCTGTAATTTACACAAAAGATCAAGCATAGTAGTACCAATAATTTGCTTGATAATTTACACAACCCTTTATTTTCTCATCTACAAAACAAGTTACTTGACACTCATAAACCAGGTTATCTAATCTTAAGATATATAAGACAACTTGACATCTTAGATTACCCTCTTCTTAAAAGTACACGTAGCTCATCTTATGATGATACATATGCACATGGATGAAACTTAGTTCGATGTTAAAGAAAATTATATTCACTTCATTGGCCCATCTTCTAAAATAGTACAAAATACATACTCGATTGCATATGCCAAGTTGCATGTCCACATATTTTTTTTAACGGAGGCAACTCAAACACTTTCGAAAATAGTAAACGGATCGAAATGAAATGTCTCATGTACAACAATCATCATGTAGCAATAATCATCATGTAGCAAAATTGTATCTTATTATTTTGTAAGTCATAATATGTCAATAATCATTATGTAGCAAAATTGTATCTTATTATTTTGTTGTATGTTCTTAACTATTATTCATCATTGTCCAATTACAGCTAATTAGATGATTCATGATGCATCTTCTCAAGTTATGCCAAATGTTCTTAACTATCAGCCGATATACATCCCAAGTTTTTTACTATAATGTTTGATTAATGTTCGTTCAATCGACTATTGTTTTATTCACATGTCTTTTTTTATATAATAAACTAATTTGAATTTTCTATACAACTTAAGTACTTTTATTTTAATAATCCATTTATATTAGTATTCGCAAGGTTATTCTAACTATGATTAGTAATGTTAGTTTAGTTTGACTATCAAAACTCAAACTACTTATGAACCTCATAAGAATCATCAAACATATATCTCCAGGTTTTGTTCAAAAAAATAAATTATTAAATACAATACAGCTGGCATTTTGTATTTCGTAATGTCAAAACGAGTAGCACAATTCAAGTGTATTTGTTCACTTGTGCATATTACTATAATGTTTGATTAATGTTCGTTCAATCGACTATTGTTTTATTCACATGTCTTTTTTTATATAATAAACTAATTTGAATTTTCTATACAACTTAAGTACTTTTATTTCAATAATCCATTTATATTAGTATTCGCAATGTTATTCTAACTATGATTAGTAATGCTTGTTTAGTTTGACTATCAAAACTCAAACTACTTATTAACCTCATAAGAATCATCAAACATATATGTCCAGGTTTTGTTCAAAAAACTAAATTATCAAATACAATACAACTGACATTTTGTATTTCGTAATGTCAGAACGAGTAGAACAATTCAGGTGTATTTGTTCACTTGTGCATATTACTATAATGTTTGATTAATGTTCGTTCAATCGACTATCGTTTTATTCACATGTCTTTTTTTTGTATAATAAAGTAATTTGAATTTTCCATACAACTTAAGTACTTTTATTTCAATAATCCATTTATATTAGTATTCGCAATGTTCTTCTAACTATGATTATTAATGTTTAAATGAAGCTAGTTCGCCCATCGTGCGGGTTATAAAGCTAATATATATATATATAAATATATATATATATATATATATATATATATATATATATATATATTTTATAGCTTAAATAAATCAAGTGAGACTCCTATTTTCGCTTTGTCATTAGATATTATGTAGAGTACTAGGTTATTGCATATCTAAGAGGATTATATATTCGTATTTATTAGTCGCTATGTTGTAGGCATACTTTTCGCATATTATATATATTTTATCTTTGTGCATGTCAGTTGATATGAAAAGTGAGAGTGCGTTAGAGTATACAAATTACAAAGTCTTACAACTAAAGCCTCAATTTACATGCAATGGTGTAGGTAAGTAAGTGTGAATTAGTAAATGTCGTTAACCTTTTACCTACCCATTTAAATGCATACATGAAAACCCTATCATACATACATACATGGCATGAAAAGTCTAGATCAGTGGTAAGTTACGCATATCAAGTTGTAAAGAGTACACTAGTAAAGAATAATCAGAGATTTTTACTTGTACATTAGGTATTATATATAGTATGCCAGTTGCTCCATTAAAGCATCACCCATTTCAATTTTTTGCTACCAATAAAACACAACATCTCTAAGGCTGGAAGGCAAGGAGAGTACCCACTCACCTTACACCTCAGCGCCACATCAGCTTTCTCTCTCCTGTCTCTTCCACTCACTCCGACTCACCTTTTTGTGGACAAAGCACTTACTCCCACTCACCTTAACTTTTCTTTTTTTTAACACACACATAACACTTGCTTCACACAAATCAATAACGTGAACAAGTCACCTTAATTTACCTTGAATAGCGTGACTCGCTCGTGAGTGGTAACCTTGGGCATGGACTAGCGAGTGAGTGAGGATGCAAGGTGATCCTCTCACGGATCTCTTGCCATCCGGTCTAAGCTTTGGTGCCATGTAATAAAATCCAAGCATCATGGACAGTTTTATTGTAGCCCAAGAAAGAAGGTGAGTTCTCCCATAGAACTTATCTGAAACATATCATGCATCGAATTTTCAAATTCTCTGCACAAATCCTGCTTGGTTGAGCCAAAAATTATATCATCAACATAGATTTGAACCAAGGGGATATCATTCTTCACATTTTTTATTAACGAGGTCTGATCAATCTTTCCTCTTCTAAAGCCATTTCTCAAGAGATACTTGGCCAAAGTTACATACCAAGCTCTTGGTGCCTGATTAGGGGTGTAAACGAGCCGAGTCGAGTCGAGTACTGCCAAGCTCGAACTCGACTCGATTAGTAAACCTCGAGCTCGAAACTCGACTTGAGCTCGTTCGAGTTTTGGATTTCAAGCTCGATCTTGGCTCGTCATCTCAAACTCGAGCTCGAAACTCGAATCGAGCTCGATTATTGTCACTTTTAAAGCTCTAAAATCGATGAAAAATGGGCATATCAAGCTCGACTCGACTCGATTTTACATAACTATATGTATATAAAAGGGTAAAAATGTAGTATCATTAAAGCTCGATAAGGGCTCACGAGCCTCACGAGCTGAGCATATTCGAGCTCAAACTCGGCTCGAAAGTATACTCGAGTAGCTCGAGCTCGAGCTCGACTCGTTTATATCGAGTCGATTTCGAGTAGTTTACGATTCGATCTCGAATAGCTCGCGAGTTGTCTCGTCTCGTTTACACCCCTATGCCTGATGCACACCATAGAGTGCCTTTTCAACTCTGTATACTTTTTTAGGAAAGTTAGGGTCTTCAAAGCCTGGAGGTTGACAGACATATACCCCTCAATCTTTCCGTAGAGAAAATCACTTTTCACATCCATCTGGTATACTGTGAAGTCTTTGTATGATGCATAAGCCAGGAATAGTCTTATAGCTTCAATCCTTGCCACTGGGGCAAAGACCTCTTCATAATCAATACCTTCATGCTGTGTATATCCCTGAGCCACCATTCTAGCTTTATTCCTGATAACCACACCTCTTTCATCCTTCTTATTTCTGAAAACCCATTTAGTGCCAAAAGCTCTCTTGTCTTAAGGAAGATCCACCAGAACCCATACATTTTGAAGTTTGAACTGGAGAAGCTCTTCTTGCATTGCCTCTACCCATGTTTCATCTTCAAGGGCTTTGTAAACCTTCTTTAGTTCTGCCTGTGAAATAAAACAAGCAAAAAGACATCTTTGCGTTTCACCATGAACCCTCTCTTCATATATGGCACTAAAGAAGCCAGTCTCATTATGTTGAACCTGAGATCTTGTTGTTCTTTCAGCATGAACACCCCCAACATATTTTCCAAGGGATATCCAATTGATCTTTTCTCTGTGTAACAAAATATATGAAGACGTTAAATATTTAAAAGATCAATCTCATCAGCTTCATTATTAGGATCACTGGAATCAGAAACATCAGTATTGACGGATGGAATGGTGTGAGATCCATCAGTATTAACATCTGTCCCATCAGCACTAAAATGTGGCCTATCATTATTAACCACATTAGTACAGATCACTTCAGTTTCAACTACTGCATCACCTTCTTTGCCCAATACTCCTTCAACATTTGAATTAATGTTCTTGGGAGGCTGATCACCAGCTATGTCTGCCTCCCCTGAAGAAGTGCTTCCACTTGAGCTGTCATTCCAAATGGGCAAGATGACATAATCATTATCATCATCGAGAATTCATCAGACCTGCTTTTCCTAAAAATTGTTAGACATGACGAAACAGTCACATAATTCATGGATTCAGTTAGCATATCAATATCAAAAAGCCACTTTGGTCCTTGCCCCTCTACACTTGGTTATCTCAAGAAACTCTATGTGCAGATTCTCCTCAATCCTTCTGGTTCTAAAATTGTAAACCCCAAAGGCCCTACTATTCAAGGAGTAGCCAACCAGATATCCACTATCAGACTTTCCATCAAACTTTCCTAAATGGTCAATGGAGACATAACACCCAAAAGGTTTAAGAAAGTCTAGGGTAGGTTTCCAAACTAAGAAAAACTCATAGGGAGTCTTGCCATGAGGCTTTACTACCGCAGCTCAATATAATAAGTATTAACATCTTGCCCAAAATGTTGTAGGTAACTGGAATTTGCTAACATTGTCCCTAGCAGCCTCTATCAATGTCTCTATTTCTCCTTTCAAAGAACCCCATTTAGTCTGAGGAGTCCAGCTACACTAATTCTTTTTATACCCTTAAGTTGACAAAAATCATTCATCACTTTTTGTAAACTCAAATCCCATTATCACACCTAATGATTTTAACTTTCTTATCAGAGATCACTTTTGAACCAACAGCTTTAGCTTTAGGCTTAAAGGTATTAACTTTGGCCTATCAAGATAAGTCTTGGTTCAAAAGTATTAACCTTTTTCTTGTAAAACTTGATTTGTTCATTATAGGACTTAAAGGTTCATGCTTTTCATAAAGGGCCTTGGTGAAGTAGATGGTGAGGATTTTGAAAGATTCTTTTTGGGTCTTTCACCAAATACTTTGGGTTGTGGTCTAACAGTATTAACTGGACTTGAAGTATTTAAAGGTTTTATGCCGGTCTTAAGAAGTACTGCTCTTGGGGTCATGATGGGTTGAGGTCTCATAGGGTGTCTCGCTTGGTTAGCCAACAGATGAGAGAAACTTCCACACATAAAGCAAGATTTGTTAAACATGACAAACTCTTCCCTTAATTGCTCAGATTTAAGATTGTTCTAGTTCCTTTGATAAATACCTCTAGGACCTGTTTGATGACATGTTTCTATATATCTCAACATATTTTATTGTCTTATAATGTGTTTTTCATTAGGTTTTTCAAAGTTCAGAATTGTCACTTGCTTTGGTTCATTAGACTCAACACCTCTTTTAATATTTTTGTTTTCAAACACATTTGTTATTTTAATGGTAGGTTTTAACTAATTTTGTGTACTTGATGGGCCCATTCCTCTTGTCTCTCTATATATGTTGATATATAAGGATCCACTTTTGTTATTTTATAATATAAGTAATATATTTTATTTAAAATTTATTATAAATATATTTAAATAAATAAAATTTCTCTCTTCAAAATCTACTTCAAATCAAAATCCTATACGAAATCTAAATCCGAATCCAACCTCACTTACAAACCAAACTGGCCCTAAGTATTTCTTTTGTTTGTTTTTTTCTCATAATTTAAGCTAAATAATTGTTGTTTGATGTAGCAAAAATGCTAAATTAATAACCTCTCTATCTCTTGCTTGGTGAATTGCCATGTAGAATCTATAGACAATATAACATTCTTTAGTTAATGACGCAACACTATATATTAACACACCAACAAATGCTTTTAGGCATTGGTCGGAGCAAGGTTAACTTTAAATGATAAGGAAAGACAACCATAGATTTGGATTATGTTTTATCATTTTTACAAGAATAAGCATGTTTAGCCTTTCTTTTTTTATAAAAAAAATAAATAAAAAGAACTTGGAATGAAATGAAAAAATGGGTAAAAAATAGCTACAATAGTATCCAAATGGGTAAAAAAAATGTAATACTCTAAACAACATAAGTGGTTGAAAATTAAACCGTAAACTAACTGAGGATTTCGCTTCTTTTACAGATGACAATGGGATTTCCTCACTAGTATTGAAAAGTATGGCAATTAGCCGTCACAGGATGTATTCAACGAAGAAACGTGATAAAGAAATTGTAACCATGCGACCAAGAAGAAGTTGCTTGGTCAAAAGATTGAAAACGATTAAATCCATGCATTGGAACACATTATGATATTTTCATTTATGTTGATCCATTTAGAAGTTTCAATTTTATGCTCCGTTTAGCATTTATTCGATTAACTTGTCTTGGTTATACCATTTTGTTTGGTTCATTATTGTTAAGACTTTATTTGCTATGGTGATCACATATTTAGTGATCATCACCAGTTTCTATTGTCAGTGGCTAGTCTTACAATTAAAGTTGTTTAAATTGTTCAATTTTTAGCTCTTTTAAAAGTTGCATATTTGATGGCTGTTGGAATACAAACTAGATATTAAATTTTCGGTTGGTATGACATATTAAATTTTGGATGGGACTCAATTTCTACCTCTTGTATTTTCTTTACTTTTGACATCAATTTTGGCCATTGGCACACGACTTCTACCTTCTTCATAAGCTTTGCAATAGCGCACCTTTTCATGTCTTATTTTTTATTAAACAAATTAGCAAAGTAAACTAATATATGTTTAAAGATGTGCCTAAACTTATGTGACATCATCTTAATGGTGTTCCGAAAGCGCACTTATAGCAAAAGCATTTTATGTGCTGAAAGTAAGTTATATTGTTATCAATGCGGCTCCTACGTCTACCATCCATCTATTGAATAAGGATATCAAGCATGACACCTTCATTTATTCAATTAAATGCATAGTCAAAATACCCATTTAATTTCATTTTTCATTCTGTTTTATATTTAATTTAGAGACCTACCATCCTATCCATTGAATAAGGATATGCATAAAGATCGACACCTTCATTTATTCAATTTCACCTACTATACTATCCTAATATTAGTTGAAAACGTTAAAATGTGTAAAATGATGATACATGAGGTATTCAAAATAGTGAATATTAAATAAATGAGGATGTATGTATTAACTTTGTAGAATATGTCATACTAGGAAACTAAAACAAAAAGTGCACATTGAAAGTAAAATGCGTCTAGATCTATCTTATATTAATTTTGTGTAGTTACGAATTATAGAAGCACACATGAGTTATTAAACTTTACATTTTATGTTCCGTACTTTCAAGTTTGTAGTTTTATGATATAAACAAAATTATAAAATAAAAAGAAAAAAAGGAAAAAATGTAGGGAGGGTTATTTGTAAAAAAGGGGGTTTGTATAACCTACCCCCAATAAATATCAGCTAACAAGGAGAATACAAAATGTGACGTAACCTTGTGTGTCGAAGAATAGGAAAAAAGATTTGGTCATCAGATAACTTCAACTCATATCTCTAGGTCAATAAATGTTGTATCTAATCTAACGGTTACGGTTGTGAACTTTTGATTGGTGTTCTCACCTCATGCTCATATATAATGATTATGAATCAAGTCTCAAGAGGGAAAATAGTGCTTTTTAAGCTTCATGCGAGTTCCTAGCAAACACAAAATATTGAACCAAATGACTCATTAGTTGATCGGTCCAAATTAACGACAAATTTATAAATGCAAAAGTAGCAATGACATTGAAGTGTAATATTTTTTTCCCTAGGAAAGTTTAAAATATTGGGTATATACTGACATTTAGCAAAATATTGCAAGTAGCTATCAGAAATGATGATTTTGTATTAACGTAAGAACATAAAAGCTGTACTCATTTTTAATTGAAGAGATTGACCAAATTGAATGACGATATCAAAATCTTATCTAATTTTTCTAGAGTTGGTCCTACTAGTTAATACGCATCACTTTTTTTGCACTTTAAGAGGCTCTCTTTTACTGTCCTGGTTGTTAACAGGTTCTTTTTTACCTACCCCCAATAAAAATGAGGGGGGGGTGCCATTTGTAGAAAAAGGGGGTTTGTATAATCTACCCCCAATAAATATCAGCTAACAAGGAAAATACAAAATGTAACGTAACCTTGTGTGTCGGAGAATAGGAAAAAGATTTGGCCATGAGATATATTCAACTCATATCTCTAGGTCAATAAATGTTGTATCTAATCTAACGGTTATGGTTGTGAACTTGTGATTGGTGTTCTCACCTCATGCTCATATTACTTCATTTCTACTTTGTTGATATCTTTTCTGCATTGCTAGTATCTCACTCAGCTTGATAGTTCATTTAATTTTGGTTTTGTAGGCCATCTTCAAGGAAATGTGTTTTGCAATGATTTGTAACTAGAGGGGCTAAAATGAAATATTGAAACCCTAGTTTTGGGTTTGTATATTCACTTCCTTAACTTATTTGGTTTTTTAGTGACTTTCACACATAAGCAATCCATCCAATCAAAAATGGTAAATTTCGTTTGAATGTAAGGAAATGTGTTTTGCAATGATTTGTAACTAGAGGGGCTAAAAAGAAATATTGAAACCCTGGTTTTGGGTTTATATATTCACTTCCTTAACTTATTTGGTTTTTTAGTGACTTTCACACATAAGCAATCCATCCAATCAGAAACGGTAAATTTTGTTTGAATGTAAGGAGACGTGTTTTGCAATGATTTGTAACTAGAGAGGCTAAAATGAATATTGAAACCCTAGTTTTGGGTTTGTATATTCACTTCCTTAACTTATTTGGTTTTTTAGTGACTTTCACACATAAGCAATCCATCTAATCAGAAACGGTAAATTTCGTTTGAATGTAAGGAGATGTGTTTTGCAATGATTTGTAACTAGAGGGGCTAAAATGAAATATTGAAACCTAGTTTTGGGTTTGTATATTCACTTCCTTAACTTATTTGGTTTCTTAGTGACTTTCACACATAAGCAATCCATCCAATCAGAAACGGTAAATTTTGATATAGTCCAAGAATTTAGTTAGTCCAACATGTAAGCCCATCATGGCCCATTAACACTTCAACATCCACCACGTCAGATCCGCGGATGCCACATTAGGAAAACACACGTTTCGCTCATTCATATTATGAACAAATCAAAGTGTGCCACGCGGCACACTTGTCGGGGGAGCAGTACTTTTGTCTACAAGGAGATGTGTTTTGCAATGATTTGTAACTAGAGGGGCTAAAATGAAATATTGAAACCCTAGTTTTGGGTTTGTATATTCACTTCCTTAACTTATTTGGTTTCTTAGTGACTTTCACACATAAGCAATCCATCCAATCAAAACACTAAATTTTTAGAATGTGGGTGAAACATGGATCGACACGCGGTACCGGTAGTTTAGATTATTGTTGGTTTTAGGGTGCTTGTAGGCTAAGGGTTGATATTCGTATGACGTGCCACTGAGAATAAAACATATACATACAAGGAGAGATATTTGAATAAAAGTTTAACATAACAAAAAAAAAAGAAAAAAAAGAAACGATATTAGTACTACAAAATTTGTGTTTAATACTACTAAATTAAATTAAAATAATACAGTAAATTTAATTTATGGCAGATGATCAAATTATCATTTCCGTTGATTGTCGACCGATTAGTTGATGCTATCAAAAGACACAAGTGAGTCGCATAGAAAATGTGTAGTCCTTTTTTAACTTAACTCGGTGCTAATTTTCTTTTTCGATTGACAATTTGACTGTGTAGTGCATGGGTGGATGAAGTGAAAGCATTTTTCAGCCGCAGCACAGGAGAACGATCCTGGTCTTTGTTACTGCAGCTTGAGGTGATATATTTTTGTCAAATGTTATAATTTTTTTTTATATCTTTTTGTTTACATGTAGATTATGTTAATATATGCAGGGGCTTGGCAGTACTGATGCTTTCAATTGCGTAAAAATGGACATGGTTGTATCTGAAGTGCAAAGGGTAAAAGAGTGGAAACGGAGAGGTGGGGCCATTATTGGAATAAAAGTTGGTGATGATAGCATGTTACTTGATGGTCTATCTCAGGTACAGTGTTCTTCGGTTTTCCATAGTGTATGTTTTCAACGTTCTCCAGATAAAGAACTCCCTAGAGATCTTTGTACATCTTAATGTACCATATTAGCCCTCATATGATATCTTTCTTGATATTTTATATCTGCTGATAGTAAGTACTTTAGACAGATCTTTGTATGTACATAACAAGCCTGATGGATGCAACCAGATAAATGTTTGTATGTTCTGCTTTAATGAATCTCGGGACCAGGAAGTCTCGACTTGCTCTGTATGCCTTGATTGGTAAGCTATCATATTCTGTACTACAATTATTACTATTTTTTTTATTTGTTTCATTTTCCTATTCAATTTTTATTTGTTAACTTTTATTTTGTTTATTTGTTTACAGCTACCATATGCAGTGCGTAAATTCAGCTTCAGGGACAAGTCATGCAGCTACTCACATTGGTCATGTTACAATAACACAACTTGCTGAAGAATGGCTTCTGAGGTCTTGTAAAATTCTTCAGATGCCATATTCAAATAGCGCATATACCGTTACCTTGAAAGAAGCTCAACAGTTTCTTTGGGCTGGTTCTGAAATGGATTCAGTAAGATCAAGCCCTAATTATTGTTTCCTTTTAATTATATTTTTACTCCAAAGAGTCTGGCATTTATATACTATGAATGGTATAGGTTCGAACTGGCTAAGAACTTGGGCTGAAGCTCAGAACTGGCAGGGTATAAGAGGACTGTCTTTCAAAAATCGATCGTGGGCATCTCACCATAACTGTGATGTGGAGAGTGAAGATGAAGATGTAAGCCTTTGATTAACGCCGTCATATGCCTTGTAATGAACCTGACATCTGTGTCAAAGGCGAGTATTATCTCAGTCCTTCTATATATATAATATCTGTCCAGTGACCGAAGTCACTAAACCAAGTGTTTCTATGTAGGCTTTGTGAAGAAGAAGCAAGAGGGCTTATTCAAGAAACCGTCGGGCTCTATCAATATGAACTAATGTAAGCCTTCTCATAAATAAAATTATAGCAGTGACTATATCTATATCTAAATTGTTCGCTACTCATCTTTAGTAATTGAATTGTCATATTATGTTTTGTCGCTTTTAAAAATATTAGCTCCTCTCAAATTTGTCAATTTAGCAATGGCTACACACTGTAAGAAATTGCATATCGGAAACCTGGTGTTCGAGGTGGATATCGTCACTAACCTGAAGTCAGAGGTGACCAAGATATATTGTTTTCCACTTGTCTTTGTATATTGTCTATATCCTGTATTGACATTCACTGTTTTATGCACCCTGATCAGATCATAACTACAACTCCAAGTTCCTGAAGTCTCGGTATTTTTAGATTTTGTAACACAAGTTGAAACATGTCAATCTTGATGTACGGAGATGTTGAAAGGTTCTATAACTCTAAAGGTTGGTAATTTAGTTATTTATGGAATTGGAGGGTTTGAGTAGTACCTTATATAATATCGAACATTATGTAATGTATGCAATCTTTGAAGTGCTGGTACAAGAATATGATGGTTTTGCTGTTAATGTTCCAGAGTTGAAACTTTTGAGACAATTTCAAAATGATGCTCTGACTTGCTTTCACGCTACAATGACTTTGTGAAAATGCTCATGATCGAGAGGATCAGGAAAACGTTGTTAATGAGTTTGAAATCTCGAGAAAGATGGGTCAGAATTGAAAGTTCAAGGTCTGTTTCTATGTGCTTCTTTTATTTCTATTTCAATCATATTACCATATACTGTTATGTTTGTTAACATTTCTGAGTATGTGGTCATTTTGTCAAGTAGTTGATGAGTTGTCTTCGCTGATGTGGAGTAAAAGAAGGCTCATGTAGGGTAGAAGTTGGAAGGTAATTCCCTTATGTAATTTAGTTAAATTTTGCAATAGTCCAAATGGCCGAATTTGAGCTTGGTTGGCCAGATACACTTTTTATCCTGATTTTTTTATTCACATATAGGATTAGTTTGTCAAATATGATTGTAAAATATATCTCGTGAATCTTATTTTTTGAATAAGGAGTTTTTATGCATAAAATTACATTTTGGGAAACTCCAATCCGTTTTCTGTGGGATCTTAATTTTATCTACTCTTTTTTCTATATTTCTACAGGTGCTTCGCAGAGTAAAATGCCTTTGAATCAGTACAGCAAGTCATGGTTGTGGCCACTTTAGTAAGAGTTCTTAGCTTGATACTTGGCATGCAGAATTTTATTGTTACATCTCTATTTATCTTAGTAATTGTATGCTGATATCATTCAGACTACAAATTGAGGATGAGAAGGTGTTCAAGAAAATTTCTGACGTCCTTGCTCAAGCTTTTGGAAGAAAAAAAGAAAGCATATTTTATCTTGTGAGGTTCAGATGTCTGAGTTTGAGGATGTTGTAAGGTTTGTTACGAAAGTGAACTTGCCACATGTAGGCAGTAGTACATTATGGTAATAAGCCTAAACCAAAAAATTAAACTTTCAGGATGTCGGAGGACCTTTCTGCAATTATACCAACTCTTGATGCTGTCAAGGGAGCTTTGTCTGTGGCGAAGTCCTGGTTAACCAAGTCCTGCATATTTTATATCTGACTCCGTGATGCCGGTCTCAAATTATTTGCTTAGAGTTGACACACTGAAGGTTTAAACTTTGTCTGAGATATTATGCATGAATAGGTTTTATGCATTGATTAGTCTATGAGCCAGTTATATTTATATATTGCAATTTGCAGATTTGGTTCGCATCGTGTTACTGAAGATTCTTTTTGGAAGAGCGTCTTTGCTTGAAATGTGTTAGCCACCTTGCAATGGGAGTCTAATGCCTATAGTGCACTGGATGAGAGAGTAGCTTCAACATTCTTGATGGCAGTGATGAGATTTCTTCTGATCTCATCTTCCAAATTGCAAATCACGTTGCCACAATGGAGTCCATAATGAAAGCTGAGTTTTACACATCGCTATGATTCTAGATGTGATTCCAAAACTACAAGAAAGTTTTGCAGTTTTTCATTGGTGCTTTAGGCCCTCAAACTCTTTGTGATTAATCCCACACTCAAGGTGATTCTGAACTTCATAGTAAAGTTTCAACTTCATAGATACTATGTGATTATTTATATATTGCTTTTATTATGTAGTTAAGATTAAGATTGTTGAGGATGCAAAATGTCAGATGTGAAATTTGCATCTCGTCCTTTCTGGAGGTCATTGGTTGATGGGATTAAATGGCTTAAGCAAGCTGTTGAGATCGTTGTTCCATGCAACAATAAAAATTTAATTTGAGTAGTCGATAAGTTTCCAGGCACTAAGGTATTCTAATTTCAGCTGAATCTACCGATTATTTCACGTTTTGGTGTATATTAACTTATGCTACCTTATAATGCAGTGCAGACATCCTAATTGTCGCCTAATTGTCAACCGATTAGTTGACTTGCTCTGTATGCCTTGATTGGTAAGCTATCATATTCTGTACTTCATTTATTAATATTTTTTATTTGTTTCATTTTCCTATCAATTTTATTTGTTAACTTTTATTTTGTTTATTTGTTTACAGCTACCATATGCAGTGCGTAAATTCAGCTTCAGGGACAGGTCATGCAGCTACTCACATTTGTCCTTATTGCTATAATATTGAGAAGCAAAGTCTCCCGCTGGTAAGATTAGTTGGATCATAGAGACCAAATATTTTAATTTTATTTTGACTTGAAATTCATATTGTTCAGAAAATTGATGAAAAACGCCCCGAAGTTGGATATGTTTACGGAGCTTCTATCTGATGCTGATAATCTATGTGTGGGGTATGTACCTACGCCTGCCTCTTCCAATCCAATTGCATGCCTTAAGATTTAATTTTTTCTTCATGTTAAAACAATGCCCTTTATCTTTTGCAGGATCAGGAAAGGCTATAATTAGTAATTATCGAGAAAGCTCTAGCACACAAAGCTTTCTTGATTAAAATAGAAAATTTCCTTGGCTTTTTTAGGTGAAGACCTAAGTGTGGTCGAAGAAACTGTCCAATGCTTTAAAGGTGATTTGTTGTCTATTGGGGTTTCTTGATAATCTCCGTGTTATTTCATTTATTATTAGCTATATCTAAGCTAATAAGATACTAGATCCCTTTTTTAAATCCTGTGTGATAAGAATTCATGCTGTTTTTTCACAGGCAGTAGAGGTGGCTGGGGTCTATGATCGCCAAAGTAATTGCAAATTTGAGCTTGCATTAGCAAGAAACTCAGGGAGAGTTCGAGCATCTAAATTATTAAATAGCTCACAAAAACCATCAATCAACCAGATCCAAAGGCTATTAAAAGAGGTACTCTGTTGATTGTGTTTACATCTTATTCTTAAGTAAACTGTTTGGATATGAGTTTCATTTGCATCGTATATTCGGCTCTGTCATATAATAATATTCTGCAGGGTCTGACTATAACTGCTCCTTTGGAAGATTATTTCTGCATAGGCTCGAGACAATAAAAAGAAAATGGTCTAAAATGGGCAATGAAGACCAAAAAGGTAAACCAAAATTTTTGACGCAGTCAAGTCAATTCGACACCTTATCCTACTACTGAACAGGTTTCAGCAGATTCTATTGCACTCGAATTGCATAAAGTTTTTGAACTGATAGCGGAAGGAGAAAATTTGCCTGTGCACTTTGACAAGGAACTTAAGGTAATGAGCAAAGTAGATAAATAATATATATTTTATCTATAATTTTAATATTTTTTATTACTAATGTGTTATCATTTGGTGATTGCAGTTATTACACGAACGCAGTATGCTTTATTGCATATGTAGGAAGCCATATGATCAGAGAGCAATGATCGCGTGTGATAAGTGTGACGAATGGTATCACTTTGACTGTATCAGACTGTCTTACTATTCAAAGACACACTAGATGAGGAGGATAAATGCACTTCGCCATCAATTGTACTGAGGCAAGAGCACTCTTTCTGAACATTACTTTTTGTAAATAAATAGTTATTACAAGCCTCTTAGAAGTTAAATTTACACGTGAGATGGTTTGACTATGACAGGTCAAATGGTGAATGAAGAGCCGCCACCATCTAATAGACCAATGGAGTTGAGACGGGAAGCAGAAAGATCAAATTCAAATGCAACCCAAAAGGTAGCAGAAAACAACGTATATTAGCGTCACGACGAGTGGCATTGAACTTTATGGAGAAACCAAAGCCTTCGTAAGAGTAGCTAAAAAACGTTTAGAGCTCGAGGTCTTTTCTCCATTTTTTCATGTACAGTCATAATCTTGGGTTAAATGGGAATTTAGTCATTTGATTCATTAAATTTATTCTAGGTTTAACATCTTAACTTAGCTTTTGTAGGCATCACAAGACAGGACAGTGTATTTTTGTCGCTCTCGTAGTCTTTAGTTTGCTTGTGATGAAACTTGTTTACCCACTTGAGTTTATTGAAACAATTTTATACTTATCTCTATATCGCATATATTTTTCATTTTTAATGAAATCACTTTTAATGCTAACATAATTGATGATGAATGATCTACCCATCAAATCTATTTCTAGTAGATCAACTAATGTGACAATAGAAGGATCTAACGGATCTACTCTTTTACTAAATATATATGTTTTAACGTAAAACATGTGTAGCTATTTATAAAAGATTTTTTTCTTATTTAAACTACTTTTAAAATAAATGTAAATTTTATTAATAAGAACATGCTACAAACTAGTTTTCTTTTGATGATGCTCAAACTAGTTTTCTGATGTAAACAAAAGTTTGATCCTTTTGAAGATACACAAACTAGTTTTCTTTTCTGGAAAGAAAGAAAACAATTCCGGATCATTTTTCTTGATAGTGAAAAACTAATATTCGCTAATTTATACATATATGTAATGCTAAAATTGTCTCATTTTCGGCTAAATAAATAACAAAAATTTTAAATTTTATTGAAAATATTGTGTAATTTTGTTATTTTACATTGTAGGTATTTTTATATGAAGTATCGAGGCAAAAGACGAACTTTCGAAGCTCAAGTTGAATATACTATCCAAATTCTTTGTAAGATAAAATAATAAAAGAGGAAATATATATAACACAAGAAAACACTGTTTTTATAGCAAGATGGCACACCTCTATCTTGAACAATCGAGTGTGCCACGTGGTGGCAAGATTGAAGCATTTAGTTACCGTATTTTAAGAAGATGTTTTTGCAATGATTTGTAACTAGAGAGGCTATAATAAAAATATAGAAACCCTAGCTTTGAAACACATTTGTATATCTTCTTCAACTTATTTTTTCTTAGATTCGACAAGCAATATATCCATCTAATCAGAACACATGGACGGGCATGTGATAAACTTCTAGAAGCTTGTTTTTCAATATCCAAAGGGTGTCACATTCATCGTTGACACCTGTTAAGTCATTCTTATTCTTACCAGTTAAAATGAGCTAGATTATTGTTAATTTTAGCTATATCTCTTACTTAGTTTCTAGTTTACTAGTTTTCCTCCTCTTGCTAGTTTGTTTATAGGGCTAAAGGCACATAGTAGAAAAAATACAATAAAATCAAGTTTAGTACATTGATTAGCAAAAAAAAAAAATTGTTCGAGCATATATAAAAGGAAAACAAGTATGATACATTAAGGTGCCATTAGCCCTTGTTTATATCATTAATATACTATTTGAAGTTACGCTCATGAAACTAGGAAGCTTTTTAAAACTACTTGTCCATGGTGCTCTTTTGCATATAGGTTAGTAAGGTTAAATACACTGAAGGCGAACGCGACGAATATGGCTTGTTAATACAAATAAGCCGTAAAAAAGTTTATTTATATTTTACGATCTTATAATGTTTTGTCGATAACAAACGTAAAATCATGTTAACAAAACAAATAAAATACGTAAATGATTTGAGCCAATAGTTTTCTAACACACTTACGCTTTCACATAAAACACTGTGAAGATCGTTTATAAGCTCAGCTAGGGATCAATAACAAAGATAATAAGCAGCGGAATAATCAAAACAATACTTTGTTATTGAACAAGGTTTTCAATCACTAACACTAACTAATATTAGACGTTTATAGGAACACGCCTACTAATCCAACTAATAACCTAGGCGCTTTTACATGAACATACTTAGGACACACACACACCTTACTAATCACTACATATTGAAGACTTCATAAAACCTACACCTATATCCTCTTTATATACTAGAGGATAAGGACTAAATAATAAAACTTCCATTGCAAGCAAGCCCTTCCATCTTTTAGTAGGTTTTCTTGTCATATTAACCCTCTTTGTTTCATTCTTTTGTCTTTATCAACTCAAACGATAATTCCCACAATCTTCCCTAGTTGATATGACAAAACCATTCTTGAACTAACTTCCACGTGAGAAATTGAGATCGTGGATCTCACCATGAATGAAACAAAGTATGTTCCTTGTCTTCCCCTTAATCCATGCCATGTCACTCAAACATCTCTTCCCTTTTTGTTATTATCTAAATAGGGAACGTATGCAAATATCATACTTCCAATCTAAGACTTAAATGCTTTTAAATCACTACCATTACTTCCTAGAAAAATGGATCCAAAAAAGAGAAAACTTCAACTAGCAGTGTAATAATGATCAACAATAGTAAAATCAAAACTTCCCTTGAGTGATGCATGTAGATCAATGATTCTTCAAAATCTGTAGGCTTTATGTAATGATCACTTGTGAAGAAAACCGAATATAACGAATTTGATGAAGAAGTAGAATTTCCCAAACTTGTGTCTTAAATCTTTTACTATCCACGGAACTCCATACTTATACGCTTCAAATATAAGTAGACCGCAATCCTGAAAAGAATCCTCAACTAGTATGAGACACCGAGCACTACAATGTAACTCCTTTAAGTGATAGCCAATGTGTGCATAGAGCATCATAAGAAAATCACACATTGCTAGATTCAACAAGCTAGATGATAAGAACACAAACCAAGTAATTCCACTTCACCTTCAAATAAGTGATAAATAATCCTCTTCGTAATCAATTCTTCAATAAAAACCAAATACGAGCTTTTTAAATTCTTTTAAGAACAAATCACCAAACTCCTCTTGTGTGTGAACAATAACCGTGTAAATGCCGCCCAAAATCCATAACAATCTTTATGCTCGACTTCCCTTAATTTCAAATCTCCTATAGAAGCGTACTTTCAATAAAATCGCAGATTTGTATGTTCAGCAAAGATTTCATTAAAACACGAGTAGCAACACCTTCGGAAAGCAAAGATTTCGTAATAGCAAGACTTTTAACAAACATGCAAGATTTAAATAGAACAAAGACGCTTAAAAACACAATCGCCATAGTGATTTTATGAACATCAGTATTTCAAGTTGAAACAAAGATTTACTTTGCAATCAAGAGCAGGACCTTTAGCAGTTTGGTCACACAATCAGCAAAAATATAGATCACCAATAAATTTGATGAACCACCAATCAATCTGTACGGAATCAATTAAATTATACCCACTGAACAAATTTGACTACTTTTTATTCAAGTATAGCCACGTGAACCAATAAAATAACACTTCCACCGTAAGCTCCATATATTGCATAACACCGAATATCAACCTTCCTTTAATCACGTGCGTTCTACCAGTAAATATCCTCAAACGTTATTATCAATAAAACCGAGTGGGGACCAATAGAAAAATTAATATTCATATATCAAAGTCTTGCGTGTACATATAAAGACCAAATATGAAGTACATGTGACCACCAATCAAATAACTTCCACTGTTTGATTGTAATCACATGACTCGTTCAGTGCGTTGTACCAGATCAAAACCCAACAAGTGAATTTCCATGCGTTGTAGAGGATCATAAAAGTCAAAGCATAACTATTTACCCAATGATATCAACCGTCCATATCACCTGATAACAAAAACACAATGGGACCACATGATCACTGATATCAAATCTACGCCTCATCAATTTGCAATTAACCATTATTAAATAACAGTTCAACAATCCATAACCATTCCTCATAATGATTGGACACGTGCATGAGATCAATACAAATTAATGGCAAGATTCTTGAATATAATAGAGCATGTGAGGACCACCAGTACATACGAGAACCAATAAACATCGACCAATCAGACTAGATTAGTAACACCAATCGTGATAACAAACCGATCATCTTAAACTGCTTCTCAAGACTTTTTCGACTCAGATTCTTCATTAAACTTATCGCTCCAATTTAACATACATAAACCTTGAATAAACCCTATATCAAAGCCCCGCCTGACACCATTTGAAGATCGCTTATAAGCTAGCTAGGATCAATAACAAAGGTAATAAGCAGCGGAATAATCAAAACAATACTTTGTTATTGAACAAGGTTTTCAATCACTAACACTAACTAATATTAGACGTTTATAGGAACACGTCTACTAACTAAACTAATAACCTAGGCGTTTACATGAACACACGCCTAGGACACACACACACCTTTACTAATCAACTACATATTAGAAGACTTCATTAAAACCTACACCTATGTCCTCTTTATATACTAGAGGATAAGGACTAAATAATAAAACTTCCATTGCAAGCAAGCCCTTCCATCTTTTAGTAGGTTTCCTTCTTGTCATATTAAGTCCCTCTTGTTTCATTCTTTTTGTCTTTATCAACTCAAACGTATTACTAATCGACTACATATTAGAAGACTTCATTAAAACCTACACCTATGTCCTCTTTATATACTAGAGGATAAGGACTAAATAATAAAACTTCCATTGCAAGCAAGCCCTTCCATCTTTTAGTAGGTTTCCTTCTTGTCATATTAAGTCCCTCTTGTTTCATTCTTTTTGTCTTTATCAACTCAAACGTATAATTCCCAACAAACACTAAAACAAGTATAAGTGACTTTATGATTTAGTATTACATATGTACAACAACTAGTGTTTACATATTTGGGTAAAATATACACATAACTAGTATGTAGTATATTGGGTAATATAAATGGGTAGAAACTTAAGTATCATAACCCATTGACCAAATACATTGAATGTAGTTGGGTACAACCCAAAGTCCATGACCCATATCCATGGAGCTTGACCCATAACCCATTGCATGACATCATGCTTATGTCATATATAAATAATATCCATAACCCATGGTATTGACCCATACCCATTTGACTAGGTGCATTGCACTCATGAGATACATTGTATCTAATAAAAGACCCATGGATCAACCCATAACCCATGACCCATGACCCATAACCAAAATACCCATGGGTAATGAGGAGCGTCCCACGGATCCATAGCTTTAGGATAGACGGATCCCTTGTGGGAGGGATCCGTGGGATCTGAAAGAGGCATTTTCTCTATAAATAGTGAGCCATTTCTTCATTGTTTCTCACCCCTTTCTCACATACTTTCTCCTTGAGTTAAAACTCTCTAACCCCAGATCCAAGTGATCTATGTTTGTAGTTTTGTTTTGTGTGATTCTCTAGGTTCCTCTTAAAGGCGAGATCACCACCCTTGAAGTCAAGCAAGCTCAAGTCCATGAGTTTCCATGCTTCCTCATCATCAAGACTACCAAGTACTTTTGATGGTTCTTTTCTTTTTTCTAAGAAGTGTAGTGTTGAAGACATTAGTGAAAGATGTCTCAAGTGTCAAGACGAAGACATTAGTGAAAGGTGTCGATCGTCCGTATTTTAGGCATTAGTGAAGGGTGCCTAGAAGTCAAGTCACAAGACATTACTGAAGGGTGTCTTGAAGATTTAGTCAAAGGCATTAGTGAAAGGTGCCTAAGATGTACATTTGATATGGTGTGTTTCGATGTACAAGATAGATTAGTATTGTGTCAAAGGATATTGTTATCCTTTTTGACATTATAAGGAGTAGATCTCCTTTGGGGTTAGTTAATTGGTGTAGTGTTGGGTTGTAGTTCCTCCATTGTAATGGAACTTGGTACTTAGCCTAGTACCGGATAAAGGGTAGGCGACGTTGTGGTAGGTGTGGTTCACCTTGGTGTGAAAGAACCCGGTGGTTAGCCTAGTACCGGAAAAAGAGTAGGCAACGTTGTGAAGGTTTCTCCACCATAAGGATTCGGTGTTGTGTAGTGATTACAAACTCTCGAGTAGGTGACTCGGGGAGTGGAGTGGGCAAGGAAGGTGTCCTTGTAGCCGAACCACTATAAATACTCGCGTTGTGGTTTTATGCTTCTTACTCTTATCTTTTCATTACATATTTATACTTCTATATGTTTGTTTATCAACATCCAACACACATCCAAATAGATTGACATAAGTCGATCTAAATAGTTTAAAATGAGTTTTAATTGGCAAAACTATTCACCCCCCCCCCTTATAGTTTTCCACAATTGGCATCAGAGCTTCGTTACCAAGTTTCTTGAAGTATATTGTACTTTAAAAACTTGATACGATCCATGGTTAATTGAAAAATACAAATAAGGTTTCATAAAAAACAAACACCATGTCTTTTAAACTCTTTTTGTTTGGATGTTGATTAGATAACAACATTTTTCTTATTATTTTTCATTTAATTGCACTAATATTCTTTGTCATGTTGATTAGTCAAAGCTCATACCTACCAAGCCATAGGAATCGCTTGGTAACAAGAATACCTTCCCTAAGAAGGTATCTTAAACACAAACGAGCTGGAATTGTCTACTGAACTTTGTTGTGTCATTTGTAAAGACATTCCTAAGTGCATAAGAGGTATGACTTTCTACTATCTCTAAAATGACATTAGCTAATTAAGTATGCCTACATAGGATTTATATGATTATCTTTTGTGCATATACATGTATTACATGAAGCTTCATTAGGAAGCTTTTCTCACATACGTGTTATTTTTTCGTCTAAAGTCGTGGTATATAAAACTTGTGTTTTATTTCACTTAATCCAAAATCATATCTTTCTAATAATAAAACAAAACACAAATCTCAAAAATTCCTCCTTCCCCATAAATAAACTATCCGTCGCCTACTTTATCAAATCCCCACTTTTTCAAATCTTCTATTTTCAAAAAATTACCTCTCATTCAAAACTTCATCTTCCTCTCATCTCATCTCATCTCAAACCAAAACCAAGAAGGTTCGTCATCAACATGGTTTACATTGCCCTCGTGCTCATCGCCTTAACACTCATCGCTCTTGTGTTCCCTATGATATGAAGTTCACATATGAAGATATACTTGTGTTGTTAATCTACATTGGGGTTATATACCCAATCTTTTGTATCATTCTTAGCATTGAAATAAAATATTATTAATAGTCTAGTTTATCTAGGTTATTATTATCATAACGTGTTTGTCATTTGTTTTGATTTATATCTTCATACTCTTTGATACATTAGAAACCATGAATGCATGCTAAAAGAAAATGTAGGATAAAACACATATCTTGGTATAAAACTATTAAACTTATGTTTTTATCAAAAAACGTCATACTATAGATCTACGGATCCCGGCAAGCATACTAGCCGGATCCCTTATAGAAGGGAACCGCCCTTCTGATAAATGTGATTTTTCCATGCAAAATAAAACCACTTTTTCCTAAAAGAAATATTCTACTAAAATGTCAAACATTAAGTTAGTTAAATTTCATTGTTAATAAACATCTTGTAAAAACGTTAGGTAATCATTGTTTTACCGTAATACGTCACATCCTATTAACTTGTCTTTCCTATAGGTCTCGCTATGTCGCATGAATATGAGTTTGATTTTTCACTCACTAGCCTACACTTCTAATCTCCCTGAGCCCAACACACCGGAAATCATGTCCGGTTCAATAATCTCAAAACCGTCACTCCACGAAGGACGATTGTAGACACCTCTACAACGAAGAAGGTATCAATACCTCCTTCCGAACCATAGGATTGGAATGTCTTCTAGAAATTAACGAGAAAATATGTCCAAGGTTTGTATTGGAATTCTTCCTCAAGCCGAACCGCTCGAACGAGGATCGTTCTCTATCTCTTTTGTTTTGGATCAAAAACCAAAAGTTTGTTTTAACCCTTTGACAATTTGCTCAAATTCTCCGAATTCCAAATCATGGACAATGTGCCTTCACCGAAGATTGGTCTCTTGATTCTCTCTTCAACTTTCGTGAAGAAAATAGTCCATATTGTTCACACATACCTTCCTCGCAAGACTTGATTCGCACAATATGCAAACCTCGACCCTATTACTCCGATCCAAACATTATCTGTACAAAGGATATCCGAAGAAAGTACAAGGCTCGCACTCATCCTACGGAAAATGTTTGGAGTCTTGGGAGAAATCGAGAAATCCTTCCCGCTTGTTGTGCTCACATAATGTATTGTTTGCTAACACAACAACAATACAATCTCGCCTACTTTTCAAGAAGGAGTAAATCTTCAAGGCTCCAAGAACAAACTCATCCCTTATGGAATGTTCTTGACGCGCTTTTATCATAACATCATGCACTTCCACCCTCAATTTCAAAGTCCGTTGTACTTGTGAACAAGATGATGGAACCTCTAAACATATCTCTCATGAAGACTTTCTTCATCCCCTAATCAACAAACACTCATCAACCATTTGATGACCCTTCTAGCTTAAAAATGCTCAAGGAACTTAGTAATCTTTCAAATAGGATCAATCCTTAGTATTCATGCTTATCAATGTAATCTAATTTCTTTCATGAAATAAAACATTTTACATTTGATGTCTTAGTGTTAGAACCTCTTTAACTAACCTTGAAATATAATGCATTGTCAAAATCATTGCATACCTTTAGTAAAGGTTCTCTGAAGCGATAGACGGATCCCAAAGGTTGTGCTAGGATCTGATCCCTAGGAACCGTGAGATCCGACTCAAGAAAATGCAATTGCAGACATTGTATTTCAAACATGTCCTTAGAACACCTCACACTAAACTAGACATAGTGCCTTAAGGCAAATTAAGTCCTTATCAAGTTAAGTAGATCTTTTCTACTCACACATAACTCACCTAGATCACACTCAAGATGCTTGTAGATCTATCGTTTCACTTAAACCCATTACTCTTCCCGCCTCAAGCTCAATCATCCTTTCTCACATAATCCCTCACATCTAGCCTTGGAAATCTTTCAATTATGGCAAAATTGATCATAATCATCCTTACCTCAAAATTGATCAAATTCTAGTTTTTCCATCTTAAGCCTTTAGGATATTCTCCAAAAAATTATCCTAAGCCACTATCTGATCTCTAGGATCATTTAGCTCTATTTGACACTCTCAAAATCTTTAGTGTCATCTTTGTTCATTCATTGGTACTCGTGAAAGTTCTAATTTCTTCTATAAAAGGCAATCATTAGCTATTTCACTCATTACCCTCAAAGTACTTAAGCACCTCTTCATTTAAGACACTTAGATAAACTGAAACACTCAAGAAGAAATAGGCATTAGACCTTACAAACATCATTACTATCTTTTCTTAGCTTCTGATAGACGGATCCCTAGGATTAGCCTAGGCGGATCCCTCGTTGGAGGGAACCGTGGGATCCGTATGACAGCTATGCCAACTCTAGCTAAAACAATCATTTCAAGCTCATCTTTCTAACTTAAACACTCCATCTCATCTTAAATGAGTTCCTAGATCAATACAACTCTGAAGTTGACTCTTGTGCATGTTAATCATCACATTCCAATGAATTTTAGTGGCTTAAGTCTTGAATGCACTTGCCAAATCCCTTGGTTTATAAACCACATTGTTAGGACTTCTAAAGTCATCATCCTCATCCTCATTTTCAGCACTTAGAAACCTTTACAAACCTCTTGAAATCATCTCATCATGAGGAAAACTCCAAGTAGCAACTTATCCACCAAAGAACCACCCAAGAAAATTGCTCGTGTTGTACACGAAATCTCTTCAACCGAATCATCTCCGGTCAAGTCCACAAATGCAAGGATTGCTCCTCCACAAATCAAACAAATCCCTAAAAGGATAGTACCCACAAAACTACCTATGCCAAACACCACCATACCTCCTAGGCCAAACAATCCCATCTTCACTAAACCATCACCATTGGTTCCTAGAGCTATCTCATTCACAACTCCACTATCATCACCACACCTCTACAATTTAGAGGATTTTCCTCCTAGGCCGCTCATCATCCCCTCCACCGGCAACATTCTCCTTACTAGGAGGAATAATGGTACAAAATCAAGGTGTTGAGTCAACACTAGCCCCGGCTTCCTTTTCGTTGTCACCATCATATAATCCCATTTGGATTATGAGAAATTATCAAGGTCAACCACCCGAACATATGGAAGTTGACACTTCTCTACCACCACCATCATTCTTGGTTGAGCCATCTTTAAATGTGCCTCCACCAATCCCTCCGTCATTTGAGGCTCTCCAATCCGCTTCACTTGATCCTTCGCATCAAGCAATTTCATTTCTTCCACCACCACTACCTAGCCATGACAAAGATTGTTATCATTGTCAACACGTTGAAAGTTTGATACATGAAGTACGAGAAGATCAACGTTTCATGTTCTATCACCTCCTCGAACGTTTCGACGAGATTAAACCTAAAAAAACTTGAGCTAGAGGATGTTTAGTGGTGTCCTAGTATCAAGCGTTACTTAGATAAGTCTAGTAATTCCAAGTTATGTATCGTTCATTTTCTTAGTTTTTGGAGTCATGTATATCATATCTTTAGTTTTATTAAATGAAAATACATGCTACTTGCTATATTTGAAAGATTATGTTGTATAATACATATCTCACTTTGATGTTAACATTATTTGTGATATCACCATTGCTGAAATCATTCATCAGCCAGACGGATCCCTTTAATTTGCCTAGACGGATCCCTTAAGGAAGGGAATCGTGGGATCCGTGAGACAGAAAATGAATTTTCTACTAACTTGAGTCATATTTGCAGGAAATTATGCATTATACTTGTTTTCTAACCTTTGTTTTGTAGTTATTCAATTTACACATGAAGACTTTAACACTCTAAAGCTAGGGGGAGCTTTGTGTCAAAGCAATACATTGCAAAAATTACTTGCAATTTTAGGATTACATTTAATGACATCCCTTTGCAAAATTGCAAGCATCAAGGGGGAGCATATTCGTCACATAAACGAAATCTTTTGTTAACTTAGTTGCAAATGAACTATCTTAGAATTATCTTTTTCTTGACGCCCTCACATAGGGATTGACTCGTCAAGGGGGTGTTAAGACGAGATCCTTTCCCGTTACTTGCTCTCTACTTTTTCTTTCTTTTCTAATTTTTTACATGTTTTTCTTAAAACAATGTGTTAGTTTCCTTTTGAAGCTCTTTTTGTTTCGACAAAAAGGGGGAGAAGAAAGTAAAAACTACAAATTCAAACTTTTACTTAATTAGCTTTTCCTTAAAATAATTTTATGTTTTGTCATCAACAAAAAAAGGGAGATTGTTAATACAAGCCAGAAAAACATTAATTTGCATTTTACGATCTTCTAATGTTTTGTCGATAACAAACGTAAAATCATGTTAACGAAAAAAATAAAATACGTAAATGGTTTGAGCCAATAGTTTTCTAACACACTTACGCTTTCACATAAAACACTAAAACAAGTATAAGTGACTTTATAATTTAGTATTACAGATGTACAACAACTAGTGTTTACATATTTGTGTAAAATATACACATAACTAGTATGTAGTATATCGGGTAATATAAACAGGTAGAAACTTAAGTATCATAACCCATTGACCAAATACATTGAATGTAGTTGGGTACAACCCAAAGTCCATGACCCATATCCATGGAGCTTGACCCATAACCCATTTCATGACATCATGCTTATGCATGGCGGATAATACCCATACCCATTCAACCCATAGATCTAGTGGGACGGCGTTTGTAGTTTTGTTTGTGGGATTCTCAGGTTTCTCTCTATAAATAGTGAGCCACTTCACTCTCATCACCTCCTTGAGTTAAGCAAGCTCAAGATCTATGTTTTTTTGCCATGTTTCCTCAAAGATCAAGAGACTATCAAGTCCTCTTGTTGATGGTTCTTTTCTTTCTTCTAAGAAGTGTAGTGTTGAAGATATTTGTGAAAGATGTCTTAAGTGTCAAGACGAAGACATTAGTGAAAGGTGTCGATCGTCAGATTTTAGGCATTAGTGAAGGGTGCCTAGAAGTCAAGTCACAAGACATTAGTGAAGGGTGTCTTGAAGATTTAGTCAAAGGCATTAGTGAAAGGTGCCTAAGATGTACATTCGATATGGTGTGTTTCAATGTACAAGATAGATTATTATTGTGTCAAAGGATATTGTTATCCTTTTTGACATTATAAGGAGTAGATCTCCTTTGGGGTTAGTTAATTGGTGTAGTGGATAGGGTAGTATTGTTACCTCCATTGTAATGGAACTCGGTACTTAGCTTAATACCGGATAAAGGGTAGGCGACTTTGTGGTCGGTGTGGTTCACCTTGGTGTGAAAGAACCCGGTGGTTAGCCTAGTACCGAAAAAAGAGTAGGAAATGTTGTGAAGGTTTCTCCACCATAAGGAGTCGGTGTCGTGTAGTGATTAGAAACTCTCGAGTAGGTGACTCGGGGAGTGGAGTAGGGCAAGGAAGGTGTCCTTGTAGCCGAACCGCTTTAAATACTCGCGTTGTGGTTTTGTACTTCTTAATCTTATCTTTTCATTACATATTTATACTTCTATATGTTTGTTTATCAACATCCAACACAGATCCAAATAGATTGACATAAGTCGATCTAAATAGTTTAAAACGAGTTTTAATTGGCAAAACTATTCAACCCCCCTTCTAGTTTTTCACATGGCTGTATATTTGATGCTTATGACATATTCAGTTGGGAAAAGCATACTCTTGAATGTCGAGCTACTGACTTGATTACGATATCTAATCACTGTTTCTATTAGTTAATCGAGTAGTTTAATTTGTTTTGATTTTCTTTTGTTAATCAAGTAGTAATTTCTTTATTGCAGTGTCCTTAGGTGTGTGATAATTTTTACCGTATTGTGTGGATCACTAAAGAAGGCAAAGTATGTTTTCTTCTTAATATTCCTTGAGTAGATCAGTATTGAATTGATTCTGATAAGTGAATTAAATCTCTCAGGTTATGTTGCATAAGAGAAAGGATCCCTCTACATACCAACAACGCTGCTTGAATCACGTCAGCGTGAGGGTGATGTTACCCCTACTATTGGTTTCGTGGCTCGCGTAAATTATCCACACTATTACTCGGTTTTATTTTATACTTGCTATATGAGATTTGACTACTTGAAAATTGGGTTTTCATGGAATTAATAGAAGAATTGCTGCCATTTTTTTTACTTGATTAGATGCTTTATTTGTGTGTGTGTGCAGAATCAAAAGAAACTTCAAGATGGGAAACAACTGGTTCTCAATGTTAAGTCAGCAATGGGAAAGGAGCATATATGTGGTATCACCGAGTTGTCGCGATGATTAGTTAGGATTTTACTTTCTGCACTACTATGATTAGTCCATTGGATTTGGGTTACGAAGAGTGTAGTTTAAATTTCTCTATCTTTGCTTCTACAACTAAATGCAACAACATCTTTATTTTATTTTGCGTTTTATTAAGATATTCCGTAATCAAAATCATGGCTGTTTAATTTTTCTTGCCTTAATTATTGTATTATTTCAGTCGTTATTTCAGTCTTTGTTTAAGGTAATACTAGTTATAAATGTTGCATAACAACATTATTAGGTATAGATAATTTGTGTTGCATAATACATGTGCCTGTTCTTTGTCAATTTGTGAAAACAAACAATTTCCTTCAAATGCAACCATATTAGTTTATCTGGTGATCCTTGATTGATTGTAAGTGGGAACATAATAGGCAGGTTAACAGGTGTAACCATTTTGAGTGTAAACACTCTTTTGTTTAGTTCTTTGAATTGTACAGATAATATAGTCGATATGATTTAAAAGGTTCAAAACATCTAAACAACATTTTAACAAGTATCTACTCGTTTCAGTTGCTGCCTAGCTGGATACCGTCTTGAGCTAATGTTTTAGATTTGACTTCTTTGACCCAATAGAGATCCGAAAAACGGATGAGATGAGACTCTGCAAAAACGTGTTCTAAGTCATCTTTCTAAGGATTGGTGTCGTTGGACTTGTCTGAATGGTCTCAAGTATGGTTAAGCTGAAATATGCACATGTGTTCTGCAAATGATCTTTGTTTATCCAAATGGCCACAAGGCTATGAACTAGTAAACCAACGGTCCAATGAAGTTAAAAATTGAGATGGGAGCCTAATTATCCGCTACGTATGGTCTAATTATTTTAGCTTACGAAAAACATGAAGTACCGTCTCTAACACTTGACCTATTCCATTTGTAACCAAAACATTTGTTACCAATTTTTTTTCTCCTTTGAACAAATCTCATTTAACAAAACGAAGGGGAGCACATACCTAAGAACAAACAATAAACAATATCAGAAAAATACTACACCCGGACCTAAATTATTAAGATAAAATATCCATACCCAACCAAATGACAAAAGAAAATAATTACTAAAATGAGCTAGATCCATCTTGATGCCTTTCTAACGAATGAAAACACATACATCAAAATAGAGATGGTAACCGAACTGTTGCACTAAACCTGGGACTGATCCTCTTCGATACAAACTGAATTCCGCGAGGTAAAGAATAGTGATGTTTCATCGAAGAGATGAGCCATCTTTCATGAACGTAATTGCAGTGGCATGGTCAAACATCAAGTTCTGTTCCTTTCCCATTGTCCCTCCACATCATTAGCTCCTAATTCCTATACCCAGCTATCTCATATCAACATAGTTCATCCTTAAAGGAACTGCCAACAACAAAAGAAAACCGTGTTTATGTGTTGGATACGGTGACGTTGCTGATGAAAAATGTGCATTATTTACTTACAAATAATACCCCATTTTACTAAAAAGTTCACACTTAAACTCTCTCAACTATCTTCAATTTCACACACATCCTTAACTTTTTTTCACACAAACACTATGGCTAACGAATCAAACGAGGTGCTAAAAAGCTATCATTAAGCGACTCATGTTGGCAAACAATTTATTGGGTGAGATGACCCGTTATCTCAACCATTTTCGTGACTTCACTGCGGAAGAAACGAGGGTGCATTCGCTGCCTCTCGACCAACCACTCAATAGTTACGGTACGCTAATGAGCTAAATCTCTTTAGATTTTACTAAATTACCACATCTATTGTGTGATTGTCCTTAGGTGATTATATTTTTGATAGCGGGTTCATCCTTCTCTACGTTGTTTTTATTTTATGGCAGTTGTTGTCGGTTGAAACTAATCTAGAAGGATCATTTTTTGTTGTTCGAAAGTATGTTATTAGGGTCCTTGTAGGCTAAGGGTCGATATTCGTATGACGTGCCACCGAGAGTCATGTATTCTTATCAACTTGATTGCGTTAATCCAAAGTGTACATTAATATATAATGATTATGATTCAAGTCAGCAGACGCAAAATATTAAACTAAATGACTCATTAGTTGATCGGTCCAAATTAACGACAAATTTATAAGTGCAAAAGTGGCAATGACATTGAAGTGTAATTTCTTTTTTCTAGGAAAGTTTAAAATATTGTGTACATACTGACATTTAGCAAAATAGTGCAAGTAGCTATCAGAAATGATGATTTTGTATTAACCTAAGAACATAAAAGCTGCACTCGTTTTTAATAAAGAGATTGACCAAATTGAATGAAGATATCAAAATCTTATCTTTTATTGTCCTTGTTAAGAGGCTCTCATTTACCCTCCTAGGAACTCATTCGTTAACAGGCTAGCTAGCTTCACACCAATAAAGAGAGTCATCTTAAAAAAGAACATATATGTTGTAACAAATGATTTGCAAAAAGATATACAATAAACATACTTTATATCAAAACCAGAATTTTGATTATCTTAAGGTAGAGAAACGGACCAAAACTCCTTTTTTATAAGGCATGCCCTTGGCTTCATTTAAATGCTTACAACTTACAACTCTCCACTAGAATTTTCTATATAATTGTCTTATTAATTAGACTTCAACTCAACATCATCTACTTCTTTTGCTTTGTTTTTGTTGACACTATTATCATTCGGAAGAAGGTGCAGCAGTGACAAAGGTAACAATGAGCTGAGGTTGTATAAGAAGGGCTAAACTATCAAACCGCCGGGTTTTATGTCAAAAAAATCAAAATATTACCTAAACATTTATAAAACCTAGGGCGAAAGGGGTCCCTCATAGGTTCTAGCTTTTTGCTCATGATCCAATTGTAATAGAGCCTAGACATTATATTCATGGGTGCCTTATAGTCAATGTAGGTGTGATCCCTATATAAGTATCCAATCATACACGGTATCTTGATGTTTTTAGGGTTACCCCTTCTTATGCGAGGCTCGAAAGGTGGTCTCGGGAAGTTAACCACGTTATAGTGATAGGCGGTTTCCTTCCCTTTAGGGTATGAATCGAAATACTCCCTAAGTTCTTCCTCCTCCTTACTATCCTCCATAATTTCTAACACCTTATAATCTCCATCTTCAAGGTCATCATCCGAATCACTTGAGGTCGAATCACTATCTAAAGGGTTAGTAGATTCCTTAAGGGCTTCCTCAAGCGTATTTTCAATTATCCTATTTAGTTTCCTAAGCTCTCCGATTTCACTAACAATACGAGCTCGAAGTTGGTTGGCAAAGGCTGGATCAAGCGGTGGGTATTTATTTGGTGGTGGGTTGTTGAGTGGTTGTTGGTTATCACCTTCCATGATGAAAAGTGATGGGGTTACGAACAAAGGTCACGAAGAAGGGGGATAGACTACGAGGAAGCTAAAAATGGGAAAAAAGCTTACTTGATAGGAATCAAGCAAGGAAACCTAAACGAGGTAGACTCATAACTAGCTATTCTATTCCCCGGCAGCGGCGCCAAAAACTTGATAACGCTACACGCGTCGTTCGGGGTCAAAGGAACTTCCTTTTCGTCGAGCAAGTTTTTCAACACCCTAGGCAGTGAACCTAATCGTTGTAGTGTAGTATTAGGGTAAGCCACGGGAATTGATATCGTTCTCTAGGGAATAGGAATGCTAGTGAGAAGTTACTACGCTAAGGTTGGGGTTGAGGAAGATTATTTTTATCTTTTTATGTTTTTTTAGGAAATGGAAAGGTACGAATCTTGGGGTTTGGATTTGGGGGTTGGTATTTCTACCGATTACTCTACTCATCTAATTATCTAATCTAAGGTGTATGTAGTCTATGTCTAATTATTGTGTGCTCGTATGATGATTCAAAGATGTGTTTACTTAGGTTTTATTACTCCTTAATTATCTCCTATTGATGGTTGAATTGTCATGTCCTTATTCTTAATCGTGTTTGCGTGTCTAAGGTCGTAGGGTATGCGTTTATCCCTATCTCTATGAAACTACCAAAGGTTAATGACTACAAAATCTCTAGGATTTATAAACTTTAACTCTAAGGTACTCTTCGGATGGTTTAGCCTACAATGACTCTAGGTACTATAAGCTAAGGTTCACAAAAATTAATCAAGCATTAACTACACAACGGATGACTTATCGCAATACTAGATCATTAACAATTAAGATAAGAGACAACCAATCAATATTCAATAATCAAGTTTCATATCTCCTAAGCAAACACATAAGTAAATTAGCCGGACATGGAGAACATGCAAGCATACACACATTTAATTGAAGACATAATTGAATTATTGAAGTAAAACACTTATCTTGATGTAAGATAGGGTATGGAACCCTAAAATACTGTACAAGACAGCCTTGGTTCGGGTTAGGTTTTTACTCCAAAAGACTACACACTGAAAACAAAAAAATACGGATTCTATATATAAGATAACACATGCGACGGCGTCACCCTTTGATTTGTGACGCCGTCGGGCCGCCGTCATTAGGGTTTCGTCTTGGCCACGTTAGTCTTGCGACGACGTCACCTTATGCTTGTGACGCCGTCCCCTTCGGTCTCGGCGTCGTCGGCTCAAATCTAGGCCGTCTGAGTTGCGACGACCTACTCTATTAAAGCCTGACACCGTCACTTGTAAATGAGCAATTTGGCTACTGAGCCGTCACAAAATTTGTTGATAACGCTACACGCGTCGTTCGGGGTCAAAGGAACTTCCTTTTCGTCGAGCAAGTTTTATAACACCCTAGGAAGTGAACCTAATCGCTGTAGTGTAGTATTAGGGTAAGCCACGGGTATTGATATCGTTCTCTAGGGGAATAGTGTCGTTAGGCTGAAGTGTATGTCGATTTAAGTCTAAAGGTGAGGGATGATTATTTTTGTATTTTTATATTTTATGAATCTCGGTTGTGAAGGGTAGGGTGGAATTAGTTGCTAGTCAACTAACCCAAAAGATACTAACTAAATTATGGGTCTACTAGGAACGTGAAGCGTATCTACTTATGATGTATTACTCCTTCCTAGCTATCCAATTCTACCTACTGAATTGTCACGTCCTATTGATGGTTGAATTGTCACGTCCTTATTCTTCACGCGTTGTGTTTTCTAAGGTCGTAGGGTATGCGTTTCTCCCTAACTCCTTGAAGTTACCTAAGGTTAATGACTATGAAATCTCTAGGATTCATAAACGTAACACTAAGGTGATCTTTGGATATTTAGCCTAAAATTCCACTAGTAACTACAAGCTACGATTCAACAAAGATTAATCAATCATTAATAACAATGACCTATCGCAATATTAGGTCAATCACAATTAAGATAAGAGACAACCAATCAAACAAGAGACAGTAGGATGCAAGAATTATAAACTAAACCAATTAGACTCATTGAAACTGTCACACCCTAATGATGAAGATAGACACAAGCATCACTAAGAAATCAATAAGATCTAATTAATTATATACAAGTTTCATACAATCATAAGCAAATACTAGGTGAATTAGCGAAGCATAATTAATGAAGAGCAAGCAACAATTATGATAATTGAAGACATACCATGGGATTAGATTAACAAACAAACCATTACACGATGTTTCTAGAGTGTTTGAAACCATTTAAGTTGCTGGAAAAACACCTACCTAAACCCCAGAATCGGACTTAGGGTTTAGGGCATACAAAAAGTGAAGTTAAAATGTTATATTTATAGGCAGATTTTCTGTCGGCAAAGAGTGACGGCGTCACAACTATAGAGTGACGGCGTCACGACCATTTTTTCACCAAACTGTATATTTTCTCGTTCCGATCGCGTGGGCTTTTGAATCACTTAAATCCGAGTTCGTATGCAAAAGTTATGGCCAAAACAGTATCAGCTACTTTGCGCGCATGTTGCAGCTTGTGACGGCGTCACCTTATGCCTGTGATGCCGTCCTCTTCAGTCTCTGACGTCGTCTGGATCAAATATAGGCCGTCTGAGCTGCGACGCCCTACTCTTTTAAAACCTGAAGCCGTCACTTGTAAATGGGAAATTTTGCTACTGAGCCGTCACAAAGGTTGTCCGACGGCGTCGCCAGTTTGTGCCTGACGCCGTCCCCTTCAGTTCCAGCAGCCTGAGTGTCTCGATTCTTGACTTTGGCCATTTTCTTCGATATTCGCCTTTTTAGTCGAATAAGTGCCATTCCAACAATTTGCCTTCAAGAGACCTAAAAAGTGAAAAAGAACGATATTAAGTAATAACGGATACAAAAGTGATCAAATAAGGGCTTAAACGACCCCTCAAAAAGGTACATTTTAAAACCTTATGAAATATCCCTACACTTGGTATTTGCTTGTCCTCACAAATATGCTTTAGCCAATCAATTTTTAAGTTAGAGGTCATGAAGCATTAGTTTAGAATGATTCACAACACATATAAGCCCCGCAAAAGTCATAACAAGCACAAAAATTACATACTAGCACCTCACATGGGGTGTTTGGATACTCACATCTCTCGGGTGTATATGAAATATAACAAGTTGGAAATGGAAGATAAACACTCATTAACGGTCCTAGTACATAGATTACCATAGGCCTGAGACTAGATCAAACCTCCATCGCTTTGGCGTAAGCACCTAGGAAAGACTATCCAAGAGGTCTTTTAAAGGGTTGTAATGTTAGGCTTATGGTAGGGAAACAAAGGGTTTGATGGGATAAGCTATTTAGTGGTGGCAAGTCAAAAATCTTTATGTTACAAGCATGCGAAGAATGGCGTTGCTAAGCCAAGACTCGACACTCTAGACTCTAGATGACTAAAACAAACAAACATAAATCAAAAGATAGATGTAGGATGGTAGCCCGTATGTTTTTTTTTTCACTCTATTTTTTTTTCTTTTTCTCTTTTTCTATTTTTTTTTCGATTTTTTTTTCATACACTTTTACTCTACCATCCTCTATGATAACATCAAAATGATAGGGATTTATAGGCACATCCCTCCACTTGAATTTTTATTACTCTAACACTAGTTTGACCCGAATTGAAAAGATCAAAACACTTAGAGTACATTATTACGCAAATAAAGGGAATTTGAATTTAACGTTCCTTCCCGTCATCTCATAAAATTTAACTTTTCCCATGAGTCCCAATCATCCCAAAACTGTGTACAAAGGATATGACTCGACTTAGCAACTTATGCAAGCAACTAGATAATTGAACTAAGGGTTTCGGGTGATAACAATAATGCACTAAAAGAAAGTGCATACAAGGTAGGCTAAGGCGATTTGGGTGTACATTTGGGGGTGGGGTGTAAACAATGCTCCTCATTGATATTCTGGAAAAACCAAAACATCACGAGAACCGCGAAAAGGATAGGCTCTGAGGGGTTAACTAGGGGTATCGTGTACTAAAGATGAGTACAACGCAAAGGTGTGGGGGAATTACTCAACCGATGTGGAAGAAGTAATTATATTACGGGTATCAAAAAAGGGTTATCCTAATGCCTCTTATCATTTATGTTATTCCTAACTACATAAGTGTAGTCTTACTAGCGATCTCGGGATGCATCACAAAACAAGTTCTAGAATCTATTATACTACCGGTTCACACTCTAAGCATTAAAGATGAATGCTTCAATTCCTACTAATCTAAGGGCGATCCTCACATTTTGGGTGGAATTTAAGTGGTAAAGGGTTTGTGCTAGTCATATAATTTCCTATCCATGAGACGCTTTATTAAGACTAATGGCCCTCTCTTATATGTCATGAAAAATTTTAAATTTGGTGCCAAAATTACCCTAACCGACATTTTCTCATGGTTTATTACACAAATGCAATTGGACAAAGAAAATATTCAAGGATAAGCATAGTTTCAAAGTTCCCGTTTTATTTTCCCTCCCTACACTTAAACTGAACATTTTCCCCAATGTTCCCCGAAAGTATCAAAGTTATGATAATGGAAGGTAATAAAAAACCTGATTAGCTCGGTAGGATCCGTGTAAAGTAGTGGTTAAATCTTTCTTCAAGAAGAGTGTTTGCGTGAAAAGCTCCTTCCAATCTTATGTATCTTCTTCTTGATAAATAAAACCTGCACACTTTAAGAAAACAAACAACCCAACGCATCAAACCGAACAAAGAAAAATCACAACAAGATGTAATTACAGACTTAAATAAGATATAATGCTTGTGGAATGGATGTTTGCAGATTTTCTGGAAAATTAAGACCTGGAAATTTCCAAAAATTTATAAGTAGCCCGAGAAACGAGAAAAAGTAATCAGTTGTTTCGCTCCTTCCGACGCCGTCGGTTATCTGACGAAATTGGTCTCGATTTTTACGGAAAAATTCTAGAAAATTTATATCTTTAGAATCTGGAAAAATTTCCTGCAAAACATCCATTATGACTCGATACAAGCATTTGACTCACTCATGTTTACGTTTACGTTTCTTTTATTTTCCCTCCTGATAACGCCTAAAATGAACATGTTTTTAGTAGCGTTATTGTTGGTTTTGTGCATGATAATCGGCTATATTTACTCATAACTGTTGTAAAAGTGCAAAAGATGCGTATTGTGTATGTATATGTAGCTAGGTATCACGAATGATGAAGAAAGGAAGTTTTTATGCACATTTGGAAGATTCCCGAGGAAGGAAGTCGAACAAGGAAGCTTTTGGACTCAATGATTGGGAAGCACAATGATTTCTAAGTATCTACAGCAAGGAGAGATCAAGTTTTGCCTTGGAAATCATCGTGAGAAGCAAAGAATGAGGCGATAACAAGAAAGTCAACAAAAGTCAAATCGCATCAATCCAGGTCGGTCGTAACCGTAACCGATCCAAATTTGGGCAAATGTCAAATCGCAACCGATCCGGTTGCCATCGCAACCGATCCGGTTGCAGGAGCTGCAGTTACACAAAGTTGCATTTATTTTTGCCTTAACTCCCTATAATCATTGGAGGCCGATCATTTCTTGCTATTAACTTGTTGGGAACGTTTTTGGCCAGTTGAGCAAGTTTATTTGGCTATATATTGAACCTAGTCCTAGTTTACTAGGTGTGACACAACCAAAAGTGTATTAGTTTACATCAAAACTAATACCAACCATTTTTATTCATCCCGAAAGTTTAGTTCTTACTGTAAAACGTCCAGGAGCAAGGAGGGAACAATTCTCATCCATAGTTTTGGTAATTTGGAGTTATACGGTGAATCTAGGTGATTGGAGGCGCGTGGTTGCTATAAGCCACGAATTCTAATTCTTGTAATCGCAAAAGTTTAGGTATTCTATGAACTTTGTTATGGATTTGATGTGCCCGGTTGGTGCAAGTTTTAAATTTATAAAAGGTGAATTACCAATATTACCAATAACACATAAGAGCAATTATACTCGTCCGTTATAGCAAGATTATGAAGGTAAGTCGGGATCGTTCGCAGGGATTTGAGTGAATCTAAGCACAAGTTTGAATTAACGGAGTCTATCCAAAACATATAATAAAGCAAATAGGTATAATGAAATTCAGATGATTAAAAACTACACTTGCTTAAACTAGTTTCATATCATAGATTAATGTGATTGTGTTAACCTCTTAACATGTTGGTTATGATAATTAGTTGGTGCACTAATCTATTGTTCTTACAAGTTAAACCTTGATCAAAAGTTTAGTTTATAAAAACAAGCATTAAGTTTAACCAATCAATTCAAGATCAATTCAAGTTTCATAAGTCTACTTTCATAAACTTAAACACAAAAACATCTACTTGTTCATCAAATTGCTTAAGAAATGGTCAATACAAAAGGTAACCGATCATAGACAAAAGGCTACAATTGATTCTCAACAACTAATCTTACGACCATTTAGATGTTTCCAACCAATCCAATTTGATAATCAAAAAGCGTTTCTATTACAACCACACCTTAGTTACTTTTTATAATCAAGAATAATGAGTAAAAACAATCATCCATAGACAAAATGATTATGACTAGTTGAATAACACGAAGTTCTTTCGACCCCAACGATTATTGTTAATTAGCCAAACTTGATTAACAAATGTCACTATGAAACTTTAGCACAATTGGATCTTAGAATCAACTTGAAATTGAATTAAAACATGTTAACACAATCACTAACTAATCATATGATAATTAACATCATTTAAGCAAGTGTATAAAGAAACTAGCCACTCATAGCAAACATAAACATAAACTCAGAACTTTGAATATTAGAAAACATGATTGAAAGTCTTACAATGCTTGGAATAAGATTACAAATGGTGTAGTAATGATTCCCAAAGTATTGAGGTGGACTTCTTGGTGATTTGGCCTCCAAATGGTAAACTTCTGGATCTCCAAACTTCTCTGGACTTCTAAGGACGAATTTTGAGAGCTTAAGGCTTTGTTTGACGAGTAGAGAGATTTGTATTATAGGTTGATGTCTCTAATGCTCACAATTAGCCTCTATTTATACTAATTCCAAGGCCTAGGGTATTAAATGCTGAACTTGGCCATCAAGGAGTGAGGAAGGGACTAGAATACACCAAGAGAAGGACCTAGAATCGTTTGGATGCAAAGGGGAAGCTTAGTGATGAAGATTTGGCAACTGCAGGTTCTCCAACCGGATCGGTCATACGACCAACCGATCCGGCTGGTCTTCAATAACAACTAGCCGACCGATCCGGTTGTGGGTTGCGACCGATCGGTTGGCGATGGTAAAAACACTTATTCTGACCGAATTCCAACCGATCCGGCTGCGGGTGTGACCGGATCCGGTTGGATCTTCTGAGATACAAAACTTGATCTTCTTTGATTCTTCAATCAGTGAGGTCTTGAGATACTGATTTAGTCTTGTTGAAATGGGAATCTTCGCTTAGCTGAATATTTCTTCTTTTTCCTCCATTTCCCTGCACTTGGTTATAAACACTAGACAAACATCTCTAGATACGATTAAGTACTAAAATCACGCAAATATAACCAAATAACAGATATAAAAGTACACATAACGCTACTAAAAACATGCACAATATAAGCGTTATCAAATTCCCCCACACTTAAACTTTGCTTGCCCTCAAGCAAATCTAGGAAAAAAAACATCCACTGGAACGAGATCGTGATTATGAAAAATGTGATGCAAATCAACCAAGTATAAAATACGAGCGAGGATTCATCAATTATGCTTTATAAAGGTGAAACATCAAGATGTTTGACAATATCCAATGATTTTCTTGCATGATTAACATTTCAGAACACCTCACGAAAAATAACGGAATATAATTCACTCAATCACTCATTTTTAGTGGAGTAACAAGATAAATCACACTCATTGCTCAGTCATGATTAGATTATTACCATAAGCTTGTACAAGAAACAAAACTCCACCGACGTGGCGTGAGCACCAAGTAAAAACATCTAAAGAGGACTTTTATTCGGGTTATAATGATATGGCTAAGGATTAAGGGTATGGATAAGGCATGGGAATGTTATGAAATTGGTGTTAAAAATAAAAATGAAATCAAGTCTAATACCCATGTTGCTAGCTACCAAACATTCCACGAACCAAATAAATGATTATAGCTTTGCTTTCTTCTTTTCACTTTCCACAGCTTTTCACTTTGCCATGACAATTATTCTTCGATCATAGCTCATTGGCTATTTTTTTTTTCATACTTTCAACACATTTTTTTTTAACATAAACTCAACGCATGGCTCAATCAATCACATAGTATGTGGTACTCATAATCATTTGAACAATCTTCACTTTCCAGGCGACTAGCAAGCAACCGTTTGGACATTGATATGGGATAGGCTAAGGTTTAAAGTGTAAAATCTTTTTGTATTTTCTGGGTGAAGCAAAAATGAAAGGGATGGCTCGGAAGGTGTAACTAGGGGTATCTAGTGCTAAAAATGAGCACTACAAATGGGTCCATGTGGGTGGTTAACTAACCAATGAGGCTAGCTAATATATCATTAAATGTAAAATGGAAGGCCATTTGGGTTAAATCCTAAGGTGCCTCTTTATCACACGAATTCACTTATATCGCACGAATGCAATCTCACTGCTGATGCTGTAATGATTTACAAGCACAAGTTCTAGAATAAATAAAATCACCAGCACACTCATAGCAAAATATCCAAGCATAAAAGATGTATGCTAATAAGAAATAGGCTCAAATCCTCACAATTTAGTGGAAAGGGTATAATATGTGTTAGCAAATGTTTATCGATCCTAGAATGGATTGCAATAGTAATCGGAACACATCTCGAAGTTTCAAATATTACCAATTTTACCAGTGGAATGATCCAGTTATTCTAATAGATAATCCTAAAAGTGTGAAAACAACTAGATCACAAGGGCAAACAAAATTTTAAATTTAAGCATGAAAACTCTAATTTTTCCTATTCACCCCCCCCACACTTAAGTTAGACATTGTCCTCAATGAAAAGCGAACTTCAAAGTATATAAATAGGAAAAATAGAGATGAAACCAGATATGTCAACGAGTTTATCAGCTTAAAATTCTTTCTTCATTCCTGGCGTCCACTAGAGAAATCATCACCTGCACACAATCTTATAAACAAACAAAAGGTTTTATTAAAAGGATGGCACCCCCCACACTTAAGTTCAACCAAAGGTTTAAACTTTGGGGTGTGACCACAGAAAATCAAATCTGAAACACACGGGTTGCCTCCTGAGAAGCGCTTGATTTATTACCGAGTCCTCAGCCTGACTCGAATCTTCCCGAATTTATTTAGCTGCAAGGGCAGCTTTGAACATTTTGTAAAGTTCGGGGATGTACATGAATTCTTCACCAGTAGCTTCAATATCGTCCCCGACGAACTCAGTGAGATGGTTTCCATGGAACAATTTTTGGGATTCTTCCTGGAAATGGTGCTACAAAGGTGATAGTTTCAAATTCATTCTCATGGTGTCTCCAGGACACTGTCGCAACTGAAACTTCTTTCATTTGCTCCTTGTCGTAATATAATTTGATTCGGTGTCCATTAACAATGAAACTTCCACCTTGTTTGTCATAGAGTTCGACATACCCAGATGGATATCCATGTTTAACGACATATGGTCCAAACCATTTTGGTTGTAGCTTAGGAGCTTTGAATTTGAATTTCATGTTAAAAAGCAGAACTTTATCTCTGGCTTTGAATTCTTTTCGAATTCGTAGCTTTTTATCATGATAAGCTTTTGTTCTGGCTTTATACAATTTGGAGTTTTCATAAGCTTGGAGTCTTAATTCATCGAGTTCGTGCAATTGCAGAAATCTTTTCTCTCCAGCTATTTTGAGATCGGTGTTACAATGTCTGAGCGCCCAATAAGCACGATGTTCAACTTCGAACGGCAAATGACAAGTCTTCCCATACAAGAGTCTGTAAGGAGTTGTGCCAATTGGTGTTTTATAAGCCGTACAAAATGCCCACAGGGCATCGTCAAGTTTTCTTGCCCATAATGAAGGATTGTCTTTTACTGTCTTTTCCAGTATTCTTTTGAGAGCTCTGTTGGTTTTTCGACTTGACCACTTGGTTTGTGGATGATAAGCAGTCGCAAATCGATGATGAACTCCATATCTTTTCATGGTTTTTTCCATTTGTTGATTGCAGAAATGAGTTCCTCGATCGCTTATGAGTGCTTTGGGAATTCCATAACGAGCGAAAAGCTTTTTGAGAAAATTAACGACGACACGAGCATCGTTTGTTGGTAAAGCTTCGCCCATTTGGACACATAATATATAGCAACGAGAATGTATTCGAATTTGTGGGATTTAGGGAAGGGTCCCATGAAATCTATTCCCCAAATGTCGAATATTTCACACACTTGAATGCTTGTTAATGGCATTTCATCTCCGAGAGATTGGTTGTTCTTTGACAAGCGTCACAATTTTGAACAAGTGTGTGTGCTTCTTTGAATATTGTTGGACAATAGAATCCAGCATCAAAAACTTTCTTAGCTGTGGTGGAAGGACCATAATGTCCCCCAGTTGGGCCATGATGACATTCGTCAAGAATTTTTCGGGTTTCGGAACCAAAAATACATCTTCGGATCATTCCATCGGGACACATTTTGAAAAGATATGGCTCTTCCCAAAAGTAGTATTTGAGTTCCAAAAAGAATTTGCTTCTTTGAGCATGAGTTAGACCTTTTCTGAGAATTCCTCCGGCGAGGTAATTCGCAAAGTCAGCAAACCAAGGATCGTCAGTTTCATCGATGGTCATGAGAGTTTCATCGGGAAAATAATCATCGATTTCTTCTTCTTTTAATTCCTCAAGATTGGGATTTTGAGTGAGATAAGTGATCAGCAGCAAGATTCTCTACTCCTTTCTTATCTTTTATTTCGATGTCAAATTCTTGAAGTAGTAAAATCCATTGAATAAGACGAGGTTTAGCGTCTTGCTTGGTAAACAGATATTTGAGCGCTGAATGATCGGTAAAAACGACTGTTTTTGAGAGCACAAGATATGATCTGAATTTGTCGAATGCAAAAACGACGGCCAGTAATTCTTTTTCGGTGATGGTATAATTTTGCTGGGCACTATTCAGTGTCTTGCTAGCAAAAATATATAGGCCGAAAATGTTTTCCTTCGCGTTGACCTAGGACGGCTCCGACAGCAAAATCACTTGCGTCGCACATAAGTTCGAAGGGTAGTGACCAAGATCGGAGCACTAGTAAGTTGAGATTTCAGTGTTTCGAAAGCTTTTATGCAATCAGCATTGAAGTCAAAGATAGATTCTTTCTCAAGAAGTTTCGTCATTGGACGAGATATTTTGGAAAAATCTTTGATGAATCGGCGGTAAAAACCAGCATGTCCTAAAAAACTTCTAACGGCTTTGACGTTAGTTGGTGGTGGAAGTTTTGAGATTACATCGACCTTTGCTTTGTCTACTTCCATTCCGGCACTGGAGATTTTGTGGCCAAGCACAATTCCTTCGGTTACCATAAAGTGGCATTTATCCCAGTTGAGAACAAGATGTGTAGCTTCGCATCTTTCGAGCATTTTATCGAGATTAGAAAGACAAGCTTCAAATGAATCTCCAAAGACTGAAAAATCATCCATGAAAACTTCCATGGAGGTTTCTAGCATGTCTTGGAATATGGCGATCATACACCTCTGAAAAGTCGTAGGTGCATTGCAAAGACCAAAAGGCATACGCCGATATGCGTAGGTTCCAAAAGGACAAGTAAAGGTGGTCTTTTCTTGATCGTTAGGATCGATGGGAATTTGGAAATATCCTGAAAATCTGTCGAGGAAACAAAAGAATTTATTTCCTGCTAGTATTTCAAGCATTTGATCCATGAATGGGAGCGGAAAGTGATCCTTTCTGGTGGCTTTGTTTAACTTACGATAGTCAATACAAAGCGCCAATTGAGTTCTAGTTGGAACTGGCTCATTTCGCTCATTAGTTACAACCGTCATTCCTCCTTTCTTGGGAACACAGTGTACATGACTTATCCAAGGGCTATCCTCAATTGGGTAAATGATTCTAGCATCAAGAAGTTTTATGATTTCCTTTTTAACAACTTCTTTCATGTTGGGATTGAGTCGACGTTGACGTTCTACCACAGGTTTAATCCCTTCTTCAAAATTGATTTTGTGTTTGCAAAAATTAGGGCTAATTCCTGGGATATCAGATCTTTTCCAAGCAAAAGCTTGTTTGTGATTTTTGAGGACAGAAACTAAACTTTCTCTCTCATTATCCTCGAGCAACGAAGATATGACTACTGGAAGAAGAGAGTTTTCTTCCAAATAAGCATATTCAAGATGATCTGGGAGAGGTTTGAGTTCGAGATCTGTGGGTGGTTCTTCGATAGAGGATTTAATTCGCATCTTGTCATTGAAAGTTGTTTCTTCGAAATTTTCTTCCTCTTCCTCTGTTTCTTCTTCTTCTGAGTTCTCTCCTTCGAATTCTACTTTCATGAAATCATCAAATTCTTTATCAAAATCTGTTTCATTGATTTTTTCGGAAGTAGTCATGAATGGATCGGATTCGTTCAGTAATGCATCTAACTCCTCATCAGTGACTTCATCAATAACATCGACGTTAAAACAAGTGTCATCACTGGAATGTGGGTAGCGCATTGCTTTATCGATAAGAAAAGTGATTCGATCTTCCCCAACTCCAAGGTTGAGTTCTTTTCCTTTCACTTTGATGATTGCATCGGTAGTATTTAGGAAAGGTCTTCCTAGAATGAGTGGGACTTTACTATCTTCTTCCATTTCCAAGATTACAAAGTCCACGGGAAAAATGAATTTACCGACTTGAACAAGCATATTCTCAGCGATTCCCACAGGATATTGATAGGAATGATTTGCCAATCGGATACTCATTTTTGTTGGTTTCAGGCTATTGTTGCACAACTTGGAATAGAGTGAATAAGGCATCAAATTGATACTTGCGCCAAGATCGGCCAAAGCATTTCATTTAACATTATTCCTGAAAGTACATGGAATAAGAAAGCTCCCAGGATCTCCGAGCTTTGGTGGGATTTTGTTTTGAACTATAGCTGAGCATTCTTCGTTAAGAAAAGCTGCTGATATTTGCTCAAGCTTTCTTTTGTTATTAAGAAGTTCTTTCAAAAATTTCCCGTAATGGGCATTCCGGCTATAACATCAACGAGAGGAACATTGAGTTTAACCTCTTTGATTATTTCGATAAACTTCTTATAACGCTCTTCCATCTTCTCCTTCTTTAGGCGTTGAGGATAAGGAATTTTTGGTGTATACGCCTTGACGTTTGGAATGTTTTTCTTTTTGGTGGTTTGAGTTGTGTTTGGTTCTTCATTTTCATCCTCACTATCAATGGTGACAGGAGCATTAGGATTAGGTGGTGGATCGTACGAGAGACCACTTCTTGTGAAAACATCATTGATATGTTCATTTCTTGTTTGAGGTGGACGATACGTCTTATCATTTGATGGTTTTGGGTTGGATTGAGTGTTACTTGTCAATGAACCAGATGGTCTAGAGGAATGTTGGTCAGAAATTCTGCCAAGCTTGTTTTCAAGATCTTGGATAGATGCTTGATGATTTTTCTGTCCTTGCTCAACTTTGGCTTTGAGATTGAAAAATTGATTTTTGATAAAATCATTTGCGGATTTTTGACCAGCCACGAATTCTCTCATGGTTTTTTCGAATTCGGTTTCTTCTGTCTTTTTTTCGGGATTTTGTGGTGGTGGATCCTCAGTTCGTGGTTGAGAATCATGGTTGTCATCCCTTGGTCGGCGATCTTGCCAATTTCCAGAATTTCGACCGTAATAATTACTACGATATCCTCCTCCACGGTATCCTCCTTGAGCATAACTTGATTCTCCTTCCTTCGGTCCACCCATAGGTTTATCGTCGCACTCGTACGATGGATGATTTCCTCCACAATTGTTGCATCCGTCTCGCATTTCTTTCATTTCAACTTTGATATCTTTGTATTGCGAGTCGATTTTTGAGGTTAACGCTTCCATCTTCTCCATGAGTTTTGAGGTATCGGTGTTTTCGACAAAAGCAACGGTTTTTCAGAGAGGTTTGGTTTTGGAATCTTTGGACCAATCAAGTTTGAGAAGTACTCGATCTTCGAGCAATTGATATGCATCGTTGGGAGTCTTATAGAGAAAAATTCCTCCAGCATCAAGGATGCCTTGAGAGATTTCATCTAGTCCATGGTAAAAGATTTGGATAATGGTTCCTTTGGATAATCCATGTCCATGACAACTACGGAGCAAATCTTTCATTCGAAGCCAAGCTTCGACAAGTGATTCATTTGGGTTTTGGTTGAAAGCACGAATTTCTCCCATTAATCGATCAAACATGGCAGGTGGAAAGAATCGGCTTACAAAGCTTGCCTCATCTCCTCCCAAGTATTGATGATTCCTGGGGTTAATTCATTGTACCATACTTTAGCATCTCCGGCGAGTGATGATGGGAAAAGTTTGAGTTTGATGGCATTGACATCGGTGTCGCCATAACGAAACATGCCGCAAATTTCGATGAATTCGGCAATGTGCTTATGCGGATTGGCCCGCGCACGACCATCGAATTGTCGGTCTTTGATCATAGAAAGGTGATGTCCCTTCACGGTGAAGTTGTCACCAAGGTTAATAGCAACAATAGCACTTTCGGGTGTTGGTGCTACGGCTCGGTTGGTTCCCCACATGGGTTGATCGTCCGCCATGGGAAAAGGTAAATTGGTGAAAGGATTGTAAACAACTTTGGCTTCAATGAGGTTATCAAATGGTGGGTTTGGTACTCTTGGTACACGATTTTCCAATGGTATGAAAAGTTTTCTTCTTCTTCTTTGAATCAATCGTTCGGGATTGGTAAGAGGTGTAATTGGTTCTATTCCCGCTGCTCGAGTGTTCATACAATGTCCTAGAGAATCCAGGCAATATCTAAACACACGGACAAACAACGAAAACAGTTTTCCAGAGACAGATTAGGTAAACGGATCGGTTGCGGGTTGCGACCGATCGGTTAGACCAGATGATTGATGGGAAAAATCGTAACCGATTCGGTTGAGGGGCAACCGAATCCGGTTAAGGTTTCTGAGATTTTTTTTTTTTTTTTTCGAATTGACTTTGGGGAGTTCAAAAACTTGTTGAAACACAATCAAATCCCCGGCAGCGGCGCCAAAAACTTGATGTGCCCGGTTGGTGCAAGTTTTAAATTTATAAAAGGTGAATTACCAATATTACCAATAACACATACGAGCAAGTATACTCGTCCGTTATAGCAAGATTATGAAGGTAAGTCGGGATCGTTCGCAGGGATTTGAGTGAATCTACACACAAGTTTGAATTAACGGAGTCTATCCAAAACATATAATAAAGCAAATAGGTATAATGAAATTCAGATGATTAAAAACTACACTTGCTTAAAGTAGTTTCATATCATAGATTAATGTGATTGTGTTAACCTCTTAACATGTTGGTTATGATAATTAGTTGGTGCACTAATCTATTGTTCTTACAAGTTAAACCTTGATCAAAAGTTTAGTTTATAAAAACAAGCATTAAGTTTAACCAATCAATTCAAGATCAATTCAAGTTTCATAAGTCTACTTTCATAAACTTAAACACAAAAACATCTACTTGTTCATCAAATTGCTTAAGAAATGGTCAATACAAAAGGTAACCGATCATAGACAAAAGGCTACAATTGATTCTCAACAACTAATCTTACGACCATTTAGATGTTTTCAACCAATCCAATTTGATAATCAAAAAGCGTTTCTATTACAACCACACCTTAGTTACTTTTTATAATCAAGAATAATGAGTAAAAACAATCATCCATAGACAAAATGATTATGACTAGTTAAATAACACGAAGTTCTTTCGACCCCAACGATTATTGTCAATTAGCCAAAATTGATTAACAAATGTCACTATGAAACTTTAGCACAATTGGATCTTAGAATCAACTTGAAATTGAATTAAAATATGTTAACACAATCACTAACTAATCATATGATAATTAACATCATTTAAGCAAGTGCATAAAGAAACTAGCCACTCATAGCAAACATAAACATAAACTCAGAACTTTGAATATTAGAAAACATGATTGAAAGTCTTACAATGCTCGGAATAAGATTACAAATGGTGTAGTAATGATTCCCAAAGTATTGAGGTGGACTTCTTGGTGATTTGGCCTCCAAATGGTAAACTTCTGGATCTCCAAACTTCTCTGGACTTCTAAGGACGAATTTTGAGAGCTTAAGGCTTTGTTTGATGAGTAGAGAGATTTGTATTATAGGTTGATGTCTCTAATGCTCACAATTAGCCTCTATTTATACTAATTCCAAGGCCTAGGGTATTAAGTGCTGAACTTGGCCATTAAGGAGTGAGGAAGGGACTAGAATACACCAAGAGAAGGACCTAGAATCGTTTGGATGCAAAGGGGAAGCTTAGTGATGAAGATTTGGCAACTGCAGCTTCTTCAACCGGATCGGTCATACGACCAACCGATCCGGCTGGTCTTCAATAACAACTAGCCGACCGATCCGGTTGCGGGTTGCGACCGATCGATTGGCGATGGTAAAAACACTTATTCTGACCGAATTCCAACCGATCCGGCTGCGGGTGTAACCGGATCCGGTTGGATCTTCTGAGATACAAAACTTGATCTTCTTTGATTCTTCAATCAGTGAGGTCTTGAGATACTGATTTAGTCTTGTTGAAATGGGAATCTTCGCTTAGCTGAATATTTCTTATTTTTCCTCCATTTCCCTGCACTTGGTTATAAACACTAGACAAACATCTCTAGATACGATTAAGTACTAAAATCACGCAAATATAACCAAATAACAGATATAAAAGTACACATAACGCTACTAAAAACATGCACAATCTGAGCGTTATTAGGATTTCTATTCTATTGAGTTATTGGAATTACTTTGTTATTTCTTGTGTTTAGTTATTATTATCATGGAGTAGTTTTGGGATATACTTGTGTGTTTGGATGTAGATAATCATACTAGTGTTCTCATATGTGATGCATGTATATATGATCTTGTTTAAATAAGTTTTTTGTAAAAATACTAGTCTTGGTTTGATTTGTTGGTAAAACATGTTTTAAGAAAAAGGACCGAAAGGATTTCTCTTGTGTTTTATTCCAAAACATTGAGTGACAAACTAGTATGGGGATATGGTGATTGACAACCACCATGTTTGCTTATTAAAACAAGACTAGAAACATTTTCATCACGAAAGGGTCGAAAGATTCGTAAGAACAAGTTTAATAAGAACATGTTGCAAACAAATGGATTTTCTAAAGGATAATCATTAGGATAAGGACCGAAAGGATTATCTAAATGTGTTTGTTCTTAGAATGATTTTTACAATCATATACCATGGTTGGAGATCATTTGCTTATGATTTGTGCATCATATCAAGAGTTTACACCAAGCCTTCATGAACACTATTATGATTGACTATAGGCTACACACAAGTATATATATTTCTTATTATTGAATTTCGCTATAAACATCACTATTTGAGGAAGCCTTGACAAGCTTTCTTGTTGCAATCTTTTCAAGAAAACAATTTCAAACACAAAATCCCTTGGGACGATCTCGACTTACCCAACTTTGCTATCGCGAACGAGTATACTTGCTCGTATGTGTTAATAGAATTAGACGGTTAAATAGTGTTTATAAATTTTTAAAACTTGCACTACACGTAACACATGAAGTTTTTGGCGCTTGGATTTTATTTCAATTTTGATTTTCTGTAAAATTGGTAGTATTGGAATTGAATTTGGTGAAAAGTAAAAAAAAAAGGTTTTGGTTAAAGCTAACCGATTCGGTTGTTTCTCAACCGAATCCGGTTAGAGCTACTGGAATATTTTTTTGAATCTTGATTTCATAGTTTTAGTTTATTTAGTGATTTGTGTTATAGTTCTTAGATTAATTCCTGTCATTTCAGATTTTGATATAGATTATATCTTTTTGTTTTAATGTTTTCTTAGATTTTTAATTTTTCTTTATTTTTATCCTTAGTTTATTAATTTTAGATTAATTCATGTTTTAATTCTAATGATTAGACAATTAAATTTTCAGTTTATATGGTTTAGTGATCTTTATGTGTAATTTAATGGAGTAGTTAATATACTTTTAGTTTAATGGCTTAATTATTAATTAATTAATTATAGGGTATTGAAGAGTTTTAATTAATTAAGAGTTTTAGTACATTTAATAGTTTTAAATTTCAATTAATATTCAGTTTTTATATAAAAAAAAATCGATCTAACCGTCCGGTTGCAACCCACAACCCGATCCGGTTAGACTATTTGGTCAAGTGATTACCACCAACCGAATCGGTTGGTGAGCCAACCGATCCGGTTGGAGCTCTCGGTAAAATTTTTTCTAATTTTTAGATTTTGAGTTTTAACTTATGTTTTTAGTTTTGTTGAGTGTCTTTACTTGCTTAGTATATGTTTCTATAGTTTGTTCTTGTTTTTACTAACTCTAACGCTAATGATTCGGATTTTGTTTTGTTTTGTTTAGTTTAGCTAGTTAGTATGGATAGTTTGAGTGGAATTTCGGAATACCTTCGTAACTTGGATGAAATGTTCAAAGACACCGAAAGTTCATTGGAAAAGATTGGAGGTATCTTAGAAGAAAGTAAGAAAGATTTGGGAATTGATACGGTTAATATGGAAGAAACAGGTGAAAACAAAGTTCAACTTCCCAAGAAGGGAAGAGTTGTGGTATTCACACAAGCACCTTTAACGGTGTATGATTCGCCACTAATGAGGTTCGGTACACCTTGTAGTGTAGAAGGAGTAAGTGCTTGGGACGCGCAACTTAATATGGCTTATGGAGAAAAATACATTGTGGAGAAGGTTCTTTTTCAAAATTGGTCATGTACGTTTGGATTACGAAGCATGCGGAAGAAGGATGATTAAAAATCTTAAGGTTAACATTCATGGTCACATTTTTGAAACAGATTTTGTTGTCTTAGAAGAGGAATCTGGATGAGCCCAATGTATGTTTTGGGCGAGACTTTCTTGTAACGACCAAGTGCCAAGTTGATTTTGATTTGGGGGAAATGAGGATTAATATCACCGATTTGGAAGAAGGAAAAGGGGTGAACGAGATGCTAGTGGAATTGTGTGCCAATATGGAAGAGAAAGATGTGGAAGTAGTTAAGATGGGGAAGGCAAATAGGAAGAAAACGTCATCCAACAAACTAACCCCAACCACGTCCACCAACAAAAATGATTACACACCTTCATCACCTACTACTACAAATACTTTCAAACCTTTAACCGACGAACAAAAAGAAGCTATTTTGGAAAACCTTGAACAAAAGTTTCTTGAGCTAAATGAGAAGAAACCGGTGATAGAGGTACTTCAAGATTACGTTCTCTACCGTAAGAAATTGGATGCGGTGATGCTAGCAAGGGCTAGGTTGGAAGATAAGAATCTATCGGAGGAGGATAGAGATAGAATTTTGTTTAGAGGCATGCCACGGAAGGAGAAAGATCCGGGGAATTTTGTTTTGCCAATAAAAGTGAATGGGACTACACCAGTTTATGCCTTAGCCGATACGGGGTCAAGTGTTAATGTTATGCCCTATCTATTGTTTATGACGTTAGGTCTTAGTAATCCGCAACCAAATCATTCGAAGCTTACCATGGCGGATAATTCTCAAGATAAAGCAATGAGAGAGGTGAAGAATGTGAGAGTTCAAATTGGTTATCAACCGTACTTGGCTGATTTTCTTGTTCTAGACATTTCGGTGGACAAGAGTTTACCACTTCTATTAGGGAGACCATTCCTACGAACATGTGGTGCAATTATAGACATGGGAAGAGGCACGATGACTATTGATGATGGGATTTCGAAGCAAACATATTATCCCAAACCAAGGGGACCAACTTTGGAATTTATGGAGGAGTTAGAATTGATGGAAGCGGACGAGGACTTGACTTGTTTTAGAAGTAGGACATGATATCCAAGGAAACCCGATGTATGGACCATTAGCCCCACCTTATTTTGATATAGAGGATGAGATGGAACGTGCATTAGCGGCGGAAGCATTTTATAACCCATTCAAAAGCATCCTAATCTACAAGAAGTTGACCGATTTCTTAGGTTCTTTACCGGTGCAACTCAAGAATTTGGAATGGAGACCCGAGGGGTCGGGCATTTACAAGAGACAAAATGGAGATGGAGAATGGTACGTCAAATTCGATATACTATGTCCGGATGGAAGAAGATTCATAAGGAAGTTCAAAACTTTTGAAACATACCGTGAGTTGACCGGGAAATTTCTAAGTGAGGACATCTTAAGACAAGAGTATTTCGAGGAATTCTAAGGTGAAGACAAGGCACCATAATAAACAAGCAATTGTTTGCTTGAATTTCATGAACTATTTCTTTTTAATTTTATGCATTTAGGATTTCTTGTTTTTCATTTCAGTTTTACCTTTTTATTTTTATGTTGAGGTTATTTGGTTAATGCATTATGATTATGAGTTTTAGTTGAGTTTTGGTTTTAGTTCATAAGTATGATGATTTGAGTTTTAAGATTGGATGATTGTTGAAGTTTCCAAATGATGGATGAATGTTGTGTGCATCTTTAACAGGATTTTTGAGTAAAAAAATTGTTGCTTGGAAGGTAAATGCCTAAGTAACGTGAAAAAATCCAAAATTTGGCAAAATGCATACCGAAACGGTTGTGTCCATGACTGAACCGGTTGCATACAAGTATATATACCAAAAATTCACTTTTCTAGAAAAAAAACACACACACACTAATTCTCCAGCTGGGTTTTGCAAAAATTGTCAAGAGAAGCTAATTAAAGGTTATTTAAGTTGTAGGAGATCATCATGGCACCCAAACAAGTAAGCATCTACATTCAATTAACTCAATTGAGGTTTAATTAGAGCATTTGATTCGAATTGCATATTAGGTCACTAATTTGGGGGTTTTTGATATAATTCGAATTAAGTTGTAATATTTTTGGATTAAATGGGTAATTGATATAGGAATGCATTGCAAAAAGAATTGTAGTGATTGATTCAACATAGAATGAGTATTAGATGATTGAATTTTCAGATTTAATTAGGTTATGCCATTGAATCAAGTTAAGTTGCAATTGGTGTTTCCTAGTGGCAGATGATGTGTTTTTGTGAGTAATAGATGCCACATTGTTGATTAGAACTAGTGATTGAAGAGTATAGGTCTTATTTGTTGAGTTATAAGATGATGAATGTGTGATGGTTTGAGGTTTGAAAAGCGAATTTAGAGTAATTCAAGGATGTAGAAATCATTGAGGATGTTAGAATGCAGTCTAGGAGTGGTTTGGACTTAGAAAATTTGAGTGAGTAATGGATTAGAAGGCAAAAGCCTTATGCAGATTGCATAACCGATCCGGTTCTTTGCATACGCAACCGACGGTTGGACTTGGCCAAAGGGAGTAACCGATTCGGCTGCTCTGCAATTGAATCCGGTTCCAGGTTCTCTGTTGGATATTTTTGAAATTTTGTAGTGGACCTTAGAGGGTTCCATGGACCTTCCAGTTTGTTCTAACACTCTTATATTATCTTATATTTATGATTTCCACAGAGAATTGTTGTAGGTAGCTCAAGCTCGGGACCGGTTCCAATTAACCCAATTGTTACAAAGTTTTGCCAAAGGAACGAGAGGAAGAAAGTCAAGTATAGCTTGAAGACGGAAGCAAATGCCAACTTAAAGTTCAAAGATCTTACCGACGGGGAGAAGCATGCTTTCGGGAACAGATTATCGAAATTGCAAAATAGGACATGTTTGGTTCCGAGTGATTGATTGGGATTTGTTTTGAGTATCGAGTGTGAAGAGGAGTTGAGAAAAATGATGCGGACATCTTATGTGTATCCGGAGGATGGGGATTCGTTCGATGATTTGTCATGGGAAAGAGCATTTAGCATTGATGAAGAGGTCTATCGAGAGTGGTGTATGGAGTTCTTTTCAACCATGTATTTTGAGAGAAAGGTGAATGTTCAGAACTTGATGAAGGAAGTTTGTGTTTGGTTTAGGCTTTGTGGACGGGATCATGCTTACACTTTGCCGGATTTCGCTGTGGCTCTTGGCTTGTATGAACCACATGAGGTTAAGCATCGATTATTTGAAGCTCACTTTTCGAGGCTTCGGAGGTTTGAAAAAGACTTTCCTAGTGTACCCACCTATTGGAATCGAGTGGTAGATCCTTCTTGCACTAGGAGGAATGCTGCAACCATTAGGAATCCGTTAATGAGGATACTCCACAAATTGATAGTGATTGGGCCGTTTAATAGGTTTGGAAGCGGGGACAAATGTCGAGCGGACTTATGGGTTATGATGTTCTTGGAGGAAACTAAGGACGGTAATGTGATTTGGCAGATAGCCGAGTATTTGTCTAGGAGGGCCCAGGGAATCAAAAGCAATAGCAACATTTGTGGAGGACATTTCGTGACAAGGTTGGCAAAGAATCTTGGGTATTATGTTGATAGTGAGTTGGCTAAGTGTGGAGAGCCAAAGTTTAGTGAGATGTGGAGTGCAAATGGTTTTGGGAATGCTTTGAATAGGAAATTGAAAACCTTGGGGTTATGGATTGAACCGCAACAGCAACCGCAACAACAACAACCACCACAACAGCAATGAAGTATACCAATGGGGAACGTGCAAGCGGGTACGTCCAGTAGTTTTGATTCAGGTTGGGGAGAGTGGAACCAACATTTAGATGAGATTCAGTGTAGGGATGTGTGGAGAGACTCGATGATGTTGAGAAACAACTACATCAATGATTATTCAATGCCTATCTTTCAACACATGGCTCGAGATGCTAATTACGAGTTACCACCCTACAATCCACCCAATGTTCCACCATATACTTTCCCCTACACTTCTTATCCTGGACCCTATCCGTATCCATATCCTGGATACGCATCATTTCCTGATCCAGTGCTCGCATATGGTCGATTACCCGAGGTTGGTGGAGCAAGCTATGATGTTGGAGGATCGTCATCAGGAGTTGGAGGAAAGAAGAAGAAGAGGAGAGTTCGTTCGGAGATTGTGGCCGAAAACTATGTAACCGAGAGTGATGATGATGATGAGTATGATGATGAAGAAGGTGACGACATGAGCGAGGACGACGAGTGATCGTGGATCATTCGTGATTTGTGGTTTCAAAGACAATGGTTATGATGTGTTAAAAAATATTATTTCTATCTCTTTAACTATTTCTTTAGGATGATTATCATATTTTTCTTGGTTTTATTTTGTTTTTAGTAGCATTTGGATTGTTTTGTTTTGTTTTGTTTGTGTATTGCAGTTTTGTTTGCAGGATGGATGTGTCGGAAGCTTATTGATGGTCAAATAATTGGAGTTGGATAACTCACATGCTTTCTTATGACCCAATATGTGCATTGCATATTCTATCCCGTGGTATCTTTTAACTATTCTCTTTTTCCCGTTTTCTTTACTTTGAAGTTCATTTTATTACATTGAGGACAATGCAAAACTTAAATATGGGGGAGGGAAGAAAATAGGAAAAATGATACGCACTTTTTAATATTTTTTTATTTTATTTTTCTTAGATAACTTTTGGATGCAAGTAATTAGAAGGAATTCACCCTTGATGGTCTAGTTGTTTTCGCACATTATTGATAAATATTAAAAACAACTTGGGTATTTCAATGGTAAAATGTGGTTTCTGAAAATTTTTGGATTTGAACCAAATTACGGAAGTAATTCATTTTGGATTCGATAGCATTTTCTAGCGCGCATTATAGCCTTTTTCCACTTAATTGTGAGGTTTCTTTTTGTATAAAACACATCTTTTGTTTTATATTTGCTATAAGTGTGCCGGTGATTATGTCGATTCTAGAACTTGTACTAGTTATGCATTACGATTAAAATCACTCTCGAGTGATTAAAATATGTTCAAGTGATAAGAGGCATCGTAGGATTTAACCCAAATGGCCTTCCATTTTATATCTAACGTTATATTAGCTAACCACATTGGTTAGTTAACCACCCTTATATGGACCCATTTGTTAGTGCTCATCTTTAGCACTAGATACCCTTAGTTACACCCTTTGAGCCAATCTTTTCATTTGTTAAATCCAGAAAAATACAAAAAGATTTTACACTTTAAACTTTAGCCAACCCTTGTCATGTCTATTGGTTTGTTGCTAGTTGTTCGGAATATTAGATTGTTTTTGTTGATTATGAAGAAGCTACACTTTGTTTATAGTGTGTACCATTCTCCAACAAAGATGAAAGAGACATCTTTCTCGATTTTTTTTGTGGTGTATGCTTACACTAAGTGTGGGGGAGCTTTGTTAAAAAAAATAATAAATAAAAATGGTTATAGCCAATGAGCTATATGAGGGATATTGATTAGCCAATGACCTAAATTGAGTTATACATATTTGCGGAGATCGATATTTGAAGAGGTGAAATAATCATTTACAGGATTGTGGCTTGTATGATGGCTAGCAACATGGAGGTTTAGACTTGACTTTATTTTCTTTTAACGCCAATTTCATAAACCATCCCATGCCTTATCCATACCTTTTATAAACCCTTAGTCTTAACGATATAACCCGAATAAAAGCCCTCTTTGATGAATTTATTTTCTTTGTCTTGATACTTGTACAAGCTTATGGTAAAAAGCATTGATCATGACTAGGCATTGAGTGATTTACATATACTCACCAATATATGAGTGTTGAGTGAATTCTTAAAATCATTCGTGAGGTGTTCTAGTTATGTTATCTAAAGTGTTTGGTTCATTTCTAAAGTTTTTCACATATTTAAAGCAAACCAATGATTATCTCTTTTGGGATGATTGTTACATTTTTGGAACCACGGTGTCAAGACCATTGAAATCAATCTTTGCAAATGTTAGACCTACTTCGGTAGAGTAGAACTTAAGTGTGGGAGAATTTGATAAAGCCTAAAATGAACATGTTTTTAGTAGCGTTATTGTTGGTTTTGTGCATGATAATCGGCTATATTTACTCATAACTTTTTCAAAAGTGCAAAAGATGCGTATTGTGTATGTATATGTAGCCAGGTATCACGAATGATGAAGAAAGGAAGTTTTTATGCACATTTGGAAGATTCCCGTGGAAGGAAGTCAAATAAGGAAGGTTTTGGACTCAATGATTGGGAAGCACAATGATTTCTAAGTATCTACAGCAAGGAGAGATCAAGTTTTGCCTTGGAAATCATTAGCGAGAGCAAAGAATGAGGCGTATAACAAGAAAGTCAGCAAAAGTCAAATCAACATCAATCCAGCCGGTCGGTCGTAACCCGTAACCGATCGGTGGGCAATGGTCAAATCGCAACCGATCGGTTGCCATCATACCCGATCCGATTGCGAGGAGTTTGCATTACACAAAGTTGCATTTATTGTTGGCTTAACTCCCCATAATCATTGGAGGCCGATCATTTCTTGCTATTAACTTGTTGGGAACATTTTTGGCTAGTTGAGCAAGTTTATTTGGCTATATATTGAACCTTGTTGAAAACTCTCAGACCTTGACAGATCTTTAGCACTCGTGGATCGTTAGTGTTGCCTATGTAATCATAAACAAACTAATAGACAGTCTCTACAACTCGTATACTATAGCGGAAAATAAATACTAGTTGTTATAACTAAGAACACTTAGATCCTCTATGGATTTTTTATTTTCTGAAACTCTATGTTTCAGCTCACCTCCTTTATTACAAACTATGAGGTTCCTTTTATAAAACAAGGAACCCTAATCTCTTACTACTCAAACGACTAAACATGTTTGCATGCATTTAATGTCTAATACATTAAAACAACTATAGAGTAGTACAATAATACCCATGCTAACCTCGGGCCGTTCAAAGATAATAATGAGTTAGCATTTAATACATAGTAAGCATGCTGATCCTAGTCAGCTTTCATCCTTGTGAGTAACACGGCAATGCTTTTACTCTTGATAGAATCACTTCTTGATTCTGCTTCTATTTCAGCAGAAACCTTGGCTGATAATGACAGCAGAAATCTTACTTCACATAATTCCCAACAATCCTCCCCTAAACTGGAATTTGACTTGGTTAAGTTCGGTTTCGACTGACCTGAAAGATCTTTGAGACTTCAGTACTAGAGGATTGTTTTCACACATCAGTAGCAAAGAACCAATAACAAACTCATCTCTATGATGATCAAAGTTTGAAACTCCAGTCTTTTGCTGCAACACATGACATAATGTACAGCAATACTTATTAGTTGCATACTATTCTCATCACATTGGTGTGTGTAACATCACGAGAGAGGTGAATCATTGAAAATAATGGATTTGATGTCTCTTTACCAATAGCCATTTCTCTTTGGAGTAGCCAGGATGTTTAAGTCCGAAAACTATGGTACATTGATAACCATCTGATTTATGAGCAAATCAGCAACTATATAAACGGATTTGATGTGTCTTTACCTATAGCCGTTTTCTCCGGGACTAGTCAATTCTTTGAATTGGTGAATTGATAACCAAATATGGAGATAGTTGCCTTTACCACAATCCATATACTTGTGGGCTAGCCAATTATTGGATTCCAAAAAGGAATAGACCTTGGTGAATTGATGACCATACAACTCTCAGCAATTAAGCATGGGTGGTTGCAGACCCTATGATTTTGAGCAAACCATTACAGCTATCAACAGATTTGATGTGTCTTTACCAAAGCTGTACCCTTTGGACTAGCCAACTCTTTGATACACACAAGGTATATCTGGTGAGTTAAAAACCATCAAAAATACAACTAACTAACACGCAGCTGAAATATATATATATATATTTATATATATATATATATATATATATATATATATATATATATATATTTTTAACTAAGAAATACAAACAAGACAAACAAATCAAACAAAGATCCTCCCCTGAGGCATATGCCTCCCCTGAGGCCTATGCCTCCCCTTAAACTAAGCAGTTAAGGGTTAAGCATTCCAATATTGACCACAAGGTGTTGAAACCTAGGTCCATCAAAAGCTTTTGTTAACAGATCTGCCACATTATCACCAGTATGAATTTTTGCCACATTTATCAAATGTTTTTCATATGCATCTCTTATAAAGTGGCGCCTAATTTCAATATGTTTGGTTCTACTGTGAAAAACTGGATTTTTGACAATGCATATGGTACTCTGATTATCAATAAAAAGAGTTGTGTTCATGAAATTATACCCATAATCCAACAGTTGGTTTTGTATCCAAAGAACCTGTCCACAACAATTTGCAGCAGCAACATACTCTGCTTCAGTAGTTGAGGTAGCCACTATAGATTGTTTCTTGCATTGCCAAGAAATCAGTCTCTTTCAAGGAATTACCTCGGTTGTGGATCTCCTATCCAGATTTGCACCAGCATAATCACTGTCACTATATGCTTCCAACTTAAAAGGAGACTCTTTTGGGTACCAAAGGCCCAGAAGAGGTTGGCCTTTGAGGTACTTAAAGATCTTTTTGACTGCATTGAGATGGGAAGTAAGTGGAGTGACTTGATGTCGAGAGCACACACTTACACGGCCAAAGGTAATATCAGGCTTTGAAGCTGTTAGATACATTAATGAACCAATCATAGATCTGTATAAATGAACATTCACAGTAGATCGGATCATTGTTGGCTTTTGTTTTTGGAGCTTCATAGGGTGTTGTGGCAGTCCTGACACCTTCCATGCCGAATTTCTTCAACATGTCCCTCACATATTTGTCTGGCCACTGATAAATATCCCATCCTTTTTGCTAAACTTGGAGACCTAAAAAGAAAGTGAGCTCTCCCATGGCACTCATCTGAAATTCTCCCTTCATCAGATCCTCGAATTCCCTACACCAAGCTTCTTTAGCGGATCCGAAAATGATGTCATCCACATATACTTGTACAAGTATGATATCTGTCGAGTTCTTCTTCAGAAAAAGAGTTTTATCAATGGCACCTCTTCTGTAGCCATGCTTCAGCAGAAATGATGAAAGCCTAGCATACCATGCCCTTGGAGCCTGATGAAGTCCATAGAGAGCTTTAATGACTTTGAAAACATGATTAGGATGATCTGGGTCTTCAAATCCTTTGGGTTGTGTGACATAAACTTCCTCTTCAATCTCTCCATACAGAAAGGCACCTTTAACATCCATCTGATATAACATGAAGCCCATGTAAGAGGCATATGCCAAGAAAATTCGAATGGCCTCTACTTTTAGCAGTGCAAACACTTCATCATAGTCAATCCCTTCTCTTGCACTGTAACCTTGAGCTACTAATCTTGCTTTGTTCTTAATCACCACACCCCATGCATCTCTTTTTGTTCTTGAATCCATTTAGTTCCAATGGCATATTTCCCATCTGGTAAAGGTACCAAGATCCAAACTTGTTGGTTACGAAGCTGTTGCATTTCGTCTTGCATTGCCTCAATCCAGTTTGAGTCTTCAAGAGCTTGAGAGACACTGGTTGGTTCTACTTGGGAAAGAAAACATGCAAACAGACAATGCTTGTAGTCTGAGTGATTGTCTCTTTGCTGATTTGAGACATAGGAAAGAAAAGCAACATGTCCAAATTTAGGGCTAGAGATAGCCTTTCGAGTTCTAACAGGAGCTAGAATGTCTCCCAATAATATTGGATTGAGGGTGAGTAATGTTGATTCTTTTAGTAGCGATGGGGTTGACATCAATGGTAGGTTCAAGATTAGACACAGTAGGTACAAAATTTGTGTCATAGGAAGGTGGCGTGAAATGCGATTTGGGTTGATGATTTCCAAGATCTGAAGGACTTGGAAGCGAGTATCTGGTCACCAAAGTCTGTGGACACTCTAGTAGGAATAGGAGTAGTAACAAACGAGCTTTCAGTAGTTGTTGACAATGGGAGAGGCGCATCATGTCCGTAGAAACATGGTTTCCAGCGGCCTCATTTGCAAGCTCCCCATCCACCTTCTCAGCTTCAAGCTTAGCTGCAAACTCTTGGAGTGCGAGCCTAGCAAGGTCCTCGGCATAGTGTGATTCATCTTCACTCTCAGCTGAAGTATCTCTAGAAGAGTTACCTGTAACATTGTTAGGGTAGAAAGAAGGCACAAGTATAGGTTGTTCATCATCTTCAAATTCACTTCTAGAGTCGGCATCAAGGTATGCATTGTTAGTGGAAGATTCTTGAGAGCACACTTTGGTTAGCCATATGTCTAGTATACCCCAGATAATCAGTTAGGTAGTCGAGGTCAAAAGACCACACATGACCATGTCCTTGAACATTGGGCTTATCTTCCAGGTACCTTAGGTTCAAGGTCTCCTCAATCCTTTTGGCAGATAAGTTGTACACTCTATAAGCCTTGCTATTAGCTGAATAACCCACAATATAACCATCATCAGCCTTCTCATCGAACTTCCCCAACAGATCACTGGTGTTTAGAATGGTCACTTGACAACCAAAAGGTTTGAGGTAATGAATGACTGGAACCTTCCCAAAGAGAAGTTCATATGGTGTCTTGAGGTGAGGTCTGGTAATGGAGACCTTGTTAAGCACATAGCAAGCTATGCCAACAGCTTGATCCGAACATAGTGGGCTGTTTGGAGTCTGCAAGCATAGATCTTGCAGCCTCTATCAAGGTCCTATTCTTTCTTTCAGCCACCCCATTTTGTTGCGGGGTTCTTGGATTGCTATAGTCCCTCTTTATCCCTTTAGACCTACAGAGTTCTATTATAATTGCATTCTTGAACTCTGTCCCATTATCACACCGAATTCCCTTAACCTTCTTGTTCAACTGATTTTCAACTAGGGTGATGAATTCTTTCGATCTTGGAGTTGTTTCATCATTAGTCCTTAGGAAGAACACCCAGCAAAATCTGCTATAACCATCAGTGATAACCAAACAATAGTACTTGTGATCGATGCTTCTGACTTGAGTTGGACCAAAAAAGATCCATATGTAACAATTGAAGAGGCTCGAGAGATGATGCTTACTGCAGTGACGGCTTTGTAGGATGCTCTGTGCTGCTTCCCTTTGTTGCATGCAACACAATTATGATCATTGGAGAAAACTTTGGTGGGAAGACCTTCGACAAGTCCCCTTTTGGAGAGAGTGTTTATAGTTTTGAAATTCACATGAGCCATTCTCCTATGCCATTTGTTGGACTCATCTAACGATGCTTTAGCCAGCAGACAAGTGAGGTCACCTTCTGGGTGAACTTCATTGAGGTTGAATGTGTAAAGATTGTGAGTTCAAGGGACTCTCAGCAGAATTGAAGTATCTTCTAGAAGCTTGAACTCTTTAGAAAGTACAAGACATTCATTATCAGAGAAGAGTACTTTGTTCTTGGTGTCACAAATTTGTGAGACTGAGAACAGGTTGAAGTTCTGAAGCTCCCTAACATAGTACACATTCTCAAAGTTCAGTAGAGGTGTTTTGATGGTGCCTTTCCCAGTAATTCTACCATCACTTCCACCAAAGGTCACATTCCCTCCTTCTACAATAGGAACAAAATTGTGCATCATATCTCTATTTCAGGACATACTTCTTGAAAAACCACTATCAACAATACCAATATCTTTATGCTTAAGAGGATGATCCTATAGAACAAAAAATATTTACAAAAGAATGTTAGTATACCGAGGAGGCTCAAGTCATTTCTGACTTGAACCTGCCTTGTGGATCATTAGATTTAGGTTTAGCAAAAGAGTAAGATCCACCATTGTTCTTGGGTTTCCATTGATATTTAGGTCTTTTATTATTCCAGAACAACTGCTGAGGACTTGTGTGCAGTTCCCCAACATCCTTTCCCAATTTTCATAGAGTCAACATATGCGGGGCCAATAACCATGTTTAAAATATGGGCTAGTGGGTTGCACGTAAGGTCTATCTGCTGACCTCCTCCAAGAAGAGTCAGTATAAGTAGCTTGTGGGACATAAGGTGGAATATTCTTAACATTGGTCCACACAGGTCTAGGTTTCTGCTGAAAAGCACATGCACCCAATCTTTGCTCATAAAAATCACAATCTTTAATTAAATGAAGTTTACTTCCACAAACAAAACAAGTCTTCCTTTTGGAAGATGTATTCAACTTTCAAAGAGATGTTCTAGTACATGTAGAAGAACTTAAACCGAAACATTAAAGGAATTGTTTTAACAGACGATTATTCAAAGATTTAAAAGACAAGTCTTCAGGGGAAACAGAGGCTTGGAAGTTGATTCCTCAGCAGTTATCCTAGAAGGCTTGTAGATAGACTTGGGTGCAGGCTTGGGTGTAGGCTCAGGTGAGGGCTTGACAAGATCTGACTTATCACTTGAATCACAGCTGTAAGTAGATCCTTGATCCAATGAATTGTCACTGTCAGAGAAAGAGACAAAGTCATAAGATGAAGCATCGTTGTCAGGCAAGTCTTTTGACTTTTTGCCATACAGATGGTGTGATCCATCAAAGTCAATATTAACATAATGGGTCAGTGGGCATGAATTAACCTCTAATAGGTCCAGGGACAGCATGCAAATCACCTTCCTTTCTAAATGTTCTAAGCTGCGGTGTAGATTTACGCCCATCTTGCTAGCTTCCAATCCTACATACTTACGAGCCTAAACCTATTCCACGAGTTCACAGATTGACTAGTATAGAGTTCTCTAGCTAGATTGTCACCAGAGATCAACCATTGTTTATGTCTAGCTATCTCCTCTACAAGTTTCTCTTTAAGCTCTAGATTCTCAGCAATAGTTTCACTTTTTTCTTTTTTGATGCGTTTAAAGTTAATATTAGCAATTTTAGATCAAGCTGAAGCACCTTAATCTTTTCTTCATAAGCTATCTGATTATTTTGAAACCAAACCTTTTGTCTTTCTAATGTTTTTAACGAAAGTTTATGAGCTTCATTATCAACATAGCATGCATTGTACTTAGGTTTCATAGTATCATAGGCTTCTTTCAGTTTAGTATATCTTTCACTACAACCAAATATACGGTTGTGTACACGAGAAAGACCCATGAAGGCAAACTGATCATGCCTATCTTCTGAAGTGCACCTAGCCAGCAATCCAAGCTTCTGCATGACGACTTCCTCATTCACAGTGGGTCATGTGCAGCCCAGTTGACTGTTCATCCATGGTGACCAGAGCTGGCGAGTGTTAGCTCCCTTCTGATTCTGCTGATAGGAATTGTAGCTAGTACTCTCTCCACTCTTCCTGTCTTTGCATTCCCTAGAGAAATGACCCATCTGGTGGCAAGAGAAGCACTTGACCTTGCTCCTCGTCAAATCGACTGGATCCTTCCCTTGAAGCCAAACTTCCTTCCCGCATTCTCTCAAACCTCTTGATATCCACTGAAAGCATGGCCACCTACCATTTCAGCTTCATCTCCTCCATCTCAAGTGGGTCCACTTGATCAAAGTCTTCATATACCAGATGCTTTACGAGTGTCATAATCAAAAACAAAGGTGAAGGACATCCTCCAATATACTTCCAGTCTTAGCTTGAGGATGAGAAGGAGTGGGACGATAGGATGATGATGGTAAATAGGATGGACTTGAAGCATGCATCATCATATTCGAGTGGGATGTCCCAACAAAGGATGAATGACCAGAGGAGGTTGCACGGTAGGGAGATCTGACATCGGTTCAAGAGATCACGAGTTTGTTGTATAGCTCGTCAAAAGGGAGCATGTCCAGGCCCACCTTTAGCTTTCGGTCTATACTGCACATGCAACCAAGATGGAGGCAAAGATCGTAGGAACTTTGAATTGCTATCATCATTGTCGGTTTGCATTGTTGGTTTAGCTGACTCGGAATCTTGTGAAACCTGTCGTATCCCTTGTGGATACCCTCTTCTTCAGAGATATTGAACTCTTGGAAGTGTTGTCTCAGCATGGACTTCCTCATTCTTACGGACTCTTCATTTCCACCAAATCTTGCTTTAAGAGCCATCCAGATGTCCTTTGCATCAACCATGTGATGAAAATCACCCAAGTGATCTTCAGGAATAGATTGAAAGAGGATGGTTCTTACCTTGTGCTCTTCTTTGCACGGCCAAAACCTCTTCGCAGTTGTGGGAGGAGCAATGGAAAACTTACCATCATGATCAGGGATGGTCTTCTTTAGATGGTTACCATTTTCACTATCTCCCATAGATTCCAATCAATATTGGAGATCCGTTTTGCATCTTCATGGTCCAGATCATATTCTTCCTTCTTGAGATAGGAAACTTGCCATTCTTGTTGGAGAGACTAAGTTGTTGCATAGAAGTGGTGTTTTTGATGATGTTGTTGTTGTTGGTGTTTGTGACATCTGATTCATCATCAGTTCGAGGCATTGTGAATAAGTTTTTGGTTGTATGTGGGTGAGGAAAATAAGGTTATGAATATCGCAGAGACTCTCAGGTGGCTCGATACCACTTGTTGAAAACTCTGCAACTGACAGATCTTTAGCACTCGTGGATCGTTAGTGTTGCCTATGTAATCATAAACAAACTAATAAGACGTCTCTACAACTTCGTATACTATAGCGGAAAATATATACTAGTTGTTATAACTAAGAACACTTAGATCCTCTATGGATTTTTATTTTCGGAAACTCTATGTTTGACTCACCTCCTTTATTACAAACTATGAGGTTCCTTTTATAAAACAAGGAACCCTAATCTCTTACTACTCAAACGACTAAACATGTTTGCATGCATTTAATGTCTAATACATTAAAACAACTATAGAGTAGTACAATAATACCCATGCTAACCTCGGGCCGTTCAAAGATAATAATGAGTTAGCATTTAATACTGAGAAAGCATCGCGATCCTAGTCAGACTTTCACCCTTGGTAACACGGCAATGCTTTTACTCTTGGGTAGAATCACTTCTGATTCTCCTTCTATTTATTGAAACCTTGATTATGACAAGAAATCCTACTTCACATAATTCCCAACAAACCTAGTCCTAGTTTACTAGGTGTGACACAACCAAAAGTGTATTAGTTTACATCAAAACTAATACCAACCATTTATTCATCCCAAAAGTTTAGTTCTTCTTGTAAAAGCGTCCGAGAGCGGGAGGGAACAATTCTCATCCATAGTTTTGGTAATTTGGTTATCTCTGATTGAATCTAGGTGATTGGAGGCGCGTGGTTGCTACAAGCCACGAATTCTAATTCTTGTAATCGCAAAAGTTTAGGTATCCTATGAACTTTGTTATGGATTTCTATTCTATTGAGTTATTGGAATTACTTTGTTATTTCTTGTGTTTAGTTATTATTATCATGGAGTAGTTTTGGGATATACTTGTGTGTTGGGATGTAGATAATCATACTAGTGTTCTCATATGTGATGCATGTATATATGATCTAGTTTAAATAAGTTTTTTTGGAAAAATACTAGTCTTGGTTTGATTTGTTGGTAAAACATGTTTTAAGAAAAAGGACCGAAAGAATTTCTCTTGTGTTTTATTCCAAAAAGTTGAGTGACAAACTAGTATGGGGATATGGTGATTGACAACCACCATGTTTGCTTATTAAAACAAGACTAGAAAAATTTTCATCACGAAAGGGTCGAAAGATTCGTAAGAACAAGTTTAATAAGAACATGTTGCAAACAAATGGATTTTCTAAAGGATAATCATGGATAAGGACCGATTACCTAGTTTGTTCTTAGAATGATCATTATACCATGGTTGGAGATCATTTACTTACATCATATCAAGAGTTTACACCAAGCCTTCATGAACACTATTATGATTGACTATAGACTACACACAAGTATATATATTTCTTATTATTGAATTTCGCTATAAACATCACTATTTGAGGAAGCCTTGACAAGCTTTATTGTTGCAATATTTTCAAGAAAAAATTTCAAACACAAAAATCCTTGGGACGATCTCGACTTACCCAACTTTGCTATCGTGAGCGAGTATACTTGCTCATTATGTGTTAATAGAATTAGACGGTTAAATCGTGTTTATAATTTTTAAAACTTGCACTACGTAACACATCACCCTCCAAGCGCTTTTCTTTTTTGTAAGGTCTTGTAGCTAGACTCGAAGTCGTGCCCCTACGTGGTCCTAATCTTAGAGGCCCATTCGATCTTCTTAACCTTTCTCTCATCACGAATATATTCAGGGCATAATTCAAGACAAGAAGTGTAGTAAACTTTGTTCTTCCAGTCTACTTCAAATGTCGGAATGTTGTCCACATCTAAATTATCAATACCCTCAAACTTCTTATTTTTGTGGGGCATTATATTTAACACTCTCGGATCCATTTGAGAACTCGACTATTCCTTCCTCTCGATCATAAACCATCTTAGACTCCTCTATAAATGGTCTCCTCAATGATGCCCTTAACATTTTACAAGATCATGAATCACACCTATATGTGAAATTACCTCTGAACATGCAATCTTTAACCCTCCCACACAGTTACTTGCTTTCCTAGGGCGAAAGGGGTCCCTCATAGGTTCTAGCATTTTTCTCATGATCCAATTGTAATAGAGCCTAGACATTATATTCATAGGTGCCTTATAGTCAATGTAGGTGTGATCCTTATATAAGTATCCAATCATACACGGTATCTTGATGTTTTTAGGGTTAGCCCTTCTTATGCGAGGCTCGAAAGTGGTCTCGAAGTTAACTATTATAGTGATGGCGGTTTCCTTCCCTTTGGGGTATGAATCAGAAATACTCCCTAAGTTCTTCCTCCTCCTTACTATCCTCCATAATTTCTAACATCTTATAAATTCCATCTTCTAGGTCATCATCCGAATCACTTAAGGTCGAATCACTATCTAAAGGGTTAGTAGATTCCTTAAGGGCTTCCTCAGGCGTATTTTCAATTATCCTATTTAGTTTCCTAAGCTCTCCATTTTCACTAACAATACGAGCTAAGTTGGTTGTGACAATTTGGATCAGCGGTGGGTATTTATTTGGTGGTGGGTTGTTGAGTGGTGGTTGGTTATCACCTTCCATGATGAAAAGTGATGGGGTTACGAACAAAGGTCCGCGAAGAAGGGATAGACTACTGAGGAAGCTAAAAATGGGAAAAAAAGCTTACTTTATAGGAATCAAGCAAGGAAACCTAACGAGGTAGACTCTAACTAGCTATTCTATTCCCCGTGGCGTCAAAACTTGATAAGCGCTACACGCTCGTTGGGGTCAAAGGAACTTCCTTTTGTCGAGCAAGTTTTCGATTACCCTAGGCGAGTGAACCTAATCGTTGTTGTAGTGTAGTATTAGGGTAAGCCACGGGTATTGATATCGTTCTCTGGGGAATAGGAATGCTAGTGAGAAGTTACTACGCTAAGGTTGGGGTTGAGGAAGATTATTTTTTATCTTTTTATGTTTTTTTTGGAAATGGAAAGGTACGAATCTTGGGGTTTGGATTTGGGGGTTGGTATTTCTACCGATTACTCTACTCATCTAATTATCTAATCTAAGGTGTATGTAGTCTATGTCTAATTATTGTGTGCTCATATGATGATTTAAAGATGTGTTTACTTAGGTTTTATTACTCCTTAATTATCTCCTATTGATGGTTGAATTGTCATGTCCTTATTCTTAATGTGTTGCGTGTCTTCAAGGTGTGGTATTTATCCCTATCTCTTTAAAACTACCAAAGGTTAATGACTACAAAATCTCTAGGATTTATAAACTTTAACTCTAAGGTACTCTTAGGATGGTTTAGCCTACAATGACTCTAGGTACTATAAGCTAAGGTTCACAAAGATTAATCAAGCATTAACTACACAACGGATGACTTATCGCAATACTAGATCATTAACAATTAAGATAAGAGACAACCAATCAATATTCAATAATCAAGTTTCATATATCCTAAGCAAACACACAAGTAAATTAGCTGGACATGGAGAACATGCAAGCATACACACAATTAATTGAAGAAATAATTGAATTATTGAAGTAAAACACTTATCTTGATGTTAGATAGGGTCTGGAACCCTAAAATACTGTACAAGACAGCCTTGGTTCGGTTTAGGTTTTTACTCCAAAAGACTACACCTTTGAAAACTAAAAATTGGATTCTATATATAAGATTACACAAATGGCGTCACTTTGATTTGTGACGCCGCCGGGGCCGCCGTCATTAGGGTTTTGTCTTGGCCACGTTAGTCTTGCGATGGCATCACCTTATGCTTGTCCCCGCCCGGTCTCGGACGTCGTGCGGATCAAATCTAGGCCGTCCGAGTTGCAGCGACCTACTCTTTTAAAGCGACACCGTCGCAAAATAAAGCAATTTGGCTCTTGGGCGTCACAAAAGTTGTCCGGCAATCCTTGTTTTGTGCTGGCGCCGTGCCCTTCTGTTCGGCTTGAGTGCCTCGATTCTTGACTTTGGCCATTTTCTTAGTATATTCGCTCCTTTTCGATGAATAAGTGTCATTCCAGCATTTTGCCTTCAAGATACCTAAAAAGTGAAAAGAAACGATATTAAGTAATAACGGATACAAAGTGAGCAAATAAGGGCTTAACGACCCTCGAAAAGGTACATTTAAAACCTTATCACTAAACCAAAATTTGAAGTTAGTTTCAGATTCTTGAATGACACAAGACCAAGAATCTTAGTAATTAGTAAAGACTCTTTTTATCTTTTTACCATATAAGTTCGTATACTACCTAGTATGACCCTCTACCTCACAATCCTATGGAAAATTCAAAGTCTATCTTAGTTTATTATTTTGTAAACTCCAAATTAATCTTTTCAGTTTCACATGCATACCATCTTCGCGGTCTTAGTTATAGCCACAATATTCTCATTCACGGAAAGCAAATGCAAAAACTTTAATAACACGATACATGAAATAGAAAAATACTAGACTAGAGTTTAAGAAAAACTAGAGTCTACCCAAGACTTTAACTGCGAGGGCATGCAAAGGGATGAAAAACTCTTACAATTACAAAATTTATCATAATGATGAAGGATGACAATGGGAATGAGTTCTTCCCATTTGACATCTCAAACCCTAAAAATTACTTCTCTGATTATACTCCGCGGATACATTTCCAGTGTTAGCAGGAAAGGATCATGTTATAAGTTATGAGGGTCACGACTTAAGGCACGAAACTTCTGGCGTATTATGGGTGGAAAGACTTATATGGCATGAAACTACATATTGATAATCAAGATTGGAAAACCCTATGGCTTCTCGGTTTAAGAGCTGCTGATAAGCATCTTGGCATAAGTGACTTATACCAAAAGCGATTGTTGGTTACCTCCCAATGCCGGTAACCAACAAGTTGGATGTTGGTATAAGCTTCACTATGCAGAATCGATGCCTGTTCTTAAATCGATAAGCCATGAGGTTTTCAATCTTGATTATCGATATATAGTGTCATGCCATATGAAGTCTTTCTTCCATAATCAGCGTAATTCCGCCTTTTGCGGCTCGTACACCTTATAACAAGATCCTTCCCTGCGAACTCTAAAATGTATCCGATGTTAATGATGATAGCCCGAGTAGGTAAATAATCAAAGGTATAGCACTAGGTGGTTCTGGGATATCACTTGGAATCGTGTAATCACTTTCCAAAGTAAACTATTCGAACCTACGCCCGGGTTACACGAATATCTACTTGGGATAAGACCAAATCTTAGTTATTGAATTAGACACAATCAATAACCCTTGCGCATATAAGTGTTTAGCTTTATGTTTGTTTCTCCTGATTTTAGTATGTTTCTCGATATATCCATCTTGATGAAACCATCTCTATTTATAGTAGAGAATACTCATCTCTAGTTAATGGACATTATGGATGATTAACGGCCAATTAATCACTCATAATATGCCTCCATTATCATAGGAATAGTGGTTACATGACCAATTAAACGTGGTCATAAAGCGGTCATAACAACCAATTGAATGAGTCAAAACATTTACAAATTAATCACACAACACTACCGGTAGGAACCATTACACTACCGGCGGAACCATACACTACCAAGCGGGGACCATTACACTAGCGGCAAGAACCATAACACCCGGTAGGAACCATCGGTTACTACTACTAGCTACAAACCACTATTGAGTGAGTCGGGGTGTTGAGGGACTCATGGGTGTACGCCCGTACCTCTGGCCCAAAACCGGTGTGAACTAATTCCACAAGTGCACTAAATTTTCCAAGAATCCTCCCCAAATTTAGTTCACTTCCATTGCATGAAAAAACAAACATCAAACAAAACTTGTGCATAGCGAAAATATCACGAGGATTGAATTTCCATCTTAGTAAATTACGTTCAAATATTCAAGAAATCGGGTGTTCTAATTGAACCCTTCACCCATTTGAATACACGAAGATAAAATACACACAAGTTTTCAAACACTTTAACGCTCTTGACACTTTACAAGCCACGTGTCCATATCCAAATTCATAAATGTTGTAAGAGCCAAAGTCCAAAGCTCCACAGGCGGCAAAACTTCAACATTCACATAGGTGGTTCCTCTTTATTCATGCTCTTACCAAACACTTTTTCAAAGAAAATTAACCATTAAGAAGTAAATACTTCATCCTCCTTGAGGTTCTCACCACAACCTTGGGATGTAATATAAACATGTGCTCAGTCCCTTTGAATGTTGGTTTTCCACATTGAAGTCAGCTCCCAAGTTTCCTCTGGAGAGAGTTGGGTGTCTTAGCATTCAGTGACTAAGTTGGACTTAAACCCATCCCTTTAGGAGACTTTATAACCAAGTCTCTAGCCAAACCCTTACCGTCAGTGATCGCTAAGTTTTGTTGAGATCGAACAAACTCTATAGATACCACCCCATTCATGATAAGCTCACGAATCATGCTATGCTTGACACCTAAGTGTCTAGACTTTCCATTGTACATCTGGCTATAAGCCTTTGCCAATGTAAATTTTTGCACTATCTAGCGGATAGAAAATAGGTGCTATAGGTTTAGGCCCTGATGAAATCTCAAGAAGCAATTTTTCAACCATTCAAACTTCGCGGCCGGTTGCTAAGGCCGCAAATTGATTCCACTATTGGTGGTGATGCAAGTTTGCTTCTTGCCCAAGAAATTGTACCTCCGCCAGTAGGAATACCCGATACACTAGTAGAAGAATTGTCTTCGATCTTTGATCCAACTTGCATTAGTGTATCCTTACAATACTTGAAGGATAACCAATATATGAAGACTATAATCCATAGTTCTCTTGGATACTTGATTCCCTCTGACTGCTTGCGGTGATGAGCACTAGGATTAATAGTACCGCTCCATTTACCTTTGCAAAAGTGTTAGCCTTAATAGTTTTATTAGAAGTGATGGTCATTCACGTTTAGGAACTTTGTAGCGCGTGTTAGATATCATGATAGAATAGTCAACGGGCTCGTGGATTGGACTAAGCTAAATGGGTACTAGTTATGTTAAGCTTGCCTTTTATCCAATCCAACCCATGTCCAAGCCCACGAAGCCCATGGAAAGCCTTTTAGGGCATCATGTATTCCAACTATATAAACCCCTCAAAGTCTCATTTGAGGGGTGTGCTTGATTATTATTGTGTGTGTGTTTTCTTTGGAATATACAACTTATTGTTTTCATCTTTCTCTACACAAATTCATGCGCATAACATATCTTATATTAAGTCACCATCTTTCCTTTCTTCTTAATCTTTCTAAGCATAACGTTTGTGTTTGTGGTTAACGTGTTTCTGGCGTAACAGTGTAATGCGTGTTGGGTTTGTGATAAGGTTGATATAAGTAAGGTCCTATAATTGGTATCAATCGCCTAACAATGGTTTAGGAGTGTTTGTGTTTGTTTTGGCGTTTTGGTACCATCTGCGTAAAGCTCTCGCTATACATCTTTGACACGCTTAAAGCTTTGATTTTTGCACTTAAAAATTCAAGATTCTTGTGGTTTAAGGTTTATTTGGTGCTAAAGTTTCGTTTTTGCAAAAGTTCGAAGCTTCGTGTTCTTCTTCATTTTAAACTCGTGCAATTGGGTAGGTCATTTCTACGCATAAGCTATCTAAGCACTTTGGGTGAAAAAGGTCAACATTTTTGTGTTATTCGAGGTGTTTTTAAATTTGTTTGTGCAAGAGAATTGTTTGAATCATTGGAAATTTTTGCAGCGTAGGTCAAAACCCTATTTCACAACGTAAGAAAAGTCAACACCCTATTTCACGCATAAGTTTCTACATAAGAGTTTTGTCACGGTTTCTTGAGCTATAACGGTGACTCGGTGCTTCCTCACTTGGATAAGTTTGTGGGACACTTCGACTTTTGGATATCTTTTTACCTTTGTGATAGTGTAAAGGATTTTAGGCAAAACCTAATCTTACGCATAAAGCTTAGACTTACGCGTGAACACTTTACAGCAAAGTATTTTTCTTACGCCTAAGCCTTGTCTTACGCAAGCTAAATCTTACATATAAGTTTTCTCGCCTAAATTTAAACTTACGCATAAGCATTTCCTACGCCTAAGGAATCCTACGCCTAAGCCATCCTACTCGTAACTTCTTTGGTCTACGCCTAAGCTCTTCATTTTCAAAAAAAAATAAATAAATAAATAAATAAATAAATAAAATAATTTTTAAGGAGACTAAACGTTCAATTTTTACTCGAAATTCAAATTTTGGTTTAACTTGGAAAATTTTTGTCAAAAATTCAAATTTTTGGACCCAAATTCAAATTTTTTAGGTCAAATTTGGCGTCAAAATTGTCATAACTCAAATTTTTCATGACCCTTAGAATTGATTTTTATAGTGAATTTCAAATTTTGGGAGAAAAATTTTTTAGGCACGAGAACCAAGTTCACGATGCGACTTTCAGAAAAAACTTCAAAGCGGCAATATCTTATTAAACACAACTCCTTTATCGTTGTATCGATCCTACATCAACTTTATCAGATCATACCTTCATCAATGGCAACTCAACAAGACATTCATGCGGCCGGTGCGAAAACCGTCCTCTATGTTGGAAAAGGTGGTTATCTTCAATGGACAAGTCGAATGCTTCGTTACATCAAGACAAAACCTAATGGAAAATTGATGATCAAATCCATTCGGGATGGACCCTTCATACCTCGACAAGTCCAAGACCACGGAAATGCTGATGCAACACCTCCGTCCACCATTTTTCGTCTTCAAAAAGAATGGAATACTACTCAGAGAGGATCGGAAAAAAGTGAAGCGGATGACATGGCAATTCATATTGTCCAAGCTGGGTTTACCAAGAGACATCTGCTCTTGTAGGCAGTTGTGCTTTCGATATGTGGGAGCGTGTTAGGCGGCTTTGTCATGGGCTGAAATTGGTCAACAAGATGGGAGAACAAAAGGCTGCTGCGTGGGAGAAGTTTACAGCTACTCCAGGAGAATCCATTGAATCCTACTATGGAAGGTTTTGCACTTTAATGAATGGTGATCGAGAAACAAGTTGACACCCAGAACTATCGTGAGCAACATCAAGTTCTTGAACAATCTACCGAAGAATGGGGCGATATGTCACTATTGTCAACCAAACAAAAGACTTACATCAAGTGAACTTTGATCAACTCAGCGATTTTCCAAAACCAAAACCAAGTGGGGCAAGAAATATTAGCAAAAATCATGATCCATTGGCACTTATTGCAAGGACTCAAACTCCAGTGAATACACAACAACAAGCTTCATCATCTTTCACTAACAACGTGACAATACATTCCACGCAACAAGTTGTTATCCCTCAACAACAAAACTATCCACCAGAACAACAACACTACCATGAACAAGGAATCACTGATCGTGAAATGGAACCCGAAGAAGCTTTGTTACAAGTATTTTCTTTATTGGGTAAAGCATTCAGAGGTCTCTATTCCACACCAACTACAACCAAGGATTTCATCAAACACTTTCATAGGGAAAATTACAATGAGGGTGTGAACATGGGTAATCAAAGACAAATGGTTGGAGTTATTGAGAATCAGACATGAATATGCTACTTGATTTCGCATGGGTAATTAGGCGGTTCCAAATCAGGGTGTCGGATGGGTCGAATGTTGGGAATAGGCAGTGGGTATCGGAATGGGAATGTTGTAGCTCAGGAATTTGGGAATTATGGAAATGTGTGAATTAATCAGTTAAGTGTTATAACCGTCAAGGATTGGGTCACATGGCAAGGAATTGTCCAACTAAGCCGAAAAAGAAGGATCTTAGTATCTTGAAATCTATTATGTTGGTACAAAAGGAACATCTGGACTTCAATTGAGTCTTGAGGAAAATGACTTCATGGCTATTATGGATGATTTGGAAGACCTCGAGGAACTCAATGCAAACTCCATCTTCATGGAAAATCTTGAGAGACTAAATACGACGATTACGGCACCTCTCCACTCTATGGCGCTTAACGATATCCGAGGTACCAATCATTGATCCATGCTATAACAATGTCATATTTGATGTGTTTACTCATGACGAGCGACATTACGGCATCGACTCTACTTATTACATACACGGACAATCGAGTTGTAGCAATACTAACTCACGAGACTCAGATGTGGATCCTAGTGGAGGCTGTGTAGCACAAAATCTGAGGCCGATGAAACACGTGCTTATTTTGAAACATTAATCAATAACTGTGGCATTGAAATTGAGAAAGTTAGAGCGGTCAAGCGAAGTTAAGGCGCGAATGCTAAATTGACCACGAGCTTGAGAGTTACAAGGAGAGCATAAGCCTTTGAATTTCAAAAAAACAAAGAATCAGAATTAGAAATTGGTTATCAAAATTTGGTTTCTAAAGAACAACTTTTGCAAATCAAGTATAACACACTTGATGTGAATTTGAACTTAAAAATTAAATCTTTAAACAAGAAATTTCGATTTAAATAACTAAATTTCTAAACAAAAAGAAATGTTGTCTAATCTTGAAAAGAGAAAAGCGGGTTGATAAGCGATTTTTCAAAGCGAAGATTCTCTTCTTGATGAAATTCTTGATAAAAATGAGAAAATCAAATCTTTGGACAATTTTAGCTTCTTACGAGTCATTAGGATAAAAAATCAAGATGCTTTCTAGAGTAAATCGCGTTTTCATACTAATAATAGAATGGCACTTGGTACGACCTTCTTAGTTCCTCAAAGCTCGAAATCTCGGAATGTGTTAAACAATGGAAATGCTTTACATGAACCCATTATTGTTAGTGATTCTCTTGAAACGTTAGAACTATCTAAGGAGAGTAGATCAAAAATGAAACAAAAATTGAATCAAACCAATTGATTATAACAAATGGAACAAAATTAATGGAATTAGTTTTGTTAATCAAAAAAAAAGTCAAAGTTCTCCATCACACCAAGTGTTTCACACAAAGAGTCAACACTTGTTTCAAAATCTATTTCAAAACCAGTTGTTGTCTCAAATTCTCTTTCGAACATTGAACAAATGTCTTCAAACAATCCTTTTAACACAAGTGATGCGAAGTATTTTTAGAAAATGTGAAAACTAGAATTGTGGATCTTCGAAGACTGTTAAAACTAAAACCACTATTACACCTAACAACCGGTTCTCTAGTTTTGACATCGAACAAAGAAAGTTTTTGAAACTCAAATTGCCCCTAATTTGAATGCCATGGTTGCAGGGTAATTCATTTTGAACAAGCATTTTTGAAAGAAACAGTTGACTTTGTCAGGGACCATAAATCCACAGTAAAGCAAACTAATGACGTGTAACGAACACATCAAAGTTTTGGAAAATTTAAATGACTCTCTCTTGAAGATGTTAGACTCTTGATATTATGTCCATCATTTTGCAAACATATTACATTGTTGAAGATCATGAAAGACTCGATCAGACCTCTAAAATTGTTTCAAAATATGAAAAAGCACTTGAGAAACTTGCAAAAGAAAATGTCTCATATTTTAAACAACTTGATCGAAAAACCGAATGCAAATTGACAAATTGTCGTTATGAAGTAGCATACAATGACATGAAAGCAAAACATGATCTTTTGAGGGCTCATTTGGAATGTAAAAAGGAAAGGCGTGGAATCTTGATTAAAAACCAGCGGCGGAGAAAGCAAATGATCCCAAACCGGTTTCCAAACCAAAAATGTATGTTTCTATGCCTCCTCCAAAAGTCAATGAGAAAAATGATTCATCAAAACCGGTCACTCCACCTTGCCTAAACAAAATGTTGATAAAGGAAAAGTGGTTATCGAAAAACCAAAAGTTTTAGCACCTGGACTTTTTAAGATGAGTACCAATAATGTATGCCTCCACATCTAATACATATGGAACAAACGACATAAGTTTAGAAAAGCACTCTAAAGAGACTAGGAAGGCTGAAACCACCTCCCTACTAAAATGTGAATCCTAACGCGTGTGCCTTACCTTCTACAGGACTAGAAAGCACCTCTAGGAGCAGCAGACTAAATCCTAAGAGCAATACAAGGAACAATAGAGTCTCGCATGCCTCTAGGAGTAGTATCTTGAATAAAGAGAAGAAAGTAGAAGAACACACTAGGAGTTTACCGCTTTGTAATAAGAAAGACATTTCATCTGAATGTAATGAACCTATGAAACTTGCTAAGTCTAATGAATGTGTTGAATCTGTTTGTTTAACTTGCAAGAAATCTTTAACTAATGTTCAAGATGAATGTGTTTCTAAGAAAGAGATTGTTAAGCCTGTTAAGAAGAATCTTCCCAAAAGAACTTATGCTAAACGAATAGGAAGACTAGTTGCGAGACTTAGCCTTTACACTACTGATAGGGAGCATAATGTTTACTATAGGGATGACATTTGGAAACCAGGTGGAACTTTCACACTCAAGAATGGTAGAATGGTGATGCACTGTCTTACCAATAGATGTCTTCTATGAGTGTGATCAGGATTTTACCTCTAACCCAAAGGAACCAAAATCAAAGCGGTTTCCAAAATCTTCTTCTTACATTATTGGCGGGTTATCGAAATATGTCTTTGGATCGTCGACTTCGGTTGCTCCAAGCACATGAGGGAATCAAGGCTGCGATCAATTTAGTTTGGATATTCATGGGAACGTACGTTTTGGAAATGATCATGTAGCAACTATCATGGGTTATGGAGATCTACCTTTTTGGAAATTATTTGATCCTCTCGGGTTTACTATGTGAAGGGTTGGGACACAATTTGTTTTCGGTCAGGCGGATTCTGTGATGCAGATTTAGAGGTTACTTTTAGGAAAAATGCTTGCTTCGTTAGAAACTTGGATGGCAGCGATCTCTTAACAGAATCGTGATACAAATTTGTATGCTATCGACATCAATCAAATGGCCTCTTCATCACCAATATGTCTTATGACACGAGCATCGGAACTCACGGTCACGGTTGTGGCATAGAAGGCTATCCCATCTCAATTTTGACACCATCAACAATCTTGCCAAAGACAACATCGTCAACGGACTTCAAAAGTTCAAATACACCAAGGATCACTTATGTCCATCATGAACGGAAAGAAAAAGCAAAGAGCATCATATAAACCCAAATTGGTACCTAGTTGAAGCAAAGTTGCATATGTTGCACATGGACTTATGTGGCCCAATGAGAGTTAAAAGCATTAATGGGAAAAAGTATATTCTTGTTATCGTCGATGATTATTCAAGATATACATGGGTTAAGTTTCGAGATCAAAAGCGAAGCACCAGGCATCATCATCACCTTTAGAGGCGTATTCAAGTACTTCTTCAAACTCCAGTAAGGGTTGATAACAGAAACAACAATAAAACACAAATTCAGTAAAAAACCTATTTTGAAGATGTTGGAATCACACATCAGGACATCGGTTGTTAGAACTCCACAGCAGAATGGGGTAGTTGAAAGAAGAAATAGAACTCTTGTTGAAGTTGCTCGCTGAATGCTAATTTATTCTTGTGCACCGTTATTTCTATGGGATGTTGTTTTCCGCTTGTTTCACTGAGAACCGATCCACTATTCATCAAGATTCAATAAAACCCCATATGAGCTTGTGAACAAAACATGATATCTCTTACCGCGTGTTTGGCTTTGTGCTATCCGACAAGCAACGAGAGAAGATCTAGGTAAATTGAAAGCTAAAAGGTGATATTGGAATCTTCATTGGATATTGAGGATAACTTCGAGGGCATTCAGGGTGTATATTGAGAAGAACTAGGAGGATCATGGAGGCGATGAATGTGAAATTTGATGAACTTTCACATATGGCTACGAGAGACTTTTCTAGAACCCGCTAAACCACAGACTTACGGACACATGGTTCGAGGACTCATACCTCAAGAGCTCAATCAACTTCGATTGACAATCCTAAAGAACAAGAGTGGGAGAATTTCTTTGAGTTAATGTTCGATGAATACTATGGTGGAACTTTGAAAAATGCATCAAACCATCATTCGGCTGCACCAGCAAAATCATCCTCCACCACCAACAGAAGATGCATCTACTATGGTTGAAAACAATGCACCAACTCCATCAACATCATCTACATCTACTCCAGGTCTTGCACCCGTTCTACCAGCAGTTGATGAGCAAAACCAATACCATAACGATGCAACGTTAGATGAAGACTTATTTGAAAACCCGTTTGCTACGGAATCGGCTGAATCTTCTTCAAGCTTACGAGAACCATCTAACTCGCATACGTTTAACCAGCGGTATCCTTCTACTATGAAGTGGACAAAAGACCACCCAATTGAACAAGTTATTGGTGAACCTTCAAGGCCAATTGAGACAAAGCGTAACTTGCCACCGATTGCGACTTATGCATTTACCTTTGCTCAATTAGCAATTTAGAGCCAAAAAGAACATTGAAGGCAATGGCGAACCCATGGATAGAAGCGATGCGAGGGAGGAACTTCTCCATATCGTCTTCATGACTCTTGGGAAATGGTTCCAAGACCCATTGGCGTTCGATGTCATTGATCTCAGTGGTTATAGAAGAACAAAGGGATGAAGAGATTTGTAATTACCAACAAAGCTCGTCTTGTGGCCAAGGATCTGACAAAGGAAGGGATAGACTTTGAAGAGTCATTAGCACCGGTAGCTAGACTTGAAGCGTCGGGATATTCTTAGCCTATGCGCTCACAAAAACATCCGGTTTATCGGATGGACATTAAGACCGCGTTCTTGAATGGAACGTGAAAGAAGAAGTGTCGTAGTCGCCAGGGCGGCCATAGACATGGAACATCGGACTCGTCTACAAACTCAAAAAGGCAATCTATGGTTTGAAACAAGCTCAGGAGGCGTGGTATGTGTCCTCTTTCCTTAACCAAAACAATTTCACCAAAGGAACAGTTGATCCTACCTTGTTTACACAAAAATGCAAAACGACATTTTGATTGTTCAGTTCACGTGGACGACATCATTTTTGGGTCCACTAATCCAAATCTTTCAAAACATTTTGAAAATCTCATGAAAAGTAAATTTGAAATATCCATGATGAGGGAACTAAAATTCTTTCTTGGTTTACAAATACATCAGTCCCCTCGTGGAATTTTTATTAATCAAGCTAAATACACAACTGAGATTTTGAAAAATCATGCTATGGATAATTGTGATTGGTCCGGAACACCAATGGTAACTTCACCAAAAATTAGAGCCGATTTGTTTGGAAAACCTATTGATCCGAAGAAATATCGGAGCATGATTGGTTCTCTCATGTACCTCACTGCTAGTCGACCCGATATTTTTTGCTTATTAGCATGGTTTGAGCAAATACGGCTACCTCAAAGAGGTTAAGCGGATCTTGATTTTGAAGACATCCATTCACATGGGACTTTGGTATTTGAAGGAATCCGGATTTGATCTAATTGCCTTTTGGATGCCGGACCAGCGGTGATCAAGTTCTGACAAAACTACATCCGGAGGAGCACAATTTTTGGGTGAAAACTTAGTCACCGGTCTTCAAAGAAACAAGATTGCCTGCACTTTCAACCGGCGAGATTGGTATGTGTCTCTATCTTCGTGTTGTGCTCAAGTTCTATGGATGAGAACACAACTCACGGATTATGGCTTTACTTTCGATAAAATACCTATGTATTGTGACTCGAAAGTGCCATAGCCATATCATGCAATCCTGTTCATCACTCAAAGACTAAGCATATCGTCCTTCTACTTCATCAAAGAAGTGAAAGAAATGGTGCTTTGGAATTATTCTTCGTGAAGACAGATTACCAACTCGCCGATCTATTAACTAAAGCCCTTCCAAAAGAAAGGTTTGACTATTTAGTTCGATTGGAATCTGAAGCCTAACCCACGAGGAGTTAGAGCGTCTTCTCGAATCTTCTTGAAAATGATTTTCCAAAAGCTTACTTTGAAATATTTTGAAAAACAAAATACAAAATTTGAAAAACCAACAAAAGCAAAATATAAAAATATAAAACTTTCAAAAATACAAAAACAATAGAAAATATAAAATCCAAAATATTCTTCTCGACATGTCTCTCGTATAATCGATATACATGCGTTTCTAGAAATGTAATTCAACAATGATACGGGTATGTACAGATGCTTGAGCGAGAGTTCTTTAATTGTTTTCTAAAACATGTCGTTTCTAAAAATTTCTTCATAATAATGGCTTTAGTATACTTGATACAAAACCGACCAAAATGATGACTTTTGATTATTTTTCAAATCAAAACTCGTGCTTTTTAATGAAAATCACTAGTTAATACGCTTGTGGTGCACTACATTTAAATAATGGTGAGAAATCATCATCATCTTGAGCACCTTTTCAAGATTGTTCAAAAGATTTTTCAAAATCTTTCAAAATATTTTGTGCTCAAGATAACTCCCACTAAAACCCTTTAATTGATTATGCTTTATTAAAGGGGGAGTATAAAACAAAATGTTCCAAATTAATGCTTAAATCAAATCCGTTTGACTCCCCAAAAGATTCTAAAATGTTGTTTAATCCGTTGATATCAAAAATATCACGAATATGCTATTTTGAGAGGGGAGGCGTGATTAAAAGTGATCAAAATCGTTGTTTGAATCTCATAATGAGCTCACTCGGTTGAAACCAATGAATTGACGAGTCATGTACCATCTCGAAACTTTTCTATGGACTTGACAGGACGGATAATAATTTCAAGCTAGTTCTCTAGTGATGTGCGTGTCTCGAATCGGTCTAGCTCATTTAAAGTCGATCAATTCAAAAAGTCTGAACTACCCTATGTGCGATTTGTCAAAACTTATAAGCACATGTGAAGGGGAGTGTTTCGAAAGTATAAAACTCTCAGAGTGTTCCAAACATGTTTTCTATCATAAACACTCAGAGAGATTTTCAAGAAAAATGGTTTTATGGCAACAATAGGGACAGTCATTGTGGAGTTATAAGGTGACTAAGGATAGGAAATTAGTCCTCCGATCCAGAGCTGGGAGGATCTAAGGACATCACAAATAGTTAGTATTAGAAGTCCTTAGGAATGATTGAAAAAGGAGTAATGTGAGAAAGGAGAAAGAAGAAGGGTTTGAAGAATTAAAAAGAAAAGTAAAAGAAAGGGTGAAAAGAAATAGCCCTCCATATTCAACCTTAGGGCGAAACCAGGTTTCAACTCATCGCTCTGGTTGTCACTAGATGACACGGTATTGAAGAACAAGGCGTCATGGACCCATGGCGCCTTTGCCTAAACCTTCTAGCCACTCAATTCCTCTCAAAAAGGATTTGTTTCATTCTCACAGGGAACCCTACATAATCTATCGACTTTCTCTAGAGAGATCGTGGATATTGAAGAAGGAGACCCTCTCCCTAGTCTCTTTCGGGAAAACCAAAATGCACTATTGAGTCTAGAGCCACGAGATTCATCAAAAGATCTAATAGGAACACTTGACATGACATCGCATTTGTTCATCAATAAGGACACAAGTGATATATTCAAGAGTCCTACGCGAGATCTGCAAATCTGCGAACATTTATAAAGCTTCATCTGCGATATTGATGTGATTGAATGGAAACTCTGCCGGGGTCAACATCAAACAATACGGCCAATGGGTCGTAACTCTCCCGTGGATTACGGTTAGTGTCTCAAACGGTCTGATCGTGGAGTGATGCTTGGTGTACTTGACTCATCGGCGTAGATGTACCGGTATATGTGACAACCCGTACTTTCAGATTCTCGAAACAATTTATGCCTCACTATTTCAACATTTATCGTAAACTAGGTTCGTGTTTCCAAATTGCGTAACCTTAATGGTTTAACGGCGAATTCATGATCATATCATCACGGACATTTCATATAGACTAAGTTTAGTCTACATATTATTAACATCATTTTCATCATGATAGTTCATTCATGACTTTGCATTTCACATTAAACGCGTAAATTTCATATTAAAATGCAGCTATCACGTAAGTTATTATTTTGAACATTTAATCCAATACTTCCAAAAATTTTCCCGACATATTTTTATACTTACATTTAGTTTATAAAAATAATATTTTGAGTTTACCTAGTGTTTTAAATTTATTTTGTATATAAATCGTTAAATTTATATTATTACGACGGTTTTCTTCAAAACTACACGATAATTATTACTTCACCCAAATTTTGCAAAACATATTTTTACAATTTATATAACTACAATATATTTTACTTTGGCCTATTAAAACTTATTTGTAGTCAATGCTACTCAAATTTCACCAATACATACAAGTCCTTGAATTAAAGCAAGAGACGTCTTTGTCTCTTACCTCCCTATCACACGGCAACAAGAAACATCACCATACTTTTCATGCATTATTTTCTAAGTCTAGCCTTAGGGTATTATTAAATTATTTAATACCATATCCTCTTTTTCTTTTGCTAGTTCATAGAGTATTATATTAAAATCATTTGAGCCATGCTTGTTTCAAAGATAAAAGGGAAACCTAACCACACTTTCATTTCATTCTCAAAACAAATTAGTCACACTTGGTCTTTTTCCTCTCTTGGGTCACGACATCAGTAGAGTAAGCAAGGAAGCACACAAAACTTTTTGGGTCATTAGTTATTGAAAGCATATTTGGGTTAAGAGGTGGAAAGTTCGGGTTTGATCTAAGAGCACTAATTAGGTATAATTCTTGGTTCACTTCTTAAATTAATTACATGCATAGCATCATTTTTTTATGTCCCTAACATGATGGTCTCGTCAACTTATGTCCACAATAAAGATTAGTTGTCCAAATCATGATGCTTGGTTTTGTAAAACTTCCGAAAATAAGTTTTTAAAATCTGAAATCAAACCATTTGGAAGTGATTTAATGGTGCATTTTTCTATTCTACTAGCAACCCTTATATATGTCACATGTGACATTTAAATGCAAGAAATACGAATTTTAAATGGTCTCCAAAATCACAGAAGGCTGCTGCGTTTTCTAGTGAGGAACAAAGTGGTGGTTTGGGCTTAACTCTATGTTTTGGGCTATATATTTCTTAACCGGTACTATGGACTAGTCATTTGGTTGTGTATAGTTAATAAAACTTAAAGGTGTATAAAGCCTAATAAATTGAATTATATAAGTATCAATTGTATGTGAGTATTTTAAGTAATACACTTTACTGTGGTAACATTTTTATAAGTCAACAATAGAACATTTTTAATCAAAAATATGTTTATGATATTTACTCAAAGCAACCTGCTTTAGAACATGTGAATAATTAATAAGTGTATTTTGAGTCATGAAATCTTAAATTGGTCATGATTTTACAAAATGTGTTTAGCTATCTCAAGGTTAACAAGTTGCTAATTCTTGAGATATATTTAGTACGTAAAATGACAAGTTATGGTTATTCAAGTAAGAATGACATGTTTTGTACAAAAATGCATATACGATCAAATGTGTATAACCATTACTTTAAATTACACTTTTAAGATTTTAAAGACATAAATTTTACGAAAAAGATTTAATAAATATTGGACTATTGACGAAAGACGGACCATGGGACATAAAATACAAGTTAGTAGTACAAGTATGTTGAGATTTACTTATTATTAGGAATCACTAAGCATGTAGGTTGATTCCACCAAGATTGTACATTACTTTTAGCAAGGCTTGGATTTAAGGTGAGTTTCATAGCCCCTACTTTTACTTGTTTTCATAACTGTTTTGGGGGAGATACATGCTCAAACTGTTTTCATTTACTTTCACAAGTACTTTAACTTATATGAATTCCGAGCCCCATTTTCTTGTTTTAATGCTTTTATTAAACTCTTTGGGGAGATACATGCTCATCAACTATTTTTATGACATTCATGATTATTTGCAAACTACATGTTTATCTAAACGAATGCTAGTCATCAGTAACCTTATTGCTATACTTAGAATTTCTATATCATATATTCATTGGTCTAACGGACTTGGTATATTCATTGAGCTAACGGTCTTGGTATATTCATTGGTCTAACGGTCTTGGTATATTCATTGAGCTACGGTCTTGGTATATTCATTGAGCTAACGGTCTTGGTATATTCATTGGTCTAACGGACTTGGTATATTCATTGAGCTAACGGTCTTGGTATATTCATGGAGCTACTTGTCTTGGTATATTCATGGACTAACGGTCTTGGAACGATTTGAACATACACTATACATTCTGGCAATGGGTTGTGAATACACGGTTGCAAGTTTGTATGGGCGGGACTTGGGCGAGTGGATTCTTGCCTTCTGTCATAAGATTCGATACATTGAGCCATGCACTATTATGTGAATTCATTTGACCTCATGCACTTGAACATTAACTCTACATATTACGTGGGTTGTGAACACACGGGTTGCAAGTTTTGTATGGGCGGTTGGGCGGATTTACAATGCCTTTGCTACATAAACGATTTTGAAAGTCTTTACATTTCAGCGATTTACAATGCCTTTGCTGCATAAACGATTTTGAAAGGCTTTACATTTCAACTCAAACTCTATGAACTCTCTCAACCTTTGTGTTGACACTTTTAGCATGTTTTATCTCAGTATCTAAGGCATTACCATGGCATGCATTTGGACACATCATGGAGTCGTGGTGACGTAGCCGTCTCACTGGGTTTCACGCTTTAAAACATCGTTTGAATTGTAACAAACTTATTTCCTTTCAAGTTGATTTTCATTCGGGACCTATACTTTGTAAACTCTGATTGTTTTATTAAATCAAGCGATGTTCTTTTCAAAACACTTTAGGTGTTCAATATAACTGTGATTGTGATGCTATGATACGGTCAGAATTCCATTCATTTTGCAAACAGTAATTTGGGGGTGACAGTTGGTATCGAGCTTGATTGAGAAACTAGGTTGCATCATTGACCCTAGACTATAACTACATAGCATCTCATCATTTCATCATAAGTGCATGTTCACTTTTCATGCGATTTATCATTACATTTTAGGTTATTTACTTTCATTTCATATCGATTGTCACATGGATGCCTTTAATTACCCATCCCATTATCTCTTCCTCATACTCTAATGTGGTGAATACTTTGTCATTCCATCGAATTTTATATCGGTGATTCATCATCGATAACGTCGAATGCCGAGATGAACCTTTAAGTAGGGCGAAGTCACTCTCACTCCATTGTTTCACCACTAACATGTTGAGTTACACGTTATTCACACATTAAGTCACTAAACCATCATACATTTGAAGCACTTACGACATCTCATAACCCATCTTCTTGGAATCCATCATTCATTTTTTTTAAAAAGATAACCTCAAACTTATCATTTCTTATCACATCTCTTTAGAGCGCTTATTATTAACATAGGACTTTGTTACGTCTCACCCTTTCCTCTTATTTTGAAGAAGATATGGCGAAGAAAACGCGAATTGACCTGTGACACAGGCTATTCAAAAGTTGGTGAATGATAGCATAGGTGATGCTCTAAAATTGAAAAAGCGATTGGGTTCTTCTTTACTTTGCGAGGCCTTGACTCTTCTTTGTAGCCATAAGGCTTCTTCTTGCTCTCTGGAAATCGGGAGGATCGGCGTTAAAAGTTTGTTCTTACAAGGATTTTAAAAGTGGAGATCCCACCAAGTTTAAAGGGATTTGGAAGAACCTGCCATGGTCGCGATGGTTCGAAATTGGGTCCGTGTTTTTCTTTGTGTAATTGCCGGATGATAGTAAGGTCAAGTTTGCTACAAGTACACTACTCGATGGAGCATTGTCGTGGTGGAACTCATATGCTCAACCAATGGGAATGGAGAATGCTTTCAAACTTACTTGGGAGCAATTTAAAGGGTTGGTAACAAAAGAAGTTTTTGCGCGTCTGCAATTGAAGAAGTTGGAGACAATTCTATGAACTAATGACAATTGGGTGATATTGACACTTACATTCGGAGATTCCAAGAATTGGCCGTGTTATGCCCATCTATGGTTTCGAATAATGAGAAGCTACTGGAGGCTTTCATTGAAGGACTTCCCGAGATTATTCAAGGCGATGTGACTTCCGACCATAGCGATTGAGGAAGCTATTCGACTGTCTCCGAGCTCATGGCACAAGTAGTAAGAGGGGCAACACCACAAACATCAACGGTAACAACAATACCAACAAGCGCACCAACTACAACAATAACCAAAACAACAACAACAACGGCGATAACCAACTCAGCAACAACAAAATGGGAAAATGACCAAGGAGGTTACAATAACAACAGCAAAACGTAACACTAACCATCATCAACAAGAATAGAGGGCAAGAGCGCAATGGTTTATGTTCTTTGCACCAATAGAAAGCGGAGGTTATCTTTGGAACCTACCCCACTATGTGTCGATGTAAGTATCATCACCACGGGACTTTGTCTGTTAAGTGCTACAAGTGTCAAAAACTAGGACACAATGCCGGGGAATTGTGAGGCAAGACCATAGATTCGTGCCCGGGATGTGGGGGAGCAAGGACACTATCGAAGTCAATGTCCTCAAAACCAAGGTCAACAAGTCGAAGGTGCTCATGGGAATGTATATATGTTAGAAGGAGGAGGGGGAGCTCGTCAAGGTATCAGCGGCGCGGAAGGCGAAGAAGTTCGAGAAACTAACGGTCTTATTTCTCCTCGTGTACTATGTCGTACCAAGTTTATGTCTAATCATCGTATCCGAAACTTTATAACTTAAGGATGTACTACTTTTGCTAAACCACTCGTTGTAACATATTCTCATCTATCGTACTTTATTTTCTTTCCGATTTGTTATCATTTACGAGGATTTTAATTCTTTTTACTTTATCGATCATTTTAACGACACTTCTCCATGTCTTCTCTCCTCGATGTTCATCACAATTTTAACATCCGTTGACTCAACACCAAACAACATATGAGTCGATTAGTCCAAGCATTGTATAGTTACTCTAAATTATACATAGCACGATCACCTATGTCTAATTAGGGAGAAGAATCATGCAATGAAGGGAGTAGTAGGCTTATATGTGTAAGCAATTCCGTATCAGCCAAATTTTCAAAGATTTTCTTCAAACCACTTGTTTCCAGTTTGATCAGCGTGACAGTTCTTGTTTGATGAGTTGCAAAGATCGAGCTAGAAACAAGTTGTTACCTAAACCGATTTAGCCTAATCGTATGGCAGTTCTTGTTTGATGAGTTGTGGGATTAAGCAAAAATCGGTTACCTCAAAGTCTTTTGGAAATTTTGCTCGAGAATGGGAAAGTTTGCCACATAAAACCCTAAACCCGAGAGACCAACTGACTGAATCGAGGGAATGAATTCCTTTTTGGATGGGCGAATGTGACAACCCGTACTTTCAGGTCATTTCTCGAAACAATTTATGCCTCACTATTTCAACATTTATCGTAAACTAGGTTTGCGTGTTCCAAATTCGCGTAACCTTAATGGTTTAGCGGCGAATTCATGATCATATCATCACGGACATTTCATATAGACTAAGTTTAGTCTACATATTATTAACATCATTTTCATCATGATAGTTCATTCATGACTTTGCATTTCACATTAAACGCGTAAATTTCATATTAAATAAACGCTATCGCGTAAGTTATTATTTTGAACATTTAATCCAATACTTCCAAAAATTTTCCCGACATATTTTTATACTTACATTTAGTTTATAAAAATAATATTTTGAGTTTACCTAGTGTTTTAAATTTATTTTGTATATAAATCGTTAAATTTATATTATTACGACGGTTTTCTTCAAAACTACACGATAATTATTACTTCACCCAAATTTTTGCAAGAAACATATTTTTACAATTTTTATAACTACAATATATTTTACTTTGGCCTATTAAAACTTATTTGTAGTCAATGCTACTCAAATTTCACCAATACATACAAGTCCTTGAATTAAAGCAAGAGACGTCTTTGTCTCTTACCTCCCTATCACACGGCAACAAGAAACATCACCATACTTTTCATGCATTATTTTCTAAGTCTAGCCTTAGGGTATTATTAAATTATTTAATACCATATCCTCTTTTTCTTTTGCTAGTTCATAGAGTATTATATTAAAATCATTTGAGCCATGCTTGTTTCAAAGATAAAAGGGAAACCTAACCACACTTTCATTTCATTCTCAAAACAAATTAGTCACACTTGGTCTTTTTCCTCTCTTGGGTCACGACATCAGTAGAGTAAGCAAGGAAGCACACAAAACTTTTTGGGTCATTAGTTATTGAAAGCATATTTGGGTTAAGAGGTGGAAAGTTCGGGTTTGATCTAAGAGCACTAATTAGGTATAATTCTTGGTTCACTTCTTAAATTAATTACATGCATAGCATCATTTTTTTTATGTCCCTAACATGATGGTCTCGTCAACTTATGTCCACAATAAAGATTAGTTGTCCAAATCATGATGCTTGGTTTTGTAAAACTTCCGAAAATAAGTTTTTAAAATCTGAAATCAAACCATTTGGAAGTGATTTAATGGTGCATTTTTCTATTCTACTAGCAACCCTTATATATGTCACATGTGACATTTAAATGCAAGAAATATGAATTTTAAATGGTCTCCAAAATCACAGAAGGCTGCTGCGTTTTCTAGTGAGGAACAAAGTGGTGGTTTGGGCTTAACTCTATGTTTTGGGCTATATATTTCTTAACCGGTACTATGGACTAGTCATTTGGTTGTGTATAGTTAATAAAACTTAAAGGTGTATAAAGCCTAATAAATTGAATTATATAAGTATCAATTGTATGTGAGTATTTTAAGTAATACACTATACTGTGGTAACATTTTTATAAGTCAACAATAGAACATTTTTAATCAAAAATATGTTTATGATATTTACTCAAAGCAACCTGCTTTAGAACATGTGAATAATTAATAAGTGTATTTTGAGTCATGAAATCTTAAATTGGTCATGATTTTACAAAATGTGTTTAGCTATCTCAAGGTTAACAAGTTGCTAATTCTTGAGATATATTTAGTACGTAAAATGACAAGTTATGGTTATTCAAGTAAGAATGACATGTTTTGTACAAAAATGCATATACGATCAAATGTGTATAACCATTACTTTAAATTACACTTTTAAGATTTTAAAGACATAAATTTTACGAAAAAGATTTAATAAATATTGGACTATTGACGAAAGACGGACCATGGGACATAAAATACAAGTTAGTAGTACAAGTATGTTGAGATTTACTTATTATTAGGAATCACTAAGCATGTAGGTTGATTCCACCAAGATTGTACATTACTTTTAGCAAGGCTTGGATTTAAGGTGAGTTTTCATAGCCCCACTTTTAATTGTTTTTATACTACTTTTGGGGGAGATACATGCTCGAACTGTTTTCATTTACTTTCACAAGTACTTTAACTTATATGAATTACCGTGAGTTCCATAGCCCCATTTTTCTTGTTTTAACGCTTTTATTAAACTCTTTGGGGGAGATACATGCTCATCAACTATTTTTATGACATTCATGATTATTTGCAAACTACATGTTTATCTAAACTGAATGCTAGTCATACGAAGTAACCTTATTGCTATACTTAGAATTTCTATATCATATATTCATTGGTCTAACGGACTTGGTATATTCATTGAGCTAACGGTCTTGGTATATTCATTGGTCTAACGGTCTTGGTATATTCATTGAGCTAACGGTCTTGCTATATTCATTGAGCTAACGGTCTTGGTATATTCATTGGTCTAACGGACTTGGTATATTCATTGAGCTAACGGTCTTGGTATATTCATGGAGCTAACGGTCTTGGTATATTCATGGACTAACGGTCTTGGAACGATTTGAACATACACTATATACATTTTGGCAATGGGTTGTGAATACACGAGGTTGCAAGTTTTTGTATGGCGGGACTTGGGCGGAGTGGATTCACAATGCCTTTTGCATAAGCGATTCGATACATTGAGCCATGCACTATTATGTGAATTCATTTGACATTATGCACTTGAACATTAACTCATATTACGGCGGTGGGTTGTGAACACACAGGTTGCAAGTTTTGTATGGGGGACTTGGGAAGGTGGATTTACAATGCCTTTGCTACATAGCGATTTTGAAAGTCTTTACATTTCAGCGATTTACAATGCCTTTCTTTGCATAAACGATTTTAACAGGCTTTACATTTCAACTCAAACTCTATGAACTCACTCAACCTTTGTGTTGACACTTTTAGCATGTTTTATCTCAGGTATCTAAGGCATTCACTTCATGGCATGCATTTGGACACATCATGGAGTCGTGGTGACGGCGTCTCACTGGGTTTTCGCGCACAAAACATCGTTTGAATAGTAACAAACTTATTTCCGCACAAGTTGATTTTCATTTGGGACCTACTTTGTAAACTTTGATTGTTTTATTAAATCAAGCGATGTTCTTTTCAAGCGACACTTTAGGTGGGTTCAATATACTTGTGATTGTGATGCTATGACAGGTCAATCCCGGGAATTCCATTCATTTGCAAAGCAGGTAATTTGGGGTGTGACGGTTATCGGCGTTATCTCACTTGTGGGACTCGGTTCGAGGCGGCCTACGTGAGAATTAGAGGCGTGTTTCACACTATCTTTGTTAACACCCTCGAAATTCAAACTTGTAAGATGCGAATTCGCTTATTACTAACTTTGTTTTATGTTTACTTCTTATGGAAGCTCTGGAGCGGATTTATCGTGCAGATTCTCCACATGCTCATACCAACAACACATGAAAGTTCTCATCATAATCAAAGGCTACACAAAGTTAAAGATGATTCTTCGTCAATATCAAAGAATCCTCAAAGTATAAAGACTAGAACTCGTCATTGGTAAATCAAGTCAAATAGAAGTGTGAGCATGGTGGAGAAAGACGTGGAACAACTAACAATAGAGATTGACAATTGGAGACAACCACATTATCGATCACAAAGCATGAAGGAACAAAGATTCAAGACTATTCTATATCTACACACAAAGTTCAAGCTCGAGAAAAGTAAAGACCAAATCAAGTGGAGCATCTTTTGAATGACCACCCCTTAGGGGAGATTGTTAGCCATAATAGTTTTATTGAAGTGATGTGGTCATTCACGTTTAGGAACTTTGTAACGTGTGTTAGATATCGTGCTAGAATAGTCAACGGGCTCGTGGATTGGACTAAGCTAAATGGGTACTAGTTATGTTAAGCTTGCCTTTTATCCAATCAACCCATGTCCAAGCCCACGAAGCCCATGGAAAGCCTTTCAGGGCATCATGTATTCCAACTATATAAACCTCTCAAAGTCTCATTTGAGGGGTGTGCTTGCGTGTGTGTGTGTGTATTTGTTTTCTTTGGAATATACAACTTATTGTTTTCATCTTTCTCTACAAATTCATCGCGCATTATATCTTATATCAAGTCACCATCTTTCCTTTCTTCTTAATCTTTCTAAGCATAACGTTTGTGTTTATGGTTAACGTGTTTCTACACATAACAGTGGTAACGTGTTGGGTTTGTGATAAGGTTGATAAAAGTAAGGTCCTACAAAAAGCAATATCAGGTCTTGTACAAGTCATGGCATACATCGAGTGACCCGATTACTAGAATACTCAAGTTGAGATCTGACCTTTCCTTTATTAGGCATTAGCTTCTCACAAGTATCCATAGGTGTACTCACTGGAGTACAATCAAAGTACTTGAATTTCCTCAACACCTTCTCACTATAATGGGAGAGAGATAGAAATTCTTTTACTTTCATGTTTAATCCTTATACCAAGGATAACATCGGCCTCCCCATGTCCTTCATAGAGAACCTTGATGACAAAAATTCCTTTGTCGGTCACCACGATTTTGGTCGGTCCAAGATCAACATGTCATCAACATATAGGCAAATGATGACTCCTTTACCAGATTCATCAAATTTGCTATATATACACATTTGTCAGCACAGTTAAGAACATAACCACTAGCCAAAACTACTTCATCAAATTTTTGATGCCATTGCTTAGGTGCCTGCTTTAGTCCATAAATAGACTTAATGGTTTACACACCTTATTTTCATTGCGAGGCATGATGAATTTGTGAGGTTGGTTCATATAAACCTCTCATCCAATTCACCATTCAAAGCTGTTTTCATCCATCGATGAATAATCGATTGTGAATAGATGCCAAAGCAATCGGCTGATCTTATGAGAATGCTTGTCACGAGCCGAGGGGCACAAGTATCAAAATAGTCTATTCACGACTTTTGTTTAAAGCCGAGCGACTAGTCTTGCCTTGAACTTTTCAATAGTTCCATCTACCTTCATTTTCTTCTTGAAAATCCATTTGCAACCTAAAGGTTTGCAACCATGTAATAGATCAACCCACACCCAAGTGTTGTTGCCCATGATGGAATCCATCTCATCATTGATTGCTTCTTTCGAAAGCAATATCACCGGGACTTCATTGCTTCTTCAAATGTCTTGGGATCATCCTCAACAATGAAGCAATAGGAGAATTGGTCAGAGACCTCATCCCTTGTTCCTTCAATTAAGTATAATTGAAACTCATGTCCAAATGACTTTGGAGTCGACCCTTTGCTCTTTAGACACGGGTTGGTTGTTGAACCTAACCTTATCAAGGACCTCGATGGTTCTTCATCAAGGATCTCACGATAGTGTCATGAGTTCCATTAGGAATCCCACGACTTGGTCTAGGGGTGATGAGAATCTATTCTCATCAAAGTTTGAATCTCTTGATTCAATTATGGAGTTAATTGAAACATATTCATTAGGTTCAATAACATAGAACCTAAAAGCCTTGGAATGCTCCGCATATCCAACAAAGATGCAATCAATGCCTCTTTCACCCAAAGTTTTAGCTTTGGATGGGGGAGTCTTACAACAGCCTACAACCCCGGACCACGAGATAGTTCAGGTTGGGTTTCCTTTAGTCTAGAGTTCATAGGGGTAACCTTGTTCCTTTGTTGGAACCTTATTTAATAAATAGGCTGTTAACATAGCTTCACCCAGGAACCCTTGACTCGACCTGAATAGGACAACATGGAATTAGCCATCTCCTTTAGCACCCCATTTCCTTTGAAAATGCCATTTTGTTGAGAGTATAAGGGGCGGTCGTTTCATGGATTATACCAACAGTGAAAATCTGAGTATCCATGTACTCACCTCTATCGATCCTTAATCTTTTGATCAAAGACCCAAGTTGTAATTCAACTTAGGTTTTAAATACTTTGAATTTATCTAATGCTTCATGCATCCTTAGTATGTAATAGATAGAAATAACAAAAACTAGAAGCATCATCAATAAATATTACAAAGTACTTCTTATTCCCCAAAGAGGGAGTGGCATGCAAATCACCACGGTCACTTATGTATTAGCTCAAGATCTTAGTCTCCGCGATTAACACCTAAAAAGGTTTCTTAGTTATCTTGGTGAAATGCAAGTTTTACACTTTTAGGTGTCCATGTCAAATGCTGGGATTGACCCATCCTTAGACATATCTTGCATTCTTTTATAATATACATGGCCAAGTCTTGCATGCCATAGGGTAGAGTCGGTCAGTGTTCATGGTCATAAAATTTGAATTATCACTATGATTGATATTAAGCTGAACATTTGGTTACATAAATAGCTAAAATAAATAAACACAACATTTTTAGACAAGACAAATTTATTAGATTCAATAACTTGTTTATATCCATGATTATTCAAAACACTAATTGAAACCAAGTTTTTCCTTATATCAGGAACATGAATAACATTAAACAAAGTTACAATCTTTCCAAAACTAAACTTAAGATCTACACAACCACTACCATGCACCAAGGCTGTTGACTCATTTCCCATGTGAAGAATAGAACCATCATTCGATTGACTCGTAAAGTCTTGAACCAGCTTCTATCTTTACACACATGAGCTGTTGCACCGGAGTCAACTCACCACGCAACATCATCATCCACGCACATAATAGATTCGGATACATATGTAACATAATAAATCGAGACTTATTAAACATATTCTTACTTCGATTGAGTTGGTAGAACCACCGCCACGAACCATTAGTGCACGATCCATTGGCTTTACCACCAACCTCAACACCTTTGCAATCCCTTTTAATGTGACCGGTTGCCACATTTCAACAAGTAGGTGTTGCCTTCTTGTTAGGATATGCCCTTGTGTTATCATGATGTTTATGTTTGCCTTTGTTGTCATTGTACCTGGTGGAGTTGTTATGCTCCACCATATTGACAATTGATGCACCAGTAGCATTGCTACTCTTTGGCTTGTCATTATCACGCACCACTGAAAGATTCCTCAATTAGAATGATTTGCTTGACTCAACGAGTTAACTCATCTTTCTTATGTTTCAAGGTATGCTTGAAATCTTTCCAAAAAGGAGGGAGTTTATCAATGACACAAGAGACTCAAATAGCCTCATCCATGTGCATATTGTGTTGTATAAACCTTCCAAGTATACCAAGAAGTTCATTGTATTGTTCCATGGCTGGTTTTGAATGATCATTTTGTAATTTGTGAAATTACTCACAAGGAACTTCTTACTTGATGCATCCTCAACCATATATTTGGCATCCAAGGAATTCCACAGTTCTTTGGAAGATTCAAAGTTCTGATAAATGTCAAATAGAGAATCGGACATACCATTGAGAATTAGACCTCTGCAAATGTAGTCATCATTCTCCCATTTGCTCATTCTCGTCTGCGCACGGTAGCACCATCCCCATCATCGAGGGAATAGGAGTGGTTAGAACATAGACCACACTCATGCTTGACATCAAGAGTGCATCTTCTTACCTTATCTCCTAAAGTCCACCCCTTCAAACTTATCGGCAGCAAAGTTTGAAGCCATGTGTTCATGCGAGGGCACCATTGATTATCACAAAATAGTTTACTTTGATTGTTGTTGGTGGTGATACGCCCGGAAGCGAGGTAAGATAATCAAAGGTAGTAGCAATACCACTAGGTGGTTACCGGATATTACTTGGAATCGTGTAATCACTTTCCAAAATAAACTATTAGACCTATGCGGGTTACGAATATCTACTTGGGATAAGACCAAATGTTAGTTATTGAATTAGGCATAATCAATAACCCTTGCGCATATAAGTGTTTAGCTTTATGTTTGTTTCTCACGATTTCGGTATGTTTCTCGGTATATCCATCTTGATGAAAACCATCTCTATTTATAGTAGAGAATACTCCTCTAGTTAATGGACATTATGGATGATTAACGGCCAATTAATCACTCATAATAAGCCTCCATTATCATACGAATAGTGGTTACATGACCAATTAAACATGGTCATAAGCGGTCATAACGATAATTGAATGAGTCAAAGGCGACATAAATTAATCAAGGCAACACTACCCGGTGAAACCATTACACTACCGGCGGGAACACTACAGTGGAACCATGGGATTACTACACTAGCGGTACAAACCACTATTGGTCGAGTTAGGGTGTTGGGGACCTCATGGGTTGAATGCTACCTTGTAGCGTTAGAGTCAAAAGGAACTTCCTTTTATGAGCAAGTTTTTCAACACCCTAGAAGCGATGAACCTAATCATTGTAGTGTAGTATTAGGGTAAGCCCGCAGTATGATATCGTTCTCGAGGGGAATAGGAATGCTAGTGAGAAGTGTACAATGCTAAGGTTGAGGTTGAGGTTGAGGAAGATTATTTTTTTATCTTTTTATGTTTTTGAAAATTGAAGGTCTGAATCTCGGGTATTAGATTTGGGGAGTTGGTATTTCTACCGATTACTCTACTATTATCTAATTATCTAAACTAAGGTGGTGGTAGTCTATGTCTAATTAATGTGTGCTTTCGTATGATAGTTAAAAAGATGTGTTTACTTAGGTTTTACTACTCCTTAATTATCTCTATTGATGGTTGAATTTATCCGCGTCTTATTCTTAGATTGCGTTGTGTCTAAAGTTGTAGGTATCGCGTTTCTCCTAACTCTTTGAACTTACCAAGGGGTCTCGTCTACAAAACCCACTAGGGATAATAAACTCTTACTCTAAGGCACTCTTTGGATGGTTTAGCTTACAACTACTCGGTAATTATATTCTAAGGTTCACAAAGATTTACTCAAGCATTAAGTACACAACGAATGACCTATCGCATTACTAGATCATTAATCAACTAAGATAAGAAACAACCATTCAATATTTAATAATTAGTTTCATACTCCCTAAGCAAACACACAAATAAATTAGACGGACATGGAGAACATGCAAGCATACACACAAATAATCAAAGACATAATTGAATTGATGAAGTAAATACTTATCTTGATGTAAGATAGGGTTTGAAACCCTAAAATACTATACAAGACACCCTTGGTTGGTTTTAGGTTTTACTCCCCAAAAGACTCTCTTAAAGCGAAAAATTGATTCTATATATAATATTACATATCACGGCGGCTTCACCTTATGTTTTTGTGTAAGCCGTCATCGAGGTTTCGTCTTGGCCACGTTAACCTTGCGGCGGCGTCACCTTATATGCAGCCATGGCGGAGTCCTCTCCGACACGGCGTCGTGCAGATTGCATCTAGGCGTCACGGTAACAGCGGCCTACTCTTTTAAGCCCGGCGTCGTCACTTGAAAATAGGTTTTTAATACGTATGCGTCACAAAATCCTCAAGCGGCCATAATTAACACGGCCTGCGTCATATACGTTTCAGCGACTTTGGTGTCTCGATTGACTTTGGCCATTTTCTTCATTATATTCCGCCTTTTCATCCAAATAAGTGCCATTCCACATTTTGCCTTCAAGAGACCTAAAGTGAAAAGGAGCGATATTAAGCAATAAGGATACAAAAGTGATCAAATAAGGGCTTAACGACCCTCAAAATGGTACCTTTTAAAACCTTATCAAATATCCCTACACTTGGTATTTGCTTGTCCTCAAGCAAATGTGCTTTAAGCCAATTAATTTATAAGTTAGGGGTCATGAAGCATTGATTCAAAACGGTCCACAACACATATAAGCCCAGAAAAAGTCATAACAAGCACGGAAATTACATACTAGCACCTCACATGGGGTGTTTGGATACTCACATCTCTCTGGTGTATATATGAAATATAACAAATAGGAAATGGAAGATAAACACTCATTAACGGTCTAGTACATAGATTACATAGGCTTGAGAATAGATCAAACCTCCATCGCTTTGGCGTAAGCACCTAGGAAAGTCTATCAAAGAGGTCTTTTAAAGGGTTGTAATGTTAGGCTTACGGTAGGGAAACAAGGGTTTGGTGGGATAGGCTATTTAGTGGTGGCAAGTCAAAAATATTTATGTTAAATGCATATGAAGAATGGCGTTGCTAAGCCAAGACTCGACACTCTAAAACTCTAGGTAACGGAAATAAACAAACATAAATTTAAAGGATAGACGTAGGATGGTAGCCCATATGTTTTTTTTTTTTTTTTTTTACACTCTATTTTTTTTCTTTTTCTCTTTTTCTATTTTTTTTTCGATTTTTTTTTTTTTTCATACACTTTTACTCTACCATCCCCTACGGTAACATCAAAATGATAGGGATTTATAGGCACATTCCTACACTTGAGTTTTTATTACTCTAACACTAATTTGACCTGAATTGAAAAGATCAAAACACTTGGGGTACATTATTATGCAAACAAAGGGAATTTGATTTTAAAGTTCCCTTCCCGTCATTTCATAAACTTTAACTTTTCCCATGAATCCCAATCGTCCCAAAAGCGTATACAAGGATATGACTCGACTTAGCAACTCATGCAAGCAACTAGATAATTGAACTAAGGGTTTAGGGTGATAACAAAATTGCACTAAAAGTGAGTGCATAAGGGGTAGGCTAAGGTGATTTGGGTGTATATTTGGGGGTGGGGTGTAAACAATGCTCTTCATTGATATTAGGAAAAACGAAACATCACGAGAACATGAAAAGGATAGGCTCAGGGGGGTTAACTAGGGGTATCGTGTACTAAAGATGAGTACAACGCAAAGGGTGTGGGGAATTACTCAACCGATGTGGAAGAAGTAATTATATTACGGGTATCAAACAAGGGTTATCCTAATGCCTCTTATCATTTAGTTATTCCTAACTACAGTGTAGTCTCATACTTGCGATCTCGGGATGCATCACAAAACAAGTTCTAGAATCTAATATACTACCGGTTCACACTCTAAGCATTAAAGATGAATGCTTTTAATTCCTACTAATCTAAGGGCGATCCTCACATTTTGGGTGGAATTTGGGTGGTAAAGGGTTTTTGCTAGTCATATAACTTCCTATCCGTGTGGCGCTTTTGTTAAGACTAATGGCCCACTCCTATATATTATGAAAAATTTTAAATTTGGTGCCAAAATTACCCTAACCGACATTTTCTCATGGTTTATTACACAATCACTTATTGAACAAAGCAAATAATCAGGATAAGCATAGTTTCAAAGTTCCGTTTTATTTTCCCTCCTACACTTAAAGCTGAACATTGTCCCCAATGTTCCTCAAAAGTATCAAAGTTATGATAATGGAAGGTAATCAAAAACGAAAGAAACTAATACTCCCCTGATTAGCTCGGTAGGATCCGTGTGTGAAATAGTGGTTAAATCCTTTCCTAGAAGAATTTATTTGTGAAAAGCTCCTCAATCTTATGTAACTTCTTCTTGATAAATTAAACCTGCACACTTGAAGAAAACAAAGGAAACCTTCGCGTAAAATGCGTGGTAATAATATATATATATATAAGACTCGATTTAAACTAGGATATAATGCTTGTGGAATGGATGTTTCTGATTTTCTAGAAAATTAAGACACAGGAAAATTCAAAAAATTTATAAGTAGCTTCGAAGCGAGAAAAAGTGATCGATGTTTTACTCCTTCTACGAGTCAGGGTTGCAATCTGACGCGCGTCAGGTTATCGACAAAAAGCGTTCTCACGATTTTCGGAAAAAAATTGCGGAAAATTTACATCTTTAGCTGGAAAAATTTCTTAAAAACATCCATTATGACCGATACAATCATTTGACTCGAACAAACAAACATATATCTTTTATTTAATGTTATTCTCATGTTTACGTTTCTTTTGAAAGCGTGTGTAATCCTCCCTACACTTATCCCTTATGTAAAATACCTTTATATGCAATTAAGACAAGGTTAAAAACAAAATAAAGCATTTTACAAATTTAAACATGAGGATAAACAATTAATAAAAGATATATGACACTAACAAGCAAACAATTAAGCATGGGTTGCCTCCCACGGCGCTTTTCTTTATTTAAGAGTCTTGTAGCTAGACTCGTAGTCATGCTCCACGTTGCCTCATTACCGCCCTCTTCTTCTAAAACAATATCCTCATCGTTCACCATTTCAATATTATCCAATTGATAATGCTTCACCCGTTGTCCATTAACGGTGAATTCTCTTCCATCATGGTCAAGTAGCACCACGCCCCATTGCTCATGCCTTTCTTCTTGAAAAGGGTCCATACCATGCGGATTTGAGTTTTCCTGGGAATAATCTTAGTCTTGAATTATACAAGAGCACCTTATCTCCTTCCAAAAACTCTTTAGGATTCTTTATTAGTTGATCATGCCATCTTTTTGCCCTTTCTTTGTAGGTGATTGATGATTCATACGCTTCCAGCCTTAGTTCATCCAATTCTTGAGCTGTAGAACCGGTTGACCACTGCGAGAATAATCCATATTGCGGCCTTAAGTTCCCAATATGCTTTACGCTCCAAGTTCGATTGGAGGTGCTTGCCTAACTCGGTATACCGGCGAAAAGGGGTTGTTCAGATAGGTGTTTATGGCAGTTCTAAATGCCCGAGTGCCTCATCGGTTGAATGCCCAATCTTTCCTATTTTAGTGGACCGTTTTTTCAAGTATCATTTTAATGCCTGTTTGTGTTTTTCTACTTGTCCATTTGTCACGAGGATGATATGCATTAGAAAATCTATGTGGGGCATATACTTCTTCATCACTTTTTCCATTTGAGCATTGCAAAAGTGAGTCCCTCTATCACTAATTAATGCTTTGGGAATCCAGATGTTCTGAAAGAGCTTTTAAGAAAGTGGATAACTACCCTCGCATCATTAGTTCTAAGGGCTTGAGCCTCTACCCATTTGGATACATAGTCGATAGCTCACGAGAAATGTATTCATTTTCCTCAGGAAGATGGAAAAGGTCCCATGAAGTCTATTCCCCAAGCGTCAAATATTTCATGAGACTTGGATATAGTTACGAGGTGACTCATCCCTTCGTGAGATATTTCACGATCGTTGGCATGCATCTGCGTTTGAACTAATCTCTTAGCGTCTCCGAAAAGCGGTAGGCCATAGAATCCGGCGTGAAAACCTTTCTTGCCATGATATTTACATTGATGTCCTCCGGATGGTCCGCATGACATTCTTTGAACTTCGATCAATCTCTCTACCGACCCGCACTTAGTCGATGATTTGATCGGGACATATGTGGAATAGGAAGGGTTCATCAGTAATGTTTAGCATATTGAAGAACTTCTTTTATCTTGCTTGGTCATGTAATTTGGCAAAACCCTCTTTGGGCGGTAGTTATCATAATCCATACCATGGCTCAATTTCCTTAATAAGCCATTAGCCGTTCCTCGGGGAAAAGTGGCGAATCTCGGATTGTGATCTAACTTCTCAGATCGGGGGTTCTCCAAAGCGTGATAGATGTCAGCGGCGAGATTTTCGGCCCACATCTCAATTTCAATGTCAAATTCTTGAAGTAATAGGATCCACCTGTCGAGGCGAGTTTAGCATCTTGTTTTGAAAACAAGTAGCGTAAAGCGGATGTCGGTGAAGGCCTTGACGATTTTAGAAGAAACGAGATATTTCCTATGAACTTGTCGAAGGCAAAAACAACGACTAAAAGTTCTTTCTCGATTAATTAGTGTAATTCTCTTGGCGGCTACATTCATGGTTTTGCTAGCATAGTAGGTTGAAAATGCTTTTCCTTCCTTTGTGGCGAGCAGCGGCAGAAGCGGCATAATCACTAAGCGTCACACATGATTTCGAATGGTGAAGACCAATCAGGGGTGACCATTATAGGCGCCTAAGTGAGATCCTTCTTTAGTCGGTTAAATTCTTCCTTGCATTCTCCAGAAAAATCAAAAAGGGCATCCTTAACAAGGAGTTGTGTCATTGGTCGGGCAATTTTCGAGAAGTCTTTAATAAACCTTCGATAAAAACCTGCATGACCAAGAAATCTCTTGAATAGCTTTAACGGTGGTAGGATATGGGAGTTTGGAAATTGCTTCAATTTTTGCTCTATCGACCTCAATTCCATTTCCAGAGACTTTATGCCCTAAGACAATTCCTTCTTTTACCATGAAATGACATTTTTCCCAATTTAGGACCAAATTAGTTTCCTCGCACCGTTTCAACATCTTCCTAAGGTTGGAAAGACAAAGGTGAAGGAATTTCAAACTGCGAGAAATCATCCATGAAGACTTCCATGTTGTCCTCAATTAACTCATGGAATATGGCCATCATACATCGTTGAAAGGTAGCAGGTCGTTACATAACCGAAGGGCATTAAACTGTAGGCGAGCGTTCGTGGAGACATGTAAATGTAGTTTTTCACGATCTTGAGGGCAATGGGAATTTGGAAGTATCAGCCATCAAGGAAGCCGGTAGTATTCATGCCCAGCTAACCTTTCAAGCATTTGGTCAATGAATGGCAGAGGAAAATGATCTTTCCGGGTGGCATCATTCAACTTTACGTAGTCAATCTGAACCACGCCATCGATAACCGTTCTTTCGCGGCACCAACTCACCCTTTTCATTTTTTCAATTTGTCATCCCTCCTTTTTGGAACCACACGGTAGAGGTGACCCATGAAACATGCGAAATGGGGTAGATGAGACCTGCGTCTAAAAAGCTTGATGACCTCCTTTTCACTACCTCCTTGATGTTAGGGTTAACCATTATTTGCGGTTGAGCGGTTGGTTTGTAATCTTCCTCCATTAGGATTTTTGTAAGTACATAATGTAGAATCAATTCCTTAATGCGGCAACACTCCTTAGCGATCACTCCTTTGTACTCTTTAAAACTTCTAAGAGCTTCTTTTCGACTAGTGGTTAAGCGAAGAGCTTATGATAATGAGGGGTTGGTCCTCTCTCCTTGAAGGAAGGCATTATTCGGGTGACTCGGGAGATCTTTCGGTTCAAGGTAGGAGGCTCTTTGATTGATGGTTTTAGCTTGTTCTCCGGCCTCTGAAGCTCAATAGGTTCAATTTCATCACGGCGTGGATAAAGAGCTTGACTCCAACCATATCAATTTATTGGATCGTCGTATATTCGTTGTTATCATTATTCATGAATTACGTTTAATAGATATACTTCGTCAATGCGACCATCTATGTCATCAACAAATTCATCAACTTCTCAACTAAATATCTTTGGCGGCCTTGGGAATGTCTCATAGAATCCTTAATGTAGAAGGTCAAGCCTCAGTCTTCGATGGTAGTTCTATCATGGTATCAATGATGTGAGTTGTAGCCAAGAATGGTCTTCAAGGATTATTGGGGCCGAATTATCTTCCTCCATCTCTAAAATTACGAAATCAGCGGAAACTTGAATTCTCCCACCCTTACAAGAACATTCTCACAAACTCCAATGGGATACTTGATTGATCGTCATTAATTGGATACTCATCCTAGTTGGTTTCAGCCGCGAATATCGAGTTTAAGCGAGTGAGGCATCATGTTAATGCTTGCCCAGATACGCCGAAGTTTTTTCATAGCGCCCCTATAGAACAAGGAATGGTAAAGCTGCCGGATCTTCCTTCTTTGGGCATGATTTTTACGGATGATATTTGGTATTCTTCTCTAATGATATCAATCCTTCAAAACTTCTTTCCGATTAGATATCAACCTCTTGGTATCTACTATGTTTAGGGATGTGATAGAATACATCAGTGGTATGTTGTGGATGTTTGTTTCAAATAAGACAATATTCTTTCATTGTCTTCTTGACCTTTTGATTCTTTAGGCGAGAAGGATAGGGAAGTCATTGAGAGAGTTGGTCGTTGGGCGGTCTTTGCGGTGTTTGTGGAGGAGGATCGTGAGGAGTTGGAAGGGGTTCGGGGAATTGTCTCATTTCTAACACGGGTTCCCTTGTGATGGGGTTCGGTTAGGATATGGGGGATCATGGTAGTAGTTCTTTGTCGGTAGTGATTGCTTAAGTTGGATCGTGAGGAAATTTGGGCCAGCCCACTCATTCTTCGTGAAGGTTGGTGAACCGACTTTCTAATTCAGCTTCTTTGATCTCGGATAAACCCCTCAAGACCTTTTAAGAGTCGCGGTCCCTTCCATGGTAAAGCGCCGAGTTCTGTTCAAAGAATCGGATGGTGTATTGGATCCTTCCTTTCCTTTGGTTTTCCATCTCGAGATTGCCCCGGGGATCACACTCATCGTTTTGATAGGCAGTGAGGGTCATCATAAATATCATGACTAGAAAGGAAAGGCGCTCTCTTGGTGTGTGTCGCCAGCACTCATTCGCTCGTGTGGTCACTCCACAAATGTCGCATATGAGGTATGGGTTAGTTAGCCTTTTTGGTTCTGGTGTTTTTGTGAGGTAAGCTAGCTTCTTTTGTGCTTTCTCAATCCGATCATCGAGGGATAACTCTTGGTCAGAAGTAGAGATGTACTTAGCGTTCTTGTGGCTCATTCAATAGGCGTCTTGGTATTGAATGTATTTGATGAGTGCTTATTCACTCATCATTTTTACCCATCTAAGACCACAAAAATGTCTAAAAACACTGAAATATAACCAATTATGCTGCAGATATCCTTGGAGTGTGTTTTTATGTGTTTCAGGTACAAAGGATCAACAGGACCAAAGCAGGCAATGAGCTTGGATTGGAAGCGTGCTGCGTGAGGCCGAAGCGAAGATGATTTTCTACATTTTGAGCGGGATACCATTTGGGAGTGAGCTTGGGGAATCAGATCAAAAACCTATCCCTAAATCCAAATTACCATTTTACCCTTCTACCCGAACCCAAAATTACCATTTTACCCTTTTGCAAAATCAAAACTACTCTTTTTAAAAACCTCATTTTTATTTTACAACAATTATTTTTTAAAACCAATTTCATTAAAATTATTTTCTTTCTAAAAAAAAAAAAAAATTTATTTAAAAATACAAAGTTTTTACTTAAAACCTTTTTAAACCTTAAAACTTATGAACCCCTCCATTTATCACACATGACCCCTCCCCCTTTTCTTTTTGGACCTCTTCCTTTATTACCCAAAACAGATAAACAAACCACAACTTCTTCTTTTCTCTTTTTCTTGGCCCAAACACAAACAAGCCAAAACCAACTAACATCCCTTTGTCTCTTCCCCAACATATCACTCTCAAACCCTCTGGTCCCCAAGCTCAGCTTGCCCCACATCCCACATGGGTCGAGTGCCATGTTGGCAATCCTAAACACCCCCATTGGTGCCAAGAAGATCCACGGCTCAGATTACCCCCTTTGTGCCCAAGCAAAATTCAATGGCTGAGATACACTCAAAGAAGCACAAAAGGATTCCTAGTCTCATTCCTCTCAGCAAAGAAACACAACAAGAGCTTTAAGAGACCCAAGACCTTTAGTATAAATAGTAGCTTGTAAGCCTTTCAAAGGCACCTAGGATTTTAGAGTAGTTTTAATGTTTAACTTACATTTTTAAGTTGTAATTTATCTTTGAAATTAATGAAAACTTTTTAGCTTATTTACTTTGTTTTATTAGTGAATAAGCACTTTTGTGCTTATTGCTTATTACCATTACCATTTGTTCTTAAGTCTTATTTTTAATTACAAAGTAGTTTTACAAAAAGAAAACCCAAGTTAGCTTTTATAAAATCAGATTTACAAAGCATTTACCCATGCAGGGGTGTTTGGTTTTGGGTCTCAAGTGGGTCAAAATTTTTACCCACTTTGACTTTACAAGTCAAAGTGGTTTTAAGGTTTAAAAGTAGTTTTGAAAGTAGTTTTATTGATTTAACAAGTTTAGTTTAGTTTTGAAAACAAAAAACCCCATATCGTCTTACTGTCTTGCACACCAAAACACTTAACTTGGCTGTTCATTGCAGCCCTCTGACTTATTTCTTATTTAAAATTGTCCAAAACAGTTTCTATTGCATCTCCTCATGCCACTCTAGACATAGGTTTAGTTTATATGCACTTAGGATCCATCTAGCTTAGTTATTTTTGCACTCAAAATCATCCCAAACCCAATTCACAAGCTTTTACGGTGCGGCCTAGTTCGCATTGACTTAAAACTTATTTACCTTTTGCTTTAGCTTATTTAGGACCCATTATTGCTTATTAGGTATGTTAGATTAGAGCCCTTCCATTAGCTATATTATTAGTAGCTTTTAAGTAGCTTTTAGAACCCCTTTTGTAGCCTTTAAGTCCACTTAGTTTAGTATATGCCCAAAGCTGTATGTCTTATTTCCCTTTTAGGATTAGCTCATTCTGTCCTTCAGCTTATTTTAAGTATTGTACTTTCATAAGATTGCTTATTTACATGTTTGGATTGCTTATTGCATGCTTCTTATGCTAAAAATCGCTAAGGGGTGTTTGTTTTTTTGCTTACTGTCTAGGCGGAAATTGAATAGCGATTAATAAGCTGCTTATTCAGGTCTTGTAAAAATTGTTTTCACAAAAAGTCCTTGATTTAGTCTTATAATTAAGTTGAAAAAAGAAACTTTCAAAAAAAAAAAATAATAATAATTTGCAAAAGGTGCAGGCACGGTTGAACTCGGTCTCTAGCCTCCCAAACACACAACACACAACCAACTGCCCTAGGGTCTTTGTTCATTAGATTCTTGCAACATTAATCTCTTATATACAAAAAACAGTTTCTAGCTTACTAGCTTATTTGGCTTTTTAGTTGCTTATTTCTAAAAGTAGTACCCATCTTTTATTTTCTGTCGGTAGGACTTAGAGTATTTTTAGTGAAATTTTCAGATTTTTCCAAAATAGTTTAGTATTTTTATAATTAAATTAGATTAAATTAGTTTTTAAATCATAATAAATAATTTAAAAGTCGAAAAAAATACCGGCTTTTCCTAAAATTATTTTTAGTCGATTTAGGCGTAGGAAAATTAGTTTCACATCCTTAGGCCTTAAATTGCATTATTTTCACTTTTGAGGCTCGGGATTAGCCCAGTTTTCCGTTTTTGCATATTATTACTCTAGGACTTAGTGTAACTTAATTTTATTGTTCCGTATGCTTAGTAGTAGTTAGTTAATCATTTACTTTGTTCCGTAGCCTTAATCACTTTCCTTTAGTTAATTTGTAGCGTAACCAAAACAAAACCCATAACATCGAGCATTTTAATAACAAACCTCAAACGAAATTCTCAATTCACACCTCGTTGAAGCGACCGGATATCCTATCCTTATCACTATCGAATATTTGAGGGTTTTTCGCGTGTAGACCTTTTCCTAAAGGGTTGGTTTGTAATTCTCTCGTGTATTTGTATTTGATATTTCTTATATATACTATTTGATAATCAAATTTTTTGCGCATTTGCTTGGGGAGGTTGTGTTGCGACAATATCGTTCTGGTTTGGCGATTAGTGACTCGAGATCCTTCCTTCGTTGAAGTTATTGTTTTATAAAACCAAAAAGTAAAAATATTTTCCTTTTCATTTTGTATATATATATAAAAGATAAAAATACAAAAAGATTTTCCTTTTGTTTTAAATAAAATAGAAGACACAATCAATATAACATTCTCAACTTGAGTGTTATCATTATAAGTTCCCGAACAAAAGATTAAAACTTGCCTTTGTGTCGCTCGTGATTTGGTTTACTTCTCGGTTTAACAAAGCTGTGTGAGGGTATAAGGGCTGACATTAAATTGCGGCTGAAAAGGCGGGTTTTTAATAAGCTTCGCGCTGACCTACTAAGTCTCTCCGCTCCTTTGTGTGTTTTACTTATAAAAGTGATCATTTCACGTGGGATTATTGGTATAAGTTCACGTGTTTTGCCTGGTCTTGTTTTAATTGAAGGTGTTTTTGGTAGTGCATGCGCACTCGTTCTTCTAATTCTTCTAGTCCCCTTCTTGAACTCGCCACAATTCGCGAAGGCGAAATAGGCGTCCCCGCCAATAGTCGAACCCGAGATCGTACTAATCCGACCCTATTCGAAATGGCGGAGGATAACCGTTCTATGTTGGAACAACTCCAAGAACCCACCGAGGGTTATGGAGAAGCCATCGTCGTTCCACCAATCGTTGCAGACAATTTTGAACTCAAACACGGATTGATTAACTTGGTATCGTCAAGCCAATTTTACGGTTTGAGAGAGCGATCCTCACTCTCATATCCGCGGTTTAACAAGCTCCGTCTACAATCAAATATCGAAGCGTGCGGGAAGAAGCAATCAAACTACTATTTTCCGTTCTCTCACTTGAGGGCAGCCCGTTTGGCTCGAAAACAACCCTCAATCAATCACTACATGGGAAGATTTAGTTTCAAAATTCACTAACGAATTCTTCCCACCACAAAAGACAACACACTTAAAAATGAAATCACAAAGTTTACACAAAAATTTGATGAATCATTTAGTGAAGCTTGGGATCGTTTCAAGGACTTACTTCGTCAATGTCCTCACCATGGCTTTTCCGAGCTACATCAACTCGATACTTTTTACAATGGTTTGAATGAAAATGATCAAGACTCTCTCAATGCGGCCGCCGGTGGTAATCTCTTGACACGCTCTACGAAAGATGTGTTGTCCATCATTGAGAATAAGTCTAAAGTCATACGAAGCAAACCGATTGCTTCAGTGAGTGCTTCACCTTATTTGGAAAATGTCTCTAGCACGGATGCTAAGATTGACAAGCTTACGATGCTATCCAAGCATTGGTTCTCTCAAAATCTCTTTCTTCTCCATCTCCAAATCCACCCGCTCAAGTCAAAGCGGTGGCAACTACTTGTACTACTTGTGGTGGGCCTCATGCTTACAATTGTACGTACGGATGGTAATCCTTTTGAAGCAAATGCGTAGCGGGCCTACAATCAAGGAGGTAACCAATACCGTCCTCAAGTTGACCCGAGCTATCGTGCTAGCAATCAAGGACCACCTGGTTTTCCTCAACCTAACAATCAAAATAGGTTCAATCAAAATCAAGTGAAAGGGCAAAATGTTCCATACCAAGCCCTGATGAACCAATACCCTCCCAAGGGGTAATCTCAATCATGGTTATCAAGCTCCTAATTACCAACCCCGGTTGGCCCCTCTATTGAACTTTCCAACTACATTAAGTCTAATGAGGTTACAATTAGGGTTTTGCAAAACCAAATCACTACTTTGAGAAATGAATTCCAAACTTCAATGTCAAAACAAGGAAATGAGTTAAAAAATGAGTTGAACAAAACGAACAACAAAATTGATCAAAATCAAAACAAAATTGAAAATATGTTCAATAGTATCATGTGTCAAATGAATCAAGCTTCAACTTCTAAAACCCCGGGTAATACAATTCCAAATCGGAAGGAGAGTTGAATGCTATTGCCACCAAGTGGTAAGACATATGATGGACCCTCGATGCCTACCCTCTCGGTGAGGTAGCACAAAACCCGGTGACAAAGGACAAGGTGCATTCTACAAGCCCAAAGTACGCTGCGTCAACCTCCGGTAGTCCAAATTTCCATTCGGACCCGATGTTCGAAGATTAAGCCTTCAATCCCTTATCCTTCAAGGCTTAATGATCAAAAGGTCCGCGACAAATCTAATCAACAAATGGAGAAGCTTATCCAAATCTTCAAAGATTTGCACTTCGAGATTAGTTTCGCGGATGCTCTTCTTCTAATGCCCAAGTTTGCTCCGACAATCAAAAACTTGTTGAGCAACAAAGAAAAAATTTTCGAGTTGGCTAAAACTTCCTTGAGCGAGAATTCGGCGGTTATCCTAAAAAACTTCGAAAAGTTAGGAGACAAAATTCCTAATCCGTGTGATTTTCAAGGAATAGTTCAATGCTCTGCTTTGGCCGATCTTGGCGCGAGCATTAACTTAATGCCACACTCTATGTGGAAAAAGCTTTCGTTACCTCCTCTTACTCCAACATGTATGATCCTCGAGCTTGCCGACCGAATGAATTCTCATCCGTTAGGTATAGCGAGGATGTTTGTAGTAGGAGAATTTTATTTCCCCGCCGACTTTGTTGTCGTCGAGTTTGATGCCGATCCCAGAGTACCCCTCATCCTTGGGAGGTGCTTCTTAAAAACGGGTCGTGCATTGATCGATGTTGATGAAGGGAAATTACTTTGAGGTGAACAAAGAAGCCGTAACTTTTAATCTTGATCAAGTTCGAGATACTCCCGTTTATGACGATACGTCCGTCAACAAAATTGATGTCATTGACATTGTCGGGAGGAGTATTCTCAAGAAATTCTTGGATTCTCGGTGGCAATCCCCCGGTTGATCCCATCATTGCTCTCTCTTACCCTTCCCTCACTCCATTTTACAATGAGGAAAGTGACTTTATCTTGGAAGAGATTGAAGCTTACTTGTCTAGTGATTATGTCCCATGGGAAATTGATCACGCTCCCATTGACATCGAGGGAGATATTCTTCTCATCGAGAAGATGCTCAATGATGATCCATCATCACTCCTCCTCAAGAACTTCATATTGAGGAAATCAAAAATTGAAAATGCTAATGATCCTCGGAGGTCGAACTTAAGGACTTACCACCTCTCGAATCGCATTTTTGGAGGGTGAAGATAAATTACCCGTCATAATTGCTAAAGATTTGAGTGAGGAGGAAAAGCCAGCTCTCATAAAGGTTTTGAAGTCACAAGCGAGCCATTGCTTGGAAACTTTCCGACATTAGGGGTATTAACCCAGAATTTTGTACGCACAAGATTCTAATGGAGGATGACTTCAAACCGGCGGTTCAACATCAAAGAAGAGTGAATCCTAAAATCCACGAGGTTATCAAACAAGAGGTTCTTAAACTTCTTGATTCCGGATTGATTTACCTTATCTCGGATAGTTCTTGGGTGAGCCCCGTTCATTGTGTGCCCAAAAAGGGTGGCATCACGTTGTTGAAAGCGAAGCGAAGTTGATTCCACTCGATTGGTCATGGGATGGCGTGTTTGCATTGACTACCGAAAGTTAAATGAAGCCACCCGTAAAGACCACTTTCCTTTACCCTTCATGGATCAAATGCTTGAGAGATTAGCGGGAAACGAATACTATTGTTTTCTCGATGGTTTCTCGGGTTATTTCTAAATACCCATAGATCCACAAGACCAAGAGAAGACCACATTCACGTGCCCTTATGGAACGTTTGCTTACCGGCGCATGCCTTTTGGCTTATGCAACGCTCGGTACATTCAAAGGTGCATGATGGCCATCTTCCACGACATGATCGAAGAAACTATGGAGGTCTTTATGGATGATTTTTCGGTCTTTGGGGATTCTTTCAAATCATGTCTCTCCCATTTGGACAAGATTCTTAAACGTTGTGAAGACACAAATCTTTGTCTAAATTGGGAGAAAAGTCATTTCATGGTCAAAGAGGGCATAGTCCTCGGCCATAAGATCTCTAAAAGCGGGATTGAGGTTGATAAGGCTAAAGTTGATGTCATATCCAAATTACCTCATCCCACCACCGTTAAGGGTGTTCGGAGTTTTCTAGGTCACGCCGGCTTCTATCGTCGATTCATTAAAGATTTCTCGAAAATAGCCTGGCCGATGACCCGTCTTCTTGAAAAAGATACTCCGTTCATCTTCTCCAAAGAATGCATTGAAGCTTTCCAAACTTTAAAGAAGAAACTTACGGAAGCTCCTATATTAGTTGCCCCCGATTGGGACTTACCTTTCGAGCTCGTAATGCGGCGCTAGCGACTTTGCTCGAGGTGCGGTCTTGGGGCAACGAAAAGCAAAACATTTCCAGCCTATACACTATGCTAGCAAAACTTTGACCGAAGCTCAAGCACACTACACTACGACGGAAAAAGAATTACTAGCCGTGGTGTATGCTTTCGAGAAGTTTCGACCATACTTGATCTTGTCTAAAAGCATAGTGTATACGGATCACTCGGCCCTCAAATATCTCTTTGCAAAGCAAGATGCAAAGCCGAGATTGCTCCGGTGGGTTCTCCTCTTACAAGAATTTGATATCATCGTTCGTGATAAAAAAGGAGCCGAGAACCTCGCGGCTGATCACTTATCCCGTCTTGAAAATCCTCACCAAGGTGTGCTCGAGAAAAAGGAAATCAATGAAACATTTCCTCTCGAGACACTTAATGTGGTATCTCTAAGTGGAAATTCGAGTACCCCATGGTTTGCCGACTTTGCAAACTACCATGCGGGAAACTTTGTTGTTAAAGGGATGTCGTCCCAACAAAAGTAAATTCTTCAAAGATGTTAAGCATTACTTTTGGGACGACCCCTACTTGTTCAAGATCTGTGCGGATCAAGTCATCCGACGGTGTGTTCACGGCCAAGAAGCCGTTGATATTCTCAACGCTTGTCACAATGGACCACGGGGGACATCATGGCCCTAACTACACCGCCAAGAAGGTGTTTGACTCCGGTTTCTATTGGCCCACAATTTATCGCGATGCCCATGACTTAGTCAAATCATGTGACGCTTGTCAACGTCACGGCAAAAATCTCGCAAAAGGATGAAATGCCGCAAAATGCAATCCAAGTGTGCGAGATCTTTGACGTGTGGGGCATCGACTTCATGGGCCCGTTCCCGTCTTCTCGAGGGAGCAAGTATATACTCGTGGCGGTCGATTACTTGTCTAAATGGGTGGAAGCGAAAGCGCTCCCCACCAACAGCGGTAGTTGTGAAATTCTGAAATCTCTCTTTGCTCGTTTTGGAACTCCCGTGCCATCATTAGTGATGCGGTACGCGCACTTTTGCAATGTCCAATTCGCAAAAGTCATGCTTAAGTACGGTGTCACTCACCGTCTTGCTACCGCGTATCACCCACAAACTAGTGGTCAAGTGGAAGTCTCAAATCGTGGTCTAAAAAAAATTCTTGAAAGGACCGTAGGCGAAAACCGTGCCTCTTGGTCGGATAAGCTAGATGATGCACTCTGGGCCTTTCGTACCGCTTACAAAACACCTATCGGTTGTACTCCTTATAAGCTTGTGTACGGAAAGGCGTGTCATCTCTCGATCGAGCTCGAGCACAAAGCCTATTGGGCCTTGAAGCATGCTAACTTTGATCTCAAGTCCGCGGGTGATCACCGAAAAGTTCAACTCAATGAATTAAATGAACCTCGTGATCAAGCCTACGAGAACTCTTTAATCTACAAAGAGAAGACAAAGAAGATCCATGACTCCAAAATCAAGAACCGCGTTTTCAACGTTGGTGACCGAGTCCTTCTTTTCAATTCTCGATTGAAGCTCTTCTCGGGAAAACTTAAAACCCGTTGGACTGGGCCGTTCACCATTGCCAAAGTCTTTCCTTATGGTGCCGTCGAGTTATCTCAAACCGACGGACCAAACTTCAAAGTGAACGGCCATAGATTGAAACACTATTTTGGAGGGAACATACCTCAATTGGTTGTCCCGGATCTCCAAACCTTCCCCATGAACCAATGAATTCGGGGTCGAGTCAAGCTAGCGACTCGGTTAACAAAACAGTAGCATTCCATGGGTTTCCACCCATGTTTCTATCTTCTTTCTCTTTTCTAACACTAAGTGTGGAATTCCCCACTGATGTTTGCTTGTTGTGTGTTTGCTCTCTGTTTTCAGGATTCCGTAGATCGTGATGATTGATGCGCCTGTTTTCGATCCAGCCGCCCAATATCCGATCTTTTTGCTAACGTTTATCTAGGGATATCTTATTAATCCTTTTTGTGAAAAAAGATTTCGCTTCCACACTTGGCTAGTAGTGTTACCTTTTTCCGTTCTAAAGTTTCGGCTACGGCCGGTACTTTGAATATTGAGGGCAATATTCAATTCTAAGTGTGGGGGGAATTCTAGCGAATTTTGATCACATGTGTACCTTCTAGTACCCTAGCACCCCGTTTTGACCAAAAATTTTAAAATTTTATCGCTTTAAGTCAAGTATTTACATTTACAAGAAGTGCTTTGCACAAAAATAAAGCATTAATGCTTCGGTATTAGTGATAGTTTAGTCTTGATTCGGCTAGAACAAGGGGAATCCCGACTCTGCTAGAGTGTTGATCTAGCTGCTCTCTTAACATTAGGCTAAGGTTTTCCGCGTTGTGCAAATGAAAATGCTAAGCGTGGAGTAGTTGGTCCTCTTTAGAGCTTATATAAGTAATCTATGGCTTTTTCTCCCACAAGCTAACTAATTGGACTTAAATACGTGCTCATTGTCAAACTTTTGAACATTCAAATAGTCTTGTTACAATAAAAAGTTTTTAAGCAAAATTGATTTAGAATCCGAGTTCAACTTTTTATTTAAATTTCCGAGAAAGCATACTTTCTTTAAATCTGAATAATGTTGCAAAATGAAAGTATCGTAAAATGCTTGAATCTTGCAAAAGTGCAAGTTTAAAGTTAGAAGTCAAAAAAAAAAAAAGTTGAAAAATGAAAAATGAAAAATATGAGTTGCGTGAATAAAAGCACCAAGTTGCTTATGAATAAATGTGCGAAACTTGCTTTTTCTTAAATTTAAATCGGAAGTTGAACTCGTATTCGTCAAAGTTGTCTAAAAGTTTGACGGTAATTTGGAAATCCTTGATTTCAAAGACCCCGAAAGCTCCGATACTATTCTCAAGGGTGAAAACCTAGCCTCCTCAAAAGGACAAGCTGAGAAGAAAGTCGCCACATGGAGTGATCTCACCTTTGAATCTTGAATTTTTAAATTATCGTCGGTTGTAATCCATTTAGGTTTAGTTTTAACTTAACGGTAGCCTCGTAAATCTTTGGAATCGAATTCCGCTAATTCCGGTACTATTCTCTGTGAGGTGTCAAAAGTCCGGTCACTTAAAACTAATGTTTTGGGATGTGCCGAGAAGAAAGCCGCTACATGGAAGAGGCCCTTTCGATCCTTAGACTTTCATCGTTTCCGGTGGGTTAGTACTTTAGTTAAGTGAATAACAACCATAACAATTGTCGATTTTAATGGTCAAACTTTTGAAAATGAGCACAATCACTTAAATTTTATAAATTGCGGGAGTAAAAAGTTAAGTCTCGACTTACATAGATTATTGATATAAGTAGTGTTAGCATTTTACAAAAGCGTTTGCACAATAAGTTTAAGCTTGGTTTGAGAGTATAAAAAAGAGGATGACGATTACAATTCCCAGACACCCATTTTGTGTGAATCCCGTTCTAGGATGCCATGTTTTGATAATCAAGCATGTTATTTATTTATTTACGTTCAAGTTTTAAATTTCTCGTAGTTGAATAAAAAGTCGAAACGGGGTATTCTTGGTATTTTTGATCCTTTCATTACTTCATATGATCGGATTGCTGGGGACTAGCAATTGATAGTGTGGGGGATTTGATGAGTGCTTATTCACTCATCATTTTTACCCATCTAAGACCACAAAATGTCTAAAAACACTAAAATATAACCAATTATCTGCAGATATCCTTGGAGTGTGTTTTTCGTGTTTCAGTACAAAGGATCGAAAAAGGGACCAAAAGCAGAGAAAGGCTTGGATTGGAATCGTGCTTTGTAGACGGAGCGGATGATGATTTTCTACATTTTGAGCCGGGATACATATTTGAGAGTGAGCTTGGGGAATCAGATCAAAAACCTATCCCTAAATCCAAATTACTATTTTACCCTTCTACCCGAACCCAAAATTACCATTTTACCCTTTTTTGCAAAATCCAAAACTACTCTTTTTAAAACCTCATTTTTATTTTACAACAATTATTTTCTTTCTAAAAAAAAAAAAAAAGTTTTATTTAAAATACAAAAACTTAAAACCTTTTTAAACCCTTAAACCCTTATGAACCCACTCCATTTATCACACATGACCCCCCTTTTTCTTTTTGGACCTCTTCCCTGTTTTACCCAAGCAGAATAAACATCTCCTGCTCCATTTTGGCGCCCAATTGCTCCCAACATCCCTTTGTCTCTTCCCCAACATATCACTCTCAAACCCTCAGGTCCCCAGCTCAACTTGCCCCACATCCCATGGGTGAGTGCCATGTTGGCAATCCTACACCCATTGGTGCCAAGAAGATCCACGGCTCAGATTATCCCCTTTGTGCCCAAGCAAAATTCAATGGCTGAGATACACTCAAAGAAGCACAAAAGGATTCCTAGTCTCATTCCTCTCAGCAAAGAAACACAACAAGAGCTTTAAGAGACCCAAGACCTTTAGTATAAATAGTAGCTTGTAAGCCTTTCAAAGGCACCTAGGATTTTAGTGTAGTTTTAATGTTTAGCTTCTGTTTTTTAAGTTGTAATTTATCTTTGAAATTAATGAAAAACTTTTAAGCTTATTTCTTGTTTATTAGTGAATAAGCACTTTTGTGCTTATTTGCTTATTACCAGTTACCATTTGTTCTTAAGTCTTATTTTTAATTACAAAGTAGTTTTACAAAAAGAAAACCCAAGTTAGCTTTTATAAAATCAGTTTACAAAGCATTTAACCTGTCAGGGGTGTTTGGTTTTGGGTCTCAAGTGGGTCAAAACAGATTTCTACCCACTTTGACTTTACAAGTCAAAGTGGTTTTAAGGTTTAAAAGTAGTTTTGAAAATAGTTTTATTGATTTAACAAGTTTAGTTTAGTTTTGAAAACAAAAAAAACCCCATATCTGTCTTACGTCTTGCACACCAAAGCTGCAGCAGCAGTGCTTTTCAGCCCCTCTTTTGACTTATTTCTTATTTAAAATTGTCCAAAACAGTTTCTATTGCATCTCCTCATGCCACTCTAGACATAGGTTTAGTTTATATGCACTTAGGATCCATCTAGCTTAGTTATTTTTGCACTCAAAATCTGTCCCAAACCCAATTCAACAAAGCTGTTTAGAATACGGGTCAGCCTATTTGCAGCCCAACTTAGAGCTTATTTACCTTTTGCTTTAGCTTATTTAGGACCCATTATTGCTTATTAGGTATGTTAGATTAGAGCCCTTCCATTAGCTATATTATTAGTAGCTTTTAAGTAGCTTTTAGAACCCCTTTTGTAGCCTTTAAGTCCACTTAGTTTAGTATATGCCCAAACTGCTTATCTGCTTATTTCCCTTTTAGGATTAGCTCATTCTCTGTCCTTACAGCTTATTTTAAGTATTGTACTCAGTAAGATTGCTTATTTACATGTTTGGATTGCTTATTGCATGCTTCTTATGCTTAAAAATCTGCTAAGGGGTGTTTGTTTTTGCTTGTAAGCCCTGAAGTGAATAAGCAGTTGTAAAACTGCTTATTCCAAGGTCTTGTAAAAATTGTTTTCACAAAAAGTCCTTGATTTAGTCTTATAATTAAGTTGAAAAAAGAAACTTTCAAAAAAAAAATAAATAAATAAAAAAAAAATAATTTGCAAAAGGTGCAGGCACGATTCGAACTCAGTCTCTAGCCTCACCAACCCAACACACAACACACAACCAACTGCCCTAGGGTCTTTGTTCATTAGATTCTTGCAACATTAATCTCTTATATACAAAAAACAGTTTCTAGCTTACTAGCTTATTTGGCTTTTTAGTTGCTTATTTCTAAAAGTAGTACCCATCTTTTTTATTTTTCCCACAATCAGTAGGACTTAAAGTATTTTTAGTGAAATTTTCAGATTTTTCCAAAATAGTTTAGTATTTTTATAATTAAATTAGATTAAATTAGTTTTTAAATCATAATAAATAATTTAAAAGTCGAAAAAATACCCGGCTTTTTCCTAAAATTATTTTTAGTCGTTTAGAGCGTAGGAAAATTAGTTTCACATCCTTAGGCCTTAAATTGCATTATTTTCACTTTTGAGGCTCGGGATTAGCCCGGGTTTTCACGTTTTTGCATATTATCACTCTAGGACTTAGTGTAACTTAATTTTATTGTTCCGTATGCTTAGTAGTAGTTAGTTAATCATTTACTTTGTTCCGTAGCCTTAATTACTTTCCCTTTAGTTAATTTGTAGAAAACGTAACCAAAAACAGAAACCCGTAACATCGAGCATTTTAATAACAAACCTCAAACGAAATTCTCAATTCACACCTCGTTGGGAAAGCGACCGGATATCCTTATCGGTATCACTATCGAATATTTGAGGGTTTTGCGTGTCGACCTTTTCCTAAAGGGTTGGTTTGTAATTCTCTCGGGTATTTGTATTTGATATTTCTTATATATACTATTTGACTAATCAAATTTTGGCGCCCTTGCGGGAGGTTGTGTTGCGACAATATCGTTCGGTTTGACGATTAGTGACTCGAGATCCTTCCCGTGAAGTTATTGTTTTTATAAAACAAAAAAGTAAAAAATAGTTTCCTTTTTCTTTGTATATATATATAAAAGATAAAAATACAAAAAGATTTTCCCTTTTGTTTTAAATAAAATAGAAGACACAATCAATATAACATTCTCAACTTGAGTGTTATCATTATAAGTTCGAACAAAGATTAAAACTTGCCTTTGTGTCGCTGTGATTTGGTTTACTTCTATCGGTTTAACAAACGTGTGAGGGTATAAGGCGGCCGACATTAAATGCGGCTGAAAAGAGCGGTTTTTAATAAGCTCGGCTGACCTACTAAGTCTCTCCGTCCTTTGTGCGTTTACTTATAAAAGTGATCATTTCACGTGGGATTATTAGTATAAGTTCACTGTGTTTTGCCTCGGTCTTGTTTTAATTGAAAGTGTTTTGGTAGTGCATGCTTCCGTTCTTCTAATTCTTTTAGTCCCCTTCTTGAACTCGCCACAATTCGCGAAGCGAAATAGAGTCCCCCGATAGTCGAACCGAGATTCGTACTAATCCGACCTATTCCCGAAAAGGATAACCGTTCTATGTTGGAACAACTCAAGCACCCGAGGGTTATGGAGAAGCCATCGTCGTTCCACCAATCGTTGCCGAAAATTTTGAACTCAAACACGGATTGATTAACTTGGTATCGTCAAGCCAATTTTACGGATTGAGAGAGCGATCCTCACTCTCATATCGCGGTTAACAAGCTCCGCGTCTACAATCAAATATCGAAGCGTGGGAAGAAGCAATCAAACTACTTCTTTTCCCGTTCTCACTTAGGAGGGCGCCGGATTTGGCTCGAAAAACAAACCCCTCAATCAATCACCACATGGGAAGATTTAGTTTCAAAATTCACTAACGAATTCTTCCCACCACAAAAGACAACACACTTAAAAAATGAAATCACAAAGTTTACACAAAAATTTGATGAATCATTTAGTGAAGCTTGGGATCGTTTCAAGGACTTACTTCGTCAATGTCCTCACCATGGCTTTTCCGAGCTACATCAACTCGATACTTTTTACAATGGTTTGAATGAAAATGATCAAGACTCTCAATGCGCGCATTGGTAATCTCTTGACAGCTCTGCGAAAGATGTGTTTTCCATCATGAGAATAAGTCTAAAGTCCGCACCTACGAAGCAAACCGATTGCTTCCCGAGTGAGTGCTTCACCTTCTTCGGAAAATGTCTCTAGCACGGATGCTAAGATTGACAAGCTTACGATGCTATCCAAGCATTGGTTCTCTCAAAATCTCTTTCTTCTCCATCTCCAAATCCACCCGCTCAAGTCAAAGCGGTGGCAACTACTTGTACTACTTGTGGTGGGCCTCATGCTTACTACAATTGTACCGCTAAGGATGGTAATCCTTTTGAAGCAAATGCCGTAGCCGGGCCTTACAATCAAGGAGGTAATCAATACCGTCCTCAAGTTGACCGAGCTATCGTGCTAACAATCAAGGACCACCTGGTTTTCCTCAACCTAACAATCAAAATAGGTTCAATCAAAATCAAGTGAAAGGGCAAAATGTTCCATACCAAGCCCTGATGAACCAATACCCTCCCCAAGGGGGTAATCTCAATCATGGTTATCAAGCTCCTAATTACCAACCCCGGTTGGCCCCTCTATTGAACTTTCCAACTACATTAAGTCTAATGAGGTTACAATTAGGGGTTTGCAAAGCCAAATCACTACTTTGAGAAATGAATTCCAAACTTCAATGTCAAAACAAGGAAATGAGTTAAAATAGGTTGAACAAAACGAACAAAAAAATTGATCAAAATCAAAACAAAATTGAAAATATGTTCAATAGTATCATGTGTCAAATGAATCAAGCTTCAACTTCAAAACCCTTCGGGTAATACAATTCCAAATCCGAAGGAGTTGAATGCTATTGCCACCGAAGTGGTAAGACATATGATGGACCTCGATGCCTACACCCTCTCTGAGGTGAGGTAGCACAAAACCGAGGTGACAAAGGACAAGGTGCATTCTACAAGCCCACAAAGTACCGCAGCAGTCCAACCTCCGGTAGTCCAAATTTCCATTCGAGCCGATGTTCGAAGATTAAGCCTTCAATCCCTTATCCTTCAAGGCTTAATGATCAAAAGGTCGCGTAAATCTAATCAACAAATGGAGAAGCTTATCCAAATCTTCAAAGATTTGCACCGAGATTAGTTTGGATGCTCTTCTTCTAATGCCCAAGTTTGCTCCGACAATCAAGAACTTGTTGAGCAACAAAGAAAAATTTCGAGTTGGCTAAAACTTCCTTGAGCGAGAATTGTTCGGCGGTTATCCTTAAAAACTTCGAAAAGTTAGGAGACCGGGAAAATTCCTAATCCGTGTGATTTTCAAGGATAGTTCAATGCTCGCTTTGGCGATCTTGGGCGAGCATTAACTTAATGCCACACTCTATGTGGAAAGCTTTCGTTACCTCCTCTTACTCAACATGTATGATCCTCGAGCTTGCCGACCGGCAATTCTCATCCGTTAGGTATAGCGAGGATGTTTGTGTGAAAGTAGGAGAATTTTATTTCCCGCGACTTTGTTGTCGTCAAGTTTGATGCCGATCCCCGAGTACCCCTCATCCTTGGGAGGTGCTTCTTAAAACCGGGTCGTGCATTGATCGATGTTGATGAAGGAAATTACTTTGAGGGTGAACAAAGGCCGTAACTTTTAATCTTGATCAAGTTCGAGATACTCCCCGTTTATGACGATCGTCGTCAACAAAATTGATGTCATTGACATTGTGTGGAGGAGTATTCTCAAGAAATTGGATTCTCGGTGGCAATCCCCCGGTTGATCCCATCATTTCTCTCTCTTCCCCTTCCCTCACTCCATTTTACAATGAGGAAAGTGACTTTATCTTGGAAGAGATTGAAGCTTACTTGTCTAGTGATTCTGTCCCATGGGAAATTGATCACGCTCCCATTGACATCGAGGGAGATATTCTTCTCATCGAGAAGATGCTCAATGATGATCCATCATCACTCCTCCTCAAGAACTTCATATTGAGAAATCAAAAACATTGAAAATGCTAATGATCCTCCGAGGAGGTAGAACAGGACACCTCACCTCGAATGCATTTTTGGAGTGATAAATTACCCGTCATAATTGCTAAAGATTTGAGTGAGGAGGAAAAAGCCGCTCTCATAAAGGTTTTGAAGTCACACAAGCGAGCCATTTGGAAACTTTCGACATTAGGGGTATTAACCCGGAATTTTGTACACACAAGATTCTAATGGAGGATGACTTCAAACCGGTGGTTCAACATCAAAAGAAGTGAATCCTAAAATCCACGAGGTTATCAAACAAGAGGTTCTTAAACTTCTTGATGACGGATTGATTTACCCTATCTCGGATAGTTCTTGGGTGAGCCCCGTTCATTGTGTGCCCAAAAGGGTGGCATCAGTTGTTGAACGAAAGCGAGTTGATTCCCTTTCGATTGGTCACGGGATGGCGTGTTTGCATTGACTATCGAAAGTTAAATGAAGCCACCCGTAAAGACCACTTTCCTTTACCCTTCATGGATCAAATGCTTGAGAGATTAGCGGGAAACAAATACTATTGTTTTCTCGATGGTTTCTCGGGTTATTTCAAATACCCATAGATCACAAGACCAAGAGAAGACCACATTCACGTGCCCTTATGGAGCGTTTGCTTACGGCGCATGCCTTTCGGCATACGCGCTCGGTACATTCAAAGGTGCATGATGACCATCTTCCACGACATGATCGAGGAAACTATGGAGGTCTTTATGGATGATTTTTAGGTCTTTGGGGATTCTTTCAAATCATGTCTCTCCCATTTGGACAAGATGCTTAAGCGTTGTGAAGACACAAATCTTTGTCTAAATTGGGAGAAAAGTCATTTCATGGTCAAAGAGGGCATAGTCCTCGGCCATAAGATCTCTAAAAGCGGTATTGAGGTTAATAAGGCTAAAGTTGATGTCATATCCAAATTACCTCATCCCACCACCGTTAAGGGTGTTCGGAGTTTTCTAGGTCACGCCGGCTTCTATCGTCGATTAATTAAAGATTTCTCGAAAATAGCCCGGCCGATGACCCGTCTTCTTGAAAAAGATACTCCGTTCATCTTCTCCAAAGAATGCATTGAAGCTTTCCAAACTTTAAAGAAGAAACTTACGAAGCTCTATATATTAGTGCCCCGATTGGGACTTACCTTTCGAGCTCATGTGCGACGCTAGCGACTTTGCTCTAGGTGCGGTCTTGGGGCAACGAAAAGCAAAACATTTCCAGCCTATACACTATGCTAGCAAAACTTTGACCGAAGCTCAAGCACACTACACTACGACGGAAAAAGAATTACTAGCTGTGGTGTATGCTTTCGAAGTTCGACCATACTTGATCCTGTCTAAAAGCATAGTGTATACGGATCACTCGGCCCTCAAATATCTCTTTGAAAAGCAAGATGCAAAGCAAGATTGCTCGGTGGGTTCTCCTCCTACAAGAATTTGATTTCATCGTTCGTGATAAAAAGGGAGAGAACCTCGCGGTGATCACCTATCCGTCTTGAAAATCCTCACCAAGGTGTGCTCGAGAAAAAATCAATGAAACATTTCTCTCGAGACACTTAATGTGGTATCTCTAAGTGGAATTCGAGTACCCCATGGTTCCGACTTTGCAAACTACCATGCGGGAAACTTTGTTGTTAAAGGGATGTCGTCCCAACAGAAAAGTAAATTCTTCAAAGATGTTAAGCATTACTTCTGGGGCACCCCTTGTTTCAATGCGTGCGGATCAAGTCACCCGACGGTGTGTTCACGGCCAAGAAGCCGTTGATATTCTCAACGCTTGTCACAATGGACCCACGGGGACATCATGGCCGAACTACACGCCAAAAGGTGTTGATTACTTTGGTTTCTATTGGCCCCAATTTATCGCGATGCCCATGACTTAGTCAAATCATGTGGCGCTTGTCAGCGTCCGCGGCAAAATCTCCCAAAAGGATGAAATGCCTCAAAATGCAATCCAAGTGTGCGAGATCTTTGGCGTGTGGGGCATCGACTTCATGGCGTTCGTCTTCTCGAGGAAACAAGTATATACTCGTGGCGGTCGATTACTTGTCTAAATGGGTGGAAGCGAAAGCTCCCCACCAACCTTGATAGTTGTGAAATTTCTGAAATCTCTTTGTTGTTTTGGTCCCGTGCCATCATTAGTGATCGCGGTACGCACTTTTGCAATGACCAATTCATAAAAGTCATGCTTAAAAATCGGTGTCACTCACCGTCTTCCTACCGCGTATCACCCACAAACTAGTGGTCAAGTGGAAGTCTCAAATCGTGGTCTAAAAGAATTCTTGAAAGGACGTGGCGAAAACCGTGCCTCTTGGTCGGATAAGCTAGATGATACTCTGGGCCTTCGTACCGCTACAAAACACCTATCGGTTGTACTCCTATAAGCTTGTATGCGGAAAGGCGTGTCATCTCCCGATCGAGCTCGAGCACAAAGCCTAGTGGGCCTTGAAGCATGCTAACTTTGATCTCAAGTCCGTGGGTGATCACAGTTCAACTCAATGAATTAAATGAACCGTGATCAAGCCACAGAACTCTATAATCTACAAGAAGACAAGAAGATCCATGACTCCAAAATCAAGAACAGCGTTTTCAGCGTTGGTGACCGGTCCTTCTTTTCAATTCTCGATTGAAGCTCTTCTGGAAACTTAAAACCGTTGGACTGGGCGTTCACCATTGCCAAAGTCTTTCCTTATGGTTCCGTCGAGTTATCTCAAACCGACGGACCAAACTTCAAAGTGAACGGCCATAGATTGAAACACTATTTTGGAGGGAACATACCTCAATTGGTTGTCCCGGATCTCCAAACTTTCCCCATGAACCAATGAATTGAGGAATTAAGTCATTAGCGACTTCGGTTAACAAAAAGATAGCATTCCATGGGTGTCCACCCATGTTTCTATCTTCTTTCTCTTTTCTAACACTAAGTGTGGAATTCCCCGATGTTCTTGTTGTGTGTTTGCTCTCTCTTTTTCGGAGTTCTGTAGTCTGAAAATTTACGCTATTTAAATCTTCATATTTATGAACTAGACATTTTATCAAATTATTTGATCTAAATTAACATTTTAGCTTGTACATTTCACTTTCTTGCATAAAATTTATGCCTATCGAGTAGTCTTATTTAATTATGCTAATTCTTCTTGATTTCGAATGATCTCACAAAAAAGAAAATACCTGTACTTGTAGCAGGTCGCCGCATACCAAAAACTAAAATAAAAGCGAGGAAATAAGCGAACTAATAAAAATCTAAAGTGTCATCATATGGAACATTTATTCATGGCGTGTCAGGAAAAATAAAAATATATTTTTCACGTTGAGCGTTATGCGTTTACAAGTTATCAACGGAGTACAAAATACATCTAATACACAAACAAATAAATACATCTACCTTTCTACTTTTCAACTAATAACTAATATACAAAAAAAAAAAAACAAAAACCTTATCCCTACCCTTACATACCCACGCCCCACCTTCCCTTTTCTTCTCTCTAACCTCTGAAAACCTGCAACCCTCTTATGTCGCCTCCTTCTTTCCCTCTTAATCCGCTTGCATCCATTGCATGCATCTCAGGTAAAACCTCCAAACTTCCCCAAACATCATACATAACTCTAACCAAGATTAGTTACCTCCTTGGCTCATCCCCTGGAAAGCGACAAGGTACCAAGGCCCCCATCGATTCCCTTGTGTCTCTAAGTGCAGGTTGGAATCAAAAAGCGAATAGCCATGAAGAAACCACCGGCGCTTGCCCATTTTAAGGAGACAAACATCTCAACCCGAGAATACTAGCCAAACTACCCACCCTATGTTCCTATAAATACCCTCATTAGACCACGGGTTGATACCACAACTAAATCAAATCAAAAACTAAAAAGAGTGCGAGGTGTTAAGTGGTTCACATGGATTCGAAACTTGGTGGGTTTTTCTTTAGTTGTGGTTTTCTTTCGTAACAATCGGCTCTCATTCTTGTAAGGTTTTCTTGGTTTCAATGTTTTCCTTACTTTAGTTTTAATGTTAATTCTTGTTGTAATATTGAGTTGGGTTTAATCTTGATATTGTGTTAAAAAGGATATAAACACTAA